>CM057344.1:572073913-572673913 GCA_030015575.1 Agapanthus africanus
GATCTTCTCCATATGTGGACTTGGTGTGTTAGCCCTTAACCGATTAGGATAAGGTGCTTTAGCAATAAGCGCTGGGTCCATCATAAGAGAAGGAAGTGTGTGTGGAACCGATCCCAAAATAGAAGTGGGAATCGTCCGTGGAGGGGTAAAAGAGGTGGGCTGTAGTGGCGAGCCTTTTGAGAAACGAAGAATAGGCTCGGAAGAAGATGGTAGGGTAGAAGAAGTAGGGTCAGAAGTGTGTGTGTGTGGAAAGGTCTCAGCCGGGGTGTTGACATGATTTTCAGTATCATCAAATTCTTCCCCAACATGATTGTCAAGCACTCTTCCAGATCTCAACGTGGTGATTGCATTCACATGATGTGAATAACCAGGATTGGGTAAGGGTTGAGCTGGAAGTTTCCCTTTCTCTCTTGCACTCATTTCGGCTTTTAATCGTGCAATTTCTTCTTCCATCAATTTAATACTCTCGTTTTGGGACGCAGAGTTTTTCTCAATTTTATCGACAGAAGACTTCATTTCAGCCGAAACTTGCATGATATTTGTTAAGACCAAATTCATGTATTGTGCAAAAGAAGAGGATTCATCAGTTCCGGTCAACTGTAAAGGACTAGATAGTGCAGGTGTGTTGACCGGATTTTAAAAATTATGTGCTTGAAAGGGGTGCTGACTTAATTGAAGTTGTGGTTGCTGTTGTGGTGGAGGGACCCTTTGGAAATTGTTTTGGTTTGGAACCGTGTTTTGAGAGTGTGATTGGTTCCAAGCAAAATTAGGGTGATTCCTCCAACCCTGATTATATGTGGAAGAAAATGGATCGTTTCTAGGTCTTTGAAATGTGGCATTGGCATGCTCACGACCTTGAAACGGACATTCTTCCGTCAAGTGAGACGGATCAGAACAGCAGCCACATACAGTTTTGGAAAGTGACATTTGATTAAGGGAGGCGGCTAAAAATTTGTTTTCCATAGTCTCGAGTTTCTTTTGTATGGCTGAAATGTCAGCTCTAACTCCTATAGAAACATCTGATTGGTTGTTGCCACTCCTAAATGATGGACTTTCCCACTGTAAAGACTTTTCGGCGAAATCTTCTAAATATCGCCAAGCTTCCCCATCATCCTTAGACATAAAAGTACCTTGACACATGTTTTCAAGGCTCTGTTTAGTATTAGGGTTACTGCCCTCATAAATGATTCGGCACAATTCCCATCTCGGGATGCCGTGATGAGGACACTGAACCAATAGATCCTTGAAACGTTCAAAGCATTTTGAAAATGGTTCAGCAGGGAGCTGGGAAAATTGATTCAG
The DNA here is from genome assembly GCA_030015575.1 of Agapanthus africanus. NCBI lineage: Eukaryota > Viridiplantae > Streptophyta > Magnoliopsida > Asparagales > Amaryllidaceae > Agapanthus > Agapanthus africanus. Next base: position 572,075,216 of record CM057344.1, read on the forward strand.
TTCGCTACGGATTCGAGCTGTCTTTTGTATTGGGTAAAATTTCTTAAGGAATGCAGCGACGAATTCTCCCCAATTCGTAATAGAATGTGCGGTAGTGTTGTATAGCCACTTCTCGGCTATATCGCACAAGGTAAATGGGAGAAGTCGTAGACGCATCGCATCCACTGAAAGTTGTGACGTACCCATCATTGCGCATACGTTTTCAAATTTGGTAATGAAAACGTAAGCGTCCTCAGTCTCTCCGTGGAATTTGGGTAAAAGATTGATATACTGGGGATTAATCTCAAAGTTATCCCCATTGGCTGGTGGTGTGGATAAGCAGGTCGAAAGAGGACCTCGAATAGGGTAGCACCTCTCCTGGAGAGAGATGCGGGGTGGATTCTGCGCACCAACGGACGGCGGCAGATTAGGGTTAAAGAAGTTTGATGGATTCGGATCCATCGGTGTGGGTGTGGTAGTGGGTAAAGAAAGGGTAAATGGAGAAATATCGACTTCAGAGTCGATAAAGGGTACGCGGACTAAACGGGCACTAGAATCCCGTGTCCAGCCTATCTTGTACTAAAAAGGGTTAGTACAAGTGGCAGCGTTGGCTTATAATTAGGGGTAAAATGAATGCGGTGTTTGCTTTTGAAAAAGGGACGGATTTTTGAAAAAATGATGCGACAAAACAAATGCGGCAAACAACCCTAGAATCTAGTGGTCACCTAGGTCCGGCTCTAGACCGCTCCTAACTGCCAAAAGACAAGTCGCAGGATAGAATCCTCCACTGCCTCTTTGTCCCCCTGTGGCCGGATAAGTGCCAGGTAAGTGGGAAGGTACTCCACTACGTAAGTAGTGGGCCTAATTAAAAACCACTAGCCTTAGACACACTCGCCTTAGGCACCACAAGAAAACGCGGATAAGCAATGAATTACCCACGGCTCTCTTCTGTCCTAATTGAGCGCGACAGTCCTTAGAGTCTTCTCTAGATTTCTTTTAGTTAATGAGGGTAATGCGGATGCAAGTTTTGCGATTTTCGGGGCCTAGGAAGGGTAATGAAATCCCCACCTAATTTGGATTTGGTCATGCCCCTTAAATTTCCGTATTAGAATGCAAACAACCAAGAAATCAAAATCACGCACAATTTTTAATTTTGCTTTTGCGGCGCTGCGATTATTTGCAAAGAATCCTGCAGCAAAGTGTTAGTTGGAGCTAAAAGGGGAGAGAGGAGAGAGCAAGAAGTTACCTGAAGCAATTTGGCAGAGAGAAGCCCCTACCCCGCCGCGGAACCGCCGCACTTGGGCACTCCCACCGCGGAAACGCGGTCTTTTGATGAGATCACCCCACCAAATTTGTTCAGAGAGTCTCTGTAGACTCCCTCAGCTCTCTGGTATTTTCAAAAAAAATTTATCAATTCCCAAACAGCTCCAGATTTCCTTGCAATGAACAACAGCAAATCGTTTAGGGTTTGCACGAATTTTGATCTCAAAAACAACAATGGAATAATTCTTTCAATTCAAACTATAATATGAAACGAATTAGCGCGCGATCCCCGGCAACGGCGCCATTTTGATTGTTAGATTTTCCCGTTGTGTAGTATGTAGAAAATTTGTAAAGAACTTCACAACCAAAAAATATTTTGACCGCAATCAAACTACGGTGTCGGATGTAGTTTGTAGTGAGTGCGGATCGTCCACAGGGATTGCACGATACGTTTTTATGATATGCTTGAATTGAAAACTTAATTGACAAGAAAAGAAAACATGATTCAAGAATTTATCAATTGATTCGGGTGTCACGATGTTTAATCAAGAATCAAGAACTGATAAACAATCAAGAATTGGTTTTTGATAATATTTTTCCAATCAACAGTCAAGAATATAAGAGAGGCTCGTAGGAATCGATCGGATCGATATACGTGATGTAATCTAAAGATATCGTGTACTTGTCCTTCGAAGGATTGATACTAGATTGATGATCATCAACGAGAGTTAGGGCTTTCTTGATGAAACTAGGGTTCATCTTTTAACCCTTGTTCTTTCGTCGATATCATTCCTTTTCTAGCCTCTACCAAATTCAAGAAACGATCGTAACTCCCCAATTTCGAACGATGTCAATCAAGAAAGCATCGAAACAAAATGGGTCGTCGTTTCTTGATCTTGCTAGGGTTTACAAAACTCGTAGGACTCAAGAATCGATTAAAGCTATGTTACATCATCATTCTATTGACCGTCTCGACTCCTCGACGAGCGGAGTTTTATTCACACATCACCACACAGAAAAGATTTACGAATTGTAAAGATAGCATGATGCAGAATTTAAAGAAAACAAGATAAAAGAATATCACCTTTATTTATCTCAACAATTTTGATTACATTCGCTTCAAGAACTACAAGAGGAAGAATCTAAATCGTTGATCGGGCGTCGCTCGGCTTCGTAAGTCGTGGATCGGCTCGGATCGCTTGCTCCATTGAAGATCGGCTCCGCTCCTAAAGGTTGTAAGGCTTCTTGCTTAATGGGCACTCGGGATCTTGATCTCAATTGGAATTAGGGTTAGGGTTTCCTACAAGCTCTCTCACTAAACTTGTGAAGAAGGAGATGAAGAAGGAGAATGGCTAAAAATGAACTAAAATGAATCACACCCTCTCTTGGATGTATGATATGTGATGATATAAGATGATTTATCCTTGAGTCTAGGGTCTTATTTATAGAACTCCCAAACCCTAGGTTTAGGTTTGAATTGGAACTTTCCCTCCAAAAGTTTGTTGAGAGAGTTTGTTAGACTTAGCTTAGGGTTTAAGCTAGGGTTTAGGAGAAGTTTCTAGAATACAAGGCTTAGTTTAGTGTTGATCAAAGTGTTTGCTGATCTGGTAGAAGTCTCTGGAGTCTTCTAGAAAATGTCATACTTTTCTGAACTGTAGCCACTGAGAGAAGCAACTTGGGCCAAATTTGAGGAGATAACTTCATCAATAGGCCGCGGATCCGCGGCACAAGGAGGCTATGGCCGCGGATCCGCGGCTCCTTGAGGGGCTTGGGTCTTGTGCTTTCTGGAGTGGTCTTGTACTGCTATTTGGGGCTTTGTATGATATGTTGATTTGTGATTGCTCCTTTGGATTGATACCAGATTTGAAGTTAGTGAGTTTACGTATCTTTCGAGCGGTGTAATGGTCGAGCAAGCTTCTCATTTCCTGCACAGACTTCGAAACACGGGTTGCGATATATAGAAAATATGCCATGTAATGAAATGCAGTCAATTTCCCTAGAAATGCCGGTTTTAAGGTCGAATACATGTAATCTGATATTTTGCGACCGATTTGCTAATATGTGAATTATGAATACCGTACACTTCTATATGTATGCAGATGATAGGGAAATTGCCGGTTAAAATATGCAATATTTTCGACTGATCATGATGAATAAAGAGTTCTTTTTGTTACCATGCTTATCTTATTGTTAAATTATAATTGCTTGTATTTTTCATTTGCTAATATAGTTGTTGTTATTTGTTGTTCGTTTCTTTCTTGTTCTCTTTTTCTTTATCCTTAACAACAATGATGCTTAAGCTTGATCCTTGCCAAGGTGAGGTCTCAAATAGCTAGTTGTAATCTTTTAACCTCTTTCTTTCTATCTTCATCCTTTTGTTTTATTTTCTTTTTCTTATAATGGGTGAGCAGTTTCCATACTTGTTAGGGTAGGATAAGGAAAGTTTGAGAGAAAGAAATCTCTCTCACTCTTTTCTTGCCCAACATCTTAATTCGGACTCCCGTTAATTGAACCACAATCCGCTCCCTACGGCACCCTATCCTACATGATAGCGGTGATTCCTTAGTGAGACCGGTTGTGGTTGAATTAACCGGAGGTTAAGGCTAAGAGCCAAGAACGGACGGACAAGCACCAAAAAGAAGAACTTATGCGTTGGAAAGCCTAGCTCATACTCGCAAGTTCCTTCCTAGTCGTGCTAATCCCCGTTGTTGTCGATTACCGTAACACCGATATAAAGAGTGGCAACGAAAGAAGTGAGCGACTCCTAACTCAAACTAACTTAATCCTAACCCTAACAAGCTCTCTTTATATATCATTTTAGCACATAGTTAATCTCAAAACAAACCTGGACATTTGGACTTAACTCGTTAAAGCACATAGAAAAAGATTCCCATCTCCCTGCGGACGACCCGTACTCAACCGGCTAGCTACAAGCGAAACCGTCTTGATTGCGGTAATTAACTAAGCACGCAAAAACTCTACCAATCACCCGCTAAAACCATCATGTCACGTCTCAAATACGAACTCTTTCATATCGCCGAATCTCACGGCCTCAGATCAAATCTCATCGACTCATCGTAATCCCACGTATCATCCTCAAATCCCGTATATGAACACATAGTCCCATACCCATGTGTAGATATACACACCTCCAAATGCGCACAGATAAATGAAAGAATGTATGCAAGTATATGTGTACGTGTATGTGTGGATGCAACCACTACTCTAGGGTTTCGCACTATACTAAACCAATACATCCTTATCATCAATACTTCCATTATTACCATCAATAAACTTAAACAACACATAATAAATATACGTGTGTATACGTATTCATATACATCACCACGGACTGCGGGGGTGCTATACGCCATCCACCCGACTTCTCCCCGTAGATATAAATCTACTCACCTTGATTCTCGTGTGTCGATGTCGATGTCGCCATCTTCATCTTCTTCGCCTCAACATCACGTCGGGTACCTACACGTATATCACAAACACTAAAGCACATGAAATTCACATCGGAAAGCCAAAACAGCACACGCTACTCGCATAGGTAAAAAACCTATCGTCTCGCATGTAGACACAATCAATATCCACTTTTCGTTGACGTCCAAACTTCACCCGACAGGAATGAATCACCAAATACCAAAATCCATGCTAAAACAAGTCGTAAACCATGCACCAACATAGGAAAATCAACCCAGATTTTACCCTAGATGGAATCAGACAAAATTGCACATGCCATGGGTCAAGACTACTGGAAATAGAGCCATGCACCAAAAACGAGACAAATCCCTCCTGCTCTGGCCGCAAATTGCGGCCAGAAGGATTAAATCTGCGGCCTGGGGAAGGAGGTAGGGGCTAGGGTTTGGTGTGGTGGTTCCAGGTTACCAGCACATCTCACTGTCAACTCAATTTTATTTTAGGGGTCTCGGGGTGATAGCAGATTCCTAAATACAATCACAGATTCATTGTTTTTCCCCGACATCGTCTCATAAATCCGTATTCTGTGTTTTTGCTTCAGGTTTGGTTCAATCTATCATCACACCAGGGGTTCTAGGGTCACCACAAGCCTTAATTTCACTTTTTGATTTCAGGTCTAACCCTAAACCCTAACTAGAATTCTCCAAAGTCCACAAACGACACCATATCGATATGAAACTAGTATTGATGCACAAGAAATGAAATAATACTCTAAGGTTGCATAATTTACCTCCTTTGGCAACTCAAGAAAATTCTTGAGTTGCCCAAAGTCCTCTAGATCCACTCTTCCTTAGTCCAATGCGTTCCTCTCGAGCTTGTGAGCATGTTTTGTGAAGAGGGAATGGGGTTTTGAGATGATTTTTGTAGTGTTTTGGGGGATTGAAGGTGATGGAGGGAAAGGGAAGAGCAGGAGCAGCAGCAGCTCTAGAGAGGAGGGAGAGAGAAATGTGATGAAGAAATGAGAGGAAATGGCTAGGTCAACACCCTCACCTACCCTCTCTCTCACCATACCTATTTCTTTATTCAAAATCCTTTTCTTTTCTTTTCCAAAACCTTCTCATTCAAATAGTAGACACAAAGTAAAAGCCATGGTAAGAATAATGTAACACAAATCCAAAATGATATGTGCATGTTTTGCACAAAAATGCCAAAAATCCGATTAGCATTTTTTAATCGCGATTAGCACTAAATTAGTGTCAACTAATCATAAAAACTTTAAAATGGTATAATTCCATAAAATACCCTATTTTAGAATTTTCCGTAATTTTCCTCATTTATTTGTATTTAATTATACCGGAGTATTAAAATATTCATTAAAATAATATTAAATTATAAAAATTCCCAAAAATAATATTTTATTATTTTGAAACGTTACAAGATCTTAACTATTATAATAGAAGTATCTCACCAAAATATCCGTGTCTTTCGGTCTTCTATCCTCTTCGTTTGCTTCTTGAGATCTCCTTGATCGAGCTTGATCGCCGGTCTTCCTCCGTCGAAGATGATCCACCCGAGAGATGTAGTCCATGGCTATAGCTCCACACTAAAAATCTAGTGGAGCAACTAGAGACTTTAGGTTGATAATCTACATTGTCTAGGATTAGTGAGTGGTCCTTAGCATATATCTATCTCACATCCTCTCTTGATTCTCAACACATGAGATTGTAGAGAGGAAGTTCAAAAAGAAGGAAGAGGAGCTCATGAAAGGCTATTAAGGAGAGTGAAGCAAAATGGTGAGAATGAAATCTCTAATGAGAGAGAAAAACCTCAACCATAGTTTTGTAAAAGCATTTTTTCAATATAAAAACTCAACCATGCTTGAATAGTTTGCACAAATGAATTGAATATTCATTTGTCAACACTATTGAAGCATGGTTCTCACCATACTCACCTCACTACCTTTACACCTCATTTTCCATTTAAATAAATGGATAAATCTAAAATGAGGTGTCCACCTTATAGAATGTTTTTCGTATACATACGGACTATACTCTACTGTATATGCATACCTGTATTCGTATCAAAATACGAACACCAAAAGAGATAGAATAACACAAAGAACATAATACTAGAATATACATATCGAAATATATATACGTAAATTATTAAATCAATGCCTGATTTAATAATCCGGCTCAATCCCGAGCCGGATAGTATTATCAACCGTCCGATTGAAAGTCCGGGTAATTAGTTCAATCATTCGATCAAAACGCTATACATATCCTGATCGAAAGTCCGGCTAACTAGTACAAACATTCGATCGGAACCCTTCACGTATCAAAATACAGCCACTACATCATTTCTCCTGAACCAGGGAAACCCTCTGTGCGGGACTCTAAAGACTCGACAATACGCCGGCAGTGAGTTACTGGATAAATCTATAACCACAAGCACGTCAGCGGCACTAGCTGTACGTAACGGCTACCCAGGTACCTGTCGAAAAGGAAGGCCGACGAGAAAACTCATCCGGATCCCTACTGAGCCTATCTCTGACAATCGCCATACAGTCCGGTCTCTTCGTCTGAGAGTATCACATACCAGATCTAGGGGGTGGTAAACGACCCTAATAACCCGATAATTCGTGCTGATATGGCTCAGGACCAATCCGGGAAACTATTGATCTAACGATCAGTAAATCCCAACTGTCTTGGCCAAGGTATTATGGTGCTGGCCAATCGAATACAGTACGATATCGACTCCCTATACCGGGAGAGACAAATCCCCAACAATCGCTCACCGCCTCCATGTGGCTCGGGATTGTATCCAACTAAAACCTGTCTGCACGACTCAGTAGAGCTGTGGTAGGGTAGTAATCTAAGTACAGTAGGAACTCACATGAGACAAACGACAATCTCAGGTCTGAAGAATAACCTGTACTCATAGCACCTGAGAACTGCTATTTGAAGATAGGTATAGTTCCATCTAGAATTTCACGACGAGTTCGTCCAGTGTACTCACCCCCAGTGAGCACCTGTATACGATCTTAGGTGTGAATGACCAATGGCTGTGGGACCAACCATCGCCCCTCGTCGGGGTCTAGAAACGTATACACTAGTCTACTCCAGAATATCGATACCCGGTCTCGATACTCCTATGACCAGGGATATTTTAAAGATGTGCTTATCGACTACCCAGCTCCCACAAGTATGATCGTCATCATAACACCGGTAGTGAAGCAATGATCCTACGAGCTTTATCAACATGTAAGAATGATACGCAATAACAAGTAAGACATATGCATATGTTAAGATAAAGACAAACCAGATAGCATACTATCATATCGAGCAAGATTGTCCTATACATACATATGTCCAAGCATTCACATATATACATATACAATAATGGCCTCTAAGGCATACATATCTAACAATCTCCCACTTGCACTAAGGCCATGTATTGGCGTATCGAATACCCAACGTCTACACTAAATCCAGTTGTTGGCGTATCGCATACCCAACATCTCAAATAGTCTCTCAAACTGTACTTGAGGGAGGGCCTTGGTGATTGGATCCGCCGTGTTGTCTTTTGTATCTACTCTCCGCACCTCGATCTCCCGGCGATCAACAATCTCCCTGATCAGGTGATATCGCCTCAAGATGTGTCCAGATTTCTGATGGGACGATGATTCTTTCTCTAAAGCCATAGCTCCATTGTTATCGCAATACAAAGGTATTGAATTAACAATGGATGGAACCACCTAAAGTTCAGTAATGAACTTCTTAATTCAAACAGCTTCCTTTACAGCATTGTTGGCATCAATATATTCAGCCTCCATCGACGAGTCTACAACGGTGTCCTGTTTGGAGCTATTCCAACAGACCGCCCCTCCATTGAGGGGAAACACAAAACCTGAGACAGAATTGCAGTCATCCTTGTCACTTTGGAAGCTCGAGTCGGTAAAGGAATCCACTTGGAGGTCCCCATTACCGAATACCAGGAACAGTTCCTTAGTCCTTCTCAGGTACTTAAGAATATTCTTCACTGCTGTCCAGTGGTTCTCTCCTGGGTTTGACTGATACCGGCTCACCACGCTAAGCACGTAAGCTACATCTGGTCTGGTACATAGCATCACATGCATTATAGATCCTACCGCCAAAGCGTAAAGTATAGTGCTCATGCGAACCTTCTCCTCATCAGTCTTGGGAGACATCTCTTTGGAGAGGGTGATTCCGTGCAATGCGGGTATGTTATCGCGCTTGAAATCTTCCATACTAAATCTCTTTAGTACGGTCTCTATGTACCTGGACTGTGAAAGCCCCAATAATCTCTTAGATCTATCTATGCAGATCTTAATCTCCAGAATGTACGAAGCATCGCCCTGGTCTTTTATGGAGAACCTTTGTGACAAGAATAGTTTGAACGATTGTAGCATAGAAATGTCATTTCCTATCAAAAGAATGCCGTCCATGTACAAGACTGGGAATACGACAGTTCTTCTTACATTCTTCTTATATATACAAGGCTCGTCCTCATGTTTGATGAAGTCAAATTCCTTGACTGTTTCATCAAAACAGGTGTTCCGGCTCTGCGATACCTACTTTAATCCATAAATGGATTTAAGCAACTTGCACACCTTCCCACTACTCCCACTATCTATGAATCCCTCCGGCTAATCCATATAAACGCACTCTTCCAAACTTCCGTTTAGAAAAGTCGTTTATACGTTCATCTGCCAGATTTCATAGTCATGGAAGGCAGTAATGGCAAGTAGGATCCGAATGGATTTGAGCATAGCCACTGGAGAAAAGGTTTCATCATAGTCCACACCTGGTCTTTGACGAAAACCTTTTGCAACAAATCTAACCTTATAGGTTTCCACATGTCCATCTACACCAATCTTTTTTTTGTAGATTCGTTTGTATGTGGAGAAATATCCAAGGTCCAAACTTTATTGGTGTACATAGACTCCATTTCGGTTCGCATAGCATCCAGACATTTATCAGAGTCCTTACAGTTAATAGCCTGCTTAATACTAGTAGGATCATCTTCTTCCAAGATGTAATCCTCTCAATCCCCGTCTATGAGAAAACCGTAGTATCTCTCGGATGGATGAGAAATCCTACTAGATCTACGGAGTGGCTGAGGTTCGTCGGGTACTACTGAATCTAGCAATTCCACCAAATCTTTAGTTATAGTTTGTGTTTCTGAAACTTCATCCAGTTCTACCACGCCATCACTAATATTTTTTGCAAGAAATTCATTTTCCAAAAATGTGGTGTTCCGAGAAAAAATAATCATTTGTTCCTTTGCGTGGTAGAATAGATATCTATTAGAATTCTTTGGGTATCCCACAAACTTACACAAAACTAATCGTACCTCAAGTTTGTCTGGGTTCTATTTTTTAACATAAGCTGGACAACCCCATATCTTAACTCGTTTAAGATACAAACTCTTACCACTCCATATTTCATATGGAGTTTTAGACACGGATTTAGATGGAACTTGATTCAAAAGATGTGCCGATGTTAGAAGCGAATATCCCCAAAATGAAAGAGGCAACTCGGCACTACTTATCATGGAGCGAACCATATCCAAAAGGGTACGATTCCTCTGCTCCAATACACCATTGTGCTATGGCGTATACGGAGGAGTAAGCTGAGAGAGATTTCTATTCTCTTTTAGGTATTCTAAGAATTCCGTGCTTAAGTACTCACCTCCTCTATCAGATCGGAGGATCTTGATATTTTTGCCAGTCTGTTTCTCTACTTCGTTCTTATATTCTTTGAATTTCTCAAAAGTTTCAGATTTGTGTTTCAAATGATACATATATCCGAACCTAGAGAGATCATTAGTGAATGTAATGAAGTACGAGAACCCATCCCTTACATTATAGACATTGGACCACATACATCACTGTATATGAGTCTTAAGAGCTCTGTTGCTCTTTCTCCGTGTCCGGTGAATGAAGAATTGGTCATCTTTCCTTTGAGACAAGACTGACAAGTTTCATAGGATGAAAATTCAAACGGATTCAGATATCCATCCTTATGTAACTTAGATAGTCTTTTCTCATTGATATGACCAAGTCTACAATGCCATAAGTAGGATTCGTTCACTTCTGAACTCTTACTCTTGCGTATGTTTTGTATATTAAAAACCGTGTTTTGATTTAGAACATGAATACCATTACACAGTGTACCTTCTGCAATCAATACCTGATTAAGGTAAATGTTCATGATATTTCTATGTAGAATAAACTTATATCCATGTTTATCAAGTAAAGAAACTGATATGGTGTTGTAAAGCATGGAAGGTACATGGTAGCAATTATTCAAAATCATAGTATTGCCACTTGACAATGCTAGGTGATATTCACCGACAGTAGCAGCATCAACTTGTGCTCCATTCCCTACTCTGAGGGACATATCACCAGGTCCAACTATCCTACTTTTTCTCAGTCCCTGCAATAAATTACAGATATGAGATCATGATCCGATATCTAGTATCCAGGAGGTAGGACTGACCGAAAAATAGTTCTCAATAACAAGAACACCTGAAGGAGACGCAATAGTATGCTTCTTATTCGTTAGGGTCATCAAGGAATTCATCCGATCCTCTTTCCTTTGCTCATTCTCATGACTGTTGTCATAAATTAGAGCTGAACCGACATTCCCCAGCCCCGAATAAGAATCTGGATCGGTCAAGCAATACATTTTATTATCTTGATTAAGGCATGAATTGGTTGTTACCTGGAGAGAGAGAGAAAAGAAACACTCAGCGTGCGCTCTTGCAAGATTAGAGTGGTTATTAGTTTATCTAATCAGGATGGCTCCAACTGTTTCCTCAAATTCTCCTTCAAACATTAAAAGAAGAACTAGCTTAGATCATTAACACCTTACAACTTCTCTAACCGTTCAGCCAGGTCAGTGTTGGTACTCCGAGGGAGGTTCCCCATGCTCTCGCACGGACCTAATTAAAATAAAGCTCGTTTCCGCAGAGGCGTAACCCCGTTAACACCTTTCTAGACACCTAATAAGTCAGCTAATTGTAAAGTGATAAATATCTCCCAAGAGTAATCCTACTCATCAGAGGGATCGAGATCCAACTATCATTGTGTGATAAACTAGATGGAAGCCACTCTAGTCACCATACTCCAGAAGGTATGCAACACTAGCAAGTTTCCTGTATATTTGAAACTCCCGATGTGTTATTTGCCCCTAATACCGTAGTGACCATGACACAGTCAACAAATCAAAAGGTCACAGTCAAGTTTAACCCGTCATTATCATGATTGCATTAAACCCACCCGTATAACCCTTAACACAGTCAACGAGGTTACACGACTGTTCTAACCAATCGCATCATATACTACAAATAAGCAGTACTCAGCTCCGCACACTACGCCTTGACACAGTCAACAAACGCAACACGAATACTAAGTATTACTTATATGAAATGATGGAGGGCTACGGCTAGTCTTTTAGCGAAAAAACCTTTAACGTAATGAACTTGATATCGTTGAAGGAACCAAGTAGTTTCGAAAAGGAGTGGTTTAGACTCCGCTTTTGAAAACTTGTTGTTTTTGTAGAAAACCGAGGAATCTACAGTATAAACTTTTGCTCAAGAGGTCACTCCCTGCGAAAGGATCTAGGATCTTGCCTACTCGAATGAGATGTTGGATACTCCTAAACGAATACCACTATGCAAAGCGAAAGTGTATGACTATGGTTTTTCGAAATTTGTTCCAACATCATCTTTTAGATTTCTTTTCCTTCATTAATCAAAATTCATGTGGTCCCATCAATTAATCCCTTTCACACCAGAAAAGAACGAAAATACAATGTACATATATTCTATTCGCATTCGCCACGGGCCCCGTCATGCACCGTTAGGTTACTTAACTAACGGTAGAGCGGGGCTGGACTAGCCCTGGTATAAAACACATACAACATCTACTAGTATATATAAATATATATAACATTCGTCCCAGGCATGATATAAGCAACATCACAGAACAACAATAAGAAACATGGAATGGCGGATAATTTTGGAGCCTCGGGTTTCATTTGAGCCGCAAATGAGACCCGAAGTTCCCGGTCGTGTGGATAGCCCGTGCAATGAAAAATCTAGACCCCTACGAGTGCGGCAAGTTACCCGCCAATCCCAGAAGTGAGGCAACCCCAATCAACAAAGTGAATGGGCCAGCACTTCATGGAATCCAGTAACTTGAGCACCCCTCCGTGGGTCATCCTATACTCCCTACGAGTGCGGCGAATAGCCCGCCAATTCTAGAGTAAGGCCCACTCCGTCTCAACGCCATGAGTGTAGGGTTCCTAGGCACCCTAATGAGGTCTCACAAGGCATCAACTATGCCAATTTCAAAAATACGGTGCCGAGAAACCCTAGACTACGGATCGTTAACTAGATATTTAGGCGAAACGATAACAAGTTAACACTTAACTAAGAGAATACGGAAATACAACCTTTGTAGATCCGGTGCTCCACCTCCATAGCTCCGCAATGAAGTCCTCTCGCTGTCCAAAATAAATCCCGGGCTCTAGCGTCGGCTTCATCGGAGAATAAGCGAGCTAGGTCGTCGATGTCCATGCCGAAGATGATCTACGTCGAGGCATCGCTAGATCAAGCTCTCACTTCACAAAGTCAAGAAACTTATGAAGAAAACACACTCTACTACTTGGCAAGAGGTAGAGGATGAAGAAATAGGAAGTGGGTAGACTTTAGAATTGGATTTCTCACTTGTTTCATCAATCCACCATTGATGAAGTAAGGTTTTCTTCAAGGAAGAAGATGAAGAAGAAGAAGATTTTTATATGATAAGTTAAAAGAAAATAATACTTATCATATTATAAACCATGGTCAAGTGTAGAGAACTAACTAAGGTTATGTGAATGGTTAGGGTTAAAAGAACAAGACAAAATGGTGACTTGGTCAAAGCTTCATGAAGCTTCAAAAAGCTTCATGAAAGAAAAGAAAGAAAACCATTTTGCTTTTTCTTTTATGCTTTTATTAATATCCAAAATGAATAAACAAATAATAAAATGAAAAAGCAAAACCCTAATCATTAAGGTAACCATGGTTCAATTCTATACACTTAACCAAAGAAGCATGCATCATCAAACATGATACAAACATGTGCACAAAAGTATATCACATATACAACTTGCACATCCGAGCGAGAAAATCCATTTAAAGTGAACCGATACTAGTTAATGCAAAGTAATATATCAAATATATAATTATGCATTAAATCATTAAATCAACACTTGATTTAATGATCCGGTCATATCGCATATAACCGACTAATATCTACAGTAACATCTGATCGAATCAACACTTGATCCGATAACCCGGCTATATCGCATATAACCGATCAATGTCACAAATCGCGAGAATCAAATACAGTATCACATACTGGTATCATTCTCGGTCCCGCACATATCTCATATGCGCTCCTATTTCGTTTCGCTTGAGCCAGGAAACCTCTGTGTAGGACTCTAAAGACTCGTCAATACGCCGGCAGCAGATGATGATCATATCAAGCACCCACAAGCCGCAAGCGGTCTGCTAAACGTAACGGCCACCCGGGTATTGAGCGATCAGAAGATCGACGAGCAAGCCTGCTCACACTCCTGTGAATCCAACCAGTAACACTACCGTACAGTCCGGTCTGATCGTCTGATATGTCGCATATCTCGCCTAGGGGTGGTAAACGTCAGACCCCAATAGCTCGATAAGTCGTGTCGATATGAGGTCTATAACAATTTGAGAAACTACTGGTAACACTTACCAGTAAATCTCAGCAACCCTGGCCAGGGATTTCCTGTTATAGCCAATCAAACACAGCGCAACATCAACTCCCTATACCGGGAGAGACGAATCCCCTCCTATCGCTCATTGCCTCCATGTGACTCGGGACTGTACCCAAAAAACACCGTTTTGCACGCCCTCTTGGACGTGGTAAGATGGAAATCAAAGCACAGTGGGAACCACACAAGACTCTATGACGATCTCGGGTCAACAGACTACTCTGTACCAGTGTCACCAGAGAACTGCCATCTGACGTGAGGTATAATACCATCTGGGAGTTCTCGGCGAGTCCGTCCAGTGTACCCAGTCTCTACTGAGCACCCGTATATCATCTCTGATGTCAAACACCGATGGATATGGGATCATCCATCGCCCATCTGTATGGGTCGAGAAGGTACACGCTAGTCTACTCTGGTATATCGATGCCCCGTCTCGATACACCCACGACTAGGGACTTTGAAGGATGTACTTATAGACTACCATGTCCCCACTAGTATGATCCGCATCATAGTCCAGGTAGTCAGGTACACATCCTAAGGGCTTTACCAACATGTAACAGAGAGACAATCAGTGTATACGTTAAGGTAAAGGTCAACCAGATAGCATACTATCATGTCGAGCAAGAAAGTCCTCCCTATATATGTCCCAGCATCCACTACAATATACATCCAATGTACAGTAATGGCCTCTAGGGCATACATATAACTAACAATCTCCCACTTGCACTAGGGCCATCTGTAGCAGTGGTTGTAGTATCTCATACTCAACCATCCCATAAAAGTCTCTCTCTGGGAATAGGCCTTCGCGAGTGGATCCGCCGTGTTGTCCTCTGAGTCTGCCCTCCTAACATTGATCACCTGGAGATCAACCATCTCCACGATCAGGTGATACTGCCTTAGAATATGTCTGGATCACTGATGGGACCTGCGTTCCTTGGCATAAGCCACAACTCCATTGTCACACAATGGGAGGAACATAGTTCATCTCATGAACCAATATACACCCAAACAGCCTCTTTGGTAGCATCTTAAGTAGCGATGTATCCAACCTTTATCGTCTAGTATGCCACGGTATCTAGCTTGGAACTCTTCCAACATACTGTCCCTTTACTGAGGGTAAAGACAATGCCTGCGACTGACATTCAGTCGTCTTTATCACCCTGGAACCCTTCCAGTGATTCTCCCCAGGATCGATTGATACCTTCTCACTACAACTAGTGAGTATTCTAACATCCAATTAGATCTATCTCATAGATCCAATACTCAGGATTTAGGAGGTATCATTTTGATCCTATATGGAGAATCATAGTGATAAGCGGAGATTGATCGAGCGTAGCATAGGAAACTCCTTCCCTATCAAGAGTATGTCATCCACGTACTCTACGAGAATCGTCACAATACTCCCTACTACCTTTTTGTTTATACAAGGTTCATCTACCATTTTGATGATGTCAACTTCTTTGACTAATCCATCAAAACAGATGTTCCAACTCCGCGATGCCTGCTTTATCCTATAAAGCATCTTGCACACGTTTCCGCTGCTCCCACTGTCTACGAAGCCCTCTGGCTGTGTTCTTATAGACGCTTTCTTCCAAATCATCATTTAGAAAAGCAGTCAAGACACCCAACCACCAGATATCGTAGTCATGGTATGTAGCCGTGGCAAGTAGGATCTGGATGGACTTAAGCATAGGCACTGGAAAAGGTTTCATCATTTTCCACGCCTGGTCGATGACGAAAAACTTTACCAAGTCTAGCTTTGAAAGTCTCAACCTTTCCATGTACACCAAGTAATCTTCTCAAGATCTACTTGCTCCTGATGGGGATTTAACCCTTCAGATATAGCAACCAAAGTCCATACTTTGTTGGTGTATATGGATTCCATCTCAGATCGCTAAGCATCCAGCCATTCTTACAGAGTCTTACTCTTGATGGCCAGCTCGAAGCTAGTTGGGTCATCATCTCATGATGCAATCCTCGCTCCCACTGTCATAGAGAAACCGAAGTATCTCTCAGGTGGGTGAGGAACCCTACTAGATCGGCGGAGAGGCTGAGGTTCGTTGGAATCTACTGAATCCTTTGGTTCTACCAAATCATCAGCTGCAGTTTGTATGGCTGGAACATTTCCAGTTCTACATTACAGACCTTGCCTCGAGCTTGTCCGGATTTTGCTTTTAGACATAGGCTGGACAACCCCAAATCTTAACTAGCTTAAGACATGAGCTCTTCCCTTTCCATATCACATATGAAATGGTAGGCAACTGATTTGATTGGAACCCTATTCAATAGGTATGCAACTTCTCAAGTGCATAACCCCCTAAGGAAAAAGGTAACTCAGTATTACTCATCATAGAGCACACCATATCATATAGGGTGTGATTGCTCCGCCCCGATATACCATCGTGCTATGGTGTATACAGAGGAGTAATGCTGAGAGAGAATCTCATTCTCCTTTAGAATAGTCCAGTATTTCCGTGCTCAAGTATTCTCCTCCTTGATCACATCAAAGGACATAATACTTATACCCGTATTTTGGTTCTCTACTTCTAACTTATATTCTGTGAATATCTCAAAAGGTTCGGACTTGTGTTTCAACAGGAACATATGTCTGAATCTCGAGAGATTATCAGAGAATGTAATGAAGTATAAAGAACCAATCCTGGCATGTGTAGACAGGAGACCTTACATACATCAACATGCATCAATCCCAAGAGTTCACTAACTCTTTCTCTGTTTCCAATAAACAGGGCTATGGTCATCTTATCTTTGTGACATGACTGGCGAGTTTCACAAAATGTAAATTCAAACTGATTTAAATATACATCTAAATGTAACTTCAGCTAGTCGGGTCACATTGATCTGACCTAGTCTACAATACCTCAAGAAGAATCCGTTCATTTCTGAACTCTTCCTCTTGTGTGTGTTCCATATACTAAGAACTGTAGTTTGATTTAGAACATCAATGCTTTTAGATAACGTGCCTGAACCGATCAACTTTTGATATAGGAAATGTTCAAAACATTATCCATCAATACAAAATTATATCCTTTCTTTTCTAATAAAGAGACTGATATGATTTTGTATATCAGGTTCGGTATCTAATAACATTCGTTCAGAATCAATGTATTGATAATACAGGGTGACAGTGACCAACAGACTTGGCTGCAACTCTTGCCCCGTTTTCTGCCTCATGAAACTTATCACCCGTTCTCAGTCCTCTACCCTTCTGTAGCCCTATATAACAGATTACATATCTGGGATCCTGATCTGGTATCAAATACCCAGGACGCAGAGGATACTGAGAAACAGTTCTTTGTAATGAACACACCCAAAGATGATGCATCAGCATGCACTCTCTTCGTTTAGGCGGCACGGGAAATCTGGTATTCCCCAATTTCCTGCTCTGTCTTATAACAATTATAAGTTGGAGCGGGACCAACGTTCCCCAGCTCAGTATAACAAGCGGGTACGGTCAATATTCCGTATTATTATCTTGATTAAGGCGTGATATGGTCGCTACCTGGAGAGAGAGAGAAGAAAACACTCAGCGTGCGCTCTTTCAAGAATAGATTGGTTATTATTTTATCTAATCAGGATGGCTCCCACTGCTTTTTATCAAATCTTCCTTCAAACCCTAAAAGGAAAGACTAGCCGGGATTAATTACACACTACAAGTTCGCCAATCTTTCAGCCAGGCCAGTGTCGGTACTTTGAGGGAGGTCCCCCGTGCTTTCGCACGAACCTAATTAATGTAAACCTCGTTTTCCCAGAGGCGTAACCTCGTTAACACCTTTCTAGACACCTACTTGATCGGCTAATTGTAATGTGCAAAACTCTCCCAGGAGTAACAATTACTCGCAGCGGGTATCGGGATCCAACTATCTCATAGAAGGTATGCAATCTCATTGCAAATTTCAACACTTGAAATTCCCGATAATATTTTGCCCCTAACCTCCTATGACCTTGACAAAGGCCAACAAACCATAGGATGCTGGTCAAGTTCAACCCGGCATTTCCTGATTGAATTAAACCCACCCGCACGACCCTTGACGAAAGCCAACAAAGCCGCACGACTACCCTAATCCAATCGCATCGTATGCTAGCAGATAAGCAGCATATAGCTACCGCACACTGCACCTTGACGAAAGCCAACAAATGCAGCACGAATACTATATACAACTTATCTGAAATGACGGAGGGCTACGACAGGTTTTTCTGAAAACCTATTGCGTAATGAACTTGATATCGTTGTAGAATCGAATGAATTTTGAAATGGAGAGTTTTTTAGGCTTTTCTAGTTTTGCTAAAGGAGTCACTCCCGGTGAAGGGATCGTCGGTCCTTTCCTCGTCGAATGAGGTGCGGGATATATCATATATATCACTGTGCAAAGCAAAAACTCTTAAAAGCAATCAAAAGACAAACCGAGTGTGTAGCATCTGCCAGTTCTTGCTAAAGGAGTCACTCCCGGTGAAGGGATCTCGGTCCTTTCCTTATCGAATAAGGTGCAGGATATATCATATATACCGCTGTGCAAAGCAAGAACTGTAGCTACCTGTTTTATTTTTGAAATTCAATTCTACAACATCTTAGGTTTCTTTTATTTTCATTAATCACATTAATGAAATCCCATCATTTAAATACCTAAACATCACAGATAAATACGACGTACAGTTATGCCATCCGCATTCGCCTCGATGTCCCCTCGTGCACCGTTAGGTTAGGTAACTAACGGCAGAGCGGGGCTGGGCTAGCGCGGGTGTAAAACATAAGTAACGCCTATATAATATATCATATATACTATATACAGTATCTATCACAGAACATCACATGATCACATCACAGATATCGCAACAGAAGAATCATATGAAATATTGGATATACTAGGACGTCCGTGCTTTTAATACGAGCCAGTATAAAACACGGATTCCACGGTCGTGATGAATAACCAAACCCACACCCCTAGATCCCTACGAGAGCGGCAAGCAACCCTACCAATTCTGGAGTTAGGAGACCCGGACTCGACTCCTCGAGTTGGTCTCCCACTGGACTCCAGAACCCGGTTACTTGTGCTCTCCTCCTTGGGTCTATCCTAGTGCGGAAAAGTAAATAATATACAAACGGTGAAATCTTCTGCAACCTGGAAGTGCCCCAATAAAAGAATATTACATACAAGTTTTTACATGAATGAAAATGAAAAACACTCATCTCACATAAAAACCCCCGGCTATTCAAACACGACGATCCAATATAACATATCCAGCAACACATAACATCACATGTCATCAACGTAAGTAAATATGCCCATCCCAATTGTCGTTGACATATAGCAACGAAACCGGCGATATCACATATTACACTTACGGTCACAGAAAAGAAAGTGTAAAACTACAACAGTTGGAATCCGCAACCTGCATAGACATCGCATGCCTAATCAAATGAATACCTTAGACATCACATGCCTAACAATTATAAACGCCGCATTTTAGTCTCAAAATCGAAAACTCTTTTCAATATCAAGTCGGGCAATTCAACAAGATTCCCGACATCCTGATCGAATGCTCGTCGCAAACTTCAGTAGACGGCCGCACCCCCGACGCCGTCGACGAAGTGCACCAAGGCGGAACACCGCTACCGGGAGCACCCTAACGGATGCTTTCGGCGACGGGGTTCTCCTACAGTCACTTGGTCGGGGCTATGGAGTGAGGCTGTCTATTAAGTTTACCCGGCGAGTATCCGCGTACGCTACGTGATTGCGACGGACTTTTGATCACATCAAAATTCCGTGGCAACCGATCAAGTGAGACTAAACTGCTACGTTTATAATATTCATTCCGTTATCACATAACTTTTTGTGAATTCCAATTATTGTATCACATTCCAGATAAATAGAAAATGTTAAACTTTTCGATCGAACAGTCAAACACCCAAGTTTTCCCGATACAGATCAACACATGAAACAAGTCTAAAAACATTCAGTTCGTGCCTCAGTACCAACGGTCCAGCCGTAGAAGGGTCAAGCCAACGCCTCACATGTGGCATGCCGTACTGTCCCAAACCCGAAGGTTCAAAGGGCAGTTCAAGACGGTCACATAATCGAGTTAAGGTTTGTTGTCTTCTAGAGGGACCATCGTGTTACTTGCACTACTTAGAACGTCGTTAAACCACGGAAAAATCCAACACTTGGAAATTTCCCGACAGGGGAAAAGTTGGGTATTTATATCCGGTCGAACTTTTTAATATATTCTAAAATTTATCCGGAAAGCCACAAAGACAAAATTTGATACTCCGATCGAAACACCGAATCCCCAAAAAAACTCCAAAAAATTCAACTCTTGAATAAATATTAAAAATTCCCAGAAAACCCAGCATTTTAAAATAGGAATTACTGTGCAACAATGGGAAGGTGACGTCATCACCTAGCCGCGAAACCGCCGCAGAAGCTGGGCTTCTGCCGCGGTTCCGCCGCGGTTTGGATGAATCATGGGTCCAATTTTGCGCCGTAATTCATAGATTTCCCTGCTGAATTTTTTAGCAATTTTTAATTTGGAAAAATCCACGTTTTCAGAAAAAGTCCAGAGAGCGTGGAAATTTTGGGGTTTCGGTTCGTTCGGACTTCAAATTGCGTCTAGACTTCGCCTAAGGCTCTAGCTAGGCTCTGATACCACTGTAGGGTTCCTAGGCACCCTAATGAGATCTCACAAGGCATCAACCATGCCAATTTCAAAATTTTATGGTGCCGAGAAACCCTAAACTACGGATCGTTGGCTAGATGTCTAGGCGAAAAAGCAACTAGTAAACTACTTTACTAATAGAATACGGAAATACAACCTTTGTAGATCCGATGCTCCACCTCCATAGCTCCGCAATGAAGTCCTCTCGCTGTCCAAAATAAATCCCGGGCTCTAGCGTCGGTTTCATCGGAGAATAGGCGAGCTAGGTCGTCGATGTCCATGCCGAAGATGATCTACGTCGAGGCATCGCTAGATCAAGCTCTCACTTTACAAAGTCAAGAAACTTGTGAAGAAAACACACTCTACTACTTGGCAAGAGGTAGAGGATGAAGAAATAGGAAGTGGGTAGACTTTAGAATTGGATTTCTCACTTGTTTCATCAATCCACCATTGATGAAGTAAGGTTTTCTTCAAGGAAGAAGATGAAGAAGAAGAAGATTTTCATATGATAAGTTAAAAGAAAATAATACTTTATTATTTTCTTTTAACTTATCATAAGAATTATCTTCTTCTAAAGTAGAGTATTAATCATGGTTGAAAGGAATGGTTAGGGTTAAGCATGAGACAAAATGGTCACAAGGTCAAAACTTCATGAACCTTCATGAATAAAACAAAGAAGGCCACCATTTCATCTTATGTTAATATTTTTCCAAAAAAATAAATAAATGAATAAATGAATAAGCAAATAAAAACCCTAACCATTTCTTTAACCAAGGTTTAATTCTTTACACAAACCCTAATGAGCATGTATCATGTTTGTATCATGTTTGATGATGCATGCTTCTTTGGTTAAGTGTATAGAATTGAACCATGGTTACCTTAATGATTAGGGTTTTGCTTTTTCATTTTATTATTTGTTTATTCATTTTGGATATTAATAAAAGCATAAAAAGAAAAATCATATTATAAACCATGGTCAAGTGTAGAGAACTAACTAAGGTTATGTGAATGGTTAGGGTTAAAAGAACAAGACAAAATGGTGACTTGGTCAAAGCTTCATGAAGCTTCAAAAAGCTTCATGAAAGAAAAGAAAGAAAACCATTTTGCTTTTTCTTTTTATGCTTTTATTAATATCCAAAATGAATAAACAAATAATAAAATGAAAAAGCAAAACCCTAATCATTAAGGTAACCATGGTTCAATTCTATACACTTAACCAAAGAAGCATGCATCATCAAACATGATACAAACATGTGCACAAAAGTATATCACATATACAACTTGCACATCCGAGCGAGAAAATCCATTTAAAGTGAACCGATACTAGTTAATGCAAAGTAATATATCAAATATATAATTATGCATTAAATCATTAAATCAACACTTGATTTAATGATCCGGTCATATCGCATATAACCGACTAATATCTACAGTAACATCTGATCGAATCAACACTTGATCCGATAACCCGGTTATATCGCATATAACCGATCAATGTCACAAATCGCGAGAATCAAATACAGTATCACATACTGGTATCATTCTCGGTCCCGCACATATCTCATATGCGCTCCTATTTCGTTTCGCTTGAGCCAGGAAACCTCTGTGTAGGACTCTAAAGACTCGTCAATACGCTGGCAGCAGATGATGATCATATCAAGCACCCACAAGCCGCAAGCGGTCTGCTAAACGTAACGGCCACCCGGGTATTGAGCGATCAGAAGATCGACGAGCAAGCCCGCTCACACTCCTGTGAATCCAACCAGTAACACTACCATACAGTTCGGTCTGATCGTCTGATATGTCGCATATCTCGCCTAGGGGTGGTAAACGTCATACCCCAATAGCTCGATAAGTCGTGTCGATATGAGGTCTATAACAATTTGAGAAACTACTGGTAACACTTACCAGTAAATCTCAGCAACCCTGGCCAGGGATTTCCTGTTATAGCCAATCAAACACAGCGCAACATCAACTCCCTATACCGGGAGAGACGAATCCCCTCCTATCGCTCATTGCCTCCATGTGACTCGGGACTGTACCCAAAAACCACCGTTTTGCACGCCTTCTTGGACGTGGTAAGATGGAAATCAAAGCACAGTGGGAACCACACAAGACTCTATGACGATCTCGGGTCAACAGACTACTCTGTACCAGTGTCACCAGAGAACTGCCATCTGACGTGAGGTATAATACCATCTGGGAGTTCTCGGCAAGTTCGTCCAGTGTACCCAGTCTCTACTGAGCACCCGTATATCATCTCTGATGTCAAACACCGATGGATATGGGATCATCCATCGCCCATTTGTATGGGTCGAGAAGGTACACGCTAGTCTACTCTGGTATATCGATGCCCCGTCTCGATACACCCACGACTAGGGACTTTGAAGGATGTACTTATAGACTACCATGTCCCCACTAGTATGATCCGCATCATAGTCCAGGTAGTCAGGTACACATCCTAAGGGCTTTACCAACATGTAACAGAGAGACAATCAGTGTACACGTTAAGGTAAAGGTCAACCAGATAGCATACTATCATGTCGAGCAAGAAAGTCCTCCCTATATATGTCCCAGCATCCACTACAATATACATCCAATGTACAGTAATGGCCTCTAGGGCATACATATAACTAACAATGAGATGCGGGCCCGTTTCCCTCTAGAATCCGGCTACTCGAGCACTCTATCGCGGGGTAATCCTAATACAGAAAAGAAAAGTATATATACAATGGTGACATCAACCTCAACCCGGTCGTGCCCCAATAAAAGAATATACAATCTGGCAGAAACGGCTGTCCACCTGTCGGACGCTCACCTTGTAATAATAAATATACAAATGAATATGAACTGTACTAATACCATTGCACTATAGGCTATCCACCATGACAATCCATCCACAATATCATCACAATACAAAACATCAACGTGAATATCATGCTCGTAAACCCGTCTATTTTTACATATAGCAATTAGTCGGGTTATACCGCTCAATGACATTCATGGTCGCAGATATAAACACATGCACTGATAAACACTTATTCAAAATTTCGATCGACTAGAACTTTTACGTATTGGCCCCAAGTGCAAACCAGTACTCAAACAAATCTAGGCCAAAAACATACATCCCAAAAATCACATTTCCATATGATAGAGTGCCAGAAGAAATTTGGTGCACAATGGCCACATTTCGACCGTGGAACCGCAGCTAACGGGCATGTTAGGCGGCGGTTCCGCGGCGGTATGTTGGGCTTATGTGCCCAAATTTCTTCATGGCCTCTAAAAATGCCTGCATGTAATTTTAAGGTAATCTGAATAATTTTTTGAACAACTTTTAAAATCGGCAATGGGCATCAAAAATGGAATTGCGATTTGGAAAATTTCATCGATTGATACTTTAAACTTGTGCAAATTAGAAACTAAGGGTTTATGGGGTGGCTCTGATACCATGTTGGGATTTCCTAGCGCCCTGACCATCTACCGTGGCCGTTGCGGAACAAAAATTTTTGGGTTCAAAAAACCGGCGCTAGAAAAACCCGTCCTAGAATCTATCATAAATTGAAACTAGCTAACAAAGAGGAGATCTTAACTACTATGATAGAAATATCTCACCAAAAGATCCGTGTCCTTCGGTCTCTTATCATCTTCGTTTGCTCCTTGAGATCTCCTTGATCGAGCTTGATCACCGGTCTTCTTCCGTCGAAGATGATCCACCCGAGGGATATAGTCCATGGCTCAAGCTCCACACTAAAAGTCTAGTGGAGCAACTAGAGACTTTAGGTTGCTAATTTAAAATGTCTAAGATATAGTGAGTGGTCCTTAGTTTATATCTATCTCACTTCCTCTCTTGATTCTCAACACATGAGATTGCAAAGAGGAAGTTTAAGAAGGAGGAGGAGCTCATGAAAGGCTAGTGAGGAGAGTGAAGCAAAATGGTGAGAATAAAATCTCTAATGAGAGAGAAAAACCTCAACCATAGTTTTGTAAAAGCGATTTTTCAATATAAAAACTCAACCATGCTTGAATAGTTTGCACAAATGAATTGAATATTCATTTGTCAACACTATTGAAGCATGGTTCTCACCATACTCACCTCACTACCTTTATACCTTATTTTCTATTTAAAATAAATGGATAAATCTAAAATGAGGTGTCCAGTTTCTAGGATGTTTTCCATATAACTACGGAATACACTCTACTATATATGCATACCTGTATTCGTATCAAAATACGAATACCCAAAGAGATAGAATAACACAAAGAACATAATACTAAAATATATATATCGAAAAATATATACGCAAACTATTAAATCAATGCCTAATTTAATAATCCGGCTCAATCCCGAGACGGCTAGAATTATCAACCGTCAGATCGAAAGTCCGGGTAACTAGTACAATCATTCGATCAGAATGCTATACATATCTCGATCGAAAGTCCGGGTAACTAGTACAATCATTCGATCGGAACCCTACACGTATCAAAATACGGCCACTACATCATTTCGCCTGAACCAGGAAAACCCTCTGTGTGGGACTCTAAAGACTCGACAGTACGCCGGCAGTGAGTTACTGGATAAATCCATAACCACAAGCATGTCAGCGGCACTAGCTGTACGTAACGGCAACCCGGATACCTGTTGAAAAGGAAGGCCGACGATCAAACTCATCTGGATCCCTACTGAGCCTATCTGTGACAATCTCCGTACAGTCCAGTCTCTTCGTCTGAGAGTATCACATACCGATCTAGGGAGTGGTAAATGTCAGACCCTAATAAGCTGATAATTCATGCTGATATGGCTTAGGACCAATCAGGGAAACTACTGATCTAACTATCAGTAAATCCCAACTGCCTTGGCCAAGGTCTTATGGTGCTGGCCAATCGAACACAGTGCGATATCGACTCCCTATACTGGGAGAGACGAATCCCAAACAATCGTTCACTGCCTCCATGTGGCTCGGGACTGTACCCAACTAAAACCTGTTTGCACGACTCAGTAGAGCCGTAGTAGGGAAGTAATCTAAGTATAGTAGGAACTCACACGAGAAAAATAACCATCTCAGGTCTGAAGACTAACCTGTACCCATAGCTCCTGAGAACTGCTATCTGATGATAGGTATAATTCCATCTAGAATTTCTCGGCGAGTCCATCCAGTGTACTCACCTGCAGTGAGCACCTGTATACGATCTTAGGTGCGAAAGACCAATGGCTATGGGACCAACCATCGTCCCTTGTCGAGGTTTAGAAACGTATACAATAGTCTACTCCGGAATATCGATGCCCGGTCTCGATACTTCCACGCTAGGGACATTCTAAGGATGTGCTTATCGACTACCCATCTCTCACAAGTATTATCGCCGTCACAACGCCGGTAGTCAAGCAATGATCCTACGGGCTTTATCAACATGTATGAATGATACGTAATAACAAGTAAGACATATGCACATGTTAAGATAAAGACAAACCATATAGCATACTATCATATCGAGCAAGATTGTCCTGTACATACATATGTCCAAGCATCCACATATATACATATATAATAATGGCCTCTATGGCATACATATCCAATATCTTGAACTCGTTTTCAGGGACACACTAGCGAATGATTTGGTCTGGACAATACTTGAACAAGTAGGGTTCGTCCCAGTAAAAGTGTTTTACTTAGGAGAAAAATATATGTTTGTCCTGACTCGACCATTCGCTTGGTACAAGTCTTGTTGCTAAATAGTTCATAATATCTACGAACCATGGTTCGCAAGATACTATCAAGAGTTGTTCATCAGGAAAAGCATCATTTATTGGGAGAGGTATCGTTGGCGAAGAAGGAAGTCGTGAAAGATGATCGGTGATAACGTTTTCACATCCGCTTTTGTCCTTAATGATAAGGTCAAACTCTTGGAGTAAAAAGATCCAACGTATCAGCCGAAATTTGGCATCCTTTTTCGTGAAAAGATGTCTCAAAGCAGAATGATCCGTGTAGACGAAAACTGGGGAGCCAATGAGATATGGCCTGAATTTCTCCAAAGAGAATACAACCGCCAAGAACTCTTTCTCGGTTGTTGCATAGTTCAATTGCGCGTCATTTAAGGTCCGGCTCTCGTATTAGATCACATGCGGGTTTTTTTTATGTGATGTCCTAAGACAACACCAATGGCAAAGTTTGATGCATCGCACATGATCTTAAAAGGATGTGTCCAATCGGGAGAAGATAGCACGGGAGCTGTAGTGAGTGAACTTCATAAAAATTCAAAAGCAGTCAACAGTCTGAGTTGAAGTTGAATGGTGTTTCCTTGGCCAGCAGAAGAGTCAAGGGCCTAGCAATCTTGTTAAAGTCCTTGATGAACCGTCTATAAAAACCGGCATGGCCAAGGAAAAATCTGATGTCTCTGACGCATTTTAGAGGAGGGAGATTGGAAATAACATCAATTTTTTCTTTTTCAACCTCAATGTCGTTTCGCGAAATGATATGTCCTAAGACAATATTTTCGCGCACCATGAAGTGGCATTTCTCCCAATTCAAAGTGAGATTTTTATCCTTACATCGGGTAAGGACGGCATTCAGATGTTATAAACACTCGTTAAAAGAAGTTGGAGAAGTCATCCATGAAAATTTTCAGAAACTTCTCAACCATGTCTGAGAATATACCCATCATATACCGCTGAAATGTAGCGGGAACATTGCATAGCCCAAAGGGCATGCGACGATATGCATACGTGCCGAAAGGACAAGTGAAAGTGGTTGTGTCCTGGTCTTTTTCGGCGATGGGAATCTAGTTTTATCATGAGTAACCATCCAGAAAATAGTATAACTCATGTCCAGCTAATCGTTCGACCATTTGATCAATGAAAAGTAGCGGAAAGTATCCCTTCCGCATTGTGGCATTGAGTTTTTGATAATCAATGCATACTCACTATTCGGTTTGGTTGCGAGAAGGGATTAACTTATTTGACTCATTAGTGATGACCGTAATCCCCGACTTTTTAGGTACAACGTGTATTAGACTAACCCATTGACTGTCGCAGATATGGTAAATGATACTACTATCTAAACATTTGACAATCTTTTTCTTCACAGGCTCCTTCATGACTATATGCAATCGCCTCTGTGGATCCTTAGCTGTTTGGCATCATTCATCATGTGAATGTGATGTTCAATGATCAGAAGACTAATCCTCTTGATGTCCGCCATCGTCCAGCCGAAAGCTTGTCGATTTGATTGCAAGATCGAAAGTAGGGCTTTCTCTTACTCTAGAGCTAAAGAAGCCAAAATGATAACCGGGAGAGTCTCATTTTTACCTAAGTAAGTATACTTAAGGTAAGGCGGCAGTGGCTTGAGTTCGAGCGTCAAAGGAGAAACAACTGAAGGTAAGATCGGAGAATGCGTCTCGAACTCAAAGGATTCCAAGAGGGGTTCAAAGCGAGTGTATGCAACAGAGTCGGATGGTTCAACTAACTCATCCGAAAATTCAAAGGATTCCAACTCGGGAGTTGATATTTCAAGATCGTTCAAAAACGTGAAGCACTTGTATTCTTTGTCATAGTTGGAAGCAGCAGGTTCAAAGAAGAACGCACTAGTAGCATCAAGATCACCATGATCAAACAGAAATTCTTCAAATTCACAATCATCAGGTGTGATCTCCTGAACGGAACAAATATCTAGTAGATGAGCATTCGATTTCGATGGCTGATTCCTTAACCTAAAAATGTTGAGTTCAATTGTCATATTACCAAAAGATAGGTTCATGAAACCATTTCGACAATTGATTACCGTATTTGAGGTTGCAAGGAATGCGCGAACAAGTATCACCGGAATTTGATTCCGGGGGTTATCTATAGGTTGTGTATCTAAAACAATGAAATCAATAGGAAATATGAAGTCCCCAGCCTTAATCAACATATCCTCTAGCTCATCCCTAGGATGGGTGATAGATCGGTCAGCCATTTGAAGAGTACAATGTATAGGTTTCAGTTCTACTACACCGAGTTACTCATAAACTGAATAAGGAAGAAGGTTATCACTGGCACCGAGATCCAGAAGAGCGTGATTGATATTCTTATCCCTAATGGAAATTGAAATCGTAGGACAACCAACGTCCTTCTGTTTTTGTGGTAAATCTTGGGTAAGAGCATCACTCACGTTACTTGCCAAAAAAATTTCTTCGGTACCTGGGATGTTCTCTTCTTAGTGCACAAGTCTTTCAAGATTTTCGTATAAGAGGGGACTTGTTGGATTGCATATAAGAGTGGAATGTTTATGTTAACATGTTTGAACAACTCCACAACCTTCTCCATTTATGGACTTTGTTTATTGGATCTCAACCTGTTTGGAAATGGAGTTTTGTTTAAATTGGTTGAGTCGAATGTTTGTAGAGGAGATTGTGGAGTTGGAACAGAACCCAAAACTGGAGTTTAAGTGGAGTGAGAGGTAGGTCCGTTCAAAGCAGCTGTTTTTTAAGAAGAGCCCTACGAAGAATGGAGAATGGACTTAGAAGAAGAAGAAGAAGAAGCAGCCGGAGTGTCATCAACATTATCATTTCGTGCGTCGATGTTGTTGTTTAGCATTCTTCCTGATCTCAACATAGTCATGGCACTCACATTATGGTTTTGTTTTTCGATAACAACATGTGCATTATGTGGATGACCAGGATTGGGTAATGGTTGAGATGGAAGTTTTCCACTCTCTCTCTCAATGCCACGTTCAGCTGTGCAATCTGGGTCTCGATGGTTTTGATGCTCTGTCCATGAGAAGCTGTGTGTTTCATAAGTGATTGAATAGAAGATTGAATGTTCATGGTGGATTGAGTTGATTGCTTCATAAAAGTATCAAGACTTCGTTCTTGCGAGAAAACCTTATCGTTATTGGACGGAACAAAGTTATTGTTCTGAGGAAAAGAATTGTTGTAGAGTGCAAAGTCGTTCGTCGGATTTTGAAAATGTTGGAATTGGAAAGGTTGCTGAAATTGTTGTTGAGCTTGTTGTTGTTGTGGAGGGGGCCTCTGAAAGTTGTTCTGGCCTTGGAAATGGTTCTAATTCTGGTTATGGTTATGGTTCTGGCTCTGGTTCTAGACGAAATTATGGTGGTTCCTCCATCTAGTGTTATACGTGGAAGAGTATGGATCGTTTCTTGGTCTTTACTGAAATGCAGCATTAATCTGATCATGTTCTTGAGATGGTGTATTGTAAGGACACTCTTCGATCAAATGAGATGGATCTGAACAACAAGCATAAATTGTATGAAGGGGAGCTATAGGGCTAGGAGAAGGAGATGAAAATTTGCTTTCAATCGCCTCAAGTTTTCTCGTGATTGCAGCTATTTTGGCTTTCATTGCAATAGAGATATCAAGCTGGTGAATTCCTGTCCTAGACTGACCAGAAGAAGAAGTAGAAGAAGATGAAGCATTCAGTCTGGTTCTCTCCCATTGTAGTGTCTGCTCTGTAAGATCGTCGAAGAATTGCCAAGCCTCCTCGTCGGATTTGGATAGGAAGTAGCCTTGACAAATGGATTCCATCAACTGCCTAGTTGTTGGATTCAGGCCCTCGTACAAAGTTTGGAAAAGTTATCATTTCTCAATACCGTGATGAGAACACTGAACAAGGAGGTCCTTGTACCGGTCAAAACACTTCCAAAAAGGTTCGGTTGGAAATTAGGTGAATTGGTTTATCTCGTTTCGGATCCTAGTGGTTTTGTGATTCGGGTATAATTTATTCAGAAATGTTTTCATAAATTCATCCCAACTGGTTATCGAATGAGTTGCAGTGCTATACAGCTACTTTTCAGCAAGGTCACAGAGTGAAAGGTATAACGCGTAGCCATATAACATCATCAGACAGTTGGGTTGTCTTCATCATCGCACACACATTTTCGAATTTATTTATGAAGATGTATGCATCTTCGGATTCAAGCTTGTGAAACATGGGCATCATATTGATGAAGTGTGGCTTAATCTCGAAGTTGTCCCTATTGGCTGGTGGAAGTGAAAGACAAGTCGGAAGCGCAGCACCTGTTGGGTAGAAATGATCTTGAAGCGCAATTCGTTGTGGCGTTGCAACAAGAGGTGGTTGCGGGTTATTCGCACCAAGTGGAGATGGAATCATTCCTGTAGTAGGTAATGTGATGTTAAGAGGAAATCCTAACATCTCGGAAGAAGAGCTTGGTGAAAGTGAAGGTGAAGAAGTATGGACAAAATCACGGTCAACGTCGGAGTTGAACCGCAAAGGTAAAGTTGAAAAGGGCGTGGAAGGAGTTTTGACTTCTGAGTCGATCGCGTAGTCGGTAGCGACTAACGAAACGCGGACTAAACGGACACTAGGATCTCGAGTCCAAACGGACATACACTAAACAAGTTTAGTGTAGTCAAAGCGTAAAATGTGAGGGTAAGAAAACGTCAAATGAGAAAATGTGGGTGAAGGTGAAATAAAATATGGTTAAAAGGCGAACTTGTGTTTTGTTTAGTAAGAATGTGAAAATTGACAGATCAAACAAGCACAATCACAAATGCACAATCACAAATGCACAACCAATACCTAAACTAGGGTCCTCAAAGTCCAACTAGACCTACTCCTAACTGTTCCAAAGTGACAAGTTATGAAATAACTCTTAAATCATTTCTTCACAGTCAATTGTGGCCAGGCAAGCACAAGTGGGCAAGAAGGGTTCCGCTCACGAATCACCGTGAGACGGGCTTTTTAAAATTACCTCCTCACTTATCTAGCTTAGGCACCATAAAAGTCACGTTTAGATAAACAACCGAATGCCCACAATCTCCTCTGTCCTATTGAGCGTGACAAGTCCTTAATTGGCCGAGTCTAGGTATTTTTTTAATTAAGATCAAGGTGATGCTTATGCAATTAGTGATTTCCGAGGTCTTAGAAAGGGTGACGAAATCCCCACCCAATCTGAATTGGTATTATAACCCCTTAAGTCCGTATTATCAATGCAATGCACAATTCAAAACTAGGGTTTTCACAATCATCAAACAATCATTTTTTAGTTTAAGTGCGGAACTGCAAAAAATACGGTTAGTTTCCTTTGGCTATTGACGAGATATTGCAGAGAATCCTGCAAAGATATGAATATTGGAGCGTCGGATTTGAGAAGAAGGAGTTTAGAAAAATATGCACTGAAAGTGTCGAGTTAAGAAACTCATGTTGATATCATCTCTGAATGCTTGAATGGTTCACTTGCGCGGGTCAAACTACCTGGATTTTTGGCACTGTAGTGTTCTATCGTCTTAAATTTGAAAACATATCCTACTCCGCATGATCGCTGTTCACCAATCCGTCCAAAACTGCAAATGTCGGAAAATACGGATATTTGAGATAGAAAGTGATATAAATAGCCAAAGTTCTACACACAAGAAATCTTGAAAATCAAACAATAAAAATATAGTACTAACAAAACAATGGAGAAAACCCGAAAAGAATTTCAGCAAACCTCTTCAAGAAAACCGCTGGTAGCAGGTATATGGAGGAAATCGGCGGGCAATTTTAAAAATGAGGAGTTCAAATTTTTTGTGGGTTCTCTGTGTTATCTTAGTATTCCACTGTTTTACTTTGATTTTCCAATTTAACCGCATAATGTTAGCAGATCAAATATCTAAAGAAAAAATGTCACAATATTAGTTCTCGTGTCGAGCTATGAAAAAAAATTATGTTTTTTGTTGAATTTTTAGAAAGTTAGTTTGTTTTATACACAAAATATTCACAAATTAACCTGAGGCTACAAGTATAAAAGCGTCACCGTCTCCCGGGCAATGACGCCATTTGATTGGTAAGGATTTTACGTGTCGTTTTAAAATTTGAAATAATCGCAATCAAAACGGTGACGCTTGTAGCGAGCCGAGATGAGTACGGGTCGTTCACAGAGAGATGGTAGGTTTTTATGCTTGTTTTAACGAGTTAAATCCGAAACTTGGAGTTGTTTTTATTCTAAATGTCGTAAAATATGATATGTTCAAGAAAAGGACTTGTTACGGGTAGTTTTAGATTAGCTTGAGCTAGAATAATATTTGTCATTTCATTATAAACCTAACTTAATATTGATACTAAGGTAATCGGAAATATCATGGATTGAGGAGCTTTAAGTATGGTATTTGCGATTGTACGCTAAATCCATATTTCTTATCTCTTGTCCTTTTGTTCTTGTCTCTTAACCTTCTCCTCCGAAAAACCAATCGCAACCGTCACGATTAAGAGTCGCCGCTATCGTGGTAAAATGGGGTGCCTAACGGAGTGGATTGCGAATCGTTCGGTCGGAGTTTCAATGACAAATTAGAGGTTTTTAAAGGAATTTAGCAAACACTTCTCCTATTCAAAGCTAACCATATTCTACGTTTACCAAGTTAATTAACTACTAACACATGTTCATAAGAACCAAAGAAAACACTAAAAGAGAATAGCACATAATAAAAATGCAAAATAAGTAAAGCAAAAGTTTAAAGATCAATAAGAACCGATATGTCCGAAATGCAATATTCAAGTGTCTTTTGAGTCCAAATCTCACTATAAAATCAAATACCAACATTAAACTTGCAAGCTCACTTAAGAGGTTATAAGATCTAAAAAAAGCAAAGGATTTTACTAAATCACAATTGTAGTAAGCAATGACATGAAATGAGCAAAAGAGAACTTTTTATTTATTGTAAATGAAGATACAAACTAATTTGAATTCAAGAACCTAAATTTTAAACTTGTAAGTTCAATGAAGAAATTACAAGATCAAGATAGAGAGCAAGAACTCAAGAGTACAAATGGAAATACAAATTAATATCTAGAAATGAAAAACATGGTCTAAAGCAAAAACATGGACCCTTTGCCTTTTCTCTGGTGTGATATTTATAGGCACGGTGATGTGACAATGAGAAATGACCATAAGAAAATGAAACACAGTGGAGATCAATAAACCGGCGGCGGCGGGAAAATAGGCATTTCTAGCGATTTTGTTTCAAGTGGTGGGGCCCGTCTTCTTGTGGTGATCTTATGTCCACTTCATGATCTCTCTGGTGTTATTTGATTCTTTTATAAAAACTTGAGTCGTAATCTGCAGATTTGGAGGGAAATGCAACTGTAATATCACATCACACCTTTTTTCACTACTCATGACTTCTTGCCCACTTGCTCAAACCATCATTTTCATGCATCCAAATGGTTTGTGTTCACACTTTTAAATATACAATTATGATATGTTAGACCAAAAAAAGAATAAAATTGTGTACATATGTATTTGTTGCAAAAATTCTTGAATCTTGATCGGTTTTCCGTTCTGGTTGCAGTGTCGGCTCACAAATATCGTATCCGTATATTTGAGTGTGTTTCCAGTGTGTTGTCACGAATACCTATAATCTGTATTTATTGAGCAGACACAGATTAATAGTACCGATATATCACAAAATTGATAATGAATGAGAGATATTGAAATGCAGTTTTTCTTGATGAACACCGGGAAACCCTCTGTGTGGGAATATAAAGATTCAACAATACGCTGGCAGTGGGCTTGGGCCGGTCTCGAGTCCTTTGGAATTAGGCTGGCCTCGGGTTCTGGGTTGTGTTTTGGGTTTGGTTTTTTTAAAGACCTTTTATTTTTATTTTCTATTCTTTTACTTTTCAAAACAGTTTTTTTAAAATTGGTTTTTTTCTTTCTAAAAGTTAATTAAAAATACTTTTAATTATCAGAAAATTATGAATAACATCCTGGAAAATTCTAAATTAATATTTTATCATTTTAAACCATTTTATTCTCATAAATAGTTCTTTTCTAAAATCCATTTACTAAAATAAATGTTCGAAAATAATAAAAATCATATTTAAATCCTTTTCTTCTCCCAAAAATTATATTAATCATTTATTACCTAATGTAAACTTTTTCTAGACTTTTCTATTAAAATAACTTAGAAAAATAATTAATGATCCCAAATAATTATGAAAGCTTTTATTCGGTATGAAAATCACAATCGTTACAGTGTCAACTCGCAATGTATCTTTATGAAGGGAAAATACAATATGGATTGTATTATGTTGGGAAAAGGAAGAATTGATGCTTGCCCGGAGAGGAATAAGAAAATTGCAATATTCAAGATTGATTTTGAAAAAGCTTATGATTGCGTGGGAGTTTCTGTAGGAACTGCTGGAAGCCTGAGAATTCTGTAGCAAATGGGTTAGATGGGTTAAACTTGAAGTGGAATGTGCAAAGTCCTCTGTTTTGGTAAGTGGAGTTGCTACCATAACTATAGCTTGTAAGGGAGGGTTGAAATAAGTTGATCCGTTGTCTCCCAACTTATTCTTACTCATTGCAGATATTTTAAAGAGAATGTTGTCTAATGGAAAGAATACTGATCCCATCTATAGACTACCTATTCGTGATATGTTGGGAGAAATTCCAATCGTTCAGTTTGCAGACAATATTTTGCTGTTTTGTAAGGCTAATAAGGAGGAGATTACAAATGTGAAACTCATCTTGTTTATTTTAGAGGGCGTTTCTGGTTTAAGAATAAACTTCTCAAAAAACTCTTACTTATATTGATAGAATTGAACATAGAGAAGAGACACTTGCTGCTTGTCTGAATTGTAAGATAGAGAGCTTTTCTTTAACATATTTTGGTCTACCTATTACTAAGATAAAACCTAGAAGAGATGATTGGTTATCATTATTGGATAGAATTTCAAAAAGGCTTTCAAATTGGAAGGGAAAACTTTTATCGTCGGGATAAAGGCTAACCATAACAACTTCAGTGATTTCATCCATGTCTTTATACTACATGTCTTTTTATAGACTTCCGAAATGGGTGTTGGAAAAAATTGACACTATTAGAAAAATGTACTTTTAGGGTACGGGAGATTCAGGAAGCACTTTCAAAACGTTGGTAGATTGGAACAGAGTTTGTAAAAAAAAGAATATGGTGGTCTAGGAATTCTGGACCTAAAGGATTTTAATACTAGTTTTCTTGCAAAATGGGTGTGGCGGATTCTGAACAACGTCAATGTGCTTTGGGTCATGTATTGGAAATTTTATCATTCTGCTGCAAAAATTTGGAGGTTGCTGAATACAGGAAATAACATGGTGTGGAAGAATATGGATTTTGATGAGGTTTTATTATATATAAATTGTCGTTGGATCTTGGGTAACAGTAAAACAATTCGGTTTTGGCTGGATCGATCGGAGAGATTCTTTTGAAATCTAAATTTCCTAAAGATTTTGATTCAATGATAAATAATAAAGTTAGTATTAGAGAAATAGGGTATCTGTCTTCAAATGGATGACGGTGAAGGTTGTTGAATCTTTGCTTCCTTAATTATGAAGTTGTGAAGGAACGGAGGAACTTACTTAAAGAGCTTGATGGAATTGCACCAATAGAAGAGCAAGATAGTGTGGTGTGGAAACTAAATGATGACGGTAAATTTACGGTGCAAAGTTGTTATCAATTTTTTAACTTTTGAGGACTTGAAACTTCATGGTATGACTTTATCTAAAAATCGGTAGTTCTGTTAAAACTTAAGATATTTTTTTAGATTCTGTAGTTCCGTTAAAACTGAAGATGCTTTTTTAGATTCTCCTCAACAGACGACGCAAAGGATAAGTAGGAGACTTCTCTTGTGAATTTTGTAGTTTACTCGAAGAAACAAATAACCATCTTTTTTTTTGAAATGTCCTTTTAGTGTTGGTACTTAGACGATTATGGCAAGGAAGTTGGGATTGCAAGATTATCCGACGAGATTGAGAAAATGGCTCTTGATTGGGACCTACCAAATTCGAAGTCTTATTTATGCTGGAATAATTTAAAAATAATTATTTGCCTTTGTTTGTGGAAGAGAAAGAACTCGAAAATTTTTAACGATAAAGATTTATCAAAAAGAAATTGAGAAACGCACGGAACTACTACAACCTTCCGGAGGAGTTTTGGAACTTTTGATTTCTTTTTTTTATTTTGCTGATCGTAATTTTATAAACGATTTTGATGTAATTATATTTTTTTGTCAATATACCATTGAGATGGACTACGGCTCAACTTCTCATAAAAAAATCAGGGATTTGAAAATTCCCATGGTAGTGTTTATCATGATTTGGTCAATACTGATTACAGATTAGGGTATCTACGCAACCATTTCAATGCAAATGGCTACCCAACAACATCCAGGGGCTGTGGGCTCCGCACTTAAGGCTAGCAAGGGGCGGCTACAGTTTTTTTCGGTGCTTTTAACTTTAGAAATTTGACATGTTACGGACGGTCATATTAGTAATTCTTGTAATTAATTATGCTAATAAGTATCAAGCGTTTGACTCAAAACCTGTGAGCTGTGGCCAACCCCTCTGGCCTGTACCGTGCTTAAATGCTCCTAATTAATGCTTAATTAAGTATTTGCTCCTCTTAAGGATAAAACTAGGATCTTGAGTGATGCTTAAATTGTTTAAGCAACGTAAGTAGACTGTGATGATTAAAAGGGGAGGCAATTAAGTAAGGCATTGATTATACATTTGGTTTATATGTCACCTTCGAAATAATAAGATTTGTTGTATTGATGAATTCATGGGGCAGGCAACAATAATAAAGGGACTGATCGAGAGTGGAATTTTATACGAAATGATTGAAGATCATATTAATATATATCATTAATCTCAAAGGTCATAAGGATGGGATTGTTGTTAGCCAGTCAACTCCCCTTTCCCTAATGGGTTCGGATCCTTGGCTCTCATCAACAATTTCAGTGCAAAATCTAGGCAGCAAAATTGAGTTGTTCTATTCATCTGAAGCCCAGCAACCTCCCCATGCAAAAACGATCAACAATTTCAGTGCAAAATCTTAGGCAGCAAAATTGAGTTGTTCTATTCATCTGAAGCCCAGCAACCTCCCCATGCATAAAGGATGCATCTGGATCAGAAAGAAGTCAATATGAGCATTACCATATTGATATTTGTTTTCTAGTGATGAATAAGGTTACGGTTGAGGATATAGTTCGGTAATATAAGAAAAAACCATATCCGTGTTTAACAATTTCGGATATGGGTACAAAGCAGATATTAAAAAACTTGATACACATCTGCAAACCGATATGGGTATGAGTAAGGTTTCCGGGCGAAGGGAGAAGGCCAGATGCATTATCTCGAGCTTCCAAAAAAGACATTGTTGAAGCCATTTTTTGTGAAGCCCAAGTTCAAGCCCAAACAAGTGGGCCCGAGTCCAATCAATCCGGATCCAAATCCAAGCAAGTGGGTCCGAGCCCAAGTCAAGTCAAGCTTCAACTGGCCTGAACCCAGCTCAAAACCGGTCTAAGCTCTAACCGACCCAAGATCGAGCATGATGTCGGCCCCATGCCAAGGAATAGAGTGGGAAAAAAAACAAAATAGAAAAAGCTTATAGTGGATGAAAATGTTGGAAATGTAATAATAAATAGTCAAGGACCAACTTGCAAGAAGTGTAAGCTTAAAAGTGGTTCAAGTGTAAAATGTAAAGGGTATATAAACTCATCGTAAAGAAGAAATAATAATCACTTCTAATCTCTTCTAATATTCTAGGATTTTGTACTTCCACTCTTTTTGAGAGGCGAGCTCGCTCACTTCATATTGTTTCTCAAGAAAACCTATAAAAGAGAGCCTCTTTCTTCTAAAAACCTAAATAAAACCACTCCAAAACCCAAACCAAAAGAAAAGACAATCCCTTTCTCCATCAAATCTAAGGAAAATGGAGAAGGAGAGCTCTTGGGATAGCTTTCACTCCGGAGAAGCACCATGGATGAACCATGGTGAAACTCATTGGTTTCACCGTCAAAACATGCAAAGTCAACAACTTTGGGATGAAAACTCATTGTTTTTGTCCCCATAAAGTCTCCAAGGCAACAGATCTCTCATGGGATTTATAGGAACATGAACTGCAATCCATGTTCCCAATCAAGACGCAAACATGAGATACACTCGAGTTTGCCACCACCTTCGGATGCCCCCTCAAGGGGCACTCTTTCTGTATACTTTCCCTAATTCCATTGCTATTGCGAGCCTTTCCTCAGCCTATGAGCTAGCTTAAGATAGAACGGTTTCCTTTCTCCTACTATTAAATAAAGTGGGGGTGGTTAGGCTCACATCGAACACTGCAGATCCTGACCCTCGGATGCCCCTAAAAAGACACTCCGCTTCGAGACGTCTCCCTCTATTAAGGCTCTCCCACTAAAAACAATCAAAACCTCCACCTCGGGATGATGCCCACCCTCGGGAGGCCACCCGATGTTCGACGTCCACCCGACCCTTGGGAGGCCACACGATACTCGGCTAGCCACCCGACTTTGGGAGGCCACCTCTCTCTCTCTTTCTCTCTCTCTCTCTCTCACACACACACACATCTCTATCTTTGTTTATCTCTTTCCCCTCTCGGGAACTCTCAGACACGCTTTAAATACTCTTCTTTGAAAAAAAATTCCTTTTCGAGGTACTGTCCCGAGCCTCTCAAAGGGGCTGATAGCCCCCTTGATCCCTTCGTTGACCGAGCAGCGGGATCCCCATTGTGAGGCCCCTCGTAATGTTCAAAACACATTCAAAAGATTTTTCAAACACAACTTCACATACAAACATATATTCTAGAGTGAGTTCACATAATACGTATGACCGGTTAATTGGAGGTTTTCTCGTGTCAAAACGAGAGGTAATTAACAACAGTTTTGTCCGCGGCTGCTGGAGAATAGAAACCCCACAATCAATAACCCATGCCTGTCACGGGCAGAGGAATCTGTACATGCCTGAAGCACGAGTGCAACCATCTCAATGAGGCAACAAAAAACACCCTACAGACATTAGATGAATTGGATTACATAGATTCAAGACGAAATAAAAATGGATGCTTTGTTCAAAAGAAAAAAATGGATGCAGAGCGGAAGTGTGCATGTAATTGATACGTTCAAAAAATTAATTTGAATACGTATTTTTTAAAACGACTACTTAATGTATATCATGCAGACAAATATGCATGCAAATCAAAATTATATGAAATAAATATTGCAACCCTAGATGCAAATCAAGTTTATATGCGAAAAAAATCCGCAACCCCACAACTGATAAAAGATTGCCTCTTTTGAGTGACCCATCCTGCTAAACAGACACAAATGCCATTAGTCTCTCCTTTTCTCTCAATCAGTATTTAAGACCTCTATTTCTTTTTGAGATAGGATCATTTTAAGAATCGAATTAACAGCGTCTTAACTGGAAAGGAAGGTCTTACATCAAGTATTTTAGGATTTCAACTTTTATATATCCGAGTGAAAGAAGCCCTAACAAATGTATAGATAAAGGTTTCAAGCCCATCAACAGGTCAATGCATAGGATGCTCAAACAATGTATGAAACTATGGATTCTTCTGGGATCCATTTTCACACATCATTGTATTTTGGCTATATTTTACTAAAACCCCCTATATTTTGAGCAAGTATCACATAACCCCCTACGTTTTAAAGCGATACAAAATACCCCATTATATTTTTTTAACCGTTAAAACTCCTAACAGTATTAGTAAAGAAGGATAAAAAGACAAATTAGCATTTTGGGAAGAAAAGAAAGATTTGTTAAATTTGTTTTCACAATATATTTTATTGTTCTTGATATTTTTCATTTGCTTTTCTCACAATTTAATCACGTTCCACATTCAGTTCCAGTCCCCCGCTGGGTAAACTCCTCCCTCTAATTTTCTCTATGTTTTATTAGGCCTTGCATATATTCATCTTCTCCTTTCTTTATTTTTTATTTCTCTTGTTTCCCTCAAAATAATAAATAATTTCTTCTTTGCTTTTATATGCAAGTGCAAAAAGGTTGTTGATTTCAAAAACTGTAAAAAGAATTATAGTAAACGAAATTGAAGACGAGAAGAAGAAGAACAGAAGTAAGATAAAGAAAATAAATTGTGGTCAGATAAAAGAGACGGAAAGATACCAAAACAAAAGAATAAAAGATAGGAAAAATACTAAAAAATAATTTTTATTTTCTTCCCAAAATATTTAAGGGGTAAGTTGTCTTTTCATTCTTCTTTACTGCCACCATTGAGGGTTTTAACGATTTAGGAAAGCACAGGGAGGTATTTTGTATCATTTTAAAATGTAGGGAAGTAATGTGATACATGATCAAAA
The DNA here is from genome assembly GCA_030015575.1 of Agapanthus africanus. NCBI lineage: Eukaryota > Viridiplantae > Streptophyta > Magnoliopsida > Asparagales > Amaryllidaceae > Agapanthus > Agapanthus africanus. The sequence continues at coordinate 572,116,481 of CM057344.1, forward strand.
CATAGGGTGGTTTAGTGAGATTTAGCCTTGTATTTTTCTCCATTTATACAAATTAGGGTAAATGCCCGCTCGGGAGTTGTCTACAAACTCTTGGTATTTTCTAAATTGCTGGAAATGGCTTAATTACTGTTCAAAATCTTCGTGAAAAAAATCCCTGAGCTGTATTTTATTTAGGCCTTGTATTCTATTTTAAATACAATTACAAAAATACCCCTCTAAACGACGTTTAGATATTATAGGCAACTGCTTAGTTATTACAGGGCAACTGCTAAGATATTATATGAAAGTATAAAGATATTTTACAGGTTTTTCGCACTAAAAAAGTATATTTGATAGGAAATTATCTTTTGGTGAGAAAAATGAAAACACGATATATACTACAGGTAAGTCTTTAGAATTTACAGGTAAGTCTCTAGATATTATTAGCAACTCCTCTGTACCATAACCATCTTAAATCTGGCTGTAAAGGACTGTCAGCCCACATAAGCAATGATTGTTGACACTTATGACATATGATTTTCAGTTTTGATTATTTAGAAGAAAACTTTATTTAAACAATTTATATGTTACTAATGATGTTTCCAAGTTTTTAGTCTTGAGTATAACAAGCATAATATCTCAATATCAAGCAAGACTGCCTACCATAGAATTCGCACTCAAAACATCGACATGGCATGAAGACTTGACGCAAGTAAAGAATATGATGCATGTTTTATCAAGAAACAAAGACGTCTCAAATTAACAATTCAAGGAAATGAAGACAAAAAAAGAACCAAATTAAAAAAAGAAAACTTAAGTTTTGTTATTGAGTCTAATATTGATCTCACAAGATTAGAAACCACTTTCCAACATATTTCTACTCTTCAGACGTCTTCTCTCTCATCAAGAGACATCTAACATATCCGTTAGAATTCAAACTGCTAAACTGATATTCAAACAAGTCAAACTGCAGACGTCTATACCACATATCTGCTTAAGAAATTTTGATTCACCGGACGTCCGGTACAGACGTCTGTTGAAGAAAATTTCCAATTTCCATTCATTGTTTCTATTTCAGAGACGACTCATCAAACGTCTTCTTAAGAAAATCTTGAAAACCAAACATCTTCTACAGACATTTGATGAAGGAAATTTTCATATGTCAGTTTCTATTTTTGAACTACAGACGTCTGGCACCAGACGTCTGCCTTGACAGTTTCTGGCGGTTATTTTCTGTTTGAATTTTCAAATGAACAGTTTACATCATTTTGATTTCAAACCGTTTCTAACAGTCATTAATTGTTTTTTGGCAGTTATTGGCAGTTATGATGGCAACCCCTATAAATATACTTGAGATCAAACACTTAGACATACATCCATTGATCAATTCATTATGCCTAAAAGTTCTATCACGAACCAGAACGAGCCGTGACCGGCACTTAGATTGCATGAAACCAAAAGAGCAATAACGTAATCTAGATAAGTCTAAACCAGGATCAAAACCTAAAAGTTGAAAATATTAAATCCACTTTTAACGAGAAATGCAATATCAATTTGAAAACATTTTAGGATTTTTAAGACATTAACAATCACAAGAATACTAAGCTGCTAACCAAATGAATAAGTATGGTCGACATATACATATATGTGCATATCTCAAAAGCCAAAATACAACAACCAAATCCACATCGAGTTCAGCAACCAAAGATATATAGCATCTAAGTCTTGTCTCAATTTTCTAAGTCAAAAGAATATACAAGTTGTAGATTGAGTATTAACTAGATATAAAAGTACAACAGAGGCGGGTACAATATGACTTCATAACCACCTAGAGCAAAATCAATCACGACCTAAAAATTGAAATGCGCCAACAAGCCGCTAATACTATTAGTGGTCGGTCGTATAAGAAACTATGACACAACGGGGGTGAGTTGCAAACTCGTGAGTAGAAAGACATCACAAGGTATAAATCGTATGTGTTCCCGCCGAAATTCGGCATTCAGAGCTTAAGCTTCACTAAGGCAAGAAAAAACGCCAAGGTAAAAGTGCCAAACCAGTGCGCAAGCACGCCACGTACAAAGCACATGATGCCATTGCCAAACCGGGCTGCGTAAGCGCACCACGTGTTGCTAATCCCATGAGCAAGTGCATAACGTGCAAAGCACGTAGCACAAGCGCATGTTTGGTTGAAGCGCATCACGTGCAAAACACGTGGCGTAGGCCGCCAATCCCATGCGAAAGCGCACCACATGCAAAGCACGTAGCGCAAGCTCATGTTTGGTTGAAGTGCATGCTTCAATCAGAGTTTAAGCTCTATTTGGGAAAATATTTCTCTATATTTTTCTAAAATAAGAAAGATATTTTCTTTATTAACAGAGAGCCGTTGGATAAAAAATCCAACGATACTTAAGTATCACCGGTTGATCTTAAGATCAATTTGAGATCTCTCAATGAAAAACTCTCTCAACTTTCCCAACCATCCATTCTCTTATAAAAAGGAGTAGAAGTGTAATATTTTAGAAAATATAAAATATTATTTTTGGAGGTTGAATAATAAAATAATAAATTTTATGAATATTATAAAAGCATGGAATTTAGTTTTAATGGAATGGTATAATTATATACCTATATTTTAGAAAATAGTTAGAATTTAAAATGAATTATCATTTATGGAAGCATTTATTTAATTGGGATTTTTATAAATTAGTATATAATTATTTTCATACAAGTTTAGTATTAAAAAATTAATTAATATTCTCTTAATTGTGCATTAAACCAACATTATTTTGTTAACTATATGTTAATGTGCTATGACACATTACATTGTGTTTCATGTACGGTTTCATTTTACTTTTGTTTTAAAGGGAAAAGAAAAATAAAAGAAAAGAAGAAAAAGAATAGAATAATATGATGAGGAGGACAAGGAGGCATGGGCAAGGAGAGGGAGGGGGGAGTATGGTTGATAGTCATTCCTTTCACTTTCTTCACCTCATTCTTTTACGTTTCCTTTCATCTTCTCCTCATTCTTCCTCCACCTCCAAACCCTCACTACCATCCATTTTACCACTATAAACACTCTTAAAATCTTATCAAAACCATATACAACCTTCATAAAAATTATTCTTAAGCTCACTATAAGTATCATGGTGGGATCAAGTTGGAGTTCTGAGCACTTTGGGCCAACAAGGATTTTCTTGAGTTGCTCCATGAGATAAAAGTTTCACCTTTCTTCAAGTTTTTTAAGGTTTCCTAAACTCATGTATTAGTTTAGAGTTAAAAAGTTTAGAGTTAAAAAGTTTAGGTTTAGTGATCTTAGAAAATTTTATAGTGAGAATTAGTGGATAGAACTTATAGTAGTGATTAGTAGAGGTTTTAGGGAGTGTATACATGACCATTAGTGATATGTGAGAGTGATATAGTGGAGAAATTCTCGGTTTTGACGTACTTAGAATTTTCCGATATCGTTTTTTGATAAACTGTGGTGATCATTTGGAATCTGGGATATATTGGGAATTCTGAAAATTTATTTGCAAACACAGTGAGATGTAAAAACATATGGGAAACTACCCTAGAAGCCCGAGCCCTCATCTCCAATCCTTGGCCGCCAAAATATTTCTATTGGCTGCAAATTGCGACCACTTAGGGGAGTTGGAGTCCCAGGTTTGGTCCATATCTCAATCACCAAAATGTTCTAATTTCACCTTAGGTAAAAGCTGCGAGTGTTTTACTTAGTTTCTAATTATGTTTTGCGACTTTTAAAAACTTGGTTCTTGATATTAGAGTTTTGACTCGGCCGTTTGACGTTCGTACGTTAACGTCGGGGGTTGTTTTATTGTTCTTGCATGCGTGGACCATAGGTTCTAACCTATGTACGCTTCTCTTGCCGTATCGGTTTTTGGATTTGATTTCGATTTCGATACGATATGCATTGATTTGTAGGTACATTTACGTGGACTGCCGGGACGACGAAGGAGAGAAAGGCGTTCATCAACTTCGGTTAGAGCGAAGATAGTCGGTGAGTAGATGTATATATACGAGGGAAGTCGGGTGTATGGCATATATTACCCCCGCAAACATAGTACTAGGATACTAGATTATAGTTATAGCAATAGATATTAGTTATGTAAAATTAGCTAGCAGGGTTCTAGGATACTATAAGCAATAGTAAGCAAACTTGTAGGGAGAAATATCCTTAGTTCTTATTCTCTTAGGCTTGAGCCATTTATATATATGTTGTTACACACACAAAAAGATGCACACACACACACATACATGTATGCATACATACATACATACATACATACATACATACATATATACATACATATATATGTGTGTGTGTGTGTGTGTGTGTGTGTGTAAATTTGAGGATAATTTCGATATAACATCATGAGATGAGGATATGATATTTTATGATGACACGAGTCGATATGATTGGACATGATGTCATGAGGCTATATTATATGATATGATATGGAATGGCATGATATGATATGATATATTATATGATGATATGATACGATACATATTCATGATGCAATACGAGAAGATATGACATATGATGGTATGAGATGAGGATGTACGTGACTATAGATCCGTACTATTGATTTGATGATACCGTACGATTGATTATACTGTACGTGATACTATGGGGCATGGATCGCCGACTTATACATATATCGACTTGAGAAAATATTGTTTAAAATCACTTAAGTAGATATTAGGATATATTCAGAACCATACATATTTTCAAAACTAACGAATCGTTATGCACTTTTGGATACAACCTCAAGGGATGCTACGGATTTTCAAATGGTATCTCTCTTTTTCTAAAAAATACCGTAGCCCCCATTTTCAAAAACAACGATTCGTACCATTTTAAACTATAACCGTATAGTTCATATATAATTACGTACCTTATATGTTCATGTTTACGCTTTCCTTTATTCTGTTTACGATCGTGTTATTTTCTTTTGCGACATACATACTACGTTCCTTGTTCTTATCTTTGTATGACTTCGTCTATTAGGACATGCGCACCATTACCAATGATGCGTATGTTACACGTACACATACTCGCCGGCTCACACACTCATCATCGGTAATTTCCATGCCACGTATACATTAAAAATCGCTATTTCACCGTATCACCGTATAACTAGTAGCATTTTAGTTATTAATTAGTAAACCCGTACTACACTTACTAGTTCAGTTATTGCATTTCCTTAACTAGTTAAATGCCACGGTCATATAAACACACTGATTATGCATTACCGATTTGTTTTGTGCATGTACTTAAAGTTTTGTTATTGTTTCATGCTTATGAGATTCGGTTTTCATGAGATTTCTTGATTTGAAAAACCACAGATACATTTTGAAAATTTATGATTATTTTAAAAACGTTGTTTCTTTTGACTTGATATTTGGCGTTCACCATGAGTTTTCTCGGTTCTGAGTTATGTGTATACCCGATTCGAGAAGAGAGGAGACACTGTCTGCAGGTACATGGTGGACCCGGTATGGTATTTCGGGGCAAGAAGATCGTATATAGAGACGTTGAGCTCGACAAGGGAACACTACCTACCGGTGACAGTATTGGACTCGGCGGATATCCGGAGGATATCTACCGGAGCGATTCGAGACAGATGGATATGAGGGCCGATCTGATGAAACAGTGCGTGAGATATGAGGATTTACGTGTTGATGCTGTACACGGGTTTTATGATGTTTTCGAGTGTCGATACTGGGCACTCAGGTTTTTTTGATAATTTTATGTGTCGTTGATAGACACACGTTGGATGATACACATATATACATATATATGATACAGATGACATGGTACCATATTATGACATGGGCACGATAATATTATTATTATACTTATGTTTACACTATTACCTTCGTTACTACTCGACCTTATATATACTTACCATACTTATGTATATACGATCACCCTTGTTACCACATGGTATTATATTATTATATTACTGTATGACCTAGGAAATCGTCATACATTCGATTTCTACCTGATGATGTTTTCTACTCACGAGTTGGCAACTCAACCCCGTTATGCCACAGTTTTCTTACAGGATCGACCGCTCGGATTCAGTAGCTGCTTACTGGCACATTGCTCATTTCTGGGTGATTGCATATGGTAGGTAGATTACAGTTCAGAGTGTAACCATCCTTGCATGCATTTATTATTCATTTGTATCTAATTAAAACCTCCATCAACCAGACTATTTATTTTTGGTAGACTTAGAAACCGGTTTGTATATTCTTTGTATTTCGAGTCGAGACTTGTATATATATTCCTATATTGGATTCGATAGTGTTTTGGTTTTCTTTATTCTTTTTCTGTGATTAATCTTCACCTTTGGTGTCGTATATTCTTATTTGTGTGGTTGTGATTCCGCTAATTAGTGAAGAGCTAGCTCCCGCTTGGGGATGCCTATATTATCGTTATGTATTGGTTTTGGATCAAAATTTACAAAGGAGGTGCTACCCAAATTTCAACTGATGAAAATGTTTTCAACTATAGTATACAACTCACTTGTATTTTCATATAACATTACTTATACTTTTAATGAAGAACTTGAATTCATTATACCTTTATTTCAAAACTTCACCTCCATTATTTTCCTAAAAAGATTTAGATTTCTGGGATTTTGGCTTACTTGGGTTACGGTGGGGTCCTATAGACTTCACATGATTCAAGTGCCGGTCACGTGCCAATTCTGGGTCGTGCCAAATTTGGTATCAGAGCGTTAGGTTAAACTTTGGTTCGAGTATAGGTTTGACCTTGTGGAGTCTAGGGCGTATATATATTTCGGAACCTAGGATTGACTTTGTGGAACTTAGACTTGACTGAGGGAGTATTAGACCCGAATTTTCGTTACATAGGTTGACCTTGTTTGATGGAGTATGTAACTCAAGTAGAGTGACGTACTGTTTGTATGTTCCGTGGCATACTTACGATATGCTGCTCCGCTTAAGTAAGCTTATGATGTACATTTCTTGAGCCCCGTATTTCTATTCGTTCTCACGATCTATCCTCATCGATATTTGATTGCGGTTCCTCTTACCTTGGCTATGCGAGCTGAGGGGGCTGTGACTAGAGACGCGGTCAGAGCGAGCCCGTCAGGGACAAGGACTGACCAGGATGTATTCCGGTAACGTAGGAATGTATTGAATTATTGTTTATGATAGGATTTCTCGTTTGAAACAAGCGTTCGGGATCTGCACTGAATGATCGGGCCATCGCTTGAGGCCAGCCAGATTGAGAAGATTGTTGATGTATAGCCTACTCCTGAAATCAATGTGTTGTTTACTGTGCAGACAGATGAACCAGCTGTTGCTGGGATTGATGAGATACTGCCTCCAGAGTTTATAAGCTGAAACCACATGATCTTACAGGTAGGAATGTGACAGAAGATCTCAAGTCATTCTTAGAAAAAGTGACTAGGATAATTCATTTTTTTGGACACCCAGACACAAGATCAGTTAAGTTGAATAACTCTAGTTCAAAGGGTCTTGCTTAGACCTGGTGTAAGTCGATCAAGAGAAAACGAGCAAAGCGTATTCCTCCGATGACTTGAATGAGTTTCATAGGACATAATTGTCCAACTGTCTTCCACAGGGTGTTGAAGATAGGAAATTCGTAGCTTCGAGTCCTTGCAAGGGACTCCGGATTAACTGTAACCAAGGATGAATTGTACTACGCAGCCATCAAGATATGATTCCGATTAGGACGATAATGAAGAAAAGTGGAGTAAGAGATTCGTGCGAGATTTTAACGAGTTGTTATTCCTCCCCGTTGATGCCAGAAGCTTCATACGTACGCAGAGGCATTGGATATGGCCATATTTCCAGAAGAAAGTCGTGATGAGATTGCAACTGTTCCAGAACAGGAACAGATTAAATTAAGAGTGCCAACTTTTGGACAGTTCGGCAGGGATGATATTGGAAGATACCATGGCATGTTCTTTCCAGAGTATTTCAGTGGTAAAGATTTAGACCCGGGATTGGTTGTATGGCATGCACTCAGAGGGCCAGAGGCCGCCATGATTGACATTCTACCTTATGAGTAGCCATGTTAATTGGCCAGGAGATGTTCAGAGAAACGTCTGAGCGGGACTGTTTCCGTCATTACTGCTTAACAGGCTGTCGAGCCAAGGATTCATGCAATTGTTGATCCATATAGAAAAACAAGGATCTAAGGACTGAGGACGCCAGGCTGTAGGCAGAAGGAAAGAAGGAGTTCTTGCTCTGCCAGCTTGGGTGCACCGGCACCTTTCGACATTGGAAGAGATGTATTTGAATGTCATTTATTTTTTATTTGTGTTCAGTGATCCGAGTATCACGCTTATATCATTTTAGACTTTTGAGTTTTGATGATTTAGTTTCATGATTGATATTTTCGTGCACCGTAGTTGCACTTGATTAATGTTTTATACACCCGTTACATTTGATTTATGTTTTGTCCATATCTATTGCACTTGATATTGATTTTTTTGCACTTGTTGCACATATTTATGATTCTGTGTATCCCGATACAATCGATTTTGATTTCGTGCACTCCGATATACTTGATTTTGATTTCGTGCATATAATATGCACTTGATTTTGACTTATGCACTCGGTGTAGTTCACATGCGTTTTCAGTACATTGATATGGGTTTTGTGCACATAGTTGCATGTGTTTATGATTTCATATATCTCGGTATATTTGATTTTGATTTCGTGCATATAATATGCACTTGATTTTGACTTATACACTCGGTGTAGTTCATATGCGCTTTCAGTGCAATGATATGGGTTTTGTGCACGTAGTTGCACATGTTTATGATTTCATACACCTTGGTATATTTGATTTTGATTTCGTGCATGTAATATACCGTTGATCTTAATTCATATAAATGATATTCATTTTCGTGCACCCTGCTGCATTAGATTTATGTTTTCGTTCACCTTGTGTACTTGATATTCGTTTCTATGCACCCTATTGCACTAGATGCTTTTGTGCGGATCTGACGCACTTGATTTAGATTTTCGTACACACATGGCGCACTTGATATGATTTTGTGCACACCAGATGCACTTAATCGAGATTTTTCGTGCATATTAGTTGCACTTGGTTGAGATTTTTGTGCACTCTAGATGCACTTGATATCGTTGTTGTGCATACCCGTTGCACTTGATGGATACTTTCGTGCACACCCGTTGCACTTAGTTTTTGCTTTCGTGCACATTCGTGGAACTTAGATTTGACTTTGATTTCTGTATGCACCGGATGCACGTGGTCTTTCCATATGCACCTATTGAGGTTGGTATCTTCTTTCGAGCATTATGTTTTTATGATGTATACTATATTATATAATAGTCGAGTACGGCTGGTCTGAGGACAGTATCTGAATAGTTTTGCATACATCGACATTTACCAAAGAGCTTTTCAAAAAGGAGATATAGTCTCACTATTTTCCTACGTGTCCATGAGTGACACAAACATTTATAAAGAAAACCTATCTAAATCATTTTCAAAAGGGGCGAGACGTATATCTTAAGTAAAACGTATATAGATATATATGTATTTCTTCACAAATGAACGTCCTCTACTTGTGCCGTGATATCCGCATCACACGGCGATTTGAAAGGGATTTTGAATGTATTTTTATTCAGTTATTTAGACGATTTCATAAGGATGCGTACTATATATATATATATATTATAGTCTTGATTATATTATATTTGATTTTAACAGTAGATTTCGAAACTTGCAAATTCATCATAACTCCCATGATTGCATAACGCTTGATGGAGTTTCGATTTTGAGTTTTGCACCCGTTCTCATGCGCATACGATACACTGTGTTATTCTTGCGTATTCGTGATTTCGGAGTCCCGTTGATTCGATTGATTTACTGAAATGTTTTAATATTTGGGGGGTTTAAATTTAAATTCGGGGATCGAATTTATTTAACGGGGGAAGACTGTAACATTTCAGAAAATATAAAATATTATTTTTGGAATTTAAATAATAAAATAATAAATTTTATGAATATTAAAAAAGTATGGAATTTAGTTTTAATCGAATGGTATAATTATATACCTATATTTTAAAAAAATAATTGGAATTTAAAATTAATTATGGAAGCATTTATTTAAATTGGGCTTTTTATAAATTAGTATATAATTATTTCCATACAAGTTTAGTGTTAAAAAATTAATTAATATTCTCTTAATTGTGCATTAAACCAAGCTTATTTTGTTAACCATGTGTTAATGTGCCATGACATATTGCATTGTGTTTCTTGTATAGTTTCGTTTTTACTTTTGTTTTTAATTTGTTTTAAAAGGAAAAGAAAAGAAGAAAAAGAATAGAATAATATAATGAGGGGGGCAAGGAGGTATGGGCAAGGAGAGAGGGGGGGTATGGTTGCTGGCCATTCCTTTCAATTTCTTCACCTCCTTCTTTTACATCTCCTTCATCTTCTTCTCATTCTTCCTCCACCTCCAAACCCTCACCACCACCCATTCTACCACCACAAAACACCCTCAAAACCTCATCAAAACTACATACATGGTGTGATCAAGTTGGAGTTTAGAGTACTTTGGACCAACTAGGAATTTTCTTGAGTTACTCCATTAGGTAAAATTTTCACCTTTCTTCAAGTTATTTTAGGTTTCCTAACCTGATGTATTAGTTTAGAGTTAAAAAGTGTAGGTTTTGTGATCTTTGAAAATTCTAGGGTGAGAATTAGTGGATAGAACTTGTAGTAGTGATTAGTAGAGAGTTTAGGGAGTGTATACAAGACTATTAGTGATAAGTGGGAGTGATATAGTGGAGAAATTCTCAGATTCGATGAACTTAGAATTTTTCGATATCGGTTTTTGATGAACTGTGGTGATTATTTAGAATCTGGGATATATTGGGAACTCTAAAAATTTATTTGCAAACACAGTGGGATGTGCAGACATATGGGAAACTACCCTAGAAGCCTGAGCCCTCATCTCCTATCCTTGGCCACCAAAATATTGCTATTGGCCGCAAATTGCGGCCACTTAGGGGAGTTAGTTTGCCAGGTTTGGTCCATAGTTCAATCACCAGATGTATAGACGTACCCTATATGCAAAATGTTCTAATTTCACCTTAGATAGAATCTGGGAGTGTTTTACTTAGTTTCTAATTGTGTTTTGCGACTTTTGAAAACTTGGTTTTTGATATTCGAGTTTTGACTCGGTCGTTTGACGTTTTATATCAACGTCAGGGATTGTTTTATTTTTCTTGCATGCGTGGACCATAAGTTCTAACCTATGTGCGTTTCGCTTGCCATATTGGTTTTCGGATTTGATTTCGATTTCGATACGATATGCATTGATTTGTAGATACATTTGCGTGGACGACGAAGGAGAGCAAGGCATTCATCGACTTCGGCTAGAGCGAGAATAGTAGGTGAGTAGATGTATATCTACGAGAGAAGTTGTGCGGATAGCGTATAGCACCCCCGCAACCGTAGTACTAGGATACTAAATTATAGTTATAGGTATAGATATTAGTTATGAAAAACTAGCTAGTAGGGTTCTAAGATACTATAAGCAATAGTAAGCATACTCGTAGGGAGGAATATTCTTAATTCTTATACTCTTAGGCTTGAGCCATTTGAATATATATTGTTACACACACACACAAGGATACACACACACACATACATACAATATATATACACATACATACATACATACATCTCAATATATAATGCAAATACCCTTAGTTAGAGGTCCACCCTTCTCATTTTTTATAGAAAAATAGAAAAAATGAGAAAAATCCTCACCTCTCAAGCCCTCTACATCATCTCTCCCACCTCTCAAGCCCTCCACGTCATCTCTCTCTCTCTCTCTTAAAAAATAATTAATTGTTTATCTAGAACCTTCCATACCATCTCTCCCAATATACACACACACACACACACTCCCTCTCTCTCCTAAAAAACAATTAATTGTTTATCTAGAACTTTCCATATCATCTCTCCCAATATATATATATATATATAATGCAAATACCTTTGGTTAAAGATCCACCCTTTTTTTCCTCGAAAAATAGAAAAAATGAGAAAAATCCTCATCTCTCAAGTCCTCCACATCATCTCTCTCATCTCTCAAGCCCTTTACGTCATCTCTCTCCCTCCTAAAAACCAATTAATTGTTTGTCTAGAACCTTCCATGTCATCTCTCACAATATATATATATATATATATATATATATATATATATAAAACAATTAATTGTTTATCTAGAACCTTCCATATCATCTCTCCCAATATATATATAATGCAAGTAGGGGTTGGTTAGATGATCCTCTCCCAATTTTTTTTAAAAATAAATAAGACTCTAGAACCATCCACATTTCTCTCCCCCTTCTTAAATTTTTTAAACTAACACGTGCAACGCATGTGCATAAATTCTAATACACACACACACACACACATATATATGTAAATTTAAGGATAATTTCGATATAACATCATGAGATGAGGATATGATATGTTATGATAACACGAGTCGATATGATTGGACATGATGTCACGAGGCTATGATATATGATATGATATGGAATGGCATGATATGATATATTATATGATAATATGAGACAATACATATTCATGATGCAATACGAGAAGATATGACATATGATGGTATGGGATGAGGATGTACATGACCATAAATCCGTACTATTGATTTGATGATACTGTGCGATGGATTATACCGTACATGATACTATGAGGAATGGATCGCCGACTTATACATATATCGACTCGAGAAAATAATGTTCAAAATCACTTAAGTAGATATTAGGATATATTTAGAATCATATCTATTTTCAAAACTAACGAATCGTTATGCACTTTTAGATTCAACCTCAAGAGACGCTACGGATTTTCAAATGGTATCTCTCTTTTTCTCAAAAATACCATAGCCCCCATTTTCAAAAACAATGATTCGTACTATTTTAAACTATAACCGTATGGTTCATATGTAGTTACATACCTTATACTATTCATGTTTACGCTTTCCCTTATTCTGTTTACGATCGTATTATTTTCTTTTACGTTCCTTGTTCTTATCTTTGTATGACTTCGTCTACTAGGACATGCACACTATTACCGATGATGCGCATGTTATACATACACATACTCCCCGGCTCATTCATTCATCATCAGTAATTGCCATGCCACGTATACATTAGAAATCGCTACTTCACCGTATAACCTTATAACCGGTAGCATTTTAGTTATTAATTAGTAAACCTGTACCACACTTACTAGTTCAGTTATCGCATTTTCTTACCTAATTAAACGCCACGCTCATATAAACATACTAGTTATGCATTACAGATTTGTTATGTGCCTGTACTTATTGTTTCATGCTTATGAGATTCGGTTTTCATTAGATTTCTGGATTTAAGAAACCGCAGATACATTTTGAAAACTTATGATTATTTTAAAAATGCGGTTTCTTTTGATATGATGTTTAGTGTCCACCATGAGTTTTCTCGGTTCTGAGTAATGTGTATATCCGATTCGAGGAGAGAGGAGGCACCATCTGCGGGTATATGGTGGACCCGGTATGGTACCCTGGGGTAAGAAGATCGTATAGAGAGACGTTGAGCCCGGCAGGGGAACACTATCTACCAGTGACAGTACTGGACTCAGCGGATATCCGGAGGATACCGACCGGAGCGATTCGAGACAGATGGATATGAGGGCCGATCCAATGAGACGGCGCTTGAGATATGATGATTTACTTGTCGATGCTGGACATAGATTTTATGATGTTTTTGAGTGTCGATGCTGGGCACTAAGATTTTTTTGATAATTTGATGTGTCGTTGATGGACACACATTTGATGATACACATATATACATATATATGATATAGATGACATGGTACCATATTATGACACGTGCACGATAATATTATTATTATACTTATGTTTACATTATCACCCTCGTTACCACTCGACTTTATATATACTTATCATACTTATGTATATACGATCACCCTTGTTACCACACGATATTATATTATTATATTACTGTATGACCTAGGAGATCGTCATACATTCGATTTCTACCTGATGATGTGTTCTAATCATGAGTTGGAAACTTACCCCCGTTGTGCAACAGTTTTCTTGCAGGATCAACTGCTCGGATCCAATAGCGGCTTGCTGACATACTGCTCCTTTCTGGGTGATTGCATTTGGTAGGTGGGTTACAGTCCAGAGCGTAACCACCCTTGTATGTATTTATTATTCATTTGTATCTAGTTAAAAACTCCATCAACCAAACTATGTATTTTTGGTAGACTTAGAGACCGATTTGTATATTCTTTTTATTTCGAGTCGAGACTTGTTTATATATTCCTATATTGGATTCGATAGTGTTTTAGTTTTATCTATTCTTTTTCTGTGATTGATCTTCGCTTTTGGCGTCGTATATTCATATTTGTGTGGTTGTGATTCCGCCAATTGGCGAAGAGCTAGCTCCCGCTTGGGGATGCCTATATTATCATTATTTATTGGTTTTGGATCAAAATCTACAAAGGAAGTGCTGCCCAAATTTCAAATAACGAAAATGTTTTCAACTATAGTATACACCTCACTTGTATTTTTATATAACATTACTTATACTTTTAAAGAAGAACTTGAATTCATTATACCTTTATTTCAAAACTCACCTCCATTATTTTCCTAAAAAGGTTTAGATTTCTGGGCTTTCGGCTTACTTGGGTTACGGTGGGATCTTATAGACTTCACGTGATTCAAGTGCCGGTCACGTGCCAATTCCGGGTCATGACAAGAGGGAAGAAATCTGAAGAGGAATAACCTCCATAAACTTGAGACTAATCTCAACCGAGACTTAAGTCTCTTCCTCTGCAGAAATTCTTCTCCTTCCTCCCAAAAAACTCGAGGTAGGGAGATCTATCTCCATCAAAAGAAGCTTAAGCTTCAACAAGAACTTAAGTTGTTTCTCTGAATCGAAGTTCCTTGGGTCAAATCTTCTACTTGTCAAGAATTTAAGTTCTCATGGTGGGATTTTCGACCTCAAGATCTGAGATTTGGAGGAAAACTTAAGTCTTCCTCCACCAAGAAACATATGATCATCAAGAAACCGAAGATTAAGCTTCGCAAGAGCCAAGTTTTGTCACCAAGAACACATATCATGACCTAAAAACAGAACACAAGTGTTAGACGATGTTTCACACTCTACTGGGTTCGTAGAGAGGCGGAATTTTCAAAAAATAATTTTTAAGCGGGCAACATTGACTAATCCCAAGATCTACTGTAAGCCCTAGATAACAAAACTTGCAAAGATACTAATCTACTATGAAAGTGATTATACCTATATGAACAAGTGTTTAGGGTCTTCTTAATCTACTTCTTAGGCTCCTTGTCCATAGGGATCGAGCTTGGTCATCGACCTCCACATGTCGAAGACGATCCACCCGAGAGTCTACAGTTCAAGCTCCAACCTCAAACTTGAAGTAACTAATGTACCTAGTTTTCTAATCTAAATGGTTTTGTAGATGTAGAGTATTAATTGGATTGGATTATCTCATAAACTCCAGGTTCTCAACACATGAGAGGGTTAAGGTTTTGTTGGAGATAGTGCCCTCAGAGTCAATTATTGGATCACAGGCACGTGATTGCAATGATTGAGGGAGGACCTGTCCCAGTAGGACAGTCTTACTCAAGATGATAGTATGCTATCTGGTTTATCTTTATCATCGTGTACTACTTTAGGTGACCTTACGAGTCGCTATTACACATTGACAGAGCCCCTAGGATTCTTGCTTGACTACCAGCAGTATGAGGGCGATCATATACGTGGGAGCTGGGGTCTATAAGCACATCCTTAAAACGTCCCTAGTCATGGGAGTTTCGAGACAGGGCATCGATACTCCGGAGTAGACTAGTGTATACATTCGAGACCCCGACGAGGGGCGGTGGCCGGTCTCACAAGCCACTGGTGTCAGTTGGTTCACCTAAGATGTATACAGGTGCTCATTGGGTTATGAGTACACCGGACAGGACTCGCCGGGAACCTGCTAGTTGGTATTATACCTGACGTCAGATAGCAGTTCCCTGGTGACATGTGTACAGGTTAGTTCATCGACCTGAGATCGTCATTTGTCTCGTGTGAGTTCCCACTGTGCTTTGATTACTACCCTACCACGGCTCAAAGGAGTCGTGCAAACAGGTTTTAGTTGGGTACAGTCCCGAGCCACATGGAGGCAGTGAGCAGATCTGCAGGGGTTCGTCTCTCCCGGTATTGTGGGTGAGGTCGCGCTGTGTCTAGGAGAGCCAGAACATGAAAAGTCCTTAACCAAGGCAGGAGATTTACTGGTAGGTATTCCAGTAGTATCTCAGGGTGTTCTGGGCTACACTCCGACACGACTTGTACCGCTTTTGGGGTCTGACTTTTACCAACCCCCTAGGCCCGCCATGCGATGCTCATAGACGAACGGACCGGACTGTACGGATATTGTCACTGACAGGCTCAGTAGGGTGTCAGGATGAGTTTGCTCATCGACGTCCTTTTTGGTCAATAGCTGGTGGCCCGTCACGTATGGCTAATACCTTTGACGTGCTAGTGGTTAAATCCACAGCCATAGTATTGACGAGTCTTTAGAGTCCACCACACACAGTTACTCAGGTTTCGGGTGAAACGCTGTAGAGGCTGTATGGAGATATGGCAGGGTTCGATCAGATACGTGCGGTATTGCACGGATCGTGATCGGACGGATTTTACTAGCCGACTTTGGTTTAAGCCGGATCCTAGTATTAGATAATGTAGTTTTGTCTCTTTGCATTTGTGTTCAGTGGGAATACAAATGCGGGCATGTATGTGCAGTCGCGGGGTTTTCCTGTAATTTATTACGGGATCAGTTTTCTGAGGTTGCCAGTTTGCATTCTGTTCCGGCGGTTTTCCTTTGTTCCTTCGCGGCCGGACTTTCTGATGGAGGGGGTTATTTGCAGTTGTGCAAATAACATTTGTTGAGGGGAGTTTCTTGCATTTGTGTCTTCTATCATCATGATATGCTTTATCCATCATTTCCTTTGCATTAATGAGATGTGTATTGAGTTGGATTTGGATGAAAGGTTGGTGTGACTTTTATTTATCATTATCATAGCTTTTCCCCACTTGCTTTTCCATTGATAATTCCCTCCACCATATTCTTTGGCCGGCCACTTGATGGGGGAGAATGAGGTTTTCATTTGGTGTATGGAAAATTATTCTCATTCTCATTTTGTATCAAAGTTCACAAGCTCTCTCCAAAGTTCTTTCTCCACCTCCATCATCTTCAAAGGCAACTTCATATACCCCAAAGAGACATAGCCTACTACACTACATCTATAGCAAATCTTGGATGCGTCGGCTAGCCAACTTCGCGCCCGAGTTGCCTCGGTCCAGAGGTGGGAGCCCGTAAAAGAATTTGGCTACGTGGTGCCCTTTCCGACGAGGAGGTGACGGACGGAGATTCCGCGGGAGATCGGAGTGGAGACGAAGACCGAAGGACACGGATCGCTTGGTATAAATCTCTTCACCCATCTTTTAGTTTGCTAGTAGCTAGGTTAATGGCCCGATCCGGGTTAAAAGTGCGCGGTGGTGCTGGTTTGCTAGTTTGCAAAGTTTTTCGTTTCCGCGTTTCCGGCGTCGGATCGATGGCCGGGGCATCACAGTGCACTTACACTGGTATCAGAGCCATGCCATTAACCTAGTCTAGCTTGCTCTAACGTGTTTACAAATTCGATCGAACGGATTTTCAAAAAACCGTATTTCCATGTTGTACTTTCTGTCGAATTTTTCTGTGCTCTAAAAATTATTTGGTACATTGGAAAATTACGTGCAGGGTTTTTTATGAATTCTGGGAAAATTTGGTACGCTAATGTTACTGTATCGCGGCGGTTTAGCGGCCAAAACCACGTTTTGGCCGCGGAACCGCCGCCGTTTTGTGGCCAAACCGTACCAAATTTTCACAGTAGGCTTCTGACATGGAAATAGGGTTTCTGGTATATTCCTTTTGGGCCCAGATGTTTTTGAGTGCTGCAGTTGTGTTTGGGGGCCCACTTCGGAAAATTCAGTCGATCGAAAATTTTAAACATGTTAGTTCACAGTATTTACATTATATCTGCGACCATGAATGTCACTCGATCGGTAAATCCAGTCTATCTGCTATAGCCCTTTTAGACGGATTTGCGAACGTGACATTCACGTTGATGTTCTGTGTTGTGCTGTGATGTTGCGGATTGGTCGTGGGGGATAGCCTGGATACAATGGTAGTACAGTTTGGTTTATTATGTACATTTGATATTGCGGGGCGAGCGTCCGACATGTGGACTGCCGTCACTGCCTGTTTGTATTATTCTTTTGGGGCACGACCGGGTCGAGGTCGATGTACCCGTTGTATATTTTACTTTCTGTACTAGGATTACCCCGCGGAGGGGTGCACGGATAGCCGGGTTCTAGAGAGCAACGAGCCCGCATCTCACGGCATTAAGACAGAGGGGGCTTTACTCTAGAATTGGCAGGGCTATTCGCCGCACTCGTAGGGGGTATAGGTTGACCCAGGAGGGGTGCCCAAGTTACCGAATTTCGTGAAGTGCTGGGTGGTCCATTCACGTTGCTGAAGGGGGCTGCCTCGCTTCAGGTTTTGGCGGGTAACTTGCCGCGCCCGTAGGGGTCTAGGATTTCATTGCACAGGCTATCCACACGACCAGGGGAATGTCGGGTTTCAGTAGCGGCTCTGTGAAACCCGGGGCTTCCAGATATCTGTATTGTTCTGTGATACTGTACATTTCTTTGATGTTGCATTTTATCACGCCTTGAGCGAAATATTATATATTGATATATATACTAGTAGATGTTGTATATGTTTTGCATCCGCGCTAGTCCAGTCCCCACTCTGTCGTTAGTTAAGTAACCTAACGGGTGATGACGGGACCTAGTAGCGAATGCGGATGGCATATACGTACATCATTATTTTCGTTCTTTATTGGTGTGATCAATTGATGGGACTGCGTTGATTCGGATCAATACAAGTTAAACAAACCTATTCTGATATTGTTGGAACACTTTTCAAAAAGCTGTTATTGCAAGGACGTTCTTTTTTGTTTTGCATCGTGGTATTCAGTTGGAATATCCTGCTCCTCAGTCGACGAGGCAAGGGCCGAGATCCCTTTCACCGGGAGTGACCCCTTGGACAGAAGTTTGCGTCAGGGCAATAACTTCACTATAGCCGATTACTTTTGCTTTGCATCGTGGTATTCATTTGGAATATCCTGCACCTCATTCTACGGGGAAAGAGTCGAGATCCCTTCACCGGGAGTGACCTCTTTAGCAAAGGTTCTCGCCACTATATTTTTAAAAGCTATCCGGTTCCTTCAACGATATCAAGTTCATTACGTTAAAGGTTTTCGCCAGAAACCATTCGTAGCCCTCCGTCGTTTCATATGGATAGTCAATAGTATTCAAGCTGTGTATGTTGGCCAAAGTCAAGGCACAGTGATTGGTAGCTATTGGGTATTCATATGCAGCATAGATAGATGCATTGGTTTGGGACAGTCGTA
Organism: Agapanthus africanus; assembly: GCA_030015575.1. Lineage (NCBI taxonomy): Eukaryota > Viridiplantae > Streptophyta > Magnoliopsida > Asparagales > Amaryllidaceae > Agapanthus > Agapanthus africanus. The sequence continues at coordinate 572,136,085 of CM057344.1, forward strand.
TAGCCTTGTTGGCCAAAGTCAAGGGCTTGTACGGGTGGATTCAAATTAACCTGGAGAATGACGGGTAGAACTTGACATGTGACTTATGATATGTTGGCCAAAGTCAAGGTCATAAGAGCATGGGGCAAAAATTTCACATCGGGAGTTTCTAAGGAAACTGAAACTTGCCAGATATGCGCATACCTTCTGGAGTGTGATAACGTGAGCGGATTCCGTCACGTTATCATGCGATGATAGTTGGATCCCGAATCCTACTGATGAGTTGGTTTACTCCTCGGGTGATCCCGACTAATTCTTATTTCAGGTTTGGGGAAGAATTTGACGTTACAGTGGGAGGTTTCCAGATTAGATAAAGTGATAATCATTCTGATCTAGGTTAGAGTGCACGCTGAGTGTTTCTTTTCTCTTTCTCTTTGGCAGCGACCATTGACCCGACCCTAGACTATGACTCAGTGACCAAGTTGACCGAACCTTCTTAACACTGGCTTTTGGATTGTCAGAGTTGCAGACCTCATTGCCACTCCTACTTTTACCCTTTTCTCCAGGACACCCCGTATTACTACGAACGTCTACTTCCATTGGACAAAACCATCGTATGGTTATATACGAACTCGAAAGAATTCGAGGATGGTTTCCGGTTCTGGAGAAAACGAATAGGACTATTCAGTTGTCTTTTCCTTTTACCTTCTCTCAGGTTGCGAGTACTCCTTGGTTTAGGAGATAGTGCACCTATTACGCAAATTGGATAGTCTTCTTCCAAACCTTAGGCTGGAGCCGAACGGTAGGGAATGATGAAAACCAATTAGCCTAAACGGTGTACAGAAGGTATTAAGTTAAGACAAAGAAAGGGATTAATAAGAGGGCAAAGTAAATTGTGACTACTATTCACGACCAAACCAAATATTTCTTCGCCAATCCTAAATCACCTTTGTATTTCTCCAGGACACTCCGTATCACTACGAAGATCCACAGTTTATTGGATAATCAATCGTATGGTTATATACGAACTCGAAAGGAACTTGTTCCAGTTCGGGGATGGATCCTGGTTCAGGAGAAATAGGAATAAGGTTTATTCGGTTGTCTTTTATCTTCACCTTCTCTCGCATTGCGAGTGCTCATAGGATTAGGACAGTACACCCATTATGCTTATTGGATAGTCTTCTTCCAAACCATAGGCTGGTGCTGAACGGTAGGGAAGGAAGAAAACCATTTGGCCTAAAGGGGTGTACAGAAGGTAATGACTAAAGACATATAAAGGGATTTGGAGAGGTGGAAAAGAAATATACGGTTACAGTTGTGAATCTGTATAATGGAAGAGGCATTACTAGAAATACCAGGATACCCCTACGAAGCATTTCAATGTTTCAGTTTCACTGTGTATTGTTAAAAGAAAACTGATTTCCTAATTAGGCACTTGCTCCAGGGTATGAATTTGCCAGGTATGATTCTCACATCTGTATGGTTTTACATATGATGAGTGGGAGTAAGTTATTGGGAATTAGGTGATCATTCTCATTATATCAGAATTCGTTGTAATTGGTGATATTTGAGGAAGTCACCTGGGTTGTTTGCCGGACGGCAAATATTTGGCTTTGAATATCCGTTGTTATGCACAAATTTTAAATTGATATATCTGTACGTCTATTTTTATAGAGTGAGATATACCTTTTTGAAATTATGTCTATGACATTTACCTATATCAGTGGATGGTTAGGTAAGGAGCATTGAACAGTGGTGTAATTCTTCTTAACCATAAGTACAATTTTCAACCTACGACACACAGTGAATGAGTTGTTAGACTCAGCGGACATATACAGAGTTTTGTGTATTGTCCAGTATCCATTAGGACAGAGGGGTAGGTACTCGTACTAGATTCTGTTTACTTATGACTTCTCTAGTTCTTAAACAGGTGTTTCGTAGAAACGCAGGGTCCAAGTTTTGGGAAGTTATAAGTATAAGATTAAAGTAGAGAACCAGGTATTGCAAGTATCGGGATTCTTCAAGGTGATCGAAAATGTAGATACTTGTGTATGGTATTCAGTTGATAGTAATGATTAAGAGAACTTGCTTCTCTTTCAGGTTACTCATAATTGGAAGTACTCCTAAGTTGAGTAATGCTGATCGGCCTTCTTCCATTTAGTTGACATGCACTGGAGACAGTTGTATGATTTGAATCTGGTTCAATTAAATCAGTGCCTCTGTTTCTATATTGGATATAGAACAGTTCATATCTTGACATTGTTAAGGTACGGGGAGTTGTCCAGCTTATGCTTAAAACCAGACTCTGGATAACTCAAGGCACATTTCTGTAATGGCTGTTTGTGGGTTGAACTGGGCTATGACAAGGGTTGACTTTCTACCATGTGGAAGATCAATAGTGATATTGTTCTTAACTCGCCACAGTTTTAACAAAAATGGTTTTTTTTTCCAGAAAACAATAGTGGGAGTATGGTAGAACTGGAAGTGATTCCAGAACCGCAAACGATTACTGAAGATTTGATAAGAACCTAAAGATTCAATCTGGTTTGACATTCTATTGGCCACTTCGCAGATATGATGGGTAACTTCAGGCACCCGAGAGGTACTTCGGTATACTCAAGGACGGTGGTAGGGAGGTTCTTGTTTACCCAGACTTTCCATTGCTGTTGTTCCAGACTGTGAGACCCGGTAGGAGGATGAGTATAGCGTCGTTCTAAACTAGCTTTAGAAGTGTACGTCTATATGACTCTGCCAGAGGGTTGTCGTGGTCAGTGGGAGCAGCAGAAGCATAGTGGGCAAGTGGCTTATATCTATTTATAGACTAAAGCAGATATAGTGGAGATAGATCATCTATTTCTGATGTGACAGTCATAAGTTTGACTTCATCAGAATAGGGGATGGATCTGTTAAGGAGGTAGTAGAGTGTGATGTCCTGATATTTGATGACATACACAGAGTAGGAAGTGATATTCCTACACTACGATCGGTTATACTTTGGTTGTCACACAGTTGTTTTTCCACTCTTATATCGTACATTCTGGTTACTAGATCTATGGTTTTAGATCTGGATTTGGGTAGTTTCCCAATCAGGGTACTTAGACAGCATTCTAAGAGTATTTAGAATGGACGACTCCTGGCAAGGTGGTGTACCTGCAGGTGATGGAGTCACCCTCTCTAAAGGTGTCTTACAGACTAAAGGGGAGAGGGATATGCATGATTGGCAGATCACTTGCTTAGGCAATTGAGTCAATCACAAGTTGTTAAGTACCACACCCGATGTTGTTTTTGCAGTAGATGCAATAAGTTGATATTGATCCAATCCTGGAGAAACAGTCGGAAGCAGTTTTAGAACATAAGTTGATGTTCTAGGGATATGATAACAGCATTCTCCTTCGGGAGACAGTTATCATTCCAGGCTTCCAAGGTGACCTGGATGGCATAGTGGCTGTAAGAGTTATAGTTTTCCCTCTGACAAGGGGCAGTATTTTGGACAGGTGGTCCAGGTGGATACTGAGGGAAGGCATGGCGCGGGATACTGATTAATTTCAGTTGACGATACAGTCTAAGAAGTTTGGATTTGGAGTTCACTTATGAGCTAGGTCCCATCAAATATCCAGACACATTCTAAGATAGGTATTGCTCATTTCGGGAGATGGCTTTCTCTGCGAACTTGAGATAAAGAGAGATATAGAAAGAAACACCACAGCGGATCCACTCACAGAGGCTATTCCTCGAACGCGATAGTTTCGCAAACGAGCTTTGTGAGACTGACTAGTAGAGGAGTTGGGTGTTCGGTATCATACGGGCTGTGAGTATGCGACATCGCAATAATTAGCCTTGAGTGCAAGTGGGAGACTGTTGGAGATAGTGCTCTCAGAGTCAATTATTGGATCACAGGCACGTGATTGCAATGATTGAGGGAGGACCTGTCCCAGTAGTCTTACTCAAGATGATAGTATGCTATCTGGTTTATCTTTATCATCGTGTACTGCTTTAGGTGACCTTACGAGTCGCTATTACACGTTGATAGAGCCCCTAGGATTCTTGCTTGACTACCAGCAGTATGAGGGCGATCATATATGTGGGAGCTGGGGTCTATAAGCACATCCTTAAAAGGTCCCTAGTCGTGGGAGTTTCGAGACAGGGCATCGATACTCCGGAGTAGACTAGTGTATACATTCGAGACCCCGACGAGGGGCGGTGGCCGGTCTCACAAGCCACTGGTGTCAGTTGGTTCACCTAAGATGTATACATGTGCTCATTGGGTTATGAGTATACCGGACAGGACTCGCCGGGAACCTGCTAGTTGGTATTATACCTGACGTCAGATAGCAGTTACCTGGTGACATGTGTACAGGTTAGTTCATCGACCTGAGATCGTCATTTGTCTCGTGTGAGTTCCCACTGTGCTTTGATTACTACCCTACCACGGCTCAAAGGAGTCGTGCAAATAGGTTTTAGTTGGGTACAGTCCCGAGCCACATGGAGACAGTGAGCGGATCTGCAGGGGTTCGTCTCTCCCGGTATTGGGGGTGAGGTCGCGCTGTGTCTAGGAGAGCCAGAACATGAAAAGTCCTTGGCCAAGACAGGAGATTTACTGGTAGGTATTCCAGTAGTATCTCAGGGTGTTCTGGGCTGATCTCCGACACGACTTGTACCGCTTTTGGGGGTCTGAATTTTACCAACCCCCTAGCCCGCCATGCGATGCTCATAGACGAACGGACCGGACTGTATGGATATTGTCACTGACAGGCTCAGTAGGGTGTCAGGATGAGTTCGCTCATCGACGTCCCTTTTGGTCAATACCTGGTAGCCCGTTACGTATAGGCTAATACCTCTGATGTGCTAGTGGTTAAATCCATAACCAAGGTGTTGACGAGTCTTTAGAGTCCCCCACAGACCAGTTTCTCAAGTTTCGGGCGAAACGCTGTAGAGGCCGTATGGAGATATGGCAGGGTTCGATCAGATACGTGCGGTATTGCACGGATCGTGATCGGACGGATAATACTAGCGGGCTTTGGTTTAAGCCGGATCCTAGTATTGTACAGTGTAGATTTTGTCTCTTTGCATTTGTATTCAGTGGGAATACAAATGCGGGCATGTATATGCAGTCGCGGGGTTTTCCTGTAATTTATTATGGGATCAGTTTTCTGAAGTTGCCAGTTTGCATTCCGTTCCGTCCAGTTTTCTTTTTTTCCTTCCCGGCCGGACTTTTCCGTTGGAGGGGCTAATTTGCAAGTTTGCAAATTAGCATTTGTGGAGGGGTTTCTTGCATTTGTGGCATTCTGATAGATTTAGCATCATGAGATTCCATTTTAATCTCATCCTTTGCATTTATTGTGATGGTTTTGTGAAAGGATTGAGATTAGAAATGGTGTGACTTTTTTCCTCCTCTTGATCACACATTTTCCCACTTGCATTATTCTTGTAATTTTGGCTCCACCATTTTTGAGAGAGGGCAAGGGGGCCGGCCACACAAAATGAGAGAGAGAGGTTCATTTTTTTTTGGTGTGGCATTTTCTTCATCTCATTTTCTTTGCTAAAAATGAGAGCACCATTTTCCTCTATTGCTTTTTCTCTCTTTACCACCATCAAAGGCAACTTCTACCCCAAAGAGACAAATGGTTTCTACACCAGTCTACAGCATTCCTTGGACGCGTCGGCTAGCCAACTTCGCGCCCGAGTTGCCTCGGTCCAGAGGTGGGAGCCCGTAAAAGAACCCGGCGATGTGGTGCCCGTTTCGACGAGGAGGCGACGACCGGAGATTCCGCGAGGAGATCGGAGTGGAGACGAAGACCGAAGGACACAGATCGCTCGGTATAGCTTCTCTAGCCATCTTGTAGTTTGCTAGAGTTAGGTTAATGGCCCGATGCGGGGATTTTTGTGCGCAGTGGTGCCGGTTTTCTAGTTTGAAAAGTTTTTCGTTTCCGCATTCCGGCGTCGGATTGACGGCCGGGGCGCCGCCGTGGGACTTACAATGGTATCAGAGCCACGCCATTAACCTAGTCTAGCTTGCTCTAGTATGTTTAGAACTCGATCGAACAAAAAATCCGAAAAACCGTATTTTCAATGCATCCGTTCTCTGTCGAAATTTTTTTGGCTCGAAAATTTTTTCAGGTTGTTGCAGAAACACATGCAGGAAATTATAAGCATACTGTGAAAATTTGGTAGTGTGACGTCATCTTTCCACCGCGGAACCGCGGCCAAACCCTTGCTTGGGACGCGGTTCCGCCGCCACTTTGACAGTTCACTGTGCCAAATTTTTACAGTGGGCTCTTGACTAGGAAATAGGGCTTTTGGGATATTTTTTTTGGGCCCAGATTTTCTGTGAGTGCTACAGTAGTGCTTGGGGCGCACTTCGGTAAATTTGATCGATCGAGAATTTTAAACATGTTAGTTCACAGTATTTACATTATATCTGCGACCGTGAATGTCATTTGATCGGTAAATCCTGTCTAACTACTATAGCCCTTTTAGACGGATTTGCGAACGTGACATTCACGTTGATGTTCTGTGTTGTGCTGTGATGTTGCGGATTGGTCATGGGGGATAGCCTGGATGCAATGGTAGTACAGTTTTGTTTTATTATATACATTTGTTATTGCGGGGCGAGCGTCCGACATGTGGACTGCCGTCACTTCCTGTCTGTATATTATTCTTTTGGGGCACGACCGGGTCGAGGTCGATGTACCCGTTGTATGTATATTTTACTTTCTGTACTAGGATTACCCCGCGGAGGGGTTCACGGATAGCCGGGTTCTAGAGGGCAATGAGCCCACATCTCATGACGTTGAGACGGAGGGGGCTTCACTCTAGAATTGGCGGGCTATTCACCGCACTCGTAGGGGGTATAGGTTGACCCAAGAGGGGTGCCCAAGTTACCGGATTCCGTGAAGTGCTGGGTGGTCCATTCACGTTGCTGAAGAGGGCTGCCTCGCTTCAGATATTGGCGGGTAACTTGCCGCGCCCGTAGGGGTCTGGGTTTTCATTGCACAGGCTATCCACACGACCAGGGGAACGTCGGGTTTCAGTAGCGGCTCTGTGAAACCCGGGGATCCCAGATATCTGTATTGTTCTGTGATACTTATTACATTTCTGTGATGTTGCATTTTATCACGCCTTGAGCGAATATTATATATTGATATATATACTAGTAGATGTTGTATATGTTTTGCATCGGCGCTAGTCCAGTCCCCGCTCTGTCGTTAGTTAAGTAACCTAACGGGTGATGACGGGATCCAGTGGCGAATGCGGATGGCATATACGTACATCATTATTTTCGTTCTTCTGTGGTGTGATCAATTGATGGGACTGCGTTGATTCGGATCAATGCAAGATAAACAAACCTATTCTGATGTTGTTGGAACATTTTTCAAAAAGCTGTTATTGCAAGGGCGTTCTCTTTTGTTTTGCACAGTGGTATTCGGTTATGAATATCCAGCACCTCAGTCGATGAGGCAAGGGCCGAGATCCCTTCACTGGGAGCGACCCCTTGGACAAAAGTATGCGTCAGGGCAATAAATTCACTATAGTCGTTTACTTTTGCTTTGCATCGTGGTATTCAGTTGGAATATCCTGCACCTCATTCTACGGGGAAAGAGCCGAGATCCCTTCACTGGGAGTGACCTCTTTGGCAAAGGTTTTCGTCACTATATTTTTAAAAGCTATCCGGTTCCTTCAACAATATCAAGTTCATTACGTTAAAGGTTTTCGCCAGAAACCATTCGTAGCCCTCCGTCGTTTCAGACGGGTAGCACGTAGTATTCATGCTATGTTTGTTGGCCTTCGTCAAGGCATAGTGTATGGTAGCTGCTTGTTACCTTTCTGCTGCATAGATAGATGCGTTGGTTTGGGACAGTCGTATACCCTTGTTGGCCCTAGTCAAGGGCTTGTACGGGTGGGTTCAAATCAACCTGGACAATGACGGGTAGAACTTGACATGTGACTTATGATTTGTTGACCTTCGTCAAGGTCATAAGAGCATGGGGTAAAAATCACATCGGGAGTTTCTAAAAAACTGAAACTTGCCAGATATGCGCATACCTTCTGGAGTGTGATAATGTGAGCGGATTCCGTCACGTTATCATGCGATGATAGTTGGATCCCGATTCCCACTGATGAGTTGGTTTACTCCTCGGGTGATCCCGACTAATTCTTCTTTCAAGTTTGGGGAAGAATTTGACGTTACAGTGGGAGGTTTCCAGATTAGAAAAAGTGATAACCATTCTGATCTAGGTTAGAATGCACGCTGAGAGTTTCTTTTCTCTCTCTCTTTGGCAGCGACCATGACCCGACCCTAGACTATGACTCAGTGACCAAGTTGACCGAACCTTCTTAACACTGGCTTTTGGATTGTCAGAGTTGCATACCTCATTACCACTCCTACTTTTACCCTTTTCTCCAGGACACCCCGTATTACTATGAACGTCCACTTCCATTGGACAAAACCATCGTATGGTTATATACGAACTTGAAGGAATTTATTCGAGGATGGTTTCCGGTTCTGGAGAAAACGAATAGGACTATTCAGTTGTCTTTTCCTTTTACCTTCTCTCAGGTTGCGAGTACTCCTTGGTTTAGGAGATAGTACACCTATTATGCAAATTGGATAGTCTTCTTCCAAACCTTAGGCTGGTGCCGAACGGTGGGGAATGAAGAAAACCAATTAGCATAACGATGGTGTACAGAAGGTATTAAGTTAAGACAAAGAAAGGGATTAGTAAGAGGGCAAAGTAAATTGCGACTGCTATTCACGACCAAACCAAGTATTTCTTCGTCAATCCTAAATCACCTTTGTATTTCTCCAGAACACCCCGTATCACTACGAAGATCCACAGTTTATTGGATACTCCATCGTATGGTTATATATGAACTCGAAAGGAACTTGTTCCCGTTCGGGGATGGATTCTGGTTCAGGAGAAATAGGAATAAGGTTTATTCAGGTGTCTTTTATCTTTACCTTCTCTCGCGTTGCGAGTGCTCCTAGGATTAGGACAGTACACCCATTATGCTTATTGGATAGTCTTCTTCCAAACCATAGGCTGGTGCCGAACGGTAGGGAAGGAAGAAAACCATTTGGCCTAAAGGGGATTGCAGAAGGTAACGACTTAAGACATATAAAGGGATTTGAAGAGGTGGCAAAGAAACATACGGTTACAGTTGTGAATCTGGATATTGGAAGAGGCATTACTAGGAATACCGGGATTCCCCATCGAAACATTTCAATGTTTCAGTTTCACTGTGTACTGTTAAAAGAAAACTGATTTCCCAATTAGACACTTGCTCCAGGGTATGTATTTACCAGGTTTGATTCTCACATCTGTATGGTTTTACAGATGATGAGTGGGAGTAAGTTATTGGGAATTAGGTGATCATCCTCATTATATCGGGATTCGTTGTAATTGGTGATATTTGAGGAAGTCACCTGGGTTGTTTGCCGGACGGCAAATATTTGGTTTTGAAAATCCGTCGTTGTGCACCAATTTCAAATTGATATATCTGTACGTCTATTTTTATAGAGTGAGACATACCTTTTTGAAATTATGTCTATGAAATTTACCTATATCAGTGGATGGTTAGGTAAGGAGCATTGAACAGCGGTGTAATTCTTCATAACCATAGTACAGTTTTCAACCTACAACACACAGGGAATGAGTTATCAGACTCAAGAGACTTATACAGAGTATTGTATGTTGTCCAGCATCCATGAGGACAGAGGGGTTGGTCCTCGTACTATATTCGGTTTACTTATGACTTCTTTAGTTTTTAGACAAGTGTTTCGTAGAAACACAGGGTCTAAGTTTTGAGAAGTTATAGGTATATGAGTAAAGTAGAGAACTAGGTATTGCAAGTATCGGGATTCTTCAAGGTGATCGAAGATGTAGATACTTGTGTATGGTATTCAGTTGATATTAATGATTAAGAGAACTTGCTTCTCTTTCAGGTTACTCATAATTGGAAGCATTCCTAAGTTGAGTAACGTTGATCGGCCTCCTTCCATTTAGCTGACATGCACTGGAGACAGCTGCATGATTTGAATCTGGTTCAATTAAATCAGTGCCTCTGTTTCTATATTGGATATAGAACAGTTCATATCTTAACATTGTTAAGGTGAGGGGAGTTGTCCGGCTTATGCTTAAAATCAGACTCTAGACAACTCAATGCACGTTTCTGTAATGGCTGTTTGTGGGTTGACCTAGGCTATGACGAGAGTTGACTTTCTACCATCTGGAAGATCAATAGTGATATTGTTCTTGACTCTCCACAGTTTTAATAAAAATGGATTTTTTTTCAGAAAACAGTAGTGGGAGTATGGTAGAACTGGAAGTGATTCCAGAACCGCAAACGATTACTGAAGATTTAATAAGAACCTAAAGATTCAATCTGATTTGACATTCCATTGGCCACTCCGCAGACATGATGGGTAACCTCAGACACCCGAGAGGTACTCCAGTAGGCTCAAGGACGGTGGCAGGGAGGTTCTTGTTTACCCAGACTTGCCATTGCTGTTGTTCCAGACTGTGAGACCCGGCAGGAGGATGAGTATAGCGTCGTTCTGAACTAGCTTTAGAAGTGTACGTTTATATGACTCTGCCAGAGGGTTGTCGTAGTCAGTGGGAGTAGCGGAAGCATAGTGGACAAGTGTCTTATGTCTATTTATAGACTAAAGCAGATACAGAGGAGATAGATCATCTATTTCTGATGTGACAGTCATAGGTTTGACTTCATCAGAATAGGGGACGGATCTGTTAAGAAGATAGTAGAGTGTGATGTCCTAGTATTTGGATGACATACACAGAGTAGGAAGTGATATTCCTATACTACGATCGGTTATACTTTGGTTGTCACACAGTGGTTTCTCCATATGGGACTTGGATATAAAATCAAGACATTCTGGTTACTAGATCTATAGATCTAGATTTGGGTGGTTTCCCAATCTGGGTACTTAGACAGCATTCTAAGAGTATTTAGAATGGACGACTCCTAGCACGGTAGTGTACCTGCAGGTGATGGAGTCACCCTCTCTAAAGGTGTCTTACAGACTAAAGGGGAGAGGGATGTGCATGATTGGAAGATCACTTGCTTAGGCAATTGAGTCAATCATGAGATGCCAAGTACCACACCAGATGTTGTTTTTGCAGTAGGTGCAATGAGTTGATATTAATCCAATCCTGGAGAAACATTCGGAAGCTGTTTTAGAACATAAGTGAATGTTTTAGGGATATGATAACGGCAGCCTTCCTTTAGGAGACGGTTATCATTCCAGGCTTCCAAGGTGACCTGGATGGTAGAGTGCCTGTCAGAGTTATAGTTTTCCCTCTGATGAGGGGCAGTATTTTGGACAGGTGGTCCAGGTGGATACTGAGGGAAGGATGGCGCAGGACACTGATTAAGTTCAGTCGACGATACAGTCTAAGAAGTTTGGATTTGGAGTTCATTTATGAGCTAGGTCCCATCAGACATCCAGACATATTCTAAGATAGGTATTGCTCATTTCGGGAGATGGCTTTCTCCGCGAACTTGAGATAAAGAGAGACATAGAAGGAAATATTAGAGCGGATCCAATCACTGAGGCTATTCCTCAAACGCAATAGTTTCGCAAACGAGCTTTGTGAGACTGACTAGTAGAGGAGTTGGGTGTTCGGTATCACACGGGCTGTGAGTATGCGACATCGCAATAATTAGCCTTGAGTGCAAGTGGGAGATTGTTGGATATAGTGCCCTCAGAGTCAATTATTGGATCACAGGCACGTGATTGCAATGATTGAGGGAGGACCTATGCCGGTAGGACAGTCTTACTCGAGATGATAGTATGCTATCTGGTTTATCTTTATCATCGTGTACTGCTTTAGGTGACCTTACAGGTCGCTATTACACGTTGATAGAGCCCCTAGGATTCTTGCTTGACTGCCAGCACTATGAGGGCGATCATATACATGGGAGCTGGGGTCTATAAGCACATCCTTAAAACGTCCCTAGTCGTGGGAGTTTCGAGACAGGGCATCGATACTCCAGAGTAGACTAGTGTATACAGTCGGGACCCCGACGAGGGGCGGTGGCCGGTCTCACAAGCCACTGGTGTCAGTTGATTCACCTAAGATGTATACAGGTGCTCATTGGGTTATGAGTACACCGGACAGGACTCGCCGGGAACCTGCTAGTTGGTATTATACCTGATGTCAGATAGCAGTACCCTGGTGACATGTGTACAGGTTAGTTCATCGACCTGAGATCGTCATTTGTCTCGTGTGAGTTCCCACTGTGCTTTGATTACTACCTTACCACGCTCAAAGGAGACGTGCAAACAGGTTTTAGTTGGGTACAGTCCCGAGCCACATGGAGACAGTGAGCGGATCTTCAGGGGTTCGTCTCTCCCGGTATTGGGGGTGAGGTCACGCTGTGTCTAGGAGAGCCCTTACACGAAGTCCTTGGCCAAGGCAGGAGATTTACTGGTAGGTATTCCAGTAGTATCTCAGGGTGTTCTGGGCTGATCTCCGACACGACTTGTACCGCTTTTGGGGGTCTAACTTTTACCAACCCCCTAGGCCCGCCATGCGATGCTCATAGACGAACGGACCGGACTGTACGGATATTGTCACTGACAGGCTCAGTAGGGTGTCAGGATGAGTTCGCTCATCGACGTCCCTTTTGGTCAATACCTGGTAGCCCGTTACGTATAAGCTAATACCTCTGACGTGCTAGTGGTTAAATCCACAACCAAGGTGTTGACGAGTCTTTAGAGTCCCCCACAGACCAGTTTCTCAAGTTTCGGGCGAAACGTTGCAGAGGCCGTATGGAGATATGGCAGGGTTCGATCAGATACGTGCGGTATTGCACGGATCGTGATCGGACGGATAATACTAGCGGGCTTTGGTTTAAGCCGGATCCTAGTATTGTACAGTGTAGATTTTGTCTCTTTGCATTTGTATTCAGTGGGAATACAAATGCGGGCATGTATATGCAGTCGCGGGGTTTTCCTGTAATTTATTACAGGATCAGTTTTCTGAAGTTGCCAGTTTGCATTCCGTTCCGGCCAGTTTTCTTTTGTTCCTTCCCGGCCGGACTTTTCCGTTGGAGGGGCTAATTTGCAAGTTTGCAAATTAGCATTTGTGGAGGGGTTTCTTGCATTTGTGGCATTATGATAGATTTAGCATCATGAGATTCCATTTTAATCTCATCCTTTGCATTTATTGTGATGGTTTTGTGAAAGGATTGAGATTAGAAATGGTGTGACCTTTTTCCTCCTCTTGATCACACATTTTCCCACTTGCATTATTCTTGTAATTTTGGCTCCACCATTTTTGAGAGAGGGCAAGGGGGCCGGCCACACAAAATGAGAGAGAGAGGTTCATTTTTTTTGGTGTGGCATTTTCCTCATCTCATTTTCTTTGCTAAAAAAGAGAGCACCATTTTCCTCTATAGCCTTTTCTCTCTTTACCTCCATCAAAGGCAACTTCTACCCCAAGGAGACAAATGGTTTCTACACCAGTCTACAGCATTCCTTAGACGCGTCGGCTAGCCAACTTCGCGCCCGAGTTGCCTCGGTCCAGAGGTGGGAGCCCGTAAAAGAAGCCGGTGATGTAGTGCCCGTTTCGACGAGGAGGCGACGACCGGAGATTCCGCGAGGAGATCGGAGTGGAGACGAAAACCGAAGGACACGGATCGCTCGGTATAGCTTCTCTACCCATCTTGTAGTTTGCTAGAGTTAGGTTAATGGCCCGATCTGGGGATTTTTGTGCGCGGTAGTGCCGGTTTTATAGTTTGAAAAGTTTTTCGTTTCCGCATTCCGGCGTCGGATTGAAGCCCGGGCCCCCGCCGTGGGACTTACAGATTGATGAAGTAAGAATTTTGCTCACTAGAAATATTTCTTTCTCCTTTTCTTTTTCTCACCTTCGAAAACTAGTAAGGAGATGAACTTTGATGTGTGTGAACTATGAGCTCAAGAGATAAGATGAGATTGAGATTGTAAAATGTCTATGAATAAAACAAAAAATAAGAGGTAAGTCATGGCTTCTCAAGGCTTCTACAAGCAATGACTTATTCTCTTTTTCTTTAATTCATTAATCCATACAATTATCTTCTCATCTTTAACTCTTGTGTGATTCTCATACATCCAAGTTATATGTATCATCAACCATGACACATTATATATATATATATATATATATATATATATATATATATCACACATATAAATATATATAAAGAGAAGAAAATCTTAAGTGAGCTTAAGATTAGTTTATATAAATATATATATATATATCAAATTATTAAATCAACACTTGATTCAATAATTTAGTTATATCATATATAAACGGCTAATATCAAATATGTGTGTGTGTATCAAATTATTAAATCAACACTTGATTCAATAATCCGGTTATATCATATATAACCGGCTAATATTCAATATTAGTTTATATATATCAAATTATTAAATAAACACTTGATTCAATAATTTGGTTATATATATAACCTGGCTAATATCATATATATATATATATCAAATCATTGAATCAACACTTGATTCAATAATCCAGTTATATCATATATAAACGGCCGATATCATTTAACGCTGGATTAGAATATGGTATCATATACTCGTATTTAATCAAGCTCCCGCACATATCTCCATACATGCCCTAGTTCATTTCGCTTGAGTTAGGAAACCTCTATGTGGGACTCTAAAGACTCGTCAATACGCCAGCAGTAGGTAATGATCACATCAGATACCCACAATTCTGTACCCTCATATAAAAAAGAAGGGGGAGAAAATTCCCCTATGACTCAAGCCTCATGTATTAAACACGTGAACGCCTATATACAACGCATATAGGCGCTGCAATTAAAAAATTATATGCTAAATAAGCCTCACGTGTTAAACACGTGAGCGCCTATATGCTCTGCAATTAAACAACTAAAGGCTAAATGGGCCTCATATGTTAAACACGTGAACGCCTATATATAAAGCTTGAAAGCACAAAAAAAACCACAACTGGGGCCACGTGTGAAACACGTAAGGATACCCTTTTGAAGCATTAGCTTCAGATAGAGTTAAACTCTATGCATAGAATTAAATTCTATTTTTATATGCAAAGCATATGAGCATTAAGAGTAAATGGCCAAAGGCCAAATTGATCTCACGTTTTAAACATGTGAGCGCCCATATGCAGGGCATATGGGCGCCAAATCATAGAAGCTAAATAAGCCCCACGTGTTAAACATGTAAGGGCACCTCCTTACGTAGAATTAAATTCTACTCAAACAAGGAACCATTGGATCAAAGATCCAATGGTGATTAACTATAGAATTAAATTCTGTTGGGTGGGATATTTTCTTTTAAACAGAAAGTTGATGAATCAAAAATCCAATGAGATGGAAAATATTTCCCATATCTTTATAAACAAAGAAAGATCGTGCTCTGTTAAACCGAGCACCTTTAGATTAAAAATCCAATGGTGATAAAAATATCACTGTTTAATAGAATCTTATTCTGTAAATGGGAGAATATTACCCCAATCTTGTTAAAAACAAGAACAACATATTCTTTAAAATAGAAGTCCTTGAACCAAAGATCCAACGGTGGTAAAATTCCCCAAACAGATTTTCAGACCAATTAAATCAATTGGAATCTCTCAATGAGAGATTTTATCAAAACAGATTAACAATCTGTCTCCACTATATAAAGGACCCGAGACTTCATGTCTCAAGGAAGAGAAGGAGGAAAAAAAAGGAGGAGACCCCCCATAAGCTTATGTAAAAATACAGAAGGCTCTTAAAATAACAGAGAATTTAATTCTCTCAAAGAAGAAGATTTCCCTCCTAAAACCCTTAGGTAAAGAAAAAAGAAGATATCAAAATATTTCCTTTACCTAACATACCATATCCAAGGGTTTAACTCTTCTCAAAGAACTTAGTTCTTTCTCTTGATCTGAGATCCACAAAAAAAGTCTCCCACAAGTTGAGAATTTAATTCTCATTGGAAAGATCTTGTTCTTGAGAATTAAAGATTCAGAGAAGAATAAGGTTGAACATGAAGAACATGGAGTCCATAATACTCCAGGAACTTAGTTCCTTCAAATCAAGAACTTAGTTTTTTAAAGAACCCGATCCAAGATCCTCAAAATAGCGGTCTTAGTGATCCTTAATGAACAAAACACCATTAAAAGAGGTTTAACCTCTATGAAATTATGAACATGTAAAACATGGAGTTAATAATACTCCAGGAACTTAGTTCCTTCAAATCAAGAACTTAGTTCTTAAAGAACATGATCCCAGATCCTCAAAATAATGATCTTGGTGATCGTTAATGGTCAAAATACCATTAACAGAGATTTAAGTTCTCTAAAATCATTAACAGACATTAAATATCCAGAAGAACTCTGCGCCTCACGTGAAAAGCACGTGAGCGCTCAAGGCCAAGTTATATAGCGCCTCACGTTAAACACACTGTTCGCCGCCGAAAGACGCAACCGAGACGTTGGGGACGTTCGGTCTAAATTTTGGGGGGCAGATGCTATTTGGTTTTATCCGTCCACCTCTCTGAAGATGCCAAGTTGATTTATGGCACCGTGCTTCGGAGGTTTGGACGGATGCGGCCGTTGTAGCAGACTTCGTCAGATTCCCCCTCGCTTGCGAGGGGTTTTCTGATTGTGGGGACGCTCTTCCCTGCAGGCGCAAGCCCCTGCAGTTAATTACGCTACCGCATCGCCGTAACCATTTTCTCCTTCTCCAGATGTTCACTTCGTGTCGTGTGTGTTTGTTTTGCTTTTGGTTGCCCGTGGATTGTATATGGAGACTAATTTATGTTGTCGCCCGTAGGGCGGGGATTAGTTCAAATCCGTATTTTCTTAGTTTTGGGTTTGGGTTTGTTTTAAGGATCGTTAACCTCATTTGAGATTAAGGTCAACTTAAATGTTTGTTAAGGTTACGTTAGTCTAATTTTAGACTAAGATATACTTAACAAGGTTTTAGGATAATTTAGATCCAACGAAAGAGTATTTGGACTCTATCGTTTTAGTTTATGGACGTTACGGTCCATTGGGTTTAAGGACATCGTAGTCCATGAGTTTAAGGACCTCATAGTCCATAGAGTTTAAAGACATCATAGTCTATAGAGTTTAGTTTAAAGACGTTGCGGTCCATTGGGTTTAAGGACATGTAGTCCATGAGTTTAAGGACCTCATAGTCCATAAAGTTTAAAGACATCATAGTCTATAGAGTTTAGTTTAGGGACGTTGCGGTCCATTGGGTTTAAGGACATCGTAGTCCATGAGTTTAAGGACCTCATAGTCCATAGAGTTTAAAGACATCATAGTCTATAGAGTTTAGTTTAGGGACGTTGCGGTCCATTGGGTTTAAGGACATCGTATTCCATGAGTTTAAGGACCTCATAGTCCGTAGAGTTTAAAGACATCATAGTCTATAGAGTTTCTGGTTATCGGGACCCGCCACCTCTCTGATGACGTTGAAGAATTACAACGACACATATCAGAGGTGTGAAGAGATGTACTCTTGAACCAATGTTGGTTGGGAGATCTGTAGTCAGGTTTGGGATTAAGACCAATCAAAAATATTGTGAGCACATGTGCTTGGTTGATCTGAATTAGGGATTTGTGGCCAACTTGGGCTCAGTCCACCCAGTTTTGAATAAAGTGTTGAACACTTGCTTGGGCTCAGTCCCGTTTTACAGAAGGCATTTTTCTTGTTTTTAGCAAGATTGGAAAAATATTTTCCCATATAAAACTTATTCTGTATCTTGGTGATTTTTAATCACCATTGGATCTTTTGATCCAACGGTGCTCTGATTTACAAAGCACAATCTTTCTTGTCTGGAAAGATTTGAGTAGTATTTCCGCAACAGAATTTTATTATGGTAATTTGATGACTTATCATCTTCGTTGGATTTTTGATTCAAGGGTGGAGAACATTTAGTTCTAGCGCTGGCGCTCTCGTGCTTTGCACGTGAGGCGCTGTTCATATCATAATTTTGCATTATTATATTCCCCATTCTTAATCATTTTACAAATAAATAGGTGCTTTTGATCCATGTCTGCTAAATAGTTGCAGGTTACAGGTTCTCGGAACAATACAGTGAAAATGATGAAAAGACACTACAAAAGTAAGACTACGACCAACAAACAGAAGAATCTTTATCATGCCGCCTACAGTTTGAGGAACAAACGAAAATCAGCAAACAGTTCGATTGCACAAAAGCAACACAAGATTCAAAACTTCAACGCGAAGCGAACGGTAAAAGTCCACAACATTCTGCACTGTGGAAATCTGGAAGAAACTAGAAGACATTTTGAAGAACCAAGTGAGGAAAGTAGAAGGAAAATGCAACTTGAAGCTGCACAGAAGATTTCAGCCAAAATCCCCACGACATGGCCGTGGATCCGCGGCCAAACATGGCTTATGGCCGCGGTTCCGCGGCCGTGCTAAGCACGTGTCGGTGCAAAATGTCGGTAGGTGGTGGTGCGTTGACCAGGCTTCTCAGGGTAGTTTTGTAAATTTAGATATGGATCAGATGTAAACCCTAGGGTTCCTATAATCTATAAATAGGAATCCTACGGCTCTTTTTGGGGTATGCCTCTTTTTATTTATCTAATTTAGAATTTTCATTCCCTGTAAATGTTCAAAGAGTGCATCAAATAAAAAAGTAAGTTTTTCTTTATCTTGCCTTAGTTATTTTAATTTCTTTTCTACCCTAGTTATAATTCTTTATCTGTCGTAGTTATTCTCTGCTAGTTAATTAGGTTATTAAAAACAAACAAAAATGAATTCGTTTAACAATTCCCTAATGAGTGAGTAGTTCCTCACTTGTTAGGGTTAGGTTTGGGGAATTTCATCTCTCACCCTTTTCTTGCCCGTTATACATTTTAAAGTAGGACTCTATGCATGCATACATACACCGCTCACTACGGCACCCTATCCTAAGAGGTAGCGGTGATACCATAGTTAAAGACCGGTTGTGTATGATTTCCATGGAGGTTAGGGTAAGAGTTAAGAAAGGACGGACAAGGAAAAAAGGGAAGAAACCTAGTTTCTTCCCGATCGTGTTAATCCCCTTTGTTAATTATTACCTTAACACTTAAAAGTTCTTAATTAGGGCATAAAAAGCGGTGAGAATAATTGATTTTCTAAACTAACCTAAACCTAACCGTAGCAAGGTTTTAATCCTAATCAAATTCAACTTTAGTTTTTATTGATAATCAAACCTACCACAATTGGAATTGACTCGTTAGAACAACTAGAAAATACACAAAATCCCTGTGGACCGACCCGTATTCAACCGGCTAGCTACCAAGCGACACCGTTCTTGATTGCGGTTAATTCTTTGATCACAAATAGCCTAAAGCACCAAACATCTCTACAATCAAATGACGCCGTTGCCGGGGATGGCGTAGTTATTTTCTTTTTGTAATTTTGGGTTGATTAAAAATTAAAAAATCATAAAAATTGAAAAATATAAAAAATATAAAAAATTTATCATCTTATTATTTTTTGAAGGGTTTTCGTGTGAATTGTGCAGGATCGAAGAGACGAACAGATTCAGATCTGGAAAAATCCAGCGAGCAAAACAACAAACAACAAATCTGAACAAACAGAGGAGAACCACAACAGAGAAACAGAAGAATTTTTGGGAACTGAACCGACTAGTCAACCGCGTTTCCGCCGCAGATAAGCACCTTTGACCGCAGATCCGCCGCGCATTGGTGATGTCAGCACGTGGAAATTTCTCTGTAAGCATTCTTTTCTTCTCTGTAACCCTCTGATCTCCTCTGAAAAATTTTCCTGCAGATTTCTTTGCGCAAAAACTTCTCTCCCTTCTCCAATAATTTGATCTTGTGCAGGATTCTTTGCGCCACAATAAAAGAAAAAAAAATTTGGCAAGTGTTTTGTGTGTTTTGCTGCTTTGCATTTTTAAAACTGACTTTAAGGAGCTATAACACCAATCCAGATTGGGCGGGGATTTCATTACCCTTCGTAGGACCCCCAAAAACATAAAAAACATTTTGCATTAAACTTCGAGTTAATTAAAAAAGATTAGACTCAGCCTATAAGGACTGTCGTGCTCATTAGGACAAAGGAATAGTTGTAGGCATCGGTCGTTTATCTAAACCAGACTTTGTGGTGCCTAGGCTAGACAAGTGGGAAATGTAATTTTAAAAGGCCCGTCTCACGGTGATTCGTGAGTGGATCCCTCCTTTTTTTACGTATGCTTACCTGGCCACAATTGGCGGAGAAGAGACGATTTGAGGATCTCACAACTTGCCCTTTGGAACAGTTAGGAGCAGTCTAGTTGACCTAGGAGACTCTAGATCTAGGCTTGATTGTGCATATTGTGATTGCTTGAACGTGCGTCTAAGCTTCTTATAAAAATCTTTTGCAAAAACTCCTTATAAAACAAAACACAAACCAGAAAATTTTTACAAAAAAAAAAACTTGCCACTTTGTCGCTTGAAATCCATTGCACCCTACTTGCACCCACATTCTTTCATTGACGTTTTTTTATCCCCCACCTTCTGTTTTTACTTTTTGACTACACTACCCTTCTTTAGTGTATGTCCAGTTGGACTAGGTACACTAGCGCCCGTTTAATCCGTGTTTCGTTAGTGCCGACTGACGACGCTTTCGACTCCGAAGTCGAAATTCCATCCATTTCTTTACCTTCATCTTCAAATTCATCGTCTTCTAAGAAGATGTCGGGATTCAATCCTAACAATCCCTTACCTGCGGGACTGATTCCACCTCCACTATGTGCGAATAACCCACCACACCCTCCTGTTGAAGCGCCCCAACGAATCGCGCTCCAGGATCTTTTCTATCCTATCCGCACCGCACTTCCCACTTGTCTTTCACTTCCACCGGTTAATAGGGATAACTTTGAAATTAAACCCCACTTCATCAATATGTTGCCCAAATTTTATGGGCTGGAATCCGAAGATGCCTACATCTTCATTAACAAATTCCAGAATGTTTGCGCAATGATGAAGACAACACAACTTTCTGATGATGCTATAAGGCTACGTGCCATTCCATTCACCTTATATGACCTAACTGAAAAATGGTTATATAGCACAGCATCACACTCGATAAAAAATTGTGAAGAGTTTGTTAAGGCTTTTCTAAAAAAGTTTTACCCACACCACAAGACCGCGAGAATTCGCAACGAAATTATTCAATTTTCCCAGTTTCCTTCCGAACCATTTTGGAAGTGTTTTGAAAGATTTAAGGACCTCCTTGTTCAGTGCCCTCACCACGATATCGAGAATTGGCAACTTTGCCAGACTTTATACAAAAGACCGAACCCAGCAACTAAGCAGTTGTTGGAAACCATTTGTCAAGGTCACTTTTTTACAAAATCAAGCGAGGAAGCTTGGCAATTTCTCGACGATCTTGCTGAACAAACACTTCAGTGGGAAAACACTAAGACCACTTCATCTACTTCATCCGGTCAATCTAGGTCAGGCATACATCAACATGATATGTCGATTGCAATGAAGGCCGAAATGGCTGCACTCACGAAAAAACTAGAAGCAATCGAGAGCAAATTCTCATCGCCTTCTCCTACCTCAGCTTTACCCCCACGCACAGTTTGCGTTTGTTGTTCGGATCCGTCCCATCTTACTAAAGAGTGTCCTTACAACCCACCTGTTCAAGGACAAGATCAAGTCAATGCTGCCTTTCAGCAAAGACAAAGAAATGATCCATACTCTTCAACTTACAATTCTGGTTGGAGGAGCCACCCAAATTTTGCTTGGAATCAAAATCAACAACAATTCCAAGGCAACAACAACTTTCAAAGGCCTCCTCCACAACAACAAGCCCCTCAACAAACTCAATATCAGCAACCTTTCCAATCCCAACCTTACCCAAACCAAATGAACAATTTTGTACCCAACAACTCTTATCCTCAAAACAATTTTGTTCAGCCAAATAACGATAAGGTTTTCTCGCTAGAACGATATTTGGATGCATTTTTAAAACAATCTACACAATCCTCAGCAAGGTTGGAGACTTCTATTTAGTCTTTGGTGCAAAATAGTGCTTCACATGATCAGAGCATCAAATCAATTGAGACCCTAATTGCACAACTAAATGCTGCGTTAAGCGAGCGAGAAAAGGGAAAGCTTCCGTCTCAACCATTGCCAAATCCCGGTCACACACACAACGTATATGTTGCTTATGAACAACAAAATCAAAATGTAAATGATTGGACCACGTTGAGATCTGGAAGAGTGTTGCACAATAATGTGAGTATTAGTGATGAAACCCCGGCCGCCGCCGCTTCTTCTTCTTCTTCTTCTTCTTCCGCTTCTTTTTCCTTTTCTTCATCTTCTTTTTCTTCATCTTGTTCGTCAGAGCCTGTTCTTCATTCTACACAAGGCTCTATTTCTTCTAATTCGAACGGACTCACATCTCACTTCACGAAAACACCAACACTGGGATCTGTTCCAATTCCGCAATCTAATCCACAAACATTGGACTCAATAAATTTTCAAAATGTTCCATTTCCAAACAGGTTGAGATCCAATAAACCAACTCCACAAATGGAGAAGATTGTGGAGTTATTTAAGCAAGTTACTTTAATATTTCTCTCTTGGATGCAATCCAACAAGTCCCTTCTTACGCTAAAATCTTGAAGGACTTATGCACCAAGAAGAGGAAGTCTCAGGTACCCAAGAAAGTATTCTTAGCTAGTGCCGTGAGCAATGCTATTACCCAACCTTTACCTTTGCCCCAAAAACGAAAGGACCCTAGCTGTCCTACAATTTCAATAACAATTGGGGATAAGAACATAAATCGCGCACTTTTAGATCTTGGTTCTAGTGTTAACTTGCTTCCCTATTCCGTTTATGAGCAATTAGGCGTTGGAGAGTTGAAACCCACTCATTGTACTCTCCAAATGGCCGATCAATCCATCACCCATCCTAGGGGTGAGTTAGAGGATGTGTTAATCAAAGTAGGGGACTTCATATTCCCCGTTGATTTCATTATTATGGACACACAGCCTGTGGCTAACCCACGGAACCAAATTCCGGTGATCCTCGGTCGACCATTTTTGGCCACTTCCAATGCTGTAATCAACTGTCGTAACAACTCTATGACTCTATCCTTCGGGAAGATGTCAAGCGAGTTTAACATTTACAAGATAGGAAGTCTACCCTCCGAGCCTAATGCTAGTATACTTGATGTTTGCTCGATCTAAGAGATCAAGCAGGAGGACTGTGAGCTCGAAAAATTTCTGTTCGATCATAGCAGTTTTGACTTGACTAGTGCGTTCCTCCTTGAATCTGACACAATCGATAATGATTACGAGTGTTTCACTTTTTCAGACGATTTTGAAGACTCACCACCCGAGTTTGAGTCTTTTGAATTTTCGGATGAGTTAGTTGAACCATCCGACTCGGTTGCTTACACTCTCTTCGAACATTGTTGGAATCCTTCGAGTTCGAGACAGTATCGCCAATTTTACCTTCAATTGTTTCATCTCCGAAACTCGAACTCAAGCTTTTTCCGTCTCACCTTAAATACGCTTACCTAGGTGAGAATGAGATCCTTCCTGTTATCATATCAGCCTCTCTAGCCCTCGAGCAAGAGAAAGCCCTTTTAATGGTCTTACAAAACAATCGGCAAGATTTTGGCTGGACTATGGCGGACATCAAGGGGATTAGTCCCCTCATAGTTGAACATCATATACATATGATGGATGATGCCAAGATAGTAAGGGATCCACAGAGACACCTCGAGGATTTTGTGGTTAATCAACCTTCACCTATAGAAGTTGAACCATCACCTTTTCTTCTAATAAAATACGAGAATGCCAATATTCCACTCATTTCTGATCATTCACATTCTCGTTTTTATTTATCATCACCTTTTATCTCCTCACATTCACACAAACCCTTTCCATACTACAACTTATCTCTTCCCCACTTCTTCTTGGCTCTAAATAACATGTTCTTCCACCGACCTATACGTTACACCGATAAATTCTTCGAATGGTTGGTGTTGATTTTTGATCTTTGCAGAGCTTGGCATTGACCGATAACTTTGACCTCCCTCTTTAAAAAGCTTAGCATTGTTTAATTTAAGTTTGGGGAGGGGGTTATAATTTGGTTCTTGAAAATAATTTTTTAACTCAAAGTGGTGAGTCAAAAATAAGTTTGGGAGGAACCTTTTTGTGTATATATTTTGTTTTCTTTTTCTGTTAATAACAAAATAAACAGGGGAGTGCCGACAATTTTGACCCTCTTGGTGTAGCCTGACAGTGAGGACACTGTCAAGTTTAAGTTTGGGGGTGTGCTCGGTAAGCTTTCTTCCTTTGAATTCATATGTATAATTTTGTATTTGCATACTTATTTTTAAAACCCAAAAAAAAATTTGAAAATTTTAAAAATTATAAAATTCAATTTTGGTCATAATTAACTTAAGTTTGACAAGACGGTTAACTAGCTAGGAAAAACTAGACCCTAAACTTAGTAAATTAAAAACCCAAAAAATCTAACGGTAGAAAATATATGTCTTTGTAGTTTACTTAGAAATAGGAAAATTTTGAGTTCACTTCTTGGGCTAAGTCAAAATAAAGGAAGAGTATTGATATTTTTATTAAAGTGTAAGTCTGAAAAATAATCCCTAAGCTTAAGTCCAAATTCTGAAAATATATACCCTACAACTTGCACAAACACGAACCTTGAAACTTGGAATAGTAAAGGAGACCTTGAAATGCTCTTGTCTAAAATCTTTGGTATGAAGGAAAATAAAATTATAAGTGTGATTAAAGAGATATAAAAAAAATGAACACTGATTTTGTAATTACTTAAGGCTGCGTAAAAAAAAATATATAGCGAGGGTGCTTTATCACCTAATGCCTTAGACCAACTGGTTTGGGAGTCACTGCTAAAACCTTAGGTATTACAAGACGAGGAATTACGTCTTAATGCGCAAACACATTTTGTAATCGGTCGTTAGTATCTCAAGAAGTATTAACGGTCGCATGAAGGACGTGTGAGCAATTTCATATAAAAAATTCACCAACTAAAAGTACTTTGGACAATGGATAAGAGTATAAGAGCTTGAATTGAATTTCCAAGTATAGGGGTGATACATACACACACGTAGGGGTATATGATTAGGGTTTGGATGAGAGATAGGAATGAAAAATATGAATTATATCTTTAGTAGAGATGATAAAAATTCCTAAATTGAGATGGAACCTTAGAAGGAAAACTCAAAAGATGCTAAAAGCTAAATAAATTTACAAAATATATACAATCTTAAGTTAAATGATAAGAAAGCGTGAAAAATATGGGTTGATAATTTCTGAGTTGAAGATAATAGAATTTCTTGCTAGAAAACCGAATTGAAGAATAAAAGTCAATAAGCCAAATTGATCGGATTTTATGGGTAGTATCCGCTGAAAACCCTCAGGAGACAACACTCCTCCTACTAGGGACACCTAGAGGTTTAACGGCTTGTTGCACGAGCTCAGTGCAATTGCGTTTCCCTGCGAAAGTGAGGTTAGGCTTTTTCGAGAATAAACTAGTTTTGCTCGGGACAAGCAAAAGATAAGTTTGGGGGTATTTGCATATCATAATTTTGCATTATTATATTCCCCATTCTTAATCATTTTACAAAAAAAAGGTGCTTTTGATCCATGTCTGCTAAATATTTGCAGGTTACAGATTCTCGGAACAATACAGTGAAAATGATGAAAAGACACTACAAAAGTGAGACTACGACCAACAAATAGAAGAATCTTTGTCACGCCGCCTACAGTTTGAGGAACAAATAAAGATCAGCAAACAGTTCGATTACACAAAGGCAGCACAAGATTCAAAACTTTAACGCGAAGCGAATGGTAAAAGTCCACAACATTCTGCACTGTGGAAATCTGGAAGAAATTAGATGACATTCTGAAGAACCAAGTGAGGAAAGTAGAAGGAAAATGCAACTTGAAGCTGCACAGAAGATTTCAGCCAAAATCGCCACTACATGACCGCGGATCCACGGCCAAATATGGCTTATGGCCGCGGTTCCGCGGCCATGCTAAGCACGTGTCGGTGCAAAATGTCGGTGGGTGGCGGTGCGTTGACCAGGCTTCTCAGGGTAGTTTTGTAAATTTAGATATGGATCAGATGTAAACCCTAGGGTTCCTATAATCTATAAATAGGAATCCTACAGCTCTTTTTGGGGTATGCCTCTTTTTATTTATCTAATTTAGAATTTTCATTCCCTGTAAATGTTCAAAGAGTGCATCAAATAAAAAAGTAAGTTTTTCTTTATCTTGCCTTACTTATTTTAATTTCTTTTCTGCCCTAGTTATAAATTCTTTATCTGCCGTAGTTATTCTCCGCTAGTTAATTAGGTTATTAAAAACAAACAAAAATGAATTCGTTTAACAATTCCCTAATGAGTGAGTAGTTCCTCACTTGTTAGGGTTAGGTTTGGGGAATTTCATCTCTCACCCCTTTCTTGCCCGTTATACATTTTAAAGTAGGACTCTATGCATACATACACACACCGCTCACTACGGCACCCTATCCCAAAAGGTAGCGGTGATACCATAGTTAAAGACCGGTTGTGTATGATTTCCATGGAGGTTAGGGTAAGAGTTAAGAAAGGACGGACAAGGACAAAAGGGAAGAAACCTAGTTTTTTCCCGATCGTGCTAATCCCCTTTGTTAATTATTACCTTAACACCTAAAAGTTCTTAATTAGGGCATAGAAAGCGGTGAGAATAATTGATTTTCCAAACTAACCTAAACCTAACCCTAGCAAGGTTTTAATCCTAATCAAATTCAACTTTAGTTTTTATTGATAATCAAACCTACCACAATTGGAATTGACTCGTTAGAACAACTAGAAAATACATAAAATCCATGTGGACCGACCCGCATTCAACTGGCTAGCTACCAAGCGACACCGTTCTTGATTGCAATTAATTCTTTGATCAAAAATAGCCTAAAGCACCAAACATCTCTACAATCAGGCGCTGCCTCAGAGTCTTTGACTCTTGGCGCTGGGCACTCTCGTGCTTTGCACGTGAGGCGCTGCCTCAGAGTCTTTGACACTTAGCGCTTGGCGCTCTCGTGCTTTTCTCGTAAGGCGCTACCCCAGAGTCTTTGACTCTTAGCGTTTGGCGCTCTCGTGCTTTGCACGTGAGGCGCTGCCTTAGTTCAAATTTTGAACAGAGCTTTGCTCTCTTATTGGGGGAAACAAATGCCCCCCACCGTTGCGCTCACGTGGCTTATACGTGAGTGCAGCGGTGGCAGCTCTTTCACCGTTGGATCTTCTTGGAAGTTGAATCGGCTTCCCCTGCCTATAAATAGGGCCTTTGGCCCTTTGAGATGACCGCTGTTCGTCTTCTTTCTTTGTTCTTTTTGTTTCTTCTGAGAATATAATTCTCCCCCTTTCAGAGCTTAGCTCTCCGCCTTAAGAAACTCTTAGAGTCAAAACTCTGTCCAAATTTGGTAAGGATTGAACTCATTCACAGAGTTTTGCTCTTCTCAGATCATAGATCTTAAAAAAAATGTTTTAGGGTTTCTTAACCCGTTAAATGAAAATAGAGCTTTGTTCTTCTCAGATCATTGATCAAAAACTTCTTTTTAGGGTTTCTTAACCTATTAATGAGGAACTCTTAGAGTTCGTTTTGCAGATCTTAAAGATCTTGAAGTTTTTAACTCAGAAAAAGCTTTGCTTTTTAGGGTTTTGATGGATGATTCCATCGTTTTCACAGAGTATAGCTCTTAAAATTTTTAGGGAATTTTATTCCTCTCATTATTAGAGTTGATAGATGTCACTCCTGTCTGCAGAGCGTTTCTCTCGAGGGAGTTTAACTCCTTGGCCCGAGGGGTCTCTCATTAAATAGGGATCCTTTTAGGATTCCATCTTTTATTCTTACAAATTTGAACTTGTTGGATGTCTTATCAGAACTTGTTTTCTCTATGAGGATGTCAAGAGTTGTTTAAATTCCCGTGTCTGCTTCAATAAGCATTTTCTTGATCAGTTTGACCACTAAACTCTCACTGTTTTTTTTTTGTTTTTTTTAGACACTATGGCTGCTCATCTGTATGATCTTAATGAAATTATTTCTTATGGAGACATTCGCACACAAGGCCGTTGTCAGAACCAGGAGTTTACAAATGCCCAATGCGCTGAGATCATGAGTCGCTTTGATGAATACAACGGTCGACTACTTCCTCGTCGCTCCGCTCTTCTGAACATCGTCGTGAGAGCGATATGGAACACACATCCTGGATTTTATGAAGCCATGCCACTTAAAGTACTGGATGATGCCGAAGACAAGGTGCACTCAGTATATCTGATGGGCCTGATTTCGAAGAGGCGGCGAGATAATCTTGTTGATATCTTGCATCAAATTTTCCAACAGACGACGATAATCTCTTCCTATCAGAGGATGGACGACATCAGCGAGGATCCTGACGCTTGCATTCGTGAGAGAATGCATACGAAAATGGTCAGAGAAGCCAGAAGCATTTTGGATGGCCGTACTTCTGAATTTCTCAATCCATGTGTGTTTTACCACTGTAAACATTTTAATGATGTTTTTTATTTTACTGTTTTTATCAATGTAAGAATTTTCTGAGGTATGAATAATAAATTTTTCCTTTCTATGCATTTATCTTATGCATTAATCCTTTTCGCACGTACATGGGTGGGTACGCTTCGAACGCTTAATTGTATGCGAATCAAATGTTCTCTTTACTGCCTTGCATAGTATGTGGTTGATGTCCATGGGTTATGCCTTTCTGTTTTGACTTGGCGCAAAGTAGTTTACGTACTCTTGAGTAGCACCTCCATTTCAGTGGCATGTAACTTTGGTAAGAGTGGCCTGCAGATGATAAATAACAGTTCATCTTGAACCTTTTGTAGGGTAGCGATGGCTAAGGAAACAGGTTCGGGTCTGCTGCCTAAGACTTTTCAACTTCATGAGCTGTGAGGGTCTCATAAAGATTTTTCTCCCTACGAGTCGAGAGGATCTCGTAGGTGTATTTTCTCCTTAGGAATCGTAGGGATTCCTAAGTGTGTTTTATCTTGAGAGTCGTAAGGATCTCACAAGAGAATTTTCTCCCTTACAAGTCGAGAGAACTCGTAAGTGGTTGGTGAGTTGACTTGTTTCCGAGTCGAAGCATTGCTCCGACGGGGAGGTCGTTGGCTGACTTGTTTCCGAAATGGAGGTCGTTTGCTGATGTATTTCCGAGACGGAGGTCATTGGCAGACGTGTTTCCGCGACGGGGTCACTGGCTGACGTGTTTCCGGGACGGAGGTCACTGGCTGACGTGTTTCCGAGACGGGGTCACTGGCTGACGTGTTTCCGGGACGGGGTCATTGGATGACGTATTTTTGAGACGGGGTCATTGGATGACGTGTTTTCGAGACGGGGTCATTTGCTGACGTGTTTCCACGACGGGGTGACTGGCTGACGTGTTTCCGAGACGGAGGTCACTGGCTGACGTGTTTCCGAGACGGAGGTCACTGGCTGACGTGTTTCCGAGACGGGGTCATTTGCTGACGTGTTTCCGAGACGGAGGTCATTGACTGACTTGTTTCTGCGACGGGGTCATTGGATGACGTATTTCCGAGACGGGGTCATTGGATGACGTGTTTCTGAGACGGGGTCATTTGCTGACGTATTTCCGTGACGGGGTCACTGGCTAACGTATTTCCGAGACGGAGGTCACTGGCTGACGTGTTTCCGAGACGGAGGTCGTTTGCTGATGTGTTTCCGAGACGGAGGTCATTGGCTGACTTGCTCCGCTTTCCGCGGTGTCAGATTGACTCTAGGTTGTCTGTGAACCGTAGAGTCTTGGAACTGGGACTTTGCCGTGGCTCCGATTGGTGGTGTCGCGTCCGTGCCCTGCTGGCATGAGGAGGAATGCCGTTGTTGATCTCCTGGGATACAGATGTTGCCGTTGAGATCTAATTCTCTCTTTGACAGAGTCTGTTGGGAAATGTGGTTCCCTTTTGTTTATGTCCATGGATTGTATACAGGGGTCAGTATGGACTCATCTGTAGGGAAAAAGTTTCATTCTTTCATTTTTTTAATTTCTTTCCACGATGCTTTACATTTCATCTTTTTATATCGCGAAAGTCGCGATTGCCCAATCATTTCGGCTATTTTTCGCGGTGCCCAATCATTTCGGCTATTTTTCTTTTTACTCGCTGCTTTTTATTGTGAGTTGCCCAATTATTTCGGCTATTTTTGTATGCATATCTTTTACTTGCTGATTTTTTTGCAAGTTGCCTTATCATTTCGGTTATTTCATATGCATTTATATGTATTTGTGGTTCGCTGATTTTGTTGCGAATATGGTCCTGAGATCTGATACCAATCTTAGCATCAGCATCGCTGCGACTGGAATGTTTCCAGGAGCGAATCATCATTTGCCATGAAAGGACTTGGAAGCTGATACCGATTTAGGCATCAACATCGCTACCACTGGGACATTGCCAGGAGTGAATCATCATTTGCCTCTGTCGATTTGGACAAAGGTGGCTTAGCAAACATGGTTAGGATCCTTTCGACTAAGGCTTTTGAATTCATGAGCCGTAAGGGTCTCATAAAGGTGTTTCTCCTTACGAGTCGTGAGGATCTCATAGGCGCGATTTCTCCTTAGAAATCGTGAGGATTCTTAAGTGTATGTTCTCTTATAAGTCGTAAGGATCTTGCAAGAGTGTTTTCTCCTTGTAAATCGAGAGGACTTACAAGCGTTTGTTCACCTAGTAAGGACATTTCGCGCCAGCGGTGGAACTTGGTTGGGGAGTCATTTATTTGTGCCTGTGGATTGTATACAAGGGTCAATATTGACTGCTTGTAGGGCAGTTCGAGAAATGTGATGGCTTAAGAATAGGTTCAGATCCCTGTAGCTTAATGCTTTTGAATCTTATGAGCCATGAGGGTCTCATAAGAAGGTTCTCCTTACGAGTCGTGAGGATCTCGAAAGTGTAATTTCTCCTCAGGAATCGTGGGGATCCCTAAGTGTGTTGGTTCCTTATGAGTCGTAAGGATCTCACGTAGGTATTTTGTCCTTACAAGGTCGAAAAGACCTTGCAAGTGTGCATGAATTTTTCTACGAGTCTGCGCCCTTTCGGGTTTTCACAAACTCGCCGGTAGCCCTGCTATTTTTACTCACGGAGCCCTTTCGGGTTTTCATCCGTACCCATCTTGCTTATGGACGTACCGGTTTTTTTTCTTGTGTCAGCCCTAGGATGCTGGTGTTTGTAGTAGTTTAAAGACGTTTCGGTCCATAACTAGTTTTAGGACATTGCGGTCCGTTGTTAGTTTAGGGACGTTTCGGTCCATAGCTAGTTTCAGGACGTTTCGGTCCATTGTTAGTTTAGGGATATTTCGGTCCATTGTTGCCATTTTGGAGACAACAGTTTCGCTGCATACTACTTATAGTGTTTGGGCTTGGGAAGATAGCAAGCGGACATAGGCATCGTCATCTATCGTTGACCTGGGCCATGACTCATCAGGCGTAGTATTTTTTCAGGAACCGACCGTTTATTGGCCTAAAGGGTCTTTCGCCATGCATATCCATGAGTAAGTAAGCCCCACCTTGGTAGACTTTGTCTATGATGTACGAGCCCTCATAGTTTGGCTCGAATTTCCCCCGTTTGGCACGATTGGGGATCATAGGTCTCTTGACCACTAGTATGAGTTTGCCCTGGCGAAATGTTCTCGGCCTAGTCAATCTCTCGTATGAGCGTGTCATCTTTGCTTTGTAAGCCTCCAAGTTTTGTTGCGCCATGAGACGAGTTTCATCGAGGGCGTCGAGCTCCTCAAGCCGAAGATGAGCATTCTCTTCGTCTGTTAGCTCGTAATGAACCGCCGCTCGTAGAGAGAGTAGTTCTATCTCCAAGGGGAGTACTGCTTCCGTACTGAATACCAACGCAAATGGCATTGTATTTGTGGTCGTTTTGAACGCGGCCCGGTAAGCCCAGAGAGCTTCATGCAGTCTCTCGTGCCAGTCCTTTTTATTTTTGGACACCGTCTTATTTACGATCTTTGTCAAGGTTTTGTTGAAAGTCTCAGCTAGACCATTAGCTCGTGGATTATAGACCGAAGAGTATCTACAGTCTATATTATGCTGCTGTGCGAAGCGGCTAATTTTGTGACTTCTGTAGGCCGGCCCGTTATCGAAGATAATCCGTCGCGGAGTGTCGAACCGATAGATGACGTGTGTCTTGAAGAAATGGAGGATGTTCTCCGTCTTAACTTCTCTTAGCGGTACTGCTTCTGCCCACTTAGAGAAGTAATCGATTGTCGCTAATATGAACCGATGTCCTTTGGATGACGCTGGTTCAATGGGGCCAATTATATCAGCCCCTCACATTTCGAAAGGCCAGCTGGCTACCGTCGAGTGGAGCGGATTTGGATGCTGGTGGATAAAGTCCCCGTGAATCTGGCACGAGTAGCACTGCTTTGCGTATTCGAGGCAGTCCTGAATCATCGTGGGCTAATAGTAGCCCATCCTTTTGATCTTCAGCTTCATCTTTGGCCCGGATTGATGAGAACCGCAGAGTCCGTCGTGAGTTTCTTGGACGACTCTCCTTGCTTCTTCCGGTCCAAGACATCTCAGCCATAGAGGGTCGAACGATCTCTTATATAGAGTATCATTGACGAAGGCGAAAGATAGAGCTCGTTTAATGAGCTGATGTCTTGAGGATGCATCTTCAGGTGTTCGACGGGATTTGAAGTAGTCTATAAACACTTCTCTCCAATCCTTAGCCTTTTCTTGGTCCTTTATTTATAGGGCCATTTGCTTGGGCGCTTCCTTTTCTTTAGACGACTCCGGAGATATTTCCGCTGGTGCAAGAACCTGACGGCTTTGTACAACGATCCTTACGTCATCGAGGTTTTCATCAGCTAGTTCTTTAGCGAGTTTGGCTAAAGCGTCTGCTTTGCTATTTTCTGCATGCGGTATGCTTTCCAGGGCGTAGGAAGAGATTTGAGTCAGCAGTTGTTACAGTCTCTCGCCGTACTTTACCAACTCTGGTTTGAACGTTTGGTAGTCGCCGTTTACTTGACTAACGACCAGCTGGGAGTCTCCGTATATAAGGAGGTTCTCGATTTCCATGTCGACAGCGATCTCAAGACCTGCTATCAAAGCCCCATATTCTGCTTCATTGTTTGTCCTTGGCTCCGTTAGGGAAAAGAAAAATCTCATTATCCCTCCTTATGGAGTCACGAAGATGAGGCCTACTCCAGATTTGATTATGGAGGAGTTGTGCTTTCGCTTCTTCATGGAAGATGCCGCATCGAAGTAGAGTTCCCATCGGGTATCACTCCTTCCTCTCTTCCTTTCGATCGTGTCAAACGCGTGCTCATCTGGCAATTCGCAAATTAGGGGTGAATCGGCAGGTATCGGATGCTCAGCGAGGATGTCGGCGATGGCCTGGCCTTTCACTGCCTTGAGGGATCGGTATGTTATCGAGAATTCCATTAAGAGTACGGCCCATTTAGCGAGCCGTCCCGTTAGTGTGGCTCTTGACATCAGCTATTTGAGAGGATCCACTATTGATATGAGAGGGACCTTATGCGCCAAAGCATAATGCCGAAGCTTCGTTACCGCGAAGATTAACGCCAGGAAGTGGTTTTCGATGGGGGAGTAGTTTTTTTCTGCCCCCAGGAGAACTCGACTCAAATAGTAGAGGGCTCTCTCTTTCCCTTGATCATTCTCCTGTGTCCATAGCACGCCTAAAGAACCTTCAAGGGCGGTTGTGTACAGGATGAAGGGCTTTCCCTTGGTTGGAGCGGTCAGTACCGGCGGATTTTGCAGGTATTGCTTGATTTCATCCAGCGTGCTTTTGCATTTGCGATCCTAAACGAACGGGGTTCCCTTCTTCATCAGGTGACTGTAGGGGCGGCATTAGCTGGAGAGGTTAGCTATGAACCGCTGGATATACGCGAGCTTTTCTTAGAGAGACCACAGTTGCTTGAGAGTTCTTGGCGGAGGCATTTCCATAACCGCCTTGATCTTTGATGGGTCTACTTCGATGCCTCAGTGCCGTACGATGAATCCTAGGAATATGCCCAAGGAAACTCCGAACGCGCATTTGAGAGGGTTCATCTTCAGGTTGTATTTCCGAAGACGTTGGAACACTATCTTCAGATGCTCCTAATGCTCCTCGTGCGATTTGCTTTTTACCACGAGGTCGTCAATATAGCATTCGACGACTTCATGTATGAGGTCATCGAAAATCTTCGTCATGGCCCTCTGATAGGTAGCGCCGTTCTTCAAACCGAAAGGCATCACTTTGTAGCAGAATATGCCCAAAGGAGTTCGGAAAGCGGTATGTTTTTGGTCTTCAGGATGCATCTTTATTTGATTGTACCCTGACGACCCGTCCATGAAGGAGAAGACTTCGTGAGTGGACTTGTTATCTATCATCATCTTGGTGAGAGGTACTGGGAAGTCATGTTTCAGACAGGCTTTGTTGAGGTCCTGGAAGTCCACGCAGATGCGCACCATCCCATTTTTCTTCATCACCAGGACAATGTTGGCGATCCAGTTAGGGTACTGAACTTCTTGGATGAAACCGGAGTCGATTAGCTTCCTGACTTCGGCGTTGATGCTCATTTCAAGTTCGAGCCGCATTCTTCTTGGTGCTTGCTTGACGCCCGGAGATATTGCCAATTTATGGACAACTATTTCTGGATCTAGCCCCGGCATCTCGGAATAGTTTCATGCAAAGCAATATTTATACTGTGTGAGCATGTCTTTTAGCATAGCCACCTGTTCTTTAGACAGCAGCTCACTGACGAACGTTGGTCGCGGGTCGTTTGCCGTCCCTAAGTCGATTTTTCTTAGGTTTTCCTTAGTAGTATGTATTCCATCTTCCAGCTCTTTTGGCGCCGGTGGAAACTCTGAGATCAATTCATCTTCATCCTTGTTTTCGAAGCACCAGGAGTGGTCATCCATATTCTCAAGAACTCCTTCTTCTGACAGCGTTATCACGTGATAGGTACGAGATCGTTTCCAAGACCGCTGTTGATCTGGTTCTACTTTCGCCATATACGTTGCTTTTGGCTCGTGTTTTTGTTGTGGGGTCACCCTCCAACTGTCGGATAGAGCGAACCTGCTGAGTTGATACTGGTCTTCAACCCAATCTTTGAAGGTGAAGCAGTCTTCAAGGGGATGTCTTATCGCTCGGTGAGAGGAGAAATAATCCGGGCGATGAACCTTGTTTGCTTGTTCGGGGTGCTTGGACTCCGGGAGTGTAATCATCTGATTTTTCACGACGAGGTCAAATATCTTCCTTTTCTTGTCTTGAGGGAAGGAATATGGTCGACCCATCTTTTCGTTAGAGACGGATTCCAGCTGACCTTTTCTTGATCACGTGGTCTTTTGGATCTGTTTAGCCGCTGTCGGACGTTTTTTCCGTTCTTTGACTTGTTTTTGCCTCTGCGTTGGGCATTTTTCTTGTCTTGGGAATACATGGCGGGCTGACGGTGAAGGGCATCGTCGTCCTCCGTAGCCTGATGAAGGAGGCATTGCGTCTTGTCTTTCTCGTAAATGGCTATTTCGCGGCTGTGGTCATTCCGAACCTTTTAACCCTTTTCCCTTATTAGCTTGTCCATCTATTCTTCAAATGATGGACTGGTCATTTTTATGACAGGACCGCGTTCTGACTCAGGGTTAGCGTCTTTTAAAAAAGCATCCTCTCCTTCATTAAGGTCCTTTATTACATGGCAGCCATGGAACTGCTCCTGTTTCTTGGACTGGACATATCCGAGCACGATCGTTTCCATTTTTCCGCTGGGCAATTTTCGCTGAGTTCCCGAGACATTCCAAATCCTGTTGTAGAACTGAGCTTGTCGAGGAGTTTTCTTGAATGGTATGCCTTGGCATCTTAATAACCTTTTCAATCCCTCGGTGTAATACGTGGGCAGACGAATGGGTTGGAGCCTGTCGAGCGCAGGATCGGCACAATGCCAGACTTCTCTTTCGAGCACATCAAGCTCTCTGTAGTGTAGTTACGAAACCATGGCGATTTGCAAACTCTGATAATCTCCAGTGAGGGCCTGCATTGATGGATGGACCGAGAACACTGCGTTGACTTCGTCTTCAGAGTCACTGCCAAAGACCAGAATAGGGGTAGATGGTCCCGGCCTGTTATATTGGGGCGGCCCCGAATAAACTATCTCTTCTTCCTCCTCGGTATCGCTCCTAAATACCAGGATAGTGGTGATATATTTTTGTTTGTTCTCCGGTTTATGGCATCTTTCCGTGTCTTCAAAGTCTAGCAGGAAATACTTTGCATCCTCGTACTTTCGGACTTCATTTACGGAAAATGGGTTCAGTTCCCCTGTCACTGTATACTCAAGTCCATCTTTAAAATACTTAATACATTGATGTTGTGTATAAGGGATGATGTTGTATTCGTGTAACCAAGGTCTGTCGAGCAAAGCGTTGTAGCAGGTCTTGGCGTTAATGACATGAAACTTGATGTCAGTGATGAGCATCCCAAAGCGTAACATCATAATCACAGACCCGAGTGTCCGTGATGACTGGGAGTCGAACCCGGAGATGGTGATTTTATTCCGAGCGAGGTGTCGAACGCTCATAACAGATTTCTTTTAACACCCTCACATTTAGGAGGTTGACAGAGGACCCGTTATCAACTAAGATCTTCCCTATCTTAATGTCATGGCAGTAGCCAGTGACATACAGGGGACGGTTGTGCTCACACGTTTCGAGGAGGAGATCTTCATCGCCGAAAGTGATGTCAGCTGTGTGCACTTCTTCCAGCTCGTCCTTCATCTTTTCTTCGGCAAGGAAAGCTTGGAATTGGTCGGGCACTTGTAGTGTCTTGATCAGAGAATCTCTCGCCTCTTTAGATAGCAGAAGGGCATCCAGAATGCTTAGCTGCGAGGGTATCTTCCTCAGGTGTGCTAGAACTGTAGGGTGTTTTTCGTCACCCCATTGAGATGGGAATACACGCACGCTTGTCAGGCGCATTACAGATTCTCCCTGCTTAGGGTAGACTGGGGTTTATTGATTGTGGAGATCTGAATCTCCGGCAGCCGCGGAGTAAACTGCCGTTAATTACCCCTCGCATTTGGAGCGAAGGAACCTCCGATTGACGGGTTAAACTGGTCATGCGAACTCAATATGCAGTGCGTTGGTGTGTGTGTATTTTTTTTGTTTTGTTCCACTTGTAAAAAAAAGGAAATATATATATATATATATATTCTATATAAAAACAAAAATAAATAAGTAAATAAATATTTAGAGAATTTTTTTTAAAATTTATTATTATTTTTTAATTTTAAAATATTATTTATAATTTACTTTTATTTATTTAATATTTATTTAATATTTTTTTAAATAAAAAAGGATTAAATAAAGAAAAGAAGGAAGAAAAGAAGAAAAGAAAAGAATTATTATTTTTTTTATTTTTAAATATTATTTATAATTTATTTTTATTTATGTAATATTTATTTATTTTATTTTTTTTTAATAAAAAAGCTTAAAATAACGAAAAGAAGAAAGAGAAGAAAAAAAATGGGGGCCATCACATGCTCAGCATGTGAGGGGGACCATCACATGCTCAGCATGTGAGGGGGCCGTTACATGCTTAGCATGTGACCCACTTCATTATTTTTAACGTAGAGTTCAACTCCAAAAGAATTTTATATGGCTGAAAAAATATAATGTGGAGTTAAACTCCCCAAAAAAGGATTTTTACTGTGGAGTTAAACTCCAAAAGAATTTCTGTAGTAGAGTCAAATTCCAAGAGAATTTTATTTGTGGAGTTGAACTCCAAAAGATTTTCTCCTTTCTCCTTTGAGAAGAAACCCAAAATGGGTTCTCTTGAAACTCGAATATCTAGATCTTGGATGATAAAAAAAGAGACCCTTTTTCTTCTCTTGGTGGAGTTTTGGGAGATGGGTTTATGGTAAAACTTTATTTAGTTTTTTTTTAAAAAGAGAGCTAAGCTTTTGATTTATTTGGAAAATGAAAAGGAAGAGGAAGAACTTGAAAAAGAGAGAGTGGAGGCACAAACCCTAGTTTTTTTTTGGGAGAATGAAAAGTATGTGTCTCTTATTCATCATCATGTTGCCTTATATAGGCTTACATATTTACATATAGCCCCTTGGGCTTTACAAAATGGCGTTTTGCCCATCCCATGGCTCATGTGCCATTTCTTTTTGCACATAAGCCATAGGCTTACAAAAATTTGGCTTTATGCCCATTTTGTTTACATTCATGCATAAAAAATTAGATAAAAATTATTTATTACATGATTTCATTTTGGTATGGCGGAAGGCCGGACGCTTCGTGTTCGGGCTCGACCCGGGGATTGGCCCACTTGCTTGGGCTTGGGCCCACCTGGCTTGGGGTTGACCTTGATTTTGACTTGGTCAACCGGGGTGCAATTTTTGACTTCAACAAGAACATTGTAATCCACCTTTTTTTCTTGGGCGGGTCCTTGGCTGCCAGCTCTTCGAATCGAGGGCGATATCCTCAGGGACTTTTTCCTTCCCCTTATCTTTTTTGTTCAATCCCTTGTTTGTAGGTCCGAGATTCTTTTCAGGCAACGTACGGTTATGCAGCTGAATATTCTCATAGTTTTTTTATCTCCTCCACTTTTCTTGAGGTGGATTCCTTGAAGAGAGGGCCAATGGCTATTTCTTCATTAGAATCGCTTCCAAAGGTGAGAACTTGTGATCCCCCGGATTCAACCATGTAACAGCTACCGGCAGTTCTTTTGTGCTTATCTGTCATGCTTCTCTGCTCCCGATGAGTTTTGAGCTTCATCCGCTTGAACTGTTGTCGGTGAGCAACGTATCCCTGCCACCACTTCTTGAAGGCATTACACTCTTCGGTAGGGTGCGTGATCCTCCGATGGTATAACCAGTTGTTTGGATGCCCATCCACTTCGTCAAGGTGTATGCTGCCAGGAGTATTTTCTTTAAAAGGTGGCAGCTTCATTCCCATCGACAAGGCTTTAGAGAACTGTTTCCTCGTCTTAAGCTTGCTTCTGTCTGCCGCGGGCGTGCTTCGATCTGGTTGGAGTGCTTCAACCTTTTCATCCTATCGCTGACGTTTGTCTTTTTCGAATATGGCCATTTCGCGCTCTCGATCAGCTTTGCTCCTCTGACGGGCTTTGTTCAGCAACATGTCAATCATCTCCTCTGACGGTCCCAAGAGTTCCGGTTCTGGATCTGCCCCCGGTTCCTCTACATCAGGAGCTTCTTTGCCCTTTATTGACGAGTGAGAGATCATGTGGCAGCTCGCCACATAATCCTCGGGCTCTTCTGAAGAATCGTCTCCTTCATCAGTGTTATCGTCTTCATTCTCAAGAACATGCTTGAAGAATTCTTCCAATGTAATTAGGGTCGATGCCTTCTGGTTATATTCTTCCAGTGCATCGATATATTTCTGCAAACCTGTACGGTTGTCGTCGGGTTGGACGGGCTTCTTGGCCTTCTTCTTCTTCTTTAAAGACTTAGGAGGTTTGGCCCGAAGGTTCTGTCCACTATCACCAGTTTTCAGCGTTGAGCGCGGCTTTAGCATCCCTTCAATAATCTCAGGCTCCAGCGGGCTCTTCCACCTAATCGCCGGACATGCTTGAAGGTCCTTCAGCATTCGTTTAGTCTTAGCTGAAAGGGCCACCTCCAATGGGGCTTCCTCTATAAGTGACCATGATGCCCCCGGCATGTCCACCGTTTTAGGAGCGTGCGGTTATGGCGGGTTCACCCTCCAGTTTTCGGACAGCGCGAACTTGCCCTGTTGGTACTGATCTTCGATCCAACTTTTGAAGATGTAACAATTTTCGATTGGGTGACCCAATATTCGGTGGTAAGTATAGTAATTAGGGCTGTTAACGTCGCCAGATTGCATTAGGCGTCTCGGCTGTGGCAGAGTGATGAGCCTGTTGCGCAGTGCTAGCTCGAATAATCTCTTCGTCTTATCCCGAGAGAACGAGTAAGGGCGTCCCATCTTTTCTCCGAGTGATCGCTGTTTATCGTTTTGGTGAGCAACCGGCTTCGGGCCACTCGGTTTTTGCTAAGCGTTGGCGTCGAAGGTCGCTTTCCCTTTCCCCTTTTCATTCCGAGAATCCGTCTTTGAGGAGGACGGTCTATGGCCCATCTGGTCCATTTGGGCCAGCTTGTCGATCAAGGCCTGGAAAGTGGTCGGCTTGAACAACATCATGAACTGGGAAATGGTTGCCTGAGGGTCAAGGGTCCCCACGAACATGCCCACGGCAGGAGCTTTCTCTATGCGCTGTTCACACTTTGACCACAGGTTCCGCCACCGAATGGCGTATTGAACCCAGGTTTCTCCCGACTTCTCTTTAGCGTTAATTAGTTTGGTGATCGGGGTGCGCTCGCTAGCGCTCACGAATCTTTGTGTAAACAGTAGCTCCATTTCTACAAATGTCTTGATAGAGTCATTCGGGAGTTCGGAGTACCATTCGAATGCTGTCTCCAACAAGCTGCCAACAAACTGGCGAAGAAGCAGTTTGTCGTCACCCCTAGTATTACCGCACAGAGCCCTGAATTGAACAACGTGCTGGTGTGGATTACCCGTCTCCTTATACACATGGAATTTAGGGATCGTATATCCTGGCGGGTACTTTATTTGATCGTACCAATTCGGAAAGGGTCGTCCAGTCTTGACGATTTGGACGGCCGCTTTGCTCGCCTGATGAGCTCATATCTGTTGAGCTATATAGTCATCAAGGGCGGCTTTGGAGATGGTCTCTTCTTTGGCTGCTGATAGAGCCGGAAGAGGGTTTAATGTCTTCCCTCTGTCGTCTTCAAGGATTATTGGAGGGTCTTCAGCTGGAGGATCCGGCTGTATCATCATCCCGACCATATCTTGGAACAGGGGCGCCATTTGTTTTATGTTAGCCGCTTGTTCCGCGACCTCTTTGTCTTTCTTCTCGAGCATTCTTCGGAGGAACTCGGCGTCGGTTTCCTGTTCTTGGCACTGCACTGAAGACGTCTCTGGTCTTTCTTTCTGCCCAGCGAGCGCGGCCATCTTCCTTAGCATTTCCTGGAGCTTTTGCTGTTGCTCCTGAGCTTTTGTCAAAGACCGTGTGAGTGGTCGATGACTCGTGGAGGCACGGCTATCCTCTTTTCCATAAGCCATATAGACGGTGTGCACTACCATGCCCCTAGACTTGGGGCGTTTAGTTTAGTGCTCTTGAGGTTCGTCGCAGACACGAGGATCTTCTCTGGCCTTCTCCTTTTATGGGCGATCACAGTAGGGGGGTTTGTTGCAACGGGCACCCATGTAGACGATACCTTTTATGGTACGATGGGATGGTCCTTCTCTTGCCGAACCTTCATTTTCTTCTGTCGGCGGGGGTAGTCTTGGTCGACTACAGAGTCTTGGACTCTTCGCCAGACCCTGTGGATTTTGGAGGATAGCCGTTGAGGGGGCTGCTCCGGCTTCGCCTTTGTGACATTTTCAGCGGGTGAAGGAGACCTTTTTAATCCGGCAGTTGGAGAGTTCTTGCGCACCCTCCTAAGCGGCTCAAAACTATTCCCAGTTGGAACAGCAACATCAACTTCCACCGTTGGAGCTGGTGGGGTAAGTCCGGAAGGGGAACTGCCCCCATCTTTCCTCACTCGGAGCCAGTGGCGACATCGAGCATGTCCTGCAGACGGGACCGGCTCAGTTACAGGGGTGGTCTCGTCATGCCCCCTTCTTTGAGGAGAGACTGTCGGTGTCAGCCTGTCGAAGACTGACGTCTGTTGAGAGGGAACGTCTAATCTGTCGAAGACTGACCTTTGGGCAGAGGAAGTAGCCCTGGTGACTTCGCCTGAAGCGGGAGTTGGAACAGATAATCTTATGAAGACCGACCCCTTAGCAGGAGAAGCCCCTTTAACGACTTCGTCTATTGGAGTTGGAATGGCTATCCGCTTCGGGATGACTCGTTAAGGTATTGCAGGCTTCTTCACGGGCCCACTTGAGCTTTGGACTAGTCTGTTAAAGACTGAGGCGTTGGACTTGGACGACCCGTTGAGAGGGGACATGGTAGTGGTAAGCCGATCAAAGACCGACTTCTTTGGAGTTTGCTGTGACAGCACTGGAGCGTTGAAGCTCATTGGCGGGAGCATGGTCCCGAAGAACAACCCAGTGGTGGCTTGTATCACCTATTCCACCGCCATTGCGAAAATGGAGGCCGCTTGGGGCCCATAAGTCACTCCTCCAGTAGGGACGGAGTAGAAGTTGTTGTTGCAGTTGGTGCAGTTGGAAGCCATTGACGCCATTTTCACTTCTGCACGGAGCAAGACACAAAATCTTAGTACCTCGAATTCAGAGGCAACCACATTAAACCGTGATTCGTTCGCGAACACGACACACAGAGTGTGGAGTGGAAAGAGGAAAAGGTCCCACCAGGCGTGCCAGAATCTGTTCGCCGCTGAATGACACGACCGGGACTTTGGGGACGTCTGGACTGAATTTTTTTTGGGGGGGGCAGATGCTATTTGGTTTTATCCGTCCACCTCTCCAAAGATGCCAAATTGATTTATGGCACCGTGCTTCGGAGGTTTGGACGGATGCGGCCATTGTAGCAGACTTCGTCAGATTCCCCCTCGCTTGCGAGAGGTTTTCTGATTGTGGGGACGCTCTTCCTTGCAGGCACAAGCCCCTGCAGTTAATTATGCTACCACATCGCAGTAACCACTTTCTCCTTCTCCATATGTTCTCTTCGTATCGTGTTTGTTTATTTTGCTTTTGGTTGCCCGTGGATTGTATACGGAGACTAATTTATGTTGTCTCCCGTAGAGCGGGGATTAGTCCAAATCCGTATTTTTCTTAGATTTGGGTTTGGATTTGTTTTAAGGATCGTTAACCTCATTTGAGATTAAGATCAACTTAAATGTTTGTTAAGGATACGTTAGTCTAATTTTAGACGAAGATCTACTTAACAAGGTTTTAGGATCATTTAGATCCAACGAAAGAGTATTTGGACTCTATCGTTTTAGTTTATGGACGTTACGGTCCATTGGGTTTAAGGACATCGTAGTCC
Organism: Agapanthus africanus; assembly: GCA_030015575.1. Lineage (NCBI taxonomy): Eukaryota > Viridiplantae > Streptophyta > Magnoliopsida > Asparagales > Amaryllidaceae > Agapanthus > Agapanthus africanus. The sequence goes on from CM057344.1 coordinate 572,179,093, forward strand.
ATGAGTTGAAAGACCTCATAGTCCATAGAGTTTAAAGACATCATAGTCTATAGAGTTTAGTTTAGGGACGTTGCGGTCCATTGGGTTTAAGGACATCGTAGTCCATGAGTTTAAAGACCTCATAGTCCATAGAGTTTAAAGACATCATAGTCTATAGAGTTTAGTTTAGGGACGTTGCGGTCCATTGGGTTTAAGGACATCGTAGTCCATGAGTTTAAGGACCTCATAGTCCATAGAGTTTAAAGACATCATAGTCTATAGAGTTTCTGGTTATCGGGACCTGCCACCTCTCTGAAGACGTTGAAGAATTACAACGACACATATCAGATGTGTGAAGAGATGTACCCTTGAACCAATGTTGGTTGGGAGATCTGTAGTCAGGTTTGGGATTAAGACCAATCAAAAATATTGTGAGCACATGTGCTTGGTTGATCTGAATTACGGACTTGTGGCCAACTTGGGCTCAGTCCACCTAGTTTTGAATAATGTGTTGATCACTTGCTTGGGCTCAGTCCCTTTTTGTTCAACAATGTTGAGCATTGATTTGGGTTCTGATACCCCCCTTCCTTTTCGTTGTTTTTTTATTGAGTGTCGAACACTTTTTATGGTGCTGGGGATTTATTTACATAGCGCTTTCTGTTTCCTCAGCGCCCACGTGAGGAGCGCGTGGAGCGCTTGGCGCTATACTTGGAGCGCTAAGGCACTTCTTTTAAAATAGCGCCCACGTGAGGAGCGCGTGGAGCACTTGGCGCTGAGCGCTAGACTTGGAGCACTAAGGCGCTTCTTTTAAAAATAGCGCTTACGTGAGGAGCACGTGGAGCGCTAGACTTGGAGCGCTCAGGCGCTTCTCTTAAAAATAGCGCCCACGTGAGGAGCACGTGGAGCGCTTAGCGCAGAGCGCCAGACTTGGAGCGCTAAGGTGTTTCTTTTAAAAATAGCACCCACGTGAGGAGCACGTGGAGCGCTTAGCGCTGAGCGCCAGACTTGGAGTGCTAAGGCGCTTCTTTTAAAATAGCGCCCACGTGAGGAGCACGTGGAGCGCTTGGCGCTGAGCGCCAGACTTGCAGCGCTAAAGCGCTTCTTTGGCAGCTCTGATCAGCTCTGTGCCATGAGAATTAAATTCTCGGTTTATAAGAGACTTTATCTCATAAATCTAAGAACTAAGTTCTTCTTTTATGAGGAGTGCTATGATCTCTTTGTTTTTTTGAAAGACTTTGTCTTATAGACCTGTGATATAGAAAAAGAACTAAGTTCTTCTGATGTGAGAGTTAAACTCTCAAATATGGAGGAGATGTTATGATCTCTCTTCTTTTTATTTGCCTTGAGAAGAAATTGCTCTCGTTTTTGAAGTTTTTGTAGTTTATGGGGGGGTCCCTCTTTGCAAGACTTGAAGTCTTGGGTCCTTTATATAGGGGAGGCTGATTTATTGAATCAGTTAAGGAAATCTCTCATTGAGAGATCTCTGATTGATTTGGGGGATGTTCCCCACCATTGGATCTTTGATCCAAGGGCCTCTATCTTACAGAAGACATTTTTCTTGTTTTTAGCAAAATTAGGAAAATATTTTCCCATACAGAACTTATTCTGTATCTTGGTGATTTTTTATCACCATTAGATCTTTGATCCAATGGTTCTATGATTTACAGAGCACAATCTTTCTTGTTTGGAAAGATTTGAGGAGTGTTTCCTCAACAGAATTTTATTCTGGTAATTTGATGACTTATCATCTTTGTTGGACCTTTGATACAAGGGTGGAGAACATTTAGTTCTAGCGCTGGCACTCTCGTGCTTTGCACGTGAGGCGCTGCCTCAGAGTCTTTGACTCTTGGAGCTCGGCGCTCTCGTGCTTTGCACGTAAGGTGTTGCCGCAGACTCTTTGACTCTTGGTGCTGGGCGCTCTCATGCTTTGCCCATGAGGCGCTGCCTCAGTGTCTTTGACTCTTAGTGCTTGGTGCTCTCGTGCTTTGCTCGTGAGGCGCTGCCCTAGAGTCTTTGACTCTTAGCATTTGGTGCTCTCATGCTTTTCACGTGAGGCGCTGCCTCAGTTCAAATTTTGAACAGAGCTTTGCTCTCTTATTGGGGGGAACACACACGTGAGCGCTGGGAAAATTTAGTGCTTAGCACTATTGGAGTGCCTCACACGAAACATACGTGAGCGCCACAAAAGTTAGTGCTTAGCACTATTGGAGCGCCTCACGTGATATACACGTGAGCGCTATATGCAGCCGAGTGCTTAGCACTGCTGGGTGTTACAGAACCTAATCTTAGCTCAAATTGGCTAAGCTTATATTCATGATATCCAAACTAATTTTAGTCTCAAAAATGACTAATGATCTCTCATTGATGATATCCAAAATGATATTCATCCCATATCTCCTAAGATAATCTTAGTCTCAAATATGACTAACGATTCTTAGGTCCATCACCCCCTTTCCTTTAAATACGAGATTTGATTTAAGGGTACATCTCTTCACACCTCTGATATATGTCGTTGTAATTCTTCAACGTCTTCAGAGAGGTAGCAAGGCCCGACAACCAACAACTCTTTCTTCATCCCAACTTGATATAAAATTTTGTCAAGATAGGGAATGATATATCCTACATTGATGCACTTCCAAATTGACGTGCACACTTCAAATCAGATCGCACCCCAAATTGGGCGCATTCCATGTCACCATCGTTCACTCCGCCACATAACAAATACACGTGCATGCAAGATGAACATTGGACCGAAATGTTCTTAAACTAATTTTCATCCTAAACAGGGAACATTGGACCGAAATGTTCTTAAACTAACATTCGTCCCCAAAGTGGGAATACTGGACCGAAATGTCCTTAAACTAATATTCGCCTTAAATACGGCGATGAGAGACCGAAATGTCCCTAAACTAACACTCGCCCCCAAATACGGCGATAACGGACCAAAATGTTCTTAAACTAACATTCGTCCCTAAAGCAGGAATGTTGGACCGAAATGTCCTTAAACTAATATTTGCTCTAAATACGGCGATGATGGACCGAAATGTCCTTAAACTAACATTCGCTCCCAAATTTTACGATAATGGACCGAAATGTCCTTAAACTAACATTCGCCCCCAAATACGGTGATAATGGACCGAAACGTCGTTAAACTAATATTCGTCCCCAAAATGGGAATGTTAGACCGAAACGCCCTTAAACTAACATTTCGTCTCAAACATGGCGATAATGGACCGTGAGGTCTTTAAACTAAAATAATTGAGCCAAAATGCTCATATGTTTTAAGTCGATCTTAATCTCAAATAAGATTAATGATCTTTAAATCCACCTAAGCCCAAATATAAAATATATGGATTTGACTTATCTACGCCCTACGGGCGACGACACAAAATAGTCTCCGTATACAACCCACGGGAAACCGAAACAAACATAAACACAGACGGCACGAAGTGAGCTTCCGGAGCAGGAGAAAATGGTTATCGCAATGCGGTAAAGTAATTATCTGCAGGGGCTTGTGCTTGCAGGGAAGAGCGTCCCCACAATCAAAAACCCCTCACAAATGAGGGGGAATCTGATAAAGTCTGCTACAACAGTCGCGTCTATCCAAACCTCCGATGTATGGTACCATAAATCTACTTGGCATCATCGGAGAGGTGGACGGATAAATCCAAATAGCATCTGCCCCCAGAATTCAGGTTAGACATCCCAACGTCCCGGCCCGTCTTCCGGCGGTGAACATATTCTGGCACGGCCGGTGGGACCTTTTCCTCTTTCCACTCCACACTTCGTGCATCGTGTTTCGCGAACAAAATCGCGATTTTCTAAAGTTGCCCTTGGATTTGAGGTACTAAGATTTGGTGTCTTGCTCCTGTACAGAGAAAGATTGATGGCTTCCAACTGAACTTCTTGCAATAGCAACTCTCGCTCCACCCCAGCTGGGGGAGTGACCTACGAGACCAACGCGGCCACAATCTTTTCAATGCCGGGGGCAAGTTACACAAGCCACTACTGGGTTGTTCTTCAGGACCATGCTCCCACCAGCGGGTTTCGGTGCCTCAGCGCCACAAGAGAAAGCTCCCAAGAGGCCGGTCTTTGATCGACAAGCGACCACAACGACCCCTCTCAACGGGCCATCCAAAGCTGACATCTCAGTCATCAACAGGCTGGGCAAGAACCCAAACGGACCTGTAAAGAGGCTCGCGATACCTGAAGGGGCTGCCCCAAAATGGATAGCCTTCCCAACTCCTACAGGTGAAGCCATTAAAAGCGCTTCCCCCATCAGAAGATCGGTCTTTGAAATATTGTCCTGCCCTCCTCAAACTCTGCCAAGGACGTCGGTCTTCAACAGGCTGACACCAAGAATAGCCCCTCAGCAAGGCCAGGGGCACGAAGAAGCTGCTTACAAAACTGAGGCGGCCCCGTCTGCAAGACACGCTCGACGTCGTCACTGGCACCGAGTGAGGAAAACTGGGGGCTACTCTCCCTCTGGACTTACCCCACCAGCTCCAATGGTGGAAGTTGACGCTGCTGTTCCAACCGGGAACATCTTTGATTTGCTCAGGAGGGTGCATAAAAACTCTCCAACGGTGGTGCTAATGAAATCCCCCCATCTGCAGAAGCCACGACGCAGGAAAAGATGGAGCAGCCCCATCAATGGCTTTCCTCCCAAATTCACAGGGTCTGGCGGAAAGTCCATGACTCTGCGGTCAACAAATACCACTCTTGTTGACCGAAGAAATCGAAGGCTCGACAAGAGAAAGAATGTCCCTCCGTTATGCAGCAAGGAACTTCTTCTGCATAGGTGCCTGTTACAACGGCTTCGTCAACTTTGACCTCCCACAAAAGGATGAGGCCGGAGAAAATCCCACCGCTGGCGGCAAATTCCAAAGGCGATGGACCCAAACGCCGCAAGTTTGGGGGTATGATCGTACATACGGTCTACATGGCTTCCGGGAAAAAAGAAAGTCATGCTTCCGTAGGATATCGACCGCAAACTCGGTCACTGACAAAAGCTCAGGAGCAATAAAAAAAGCTCCAGGAAATGCTGACAAAAATGGCAGCACTTACCGGGAAGAAAGAAAGCCCGGAAATGATAGCCGAACAACGCCAGGAGCAGGAGACCGATACAGAGTTCCCGCGAATGGTGCTTGAAAGAAAGGACAAGGAAGCTGCCGAGCAGGCTGCTAACATAAAGCAGACGTCTCTCTTGTTCCAAGACATGGTTGGAATGATGATCTAGCTAGAACCCCCGGCTGAGGATCCGTCGATAATTATCGAGGATGGTAGAGGGGAAACATCAAACCCTCTTCCGGCTTTATCAACAGCCAAAGTGTAACACTTTGAAACACGTTAGATTAATTTCGTGTTAATTAGCGATAATGCGTGTTTTTCATAAAATCTCGTAATTTATAAATTTCAACATAAACTGGAAAAAATCAAACTTTAATTGTGAAAATATGTGTTTTTATATATAAATGTGTTTTATTGATTAGTAATTAGCTTAGTGTTCACTTAATTAAAAATTTCCTTAATTATATTTTTCCAAGCATCTTAGTGTAACCTGCATGCACACTTAACACATTGTAACACATTCTTCATTTTTCCTCTTCATTAAAATTTCGTTTCATTCTTCTTTTTAAAATAAAACCCTTAACAAATAAACAATAAAAGAAATAGGAAAATGAGAGAAAAAGATAGGCATGGGGGGTATTTATTAAGCATGGTGAGCTTTGACTTGGGGCACTCTATCTCTCACACTCTCTCTCCTCAATTTCCAGCAGCAGCAGCAACAGCTCAGCTCCCCCCTTCATCTCTTCTTCTTCTCTTATCAATTCCTTGCCCAAATCTTCATTAAAAACTCATCTACCATCACACCAACCTCACTTTGATCACTCCTTTGTTGGTTTTTGAGCCAAATCTGAACTCTAGGGGCAAGACCAGCAAGTAGTGCCACTACTTGACCTATTGTGAGGTATTAAGCCCACTTTAATCACCTCTTTGCTAAACTTGTAGTTATTTTGGTTTAAATTAGTGTTTATGTGGGTTTTATTGCTAATTAGACGGTTTAAGTGAAGATTAGAATAAGTTAGGGTTTTTAGGGCTTGATTAGCTCAATTAAGTGCTATTAGTGTCGTTTAACCTAAGTAATTGCTTCAGATTACACTATTATACCTTATTGTTTTAAATTAGCGTAAATTAAACGTTTTAGTTAAGATTTTGGGTGGTTTTGTGATCTTCTTTTGAAGCGAGTGCTTCAGGAAAAAGTTGCAGATACTGGGACTCAGTTACTGAGCTAGGGACACACACACACAGCACGAGACCCCAATTCCCCTACCTGTCCGCAAATAAATTGGTTCTGGCTGCAAATTACGGCCAGAGGGATGAGTTAGGTATTGGGGGAGTCTGCTACATATCTAAGGTGTTTGGTATATGCAACTTTTCCTAATTCAACTCGACTCAAAATCTGGAACCAAAAACCTTATTTTCATTACTTTAAGTCTTGCGCGACACGCACGTTCTGAGTTGTGTCTGGTGTTGCTACGTATCGCGGCGTGTCAGGGTGGTTCCAGGTGCTCGCACACACATTTTGGCGTCACGTTTGCACACGCGTTAGCTTGCGACGATAGTTCTCGTGTAATCTTGATATCGCGCTTTTGCAGGATTTTAACCTTACGCGTGTTGTTTTTTGTAAATTCCAGGATCGGCCGCGGAGACATCGGACACGACGTGGAAAGGAAAGGCGGTGGTTGGACCTGGCTAGCTGAGATATTCCGGTGAGTAGATGTACACATCTACGGGGGAAATAGTTTGGATGACGCTTGACGCCCGATAGTTAGAATGTAGTTTAGAACTGTAACTATATGCGTAGTTCCTACATTATCCCATTGCATTGCATCATTCGTCATATAAATGTATACTGTGCTAGTAACTCATAGGACACTCACACTAATACCGTTGGCTTATGCTGCACGGGCACTATTCATAGGAGCACACACGCCTTGGTAATTGCTATGCTACAAACACTTAACTAGTTAAATCCAAATCTTACCACTTGCGCCATTATGTTTAATAACCTGCAATTGATATATTAAATTCTTTAATATGGATATGTAGGATTGCTAGGTACATGCACACATCTTATTGCATCATTGTCCACGCATAGCTTTCTAGTTTCCGCACTTGCATTTCATATTATTAAAATCATAGACATTCATGTATCATGATTCGCTCGTGGATTTCCGTATTTATGATATTTATGAATTTTGAGGAACCGCAATGATCTGAAAACATATTACCATTTTAAAAATTGTAAGTTTGCGGTTTTCTCATGATATGATATATGTGTCGTCCACCATGGGTTTTCTTCTAGTTTTCGAGACCCGTTTCGAGGAGTAGTATGAACCGTCTCGGGTACATGGTGGGCCCGGTAAGGTATCCCGGGGAAAGAAGTTTGAGTAGTATTCGATGAGCCTGGCAGGGGCAGACTGCCTACCAGTGATTGTTGGCGCGACGGATATCCATAGGATACCGACCGTGGTCGTGAGATATTGATACTTGAGTTGGGCCAATCCGGATTGTCGGAGCCCGAGGTTTTGAGATACCGATACTTTGGGGCACTGAGATATTCATTTGAGGCGTCGATGCTTGACACGGATTTCTGTTGATTTCATTGATATATTCATATCTCGCATTTTTATTGCATTCATGCTGCATGCATTTTATCATATCGCATTATATTAGCATATGTACGTTGTGACATCATTTTGTACATGCTTACGATAGCCTTATTAGATGTTATTTTTACTCACGAGTTGGCAACTCACCCCTATTGTGCCATATTTTTTTTCAGGTCTGACACGTCAGCACAGTAGCGGCGGACGCACCTCCTCTTTTGCATCATTTTGCTTGAACTCGCAGCTTGTTCGTAGGTGGGTTGCGGGGTTTATTTTGTTGCCACTTGTATCATTATTGTATCTAGTATACTCCATCTACTGTAGCTACCTTATATATACCAGTTGTAATGTTATATTTGTGACCTAGAGATGAGCCAGTGAGATTTGTGTATTATATGTTATTTCTCTAGGTTAAGCTCACTTGAGCCGACATGTTGCTTTATTCATTGTGCTTTTATTTCTTTTCTGCATAGTTGATATTTATTGCGTGGGATTGTGAATCCGCATTTGGGCGAAGGGCTAGCTCCCGCTTGGGGATGCCTTATTTCATGTTGTATATATATATTCCTGTTTGTACCCGTTTGGGGTCAGTTTTACAAAGGAGACTCTGCCGGATTTTTGTTTGGAAAAATGGATGTTGCTTTTAAAAGCTTGATGCGACTTATAAATTGAAAATTGCTTATATATTTTAGTTTTCCTTCACTCTATAGCTCTTTTCGGTTTTGATTTCTGGGTTTTGGCCTACTTAGGTTAGGTACGCTCCGTATCTTTCGGGTCGTGACAAAGTTGGTATCTGAGCGTTAGGTTTTACCTTTCTGAGTGTAGGATGACCCTTGGTAGATGGAGTATGTGACTTAAGCAGAGTGACGTAGCGTTTGTATGTTCCGCGGCGTACTTACGACACGGTACTTCACCTAAGTGACCTTAGGATATAATTGTTTGCAAATCCTTTTTCGACTATTTATATCCATGATTCTATTATACTATTCTTATTATCATGTTTCCTGTACCAGCCATTATGCCGCCGAAGGCTACGAGGGCGCAGAGGGCTGCTGCCAGAGATGAGATTCAAGCGGGTTCGTCTGAGACGAGGACCGATCAGGACGGCGTGCTTACTCTTCAGGGACAGATTGATCCGCCTTCCCCAGGCCGCATGGACAGGCTAGAGTCAGGTATGCAGGAGCTACGTCAGTTGATGGGAGGTATGCAGGAGCTACGTCAGATGATGGGATCCATAGTCGAGGCCAGTCTTACACAGAGATCTGAGGACGTACCTACCCTGCACAGACCACGATTGTACCTGCTGCCCAGACAGTTGCTTCTATTACTACCGTAGCTATTCCCGTATCACTACAGGAGTTCATGAGGCTGAGACCTCCAGTCTTCACCGGCACAGATGCAGCGGAGGATCCGCAGACATTCCTTGACAGATTGGCTAGGATTTGCCGTTTGCTCATATGTTCTGACGATAGATGGGTGGAGCTTGTGAGTTTTCGTCTGGAGGGCCTTGCTCAGACGTGGTGCGAGTCAGTCGAGAGAGGTCGAGCTGCAGGTCTATCTCCTATGACTTGGGATGAGTTTACAACAGTATTTCTAGCCCGTTTCCTTCCCGAGAGCGTTCGTGATGCTCGAGCTCATAGTTTTGAGGCATTGCGCAAGACTCCAGGGATGACAGTATCCGAGTATGATATCCAGTTTACTCAGTTGTCCCGATATGCTCCATACTTGGTGGACACTGAAGAGGTTTATGCAGGGACTTGACACCCAGTTATATCTTGTCATCAGCGCACAACACTTTGATACTTATGCAGCTGCTATGGACACAACCTTACGGTTTGAGGAGCGCATTTCAGGAACTTCGATCATTTCGGGGCCGAAGATGATTCGTACAGATATATTAGCTCCAGTACAGTTTGGCAGAGGCATGGCAGGCAGAGGTCGTGACAGGTTCTTTCTGGGAGATGGTGGCGGCAGAGGAGTTAGACGGGGTCAGTTATTTGGTTCTTATCCGCAGGACCAGCAGATGTCGCCAGGATGTTTTAGGTGCGGGAGTTCGTACCATTGTATCAGAGACTGTATGGTGAGATGACAGGGAGCGGCGACAGTTCCACACGTGACCTTGCCACCTTCACCACCTCCTCAGAGAGCTCAACTTCCTACACCCGGTGATGCTCCACGCCTGTTAGACGCCCCCAGAGGCCGTAGGCGCGGCGGTCCTGTTCAGAGAGGACGAGGAGGTAGAGATCGAGGCAGAGGACAGCCAGCTATTGGTGGGGGACAGGCCCGAGTGTTCGCTTTGACTCCACAGGATGCGTAGGAATCCAATGCCGTTGTGACAAGTACCTTGCCAGTATGTTCTTTCTACGCACGGGTGTTATTCGACCCAGGTTCCACACATTCGTATGTATCTACACACTTCGCACCGAGGTTGGGCAGAGAGTTGTCGTCGTTAGATCAGCCGCTTATTGTTGTTACTCCGGTCGGCGTGTCTTTTGTTGCTCGAATTGTATATCGATTGTGTTCTGTTCGTATCGGGGAGAGGTATTCTTTGGTTGATCTGATTCTCTTCGATATGTTGGATTTTGACATTCTTCTGGGCATGGACCAGCTAGCCACATGTTATGCATCCATGGACTGCCGTGAGAAGGCAGTCAGTTTTAGTTTTCCGGGAGAGCCAGTTCTTGTTATTCAGGGAGACCGTAGCGTCACCCTTCCCAGCTTGATTTCATCTCTTCACGCTGGACAGCTCTTGAGGAAGGGATGTTAGGGATTCCTAGCATATGTTTGTGATACTAGAGCTGCAGAGGTTCCGTTGGACCAGGTCCCAATTGTTAGCGAGTTCCCTGATGTTTTCCCTGACGAGCTACCTGGGCTACCGCTTGAGCGCGATACTGTGTTCTGTATTGACTTGATTCCCGGCACGGGGCCTATTTCTATACCGCCTTATCGGATGGCCCCTACAGAGCTTAGAGAGTTGAAGGGTCAGTTGCAGGATTTGTTAGATAAAGGGCTAAATCGACCTAGTGTATCTCCTTAGGGTGCTCCTGTCCTGTTCGTCAAGAAGAAGGATGGCAGTTTGCGCTTGTGTATCGATTACTGTCAGCTGAACCGTGTTACTGTGCGGAACAGATATCCCTTACCTCGTATCGACGATTTGTTCGACCAACTTCAGGGTGCGGGACACTTCTCGAAGATTGATTTGCGATCAGGCTACCATCATTTACGGGTTCGGTAGGATGATATTCTGAGGACAGCTTTTCGCACGCGTTATGGACACTATGAGTTTTTGGTAATGTCGTTCGGACTCACCAACGCACTAGAAGCGTTTATGGACTTGAAGAACCGCATTTTCAGGCCGTATCTTGATCAGTTCATCATCGTGTTTATTGACGAAATTTTGGTTTATTCCCGGAGCCGAGCGGAGCACGAGCAGCACCTGTGGATCACATTGCAGACTTTGAGGGAGCACTAGCTGTTCGCGAAATTCTCCAAGTGCGCGTTTTGGCTTGACAGTGTTGATTTCTTAGGTCACATGATTATGCGAGATGGTATACATGTGGACCCGAAGAAGATCGAGGCCGTTCAGCATTGGCCCAGACCAGCGTCAGTTACTGAGATCTGCAGTTTCCTAGGACTGGCCGGCTACTACCGACGATTCGTACATGACTTCTCCCGTATTGCTGCACCGTTGACTGGGTTAACCCGGAAGGGAGTTCCTTTTGTTTGGACAGAGGCGTGTGAGCATAGCTTTCAGCAGTTGTAGACTCGTTTGACTACGGCGCCGGTGTTATCATTGCCTTCGGGATCAGGCGGATTTATGGTTTATTATGACGCTTCTAGAGTGGGGCTAGGCTTTGTATTGATGCAGCACGACAGGGTTATCGCGTATGCTTCCCGACAGCTGAAGAATCATAAGCAGAACTACCCCACTCACGATTTGGAGATGGCTGCAGTGGTATTTGAACTCAAGATCTGGCGACATTACCTATACGGCGAGTCGTGCCAGATATTCACGGATCACAAGAGCTTGAAGTATATATTTCAGCAGCGAGACCTGAATCTTAGACAGCGTTGTTGGATGGAGTTAGTGAAGGACTACGATTGTGAGATCGTATATCACCCGGGCAAGGCGAACGTAGTGGCGGATGCTTTGAGTAGGAGGCCCAAGGGTAGTCTTTCTTGTTTGAGCACAGTGCAGAGGCATTCGTCGGCAGATTGGCAGATTTTATGCGACAGCCGAGTGCAGTTCGAGTTCACTCCGATCAGGGGACAGCTTGCGCATATTCGCGCACGTCCACAGTTGCTTGACCATATACATGAGGCACAATACAGTGATGACCGTTGTTCAAAGATCATGGCACAGATAGGACAGGGCAGATTTTCCGAGTTCGTGATCGATGATCAGGGGATACTACGATTTGGGACTAGACTGTGCGTACCAGATGCCAAGGAACTGAGACGTGAGATTCTTGAGGAGGCGCATCGATCGGTGTACAGTGTTCATCCGGGTTCCACCAAGATGTACCATGACTTGAGAGATGTTTACTTGGGGGACGGGATGAAGAGGGACATCACAGACTTCATGTCGAGATGCCTGACTTGTCAGCAAGTCAAGGCCGAGCACCAGAGGCCAGCGGGAGAGTTGCAGCCTTTGCCCATTCCGGAATGGAAATGGGAGCAGATTTCTATGGACTTCATCGTGGGTCTACCCAGGACCAGTCGAGGGTATGACTTCATTTGAGTGATCGTGAATCGATTGACGAAAGCAGCTCACTTCCTGCCAGTGAAGACCACTTTCGGATTTGCGCAGTATGCCTAGATTTACATCGACGAGATCGTACGGTTGCACGGCGTCCCGACGTGTATTGTGTCCGACAGAGGCACCCAGTTTACCAGCCGACTATGGTAGAGGCTTCAAGAGGTTTTGGGCACCCGCTTGAGTTTTAGCACAGCATTTCATCCGCAGACCGACGGCCAGTCAGAGCGGACTATTCAGACTCTCGAGGACATGCTTCGAGTGTGCATTTTAGATTTCGGAGGTAGCTGGGATCACCGTTTTCCCTTAGTGGAGTTCTCCTACAACAATAGCTTCCAGGAGACCATTCAGATGGCACCATTCGAGGCTCTATATGGAAGGAGATACAGATCGCCCGTCTGTTGGACAGAGCTTAGCGAGAGCAGTATATTGGGTCCTCATATTGTTTAGGAGATGACCGCGAAGATCCAGTTGATTCGTGATAGGATGAGAGCAGCCCAGAGCAGGCAGAGATCTTATGCTGACCGTCGCCGGCGCAGACTTGAGTTTTCTGTTGGTGATCATGTTTTCTTGAGGGTCTCCCTAATGAAAGGTGTGATGAGATTTGGGAAGAAGGGGAAACATAGTCCCAGATATGTGGGCCCCTTCGAGATTCCCGTGCGTGTTGGTGCAGTTGCATATCGGTTAGCTCTTCCACCCAGTTTTCTAGACGTTCACCCCGTATTTCACGTTTCGATGCTCCGCAAGTATCTTCATGATCCTTCGCATACGATTCAGCACCCGACGATCTAGCTGGAGTGCGACCTTTCTTTTGCAGAGCAGCCGGTGGTCATCTGGATCGGCAGGTGAAGAAATTGAGATCGAAGGTTATACCGTCCGTCAAGGTCCTTTGGCGTGGCCCGAGCAGTAAGGAGGTTACCTGGGAGACCGAGGACGAGATGAGGAAGAATTATCCCCATCTCTTTGAAGGTACGCGTAGCTAGAATTTTAAATTCCGGGACCGAATTTCTTTAAGGGGGGAAAATTGTAAAACATTGAAACTCGTTAGATTAATTTCATGTTAATTAGCGATAATGCGTGTTTTTCATAAAATCTCGTAATTTATAAATTTCCACATAAACTGGAATAAATCAAACTTTAATTTTGAAAATATGTGTTTTTATATATAAATGTGTTTTATTGATTAGTAATTAGCTTAGTGTTCACTTAATTAAACATTTCCTTAATTATATTTTTCCAAGCAACTTAGTGTAACCTGCATGCACACTTAACACATTGTAACACATTCTTCATTTTTCCTCTTCATTAAAATTTCGTTTCATTCTTCTTTTTTAAAATAAAACCCTTAACAAATAAACAATAAAAGAAATAGGCAAATGAGAGAAAAAGATAGGCATAGGGGGGTATTTATTAAGCATGGTGAGCTTTGACTTGGGGCACTCTATCTCTCACACTCTCTCTCCTCAATTTCCAGCAGCAGCAGCAGCAACAGCTCAGCTCTCCCCCTTCATCTCTTCTTCTTCTCTCATCAATTCCTTGCCCAAATCTTCATTAAAAACTCATCTACCATCACACCAACCTCACTTTGATCACTCCATTGTTGGTTTTTGAGCCAAATCTGAACTCTACGGGAAAGACCAGCAAGTGGTGCTACGACTTGACCTATTGTGAGGTATTAATCCCACTTTAATCACCTCTTTGCTAAACTTATAGTTATTTTGGTTTAAATTAGTGTTTATGTGTGTTTTAGTGCTAATTAGACGGTTTAAGTGAAGATTAGGATAAGTAAGGGATTTTAGGGCTCGATTAGCTCAATTAAGTGCTATTAGTATCGTTTAACACAAGTAATTGCTTCAGATTACACTATTATACCTTATTGTTTTAAATTAGCGTAAATTAAACGTTTTAGTTAAGATTTTGGGTGGTTTTGTGATCTGCTTTTGAAGCGAGTGCTTCAGGCAAAAGTTGCAGATACTGGGACTCAGTTACTGAGCTAGGGACACACACATAGCACGAGACCCCAATTCCCCTACCTGGCCGCAAATAAATTAGTTCTGGCCGCAAATTGCGGCCAGAAGGGTGAGTTAGGTGTTGGGGTTTGGGCTGGGGGAGTCTTCTACATATCTAAGGTGTTTGGTATATGCAACTTTTCCTAATTCAACCCGAGTCTAAATCTGGAACCAAAAACCATATTTTCATTACTTCAAGTCTTGCGCGACACGCACGTTCTGAGTTGGGTCTGGTGTTGCTACGTATTGCGGCGTGTCAGGGTGGTTCCAGGTGTTTGCATACACGTTTTGGCGTCACGTTTGCACACGCGTTTTCTTGTGACGATAGTTCTCATGTAATCTTGATATCGCGCTTTTGCAGGATTTTAACCTTACATGTGTTATTTTTTGTAAATTCAAGGATCGACCGCGGAGACATCGGACACGGCGTGGAAAGGAAAGGCGGTGGTTGGACCTGGCTAGCTGAGACATTCCGGTGAGTAGATGTACACATCTACGGGGGAAATTGTTTGGATGGCGCTTGACGCCCGATAGTTAGAATGTACTGTAACTATATGCGTAGTTCCTACTTCATTATCCCGTTGCATTGCATCATTCGTCATATAAATGTATACTGTGCTAGTAACTCATAGGACACTTGCACTATTACCGTTGGCTTATGCTGCACGGGCACTATTCATGGGAATACATACGCATTGGTAAGTGCTATGCCACAAACACTTAACTAGTTAAATCCAAATCTTACCATTTGCGCCATTATGTTTAATAACCTGCAATTGATATATTAAATTCTTTAATATGGATATGTAGGATTGCTAGGTACATGCACACATCTTATTGCATCATTGTTCACGCATTGCTTTCTAGTTTCCGCACTTGCATTTCATAGTATTAAAATCATAGGCATTCATGTATCATGATTTGCTCGAGGATTTCCGTATTTATGATATTTATGGATTTTGAGGAACCGCAAAGATCTGAAAACATATTACCATTTTAAAAATTGTAAGTTTACGGTTTTCTCATGATATGATATATGTGTCGTCCACCATGGGTTTTCTGCTAGTTTTCGAGACCCGTTTCGAGGAGTAGTATGAACCGTCTCGGGTACATGGTGGGCCTGGTAAGGTACCCTGGAGAAAGAAGTTCGAGTTGTAGTCGATGAGCCTGACAGGGGCGACTGCCTACCGCTGATTGTTGGTGCGGCGGATATCCATAGGATACCGACCATGGTCGTGAGATATTGATACTTGAGTTGGGCCAATCCGGATTGCCGGAGCCTGAGGTTTTGAGATACCGATACTTTGGGGCACTGAGATATTCATTTGAGGCGTTGATGCTTGACACAGATTTCTGTTGATTTCATTGATATATTCATATCTCGCATTTTTATTGCATTCATGCTGCATGCATTTTATCATATCGCATCATATTAGCATATGTAGGTTGTGACATCGTTGTATACATGCTTACGATAGCCTTATTAGATATTATTTTTACTCACGAGTTGGCAACTCACCCCTATTGTGCCATAGTGTTTTGCAGGTCTGACCCGTCAGCACAGTAGCGGCGGACGCACATCCTCTTTTGCATCATTTTTGCAAGTCTACGGTAGCGCCCCGGCCGTCTGTCCGAGGCCAAAATGTAGAAACGAAAACTTTTCTTAACTTGAAAACCGGCGCTATCGTACGCTTAAAACCCGAATCGAACCATTAACCTACTAGCAAACTAGAGAAGGGATAGAAAGGTATACCAATCGATCCGTGTCCGTCGGTCTTTGGCCACCATCCCAAGCTCCTCGCGGCATCTCCGGTCTCGATCTCCTCATCGGAAAGGGCACCACATCATCGATTCTTTTTACGGGCTCCCGCTTCATCCGAAGCAACTCGGGCACGAAGTGTGCTAGCCGACGTGTCCAAGATGTTGTAGAGAATGTTTGTGATCGCTTTACTTCTTGCATCCATGAGTTTGGATGGAGGTTGAAGATGTTGCCATTGATGGAGGCTATGAGCTAAAGGAAGAAGAAGAAGAGACGGCTTTTTCTTTTTCTTTTCTTTTGTTGTGTTGGAATAATGAGATGAGAGAGAGCAAGAAAAAGAAATACAAGAGCTCCACCACTACCTTGGTTGCCCCTCTCTCTCCTCTTATCATTTCAACCCAATAAACAAACATAAATGTGACATTTTGCACAAATAAAAATACCATGAGTCACTACCTATGTCTATGTCACATTTAATGCCCTCCATGATGATTTCTAGCTCACAATTTCCATTTACAAACATTAATCCAAATGTTTGCAACAATAAAAAGATACGGCAACATCTAAAGTAAACTCGTGACGGATCACAAGGATACCCCTCACCTGTATATACATACCTGCATCCGCATTCCGACTGAATGCGAACGCGATGAGACTAAAGTAATCCAACAAATCTAATACTAGGATCCAGCTTAAAGCAAAGCCCACTAGTATGATCCGCCCGATCATGATCCGTGTAATACCGCACGTATATGATCGAACCCTGCCATATATCATACGGCCTTTACAACGCTTCACCTGAAACTTGAGAAATAGTCTGTGGGGGACTCTAAAGACTCGTCAATACTTTGGCTGTGGATCTAACTACTAGCACGTCAGAGGTACTAGCTGTACGTAACAGGCCACCAGGTATTGACCAAAAGGGAGGTCGATGAGCGAACTCATCCTGACACCCTACTGAGCCTGTCAGTGACAATATCCGTATAGTCCGGTCCGTTCATCTATGAGTATCGCATGGAGGGCCTAAGGGGTTGGTAAAAGTCAGACCCCCAAAAGCGGTACAAGTCGTGTCGGAGTGAAGACTAGAACACCTTGAGATACTACTGGAATACCTACCCGTAAGTCTCCTGCCTTGGCCAAGGATTTTTGTGTAATGGCTCTCCTAGACACAGCGCGATCTCACCCCCAATACCGGGAGAGACGAAATCCCTGCAGATCCGCTCACTGCCTCCATGTGGCTCGGGACTGTACCCAACTAAAACCTGTTTGCACGACTCCTTTGAGCCGTGGTAGGGTAGTAATCAAAGCATAGTGGGAACTCACACGAGACAAATGACAATCTCAGGTCGATGAACTAATTTATACACATGTCACTAGGGAACTGCTATCTGACGTCAGGTATAATACCAACTAGCATGTTCCCGGCGAGTCATGTCCGGTGTACTCATAACCCAATGAGCACCTATATACATCTTAGGTGAACCAACTGACACCAATGGCTTGTAAGACCGGCCACCGCCCCTCGTCGGGATCTCGACTGTATACACTAGTCTACTCCGGAGTATCGATGCCCTGTCTCGAAAACTCCCACGACTAGAGACCACTTTAAGGATGTGCGTATAGACCCCAGCTCACACGTATATGATCGCCATCATACTGCTGGCCGTTAAGCATGAATCCTAAGGGTTCTACCAACGTGCAATAGTGATCTGTAATGTCACCTAAAGCAGTACACAATGATAAAGATAAACCCGATAGAATACTATCATCTTGAGTAAGACTGTCCTGCCGGCATAGGTCCTCCCTCAATCATTGCAATCACGTGCCTGTGATCCAATAATTGACTCTGAGGGAACTATATCCAACAATCTCCCACTTGCACTCAAGGCTAATTATTGCGATGTCGTATACTCACAGCCCGTGTGATACCGAACACCCAACTCCTCTACTAATCAGTCTCATAAAGCCCGTTTGCAAAACTATTGCGTTCGAGGAATAGCCTCAGTGAGTGGATCCACCCTGATGTTTCTTTCTATGTCTCTCTTTATCTCAAGTTCGCGGAGAAAGCCATCTCCCGAAATGAGTAATACCTGTTTTAGAATATGTCTGGATATCTGATGGGACCTAGCTCATAAATGAACTCCAAATCCAAACTTCTTAGACTGTATCGTCAATTGAACTTAATCAGTATCCTGCGCCATACCTCCCTCAATATCCCCTTGGACCACCTGTCTAAACTACTTCCCCTCGTCGGAGGGAAAACTACAACTCTGACAGCCACTCTGTCATCCAGGTCACCTTGGAAGCCTGGAATGATAACCGTTTCCTAAAAAAAGCTGTTGTTATCATATCCCTAGAACATCCACTTATGTTTTATAACCGCTTCCGAATGTTTCTCCAGGATTGGATTAATATCTGAACTTATTGCATCTAGTGCAAAAAACAACATCTGGTGTGGTACTTGACATCTCATAATTGACTCAATTGCCTAAGCAAGTGATCTGCCAATCATGCACATCCCTCTCCCCTTTAGTCTGTAAGACACCTTTATAGAGGGTGACTCCATCACTTGTAGGTACACTACCGTGCCAGGAGTCGTCCATTCTAAAACACTTTTAGAATGCTGTATAAGTACCCAGATTGGGAAACTACCCAAATCTAGATCTAAAACCATAGATCTAGTAACCCGAATATCTGATATAATATCCATATCCTATGTGGAGAAACCACTGTGTGACAACCAAAGTATAACCGATCGTAGTATAGGAATATCACTTCCTACTCTGTGTATGTCATCCAAGTACCAGGACATCACACCCTACTACCTTCTTAACAGATTCATCCCCTATTCTGATGAAGTCAAACCTATGACTGTCACATCAGAAATAGATGATCTATCTCCGCTATATCTGCTTTAGTCCATAAATAGACATAAGCTACTTGTCCACTATGCTTCCGCTGCTCCCACTGACTACGACAACCCTTTGGCAGAGTCATATACACGTGCACTTCTAAAACTAGTTTAGAACGACGCTATACTCATCCTCCTGCCGGGTCTCATAGCCTGGAACAACAGTAGTGTCAAATCTAGGTAAACAAGAACCTCCCTGTCGCCGTCCTTGAGGCTACCGGAGTACCTCTCGGGTGCCTGAGGTTACCCACCATATCTGCGGAGTGGCCAATGGAATGTCAATCCAGATTGAATCTTTAGGTTCTTATCAGATTTTCAGTAATCGTTTGCGGTTCTGGAATCACTTCCAGTTCTACCATACTCCCACTGCTGTTTTTCTGAAAAAATCCATTTTTATTAAAACTGTGGCGAGTCAAGAACAATATCACTATTGATCTTCCAGATGGTAAAATGTCAACCCTCGTCATAGCCCGGGTCAACCCACAAACAGCCATTACAGAAACGTGCCTTGAGTTATCCAGAGTGTGGTTTTAAGCATAAGCTGGACAACTCCCCGTACCTTAACATCGTTAAGATATGAACCGTTCTATATCCAATATAGAAATAGAGGCACTGATTTAATTGGAACCAGATTCAAATCATGCAGCTGTCTCCAGTGCATGTCAATTAAATGGAGATAGGCCGATCAGCATTACTCAACTTAGGAATACATCCAGATATGAGTAACCTGAAAGAGAAGCAAGTTCTCTTAATCATTACAATAAACTGAATACCATATACAAGTATCTACATCTTCGATCACCTTGAAGAATCCCGATACTTGCAATACCTGGTTATCTACTTTATTCATATACCTATAACTTCTCAAAACTTGGACCTTGTGTTTCTACGAAACACTTGTCTAAGAACTAGAGAAGTCATAAGTAAACAGAATATAGTACGAGTACCAACCCCTCTGTCCTAATGGACACTGGACAACATACAATACTCTGTATAAGTCCCCTGAGTCTAATGACTCATTCCCTGTGTGTCGTAGGTTGAAAACTGTACTTATGGTCAAGAAGAATTACACCACTGTTTAATGCTCCTTACCTAACCATCCACCGATATAGGTAAATGTCATAGACATAATTTCAAAAAGTTATATCTCACTCTATAAAAATAGACGTACAGATATATCAATTTTAAATTGGTGCATAACAACGGATATTCAAAACCAAATATTTGCCGTCCGGCAAACAGCCCAGGTGACTTCCTCAAATATCACCAATTACAACGAATCCTGATATAATGAGGACAATCACCTAATTCCCAATAACTTACTCCCACTCATCATCTGTAAAACCATACAGATGTGAGAATCATACCTGGTAAATACATACCCTGGAGCAAGGACCAATTGGGAAATCAGTTTTCTTTTAACAATACATAATGAAACTGAAACATGTAAATATTTCGAAGGGGTATCTGGGTGTTCCTAGTAATGCCTCTTCCATTATCCAGATTCACAACTGTAACCGTATATTTCTTTGCCATCTCTCCAAATCCCTTTATATGTCTTTAGTCATTACTTTCTGTACACCCCTTTAGGCCAAATGGTTTTCTTCCTTCCCTACCGTTCGGCACCAGCCTATAGTTTGGAAGAAGACTATCCAATAAGCATAATGGGTATACTCTCCTAATCCTAGGAGTACTCGTAACCCGAGAGAGGGTGAAGATAAAAAACAACTAAATAAAACCTTATTCCTATTTCTCCTGAACCAGAATCCATCCCCGAACTGGAATAAGTTCCTTTCGAGTTCGTATATAACCATACGATGGAGTATCCAATAAACTGTGGATCTTTGTAGTGATACGGGATGTTCCAGAGAAATACAAAGGTGAAGTAGGAGTGGCGATGAAATACTTGGTTTGGTCGTGAATAGCAGTCGCAATTTACTTTGCCCTCTTACTAATCCCTTTATTTGTCTTTACTTAATACCTTTTGTACACCATCGTTAGGCTAATTGGTTTTCTTCATTCCCTACCGTTCAGCACCTGCCCATGGTTTGGAAGAAGACTATCCAATAAGTGTAATAGGTGTACTGTCCTAATCCAAGGAGCACTCGCAACCTGAGAGAAGGTAAAAGGAAAAGACAACTGAATAGTCCTATTCTTTTTCTCCAGAATAGGAAACCATCCTCGAATAAGTTCTTTCGAGTTCATATATAACCATACGATGGTTTTATCCAATGGAAGTGGATGTTCGTAATAATACGGGGTGTCCTGGAGAAAAAGGGTAAAAGTAGGAGTGGCAATGAGGTATGCAACTCTGACAATCCAAAAGCCAGTGTTATAAGAAGGTTCGGTTAACTTGGTCACTGAGTCATAGTCACGGGTCGGGTCATGGTCGCTGCCAAGAGAGAGAGAGAGAGAAAAGAAATTCTCATCATGCACTCTAACCTAGATCAGAATGGTTATCACTTTATCTAATCAGGAAACCTCCCACTGTAACCTCAAATTATCCTCCAAACCTAAAAGAAGAATTAGTCGGGATCACCCGAGGAGTAAACCAACTCATCAGTGGGAATCAGGATCCAACTATCATCGCATGATAACGTGATGGAATCCACTCACGTTATCACACTCCAGAAGGTATGCGCATATCTGGCAAGTTTCAGTTTCTTTAGAAACTCCCGATATGATTTTTACCCCATGCTCTTATGACCTTGACTTTGGCCAACAAATCAGAAGTCACATGTCAAGTTCTATCCGTCATTATCCAGGTTGATTTGAACCCTCCCGTACCTACCCTTGACTTTGGCCAACAAAGCAGTACGACTGTCCCAAACCAACGCATCTATATATGCAACAGAAAAGTAACAAATAGCTACCATACACTATGCCTTGACTTTGGCCAACAAACATAGCATGAATACTAAGTGCTACCCATCTGAAATGACGGAGGGCTACGAATGGTTTTTGGCGAAAAACCTTTAACGTAATGAACTTGATATCGTTGAAGGAACCGGATAGCTTTTTATAAAAATATAGTGGCGAAAACCTTTGCTAAAGAGGTCACTCCCGGTGAAGGGATCTCGGCTCTTTCCCCGTAGAATGAGGTGCAGGATATTCCAACTGAATACCATAATGCAAAGCAAAAAGTAATCGGCTATAGTGAAGTTATTACTCTGACGCAAACTTCTGTCCAAGGGGTCACTCCCGGTGAAGGGATCTCGGCCCTTGCTTCGTCGACTGAGGTGCTGAATATTCATAACCGAATACCACTGTGCAAAACAAAAGAGAACGTCCTTACAATAACAGCTTTTTGAAAAATGTTCCAAAAATATTAGAATAGGTTTGTTTAGCTTGCATTGATCCGAATCAATGCAGTCCCATCAATTGATCACACCACCAAAGAATGAAAATACGATGTACGTATATGCCATCTACATTCGCCACTGGGTCCCGTCATCACCCGTTATGTTACTTAACTAACGACAGAGCGGGGACTGGACTAGCGCGGATGCAAAACATATACAACATCTACTAGTATATATATCAATATATAATAATCGCTCAAGGCGTGATAAAAAGCAACATCACAGAGAGTAATAAGCATCACAGAACAATACAGATAATCTGGGATCCTCGGGTTTCATAGAGCCGCTACTGAAACCCGACGTTCTCCTGGTCGTGTGGATAGCCTGTGCAATGAAATCCTAGACCCCTACGGGCGCGGCAAGTTACCCTCCAAAACTTGAAGCGATGCAGCACCCTTCAGCAACGTGAATGGACCACCCAGCACTTCACGGAATCCGGTAACTTGGGCACCCCTCCTGGGTCAACCTGTACCCCCTACGAGTGCGGCGAATAGCCCGCCAATTCTAGAGTGAAGCCCCCTCCGTCTCAAAGCCATGAGATGTGGGCCCGTTGCCCTCTAGAACCTAGCTATCCGTGCACCCCACCGCGGGGTAATCCTAGTACAGAAAGTAAAATATACATACAGCGGGTACATCGACCTCAGCCCGGTCGCGCCCTAAAAGAATAATATACAACCAGGCAGTGACGGAAGTCCACATGTCGGACGCTCGCCCCGCAATATCAAAGGTACAAATACAACCAAACTGCACTACCATTGCACCAGGCTATCCACCACGACAAATCCGCAACACCACAGCATAACACAGAACATCAACGTGAATGTCACGTTCGCAAATCCGTCTAAAAGGGCTATAGCAATTAGACAGGATTTACCGATCAAATGACATTCACGGTCGCAGATATAATGTAAATACTGTGAACTAACAAGTTTAAAATTTTCGATAGACAAAATTTCCCGAAGTGGGCCCCAAGTACAACTGCAGCACTCAAAATAATCTGGACCCAAACAAAATATTCCAGAAACCACTTTTTCATGTCAGAGACCTACTGAAGAAAATTGGTGAACTGTGGCTATAGTACGGCGGCGGATCTGCGGCCAAAACGTGGTTACGGCTGCGTATCCGCCGCGTTACAGTGAAATCAGCCCACCAAATTTTCTCAGTTTTCTCAGAAAAGCCTACACTTATTTCTGCAACATACCAAATAATTTTTCGAGCACAAATGAAAATTGACAGAAAGTGCATATTTGAAATTGTGGTTTTTGGAATTTTTGTTCGATCGAAGTTCTAAACACGTTAGAGCAAGCTAGAAAAGGTTAATGGCGTGGCTCTGATACCATGTAAGTCTACGGTAGCACCCCGGCCGTCTGTCCGAGGCCAAAATACGGAAACGAAAACTTTTCTTAACTTGAAAACCGGCGCTATCGTATGCTTAAAACCCGGATCGAACCATTAACCTACTAGCAAACTAGAGAAGGGATAGAAAGCTATACCGATCGATCCGAGTCCTTCGGTCTTTGGCCACCATCCCAAGCTCCTCGCGGCATCCCCGGTCTCGATCTCCTCGTCGGAAAGGGCACCACATCATCGATTCTTTTTACGGGCTCCCGCTTCATCCGAAGCAACTCGGGCACGAAGTGTGCTAGCCGACGTGTCCAAGATGTTGTAGAGAATGTTTGTGATCACTTTGCCTCTTGCATTCATGAGTTTGGATGGAGGTTGAAGATGTTGCCATTGATGGAGGCTATGAGCTAGAGGAAGAAGAAGAAGAAGAGAAGGTTTTTTCTTTTTCTTTTCTTTTGTTGTGTTGGAATAATGAGATGACAGAGAGCAAGAAAAAGAAATACAAGAGCTCCACCACTACCTTGGCTGCCCCTCTCTCTCCTCTTATCATTTCAACCCAATAAACAAACATAAATGTGACATTTCGCACAAATAAAAATACCATGAGTCACTACCCATGTCTATGTCACATTTAATGCCCTCCATGATGATTTCTAGCTCACAATTTCCAGTTACAAACATTAATCCAAATGTTTGCAACAATAAAAAGATACGGCAACATATAAAGTAAACTCGTGACGGATCACAAAGATACCCCTCACCTGTATATACATACCTGCATCCGCATTCCGACTGAATGCGAACGCGATGAGACTAAAGTAATCCAACAAATCTAATACTAGGATCCAGCTTAAACCAAAGCCCACTAGTATGATCCGCCCGATCATGATCCGTGCAATACCGCACGTATATGATCGAACCCTTCCATATATCATACGGCCTCTACAACGTTTCGCCCGAAACTTGAGAAATAGTCTGTGGGGGACTCTAAAGACTCATCAATACTTTGGCTGTGGATCTAACCACTAGCACGTCAGAGGTACTAGCTGTACGTAACGGACCACCAGGTATTGACCAAAAGGGAGGTCGATGAGCGAACTCATCCTGACACCCTACTGAGCCTGTCAGAGACAATATCCATACAGTCCGGTCCGTTCGTCTATGAGCATCGCATGGAGGGCCTAGGGGGTTGGTAAAAGTCAGACCCCCAAAAGCGGTACAAGTCGTGTCGGAGTGAAGACCAGAACACCCTGAGATACTACTGGAATACCTACCAATAAATCTCCTGCCTTGGCCAAGGACTTTCGTGTAATGGCTCTCCTAGACACAGCGCGATCTCACCCCCCCAATACCGGAAGAGACGAAACCCCTGCAGATCCGCTCACTGCCTCCATGTGGCTCGGGACTGTACCCAACTAAAACCTGTTTGCATGACTCCTTTGAGCCGTGGTAGGGTAGTAATCAAAGCACTGTGGGAACTCACACGAGACAAATGACGATCTCAGGTCGATGAACTAATCTGTATACATGTCACCAGGGAACTGCTATCTGATGTCAGGTATAATACCAACTAGCATGTTCCCGGCGAGTCCTGTCCGGTGTACTCATAACCCAATGAGCACCTGTATACATCTTAGGTGAACCAACTGACACCAATGGCTTATGAGACCGGCCACCGCCCCTCGTCGGGGTCTCGACTGTATACACTAGTCTACTCCGGAGTATCGATGCCCTGTCTCGAAAACTCCCACGACTAGGGACCACTTTAAGGATGTGCTTATAGACCCCAGCTCCCACGTATATGATCATCATCATACTGCTGGCCGTCAAGCATGAATCCTAAGGGCTCTACCAACGTGCAATAGTGATCTTTAATGTCACCTAAAGCAGTAAACGATGATAAAGATAAACCAGATAGCATACTATCATCTTGAGTAAGACTGTCCTACCGGCATAGGTCCCCCCTCAATCATTGCAATCACGTGCCTGTGATCCAACAATTGACTCTGAGGGCACTATATCCAACAATTTTGCTTGAACTCGCAGCTTGTTCGTAGGTGGGTTGTGGGGTTTATTTTATTGCCACTTGTATCATTATTGTATCTAGTGTACTCCATCTACTGTAGCTACCTTATATATACCAGTTGTACTGTTATATTTGTGACCTAGAGATGAGCCAGTGAGATTTGTGTATTATATGTTATTTCTCTGGGTTGAGCTCACTTGAGCCGACATGTTGCTTTATTCATTTTGTTTTTATTTCTTTTCTGCATAGTTGATATTTATTGCGTGGGATTATGAATCCGCATTTGGGCGAAGAGCTAGCTCCCGCTTGGGGATGCCTTATTTCATATTGTATATATATATTCCTGTTTGTACCCGTTTGGGGTCTGGTTTACAAAGGAGACTCTGCCAAATTTTTTTTTGGAAAAATGGATGTTGCTTTTAAAAGCTTGATGCGACTTATAAATTGAAAATTGCTTATATATTTTGGTTTTCCTTCACTCTATAGCTCTTTTCGGTTTTGATTTCTGGGTTTTGGCCTACTTAGGTTACGTACGCCTTGAGACGTTTCATAATTTAAATGCCAGTCACGCTCAGTATCTTTCGGGTCGTGACACAAGGAGGAAACAATCTCTAAGGCTACTCTTGATGATTATATCGCTCAACAAATACGAGCTCATCAAGCTAATGAAGCCACAGGCCAAATCGTCATAACTGGGCGACTGTATCTAGGCAGGTATGAACAAATTAAATACCCGCCGGGATATACGATCCCCAAGTTCCATGTGTATAAGGGAATATGCAACCCACACCAGCACGTCGCGAACTTCAGAGCTCTGTGAGGCAACACTGGAGGCGATGACAAACTGTTGCTTCGCCAGTTCGTTGGCAGCCTGTTAGAAACGGCCTTTGAATGGTACTCAGAGCTCCAAAATGACTGCGTAAAGACATTCATAGAGATGGAACTGATGTTCACACAGCAGTTCTCCAGCGCAAGTGAGCACAACCCAATCACAGCATTAATCAATGCCAGAGTAAAGCCAGAAGAAACCTGGGTCCAATATGCGATCCGGTGGCGGATCCTATGGTCAAAGTGCGAACAGCGCATTGAAGAATCCCCCGCCGTGGGCATGTTCATCGGGACTCTTGATCCGCAAATGACCGTGTCCCAATTCATGACATTCTTCAAGCCAACCACCTTCCAGGCTTTGATCGATAAACTGGACAAAATGGACCAGATGGGCCGCGGGCCTTCCTCCTCAAATAAGAACCCTTGAAACACCAAGGGTAAAGAGAAAGCAGCCTTCTCGCCAACATTGAACAACAACCGAGAGACCCAAAACCGGCGGCTCGCCAAAACAATGCACTTCCACGCCTATCCCTGGAAGAAAGGTTAGGACGTGCTTACTCGTTTCCCCGTGATAAGACAAGAAGACTATTTGAGTTGGAAATGCGTAATAAACTCATCACATTGCCAAACCCACGGCGTCCACCGCAACCCGACGGCGTCAACAACCCCAACTACTGCTCATATCACAGAATGGTGAGCCATCCAATTGAGGATTGCTACGTCTTCAAGAACTGGGTCGAGGACCAATATCAACAGGGGAAGTTCACGCTGTCTGAGAACTGGAGGGTGAACCCACTACAGAAGCACACTCCCAAAAAGGTGGATGCGCCGGGGGCATCATGCTCGTTCGTGAAAGAAACTCCATAGGAAGTCGTTCTTTCAGCAAAAGCCAAAAGAATGCTGAAGGATTTATAGGCATGTCCGATAGTCAGGTGGAAAAGCCTACTTGAACCTGGAATCATCGAAGGGATGCTGAAACAGTGTCCCATACCAAAGCTTGTTGACAAAGGGCAAAATCCCCAAGTCAAGCCTTCAAAGTCTTCGAAGAAAAAGAAGAAGACCAAGAAGCCTGTGCAGCCTGCCGAGTATGACGACAAGTGCACAGACCTACAAAAGTATATTGACGCGCTGGAGGAGTACAACCAAAAGGTGCGGACACCGGTCACAATCGAAGAGTTCCTCAAGCATATTCTTGAGAATGAAGATAGTGACAACGATGAGGAAAATGACTCATCAGAAGAAACCGAAGACTATGTAGCAAGTTGCCACATGGTTTCCCATTCGTTGTCAAAAGACAAAGAAACTCCCTCAGCGTCAGAAAACAACGCAGAGAAACTGGGGGCAGTATTAACACTAAAATCCCCGGAACTTCCAAAAGAAGACTCGATCGATAGACTGTTAAACGAAGACTTTCGAAAAAGCAAAGCTGACTGAGAACGCGAAACATCCATATACGAAAAGGCTAAGCGTTAGCGTCGGGATGAAGAAACTGCGGCAAGGAGGGGTCGTAAATTACTTCAACCAAACCAAAGCATACCTGCGATTAATAAGAGCAAGATCAAGGCAGAGAAGCGGTTCGCTAAAGCCCTGTCAATGGGAATGAAGCCGCCTCCTCTCATAGGAAACACTCCCGGGGTCATATGCCACGACGAAGGGGATTCATATCCAAGCTACTGCCTATATCATCGGAGGGTTACCCACTATACCGAAGAATGCAGTACCTTCAAGAAGTGGTGGCAAGGATATGTTACCTATCAAAATCACTTCAAGAGGATGAAGCGCGAAGCTCGTCGAAAGCAAAAAGGTGCGACAGATGTGCATGAAAAATGACTGGCAACTGTCATATGGTTGGTACCAGTTCAGAAGGGGGAAAACCCCAAGTTCTTACTTTCGGGAGTGATTCTGAGGATGAAATACCCCTCAGCCCTCTCTTTAAAGACTCCACCTCCGAAAAAGAAGAGGAGGAGAAGAACTGTGAGAATATTCAGCCGCGTAACCGCATGCTGCCTGAAAAGAAACTCGTACCTACAAACAAAGGTTCGAGCAAAGGGAAAGAAAAAATCTCTGAAGAAATTGCCCTAGACGGTAGAGTTGTCAAGGAGATCGCAGTAAGGGACCCACCTAGGAAAAACAAGGTGGATTACGATGACCTAGCACATTTGAGAAAAATAGCCTCACAACTTAGTATATTGGATGCTCTCATCCTGTCCAAAGAGGCACGAGAGTCTCCGATCAAGGAATTATAAGAGCTCAATCAGTTCCAAGCTTTTTTTACGAAAGAGAAGATGAAGGACGGGCTGGCAGAGGTTTACACAGCCGACATTACATTCAGCGATGAAGATCTGCTCCTCGGTACGTGCGAACACAACCGCCCGTTATACGTCATCGGGTATTACCACGACATCAAGATAAGGAAAATCCTTGTCGACAATGGATCCTTCGTTAACCTTCTTAACGTGAGAATGCTGAGGGAAATTTGCATGAACGTTCGGCACCTAGCCCGAGACAAAATTACCATCTCCGGGTTCGACTCACAGTCGTCACGAACGCTTGGGTCCGTAATACTGACGATGCGTTTCGGATTGCTCGTCAGTAACATCAAATTTCATGTCATTGATGCCAAGACTTGCTATAACACTTTGCTCGGCAAGCCATGGTTACATGAGTACAAGGTCATCCCTTCTACACAACATCAGTGTATGAAATATTTCAAGGACGGCTTGGAATGCACCATCAAAGGGGAGCTAAATCCATTCTCCGTAAATGAGATCCGAAAATATGAAGACACAAATTACTTCCTAACAGTCTTCGAAGATCCAGAAAGATGTCATAAGCCGGAGGATAAACAGAAGTCCGTCGCCACTATCCCGGTCTTTGGGAGCGATTCCGAGAAAGATGAAGAAATAATCTACTCGGGGCAACCCCAGAAAGAAAACAACAGGCTCGGACCATATACCCTTATTCTGGTCTTTGGCAGCGACTCTAAGGACGAGGCCAACGCAATGTTCTCCATCTGCGTGTCAGTGCAAACCCTCGTCAGAGCAGATCAGAGTTTGCAAATCATAATGGCTCCGCCTCGGCATTACAAGGAACTTGATACACTCATTACATACAGCGTACAAGAACTACAGAGTTTCTACGTCCTTCCCAGGCGAAGAGGTGAAAAGGCGATCCTCTTCTACCAATCGACAGAGACCAAAGTAGAAAAATAAGTCTGGCATGGTGCCGATTTTGCGCTCGACAGGTTTCAATCGATCCGTCTGCTAAGATACTACGCTGAGGGATTGAGAAGGCTGTTAAGATGCCAAGGTGTACCCCTCGAACAAACTGTTTGACAAGCCCATTTCTACAAAAAGATTTGGGATATTTCCGAGACTCATTGAAAGATGCTCAATGGGAAGATGAAGACAACGGGACTCAGGTATGTTCGGTCCAAGAAACGGGAGCAGTTCCACAGCTGCCGCTTCATAAATAGCTCCAGCGAAGTGAAAACAATCTTCCAAATGGCCGTGACGTTGAAATAAAGTGAAATCGTGCTCTAAGAATGTTAAGTCCGTCGCTCGAAGAACAAATAGACATGCTAATAAAAGAATCTTGTCAAAAGAGCCGAGACAATCACAGCCACAAAATGGCCATTTATGAAAATGCCAGGACGCATCGCTTCAATCAGCAATCTGCGGAGAAAGAAGACTACAATGCACTTTATCACTAGCCCGTTGTATGTCCTCGCAAAAGGGAAAAGTCCCAAAATAGAGGAAAAAACAGGACAAAGAGCGAAAACAATGTTCGCAAACAATAAGGCAGGTCTATAAAGCCGCGCTATCAAGAAAAACTCGGTTGGAACCCGTCCTTTATAAAAAAGATGGGTCGGGAATACTCTTTCACCCAAGACAAGACAAGGAAAATATTCAACCTTATTATGATGTACCAAATGATGACGCTTCCGGAGTCTCGGTACCTCAAACAAATAAACAAAGTCCATCATCCGGATTATTGCTCCTATCACCGAGCAATAGGTCATCCCCTTGAAGACTGCTTCACCTTCAAAGACTAGGTAGAAGACCAATATCGACAAGGCAGGTTCGCTTTATCCGACACATGGAGGGTAACCCACCGCAAAAGCATGAGCCAAAAAGGACTTATACCGTAAGGATAGGACCGGCTCTGTAAGTCCACGTTGCCCATCCCGGTACTTGCGGGGAGGCGGAAAACGGAATACAAATCGGATTTTTATGAGCTTAGGCAACATGGACTACACTATGAAGGATCTTTGCTAAACAAAAACAAGCTAAAGCTAACTAAAAACTAGCTAAGTGCTAGAAAGGTTATACCTTGGGCTTTATGTCCTTCTCTCCTTGCTCCTTGGAGTAGTGGAAGGAGGTCACCTTTGTCGTCTTCTCCCGTCAAAGAAAGATCCACCTGAAAGCCTCAACCTTTGGCTTTAACTCCAAGCTAGAAGTAACTAGGGTGCAAGAAGTGCTAGTCCTTGAACCCTAGATGAGAGTAGAGATTATCAAGAGAGGGTTTTTCTCAAGCTCAAGTGTTTCTCAACACATGAGAGGGGAGAGCTTGAGGGAGAGGAAGAATAAGAGAGAGAAAGGAAATGATAGAATGAGAATAATATGAACCATTCTCACTAATATGTGTATATTATTTTAATTAAATAATTAGCTAGATAATTGTCATGGTTAATCATGACATGACCATTATCATTTCAATTTGCAAGGATCAAAAAGCATCTTCCAAAAGAAATGATGATGGTCAAAGTGTCAACCTAGGTCAACAAGTCAAGAAGGTCAAATGGTCAACAACCATAACCATGCACAATTATTAAACTAATTATCAATTAACTATAATACACACATAAGCATTAGGGTTAATAAAATGACAATAGCCATTAACCCTAATCAAGGTCCTCTCCCTCTGTCTCAAACAACTGTGCATACGCACCCGCATTCGTGATCCGAGGAACACGAATACAATGAGATAAAACCAATCCCAAATCATATACTAGGATCCGGCTTAAACCAAAGCCCGCTAGTATAAGCTATCCGGACAGCAAACGTGCACAAGTGCGCGGATGTGAACGAACCCTGTCGCAAAACCATGCGACCTCTACTCATTTTGCCTAAAGGCGAATAGCTCTCTGTGTGGGACTCTAAAGACTCGACACTACGCTGGCAGTGGGTTTAACCACAGACCGCAAGCGGCACTAGCTGTACGTAACGGTCCCCAGGTAGATGTCGATAAGAAGACTGACGATGTGAACCCCATCTGAACTCCTACTGAGCCTGTATGTGACAGTCTCCGTACAGTCCGGTCTGTTCGTCTGATACATCGCATGGCGGGCCTAGGAGGGCGGTGAACGTCAGTCCCCTAATAGCGGTACAAGTCATGTCGGAGTGTAGCCCAGAACACCCTGAGATAACACTGGAAACCTACCAGTATATCTCGCTTGCCCTGGCCAGGGACTACTCGTGTAATGGCTCTCCTGGACACAGCGCGATGTCAACCCCCAATACCGGGAGAGACGAATCCTGTCTAACCGTCACTGCCTCCAAGTGCTTCGGGACTGCACCCAAAAACTACCTGTTTGCACGACTCCTTTGAGCCGTGGTAGGGTAGTAATCAAAGTGCAGTGGGAACACACTCAAGGCGAAGTGACAGTGTCAAGTCAGCGGACTAAGCTGTACTCATGTCACCTGGGAACTGATAACTAACGATAGGTATAATCCCAACCAACAGTTCCCGACGAGTCCTGTCCAGTGTACTCGTAACCTAACGAGCACCCGTATACTATCTCAAGTACGACGTACTGACGGCTGTGGGACAGACCGTCTCCCACACTGGGATGAGAAGCGCATACGCTAGTCTACTCCGGAGCATCGATGCCCTGTCTCGATAGTCCAACGACCAGGGACCTGTATAAGGATGTGCTTATAGATTACCCAGCTCCCACGAGTGCGAGCGCCATCACAACGCTGGTAATTAAGCAAAGATCCTAAGGGCTCTACTAATATGTATATCAGCGATATGCTAAAAGAAACACATGCACATATTGAAGTAGAGACAAACCAAGTAGCATACTACCATTTCGAGCAAGATTGTATATACAACTGTGAATATCCCAAGCTTCCATCAAGTAATATACAAACTAGTATGATACAGTAATGGCCTCTAGGGCATATACACTAACAATCTCCCACTTGCACTAAGGCCATGTAATGGCGTATCGAAGACCTATCATCTCGATCAGCCGCTCGAACTGAGTCTGGGGTAGGGCCTTCGTGAGTGGATCTGCAGTGTTGTTCTCCGTATTTACTCTCTTCACCTCGATCTCCTGGCGATCTATGATCTCCCTGATCAGGTGGTACCGCCTCAAAATGTGCCTGGACTTCTGATGGGATCTAGGTTCCTTCGCTAAAGCTATAGCTCTGTTGTTGTCGCAATACAGCGGTATTGGATCAACAACGGTAGGAACCACCTGAAGCTCCGTGTGGAACTTCTTCATCCAGACAGCTTCCTTTGCGGCATCGCAAGCAGCTATGTACTCCGCTTCCATAGTTGAGTCTGCAACGGTCTCCTGCTTGGAACTCTTCCAGCAAACTGCTCCTCCATTGAGGGTAAAGACATAACCCGACATGGACTTAGAGTCATCCTTGTCACTCTGGAAGCTGGAGTCAGCAAAGGCCTCGAGCTGGAGGTCTTTTCCGCATACACCAAGAACATCTCCTTAG
Source organism: Agapanthus africanus (assembly GCA_030015575.1). Taxonomy (NCBI): domain Eukaryota; kingdom Viridiplantae; phylum Streptophyta; class Magnoliopsida; order Asparagales; family Amaryllidaceae; genus Agapanthus; species Agapanthus africanus. The sequence continues at coordinate 572,212,477 of CM057344.1, forward strand.
TCCTTCTCAGGTACTTGAGAATGTTATTTACCGCTATCCAGTGTTTCTCCCCTGGGTTCGACTGATACCGGCTTACAACGCTCAATGCATATGCTACATCTGGTCTGGTACATAACATCGCATACATTATAGAGCCTACCACAGAAGCATAGGGTATAATAGACATGCGTTCCCTTTCCAAATCAGTCTTGGGAGACATATCTTTGGAGAGGGTGATCCCGTGACAAGCCGGTAAATTACCGCGCTTGGAATCTTCCATACTGAATTTTTTCAGTATGGTGTCGATGTACCTTGACTGTGAAAGTCCCAACATCCTCTTAGATCTATCACGATAGATCTGGATCCCCAGAATGTAGTTGGCATCGCCCAGGTCCTTCATGGAGAACCTCTGCGATAAGAATCCTTTGACTGACTGTAGCATAGGAATATCATTTCCTATTAGGAGAATGTCATCCACGTACAAGACGAGGAATACCACAGTTCTCCCTACAATCTTACTGTAAATGCATGGTTCATCTGGATTTTTGATAAAGTCGAATTCTTTGACAGTATCATCAAAGCAGATGTTCCAACTCCACGATGCCTGCTTAAGTCCATAAATGGACTTGAGCAACTTGTACACTCTACCGCTGCTCCCACTCTGATTGAATCCTTCCGGCTGATCCATATAGACGCACTCTTCCAAATTTCCATTTAGGAAAGCCGTCTTTACGTCCATCTGCCAGATTTCATAATCGTGGAAGGCAGCAATGGCAAGAAGGATCCGAATGGATTTCAGCATAGCCACTGGAGAAAAGGTCTCGTCATAGTCCAAACCTGGTCTTTGACGAAAACCCTTTGCAACAAGTCTAGCTTTATAGGTCTCAACCTGCCCATCTACACCAATCTTCTTTCTGAAGATCCATTTGCAGCCTACGGGTTTTACCCCTTCTGGAGCAAAGTCCAAAGTCCAAAATTTGTTGGTGTACATAGACTCCATCTCGGCCCGCATTGCATCCAGCCATTTTACCGAGTCACCGCTCTGAATGGCTTGCTGGAAGCTAGTAGGCTCACCATAATCCATAGTGCAATCCTCTCTATCCTCGTCAATGAGAAAACTGTAGTATCTCTCGGGCGGATGAGACTGCCTACTACTCCTGCGGAGTGGCGCTGGGATGTCCTGTTCTCTCGAACCCTCTGGTTCTACCAAACTTTCAGTAATAGCTTGTGGTTCTGGAATTTCTTCCAGTTCTATTGCGCTCCCACTTATCTGATTTTCCAAAAACTCAGTTTCCAAGAAGCGGGCATGACGAGAAACAAAAACCTTTTGTTCCTCTGCGTAATAGAAAAGATACTCCTTGGAGTTCTTTGGGTATCCCATAAACTTACACTGTACCGAACGTGCCTCGAGCTTGTCCGCATGCTGCTTTTTTACAAAAGCTGGACACCCCCATGTTTTAAAGTGTTTAAGACTGGGTTTCTTCCCACTCCACATCTGATATGGTGTGGTAGGAACTGACTTAGTAGGAACTTGGTTCAAAAGATATGTAGCTGTTTCTAGTGCATAACCCCAGAAGGATCGCGGCAACTCAGCCTTACTCATCATGGAACGAACCATATCCAATAGGGTTCGATTCCTTCTTTCCGATACACCGTTGTGTTGTGGTGTGTATGGAGGAGTAAGTTGAGAGAGAATTCCATTCTCTTTTAAGAAGCCCAGAAACTCGGCACTCAAGTATTCGCCACCTCGATCAGATCTTAGTGTCTTGATACTTTTGCCTGTTTGTTTTTCAACTTCATTCTTGTATTCCTGAAATTTCTCAAAGGCCTCGGATTTGTGCTTCATTAAGAAGACATGCCCATACCTAGAGAAATCATCTGTGAAAGTAATGAAGTATGAATAACCACTTCGCGCATGTGTAGACATTGGACCACACACATCACTGTGTACGAGTCCCAAGAGCTTGCTCGCTCTTTCTCCGTGTCCAGTGAACGGAGTCTTTGTCATCTTTCCCATGAGACATGATTCACAAGTGGCATAAGACTGGTACTCGAACGGATCCAAGTATCCTTCTTTATGTAATTTTGTCAACCGTGTCTCATTAATGGGACCCAGTCTACAATGCCATAAGAAAGCCTGATTTAATTCCGGAGACTTTCTTTTAAGTGTGTTCTGGACATTGAAGACCTGAGCTTGATTCAAAACGTATATACCGTATTTCAATGTACCTGACCCAATCAACACTTGATTTAGGTGGATGTTTACTACATCGCTTACAAAAGTAAAATCATATCCTTCCTTAGAAAGTAAGGATACAGATATGATGTTACAAGTCGCACCTGGCACATAAAAACAGTCACGCAGAATCAATATCTGCCCAGTTGTCAGTCCTAGATGATATTCCCCTACGGATTCAGCAAACATGCTCATTCCGTTAGCAACCCTGAAAGTCATATCACCTTTCCTGATAACCCTACGGTTTCTCATAGCCTGTAACGAATTACAGATATGAGATCCTGATCCGGTATCCAATACCCAGGAAGTAGGGTTAACTGACATACAGTTCTCAATCACAAACACACCCGAAGCCGAAGCCACAACATGCTTCGAATTCTGGCTACTAGCTTTACAAGCCCTGCAATCCTTCTGCCCATGTTCATTCCCGTAACAATAGGAACATCCTTCTTTTACTACATCTGTTCCTGAAACTTCTGCCCTTCCCTTTCTTTCTACTTCCCTAGTTTCCTTTAGGGCAGTAGGTAGAGACTGTTGAACTGAGTCAGCATCTGACCCGTTCTTCAACGTGGTCTTCAGGTCCGAGAGCTCAAAAGAGCTGGCCTCTGTAAGGACGTTGCCCCCTACAGATGACCCGATAGCCAACCTCGCTGGAAGCAATTCGTTCGAGGTCTCATATCTTGCGATACGAGATTGCTCTCCATATAAAACTTTGTTATGGAGGAAGATAAAAGCTGAGTCTATCTTCTCGTGCTGCCTCTGGTATATACCATCAACTGAGGCTAACACGAGGCACTTGGCTTTCGCACAGTCTTCTTCCGATGTCCTACGAATATCAATATCCCTGACAGGGGAAACTGGACCAGAGACGGCAGGGGTTGGATCAGTCAAGAGGTATCCCAGCTTGTCCTGGGCAATGGACATCTGGACATACCTTTGCCAATAATAACAGTCAGATTCAGTCATCTTATTATCTAGATGTAACCTAGGTGCGGTCACTGGGTCGCTGCAATTAAGAGAGAGAGAAGAAAACACTTAGCATGATGCTCTTGCAAGTTTAGATTGGTTTTTAATTTATCTAAACAGGATGGCTCCCACTGTCTCTCGAATCTCTTCTCAAACCATAAAGAAAGGATTAGTCAGGATCAATCTCACCGTACAATACTTGCTTAACCGTTCAGCCAGGCCAGTGTCGGTACTTCGAGGGAGGTTTTCCAACGCTTTCGCGAAGTTCCTTAATTAAGTAACCTCTTTTCCCTGTGGGCGTAGCCCCGCTAACACCTTTTTAGACACCTACTAAGTTTATAGCATTGATCGTTAAGTGAGAGTTTTCCCGAGGAGTAGCATATACTCACAGTAGGATCGGGATCTAAATATCATCGCGTGATAAAACCGAAGGAATCCTACCAGAATCATCACACTCCAAATGGTATGCAGCGCTAGCAAGTTTCAGTACTTTTGAAACTCCCGATGTAGATTTTTGCCCCATGCTCTTATGACCTTGACTAAGGCCAACAAATCATAAATCACATGTCAAGTTCTACCCGTCGTTATCCAGGTTAATTTGAACCCACCCGTATATACCCTTGACTATGGCCAACAAAGCAATACGACTGTCCCAAACCAACGCATTCTATCTATGCAACATATGAATACCCACCAGCTACCAAACACTGTGCCTTGACTAAGGCCAACAAACACATCTTGAATACTGTTGAATATTCATATGAAACGACGGAGGGCTACGGATGGTTTTGGCGAAACCGTGAACGTAGTGAACTTGATATAGCCGATGGAACGAGATAGCTTTTAAAAGGAGTGGTTCAAGTTCCGCGTTTAAAATGCTTGTTTTTGAAAAGAACCGAGTGGTTTTCAAAGTGTTCCAACGACTTTTACTTGGTTTATTTTCTTGCATTAGTTCTTTTAATGCGTCCCATCATTTAATCCTACCATTGCAGAAAACAACCAAAATATGACGTACGCTTATACCATTCGCATTCGCCACGGGGTCCCGTCATCACCCGTTAGGTTACTTAACTAACGACAGAGCGGGGGCTGGGCTAGCGCGGCTGTAAAACATAAGCAACGCCTAAATAGTTATCATATATAAATATATAGCAATGATAGACATTACAGATCACAGATGAATACATTGGATATACTAGGAATCCGCAATCCGTTTGAGCCTGCAACGAAAAGCGGATTACACGGTCGCGCTGAATAGCCAATACCCCACCCAAGACCCCTACGGGTGCGGCAAACTACCTGCCAAGTACCCGAAGCGAAGCAACCTCCCTCAACACCGTGAGTAGGCCACTCGGCACTTCGAGATACCCGGTAGTTTGTGCACCCCCTCCATGGGTCTATCCTAGGAGCAAAAACAGTAAAAAGAATTATACAATGACGGCTACAACCCCGACCCGGTTGTGCGGCCATACAAATAATAATATTACATCAATTTACATGTTACAATGAATGAATGAAAAAGCAACACTCATCTCACATCCATCCCGGCTATTCACCCGCGACAATCTAACCCATTCATATACACAAACCATCATCAATCACAGATCACAGATATGTATAACCCCGACTAATCGACATATAGCGATTAGCCGACGTTCAATACATATAAACATCACAGATATAACCTTTTAGTCAAAGTGTATTGAAGTTCGGAAAAAAATACGGATTTATAGGCCCCCAAAAATAAATTTCTATTCTGGAAAACCTGGGCACATATAAACCATCTTAAAAATCCTAAAACCAAGCCAGAAATACACTGCACCAAACTCGACCCAGTGAAGAGCCAAGACGGCCACGGTTGCGCGGCAATAGCTTGCTATTGCCGCGGAACCGCGGCTCTTTGGTCGAATCACTGGATCGTGTTTGGTGGTTTTCTTGACAAAACCCTGAGATGATTTTTGGAGTATAACAAATTTTGTTTTGACCAGAAATTTTTTTAACAGAAACTAGGGTTTTTGAAAACTCGGTTTTTGGATTTTTCCGATTCGAACTTCGATACACTCTGCTATCTAGCTAGTTTATGTTTAGTTAGGCTCTGATACCACTGTAAGTCCACGTTGCCCACCCCGGTACTTGCGGGGAGGCGGAAAACGGAATAAAAATCGGATTTTTATGAGCTTAGGCAACATGGACTACACTATGAAGGATCTTTGCTAAACAAAAACAAGCTAAAGCTAACTAAAAACTAGCTAAGTGCTAGAAAGGTTATACCTTGGGCTTTATGTCCTTCTCTCCTTGCTCCTTGGAGTAGTGGAAGGAGGTCACCTTTGTCGTCTTCTCCCGTCAAAGAAAGATCCACCCGAAAGCCTCAACTTTTGGCTTCAACTCCAAGCTAGAAGTAACTAGGGTGTAAGAAGTGCTAGTCCTTGAACCCTAGATGAGAGTAGAGATTATCAAGAGAGGGTTTTTCTCAAGCTCAAGTGTTTCTCAACACATGAGAGGGGAGAGCTTGAGGGAGAGGAAGAACAAGAGAGAGAAAGGAAATGATAGAATGAGAATAATATGAACCATTCTCACTAATATGTGTATATTATTTTAATTAAATAATTAGCTAGATAATTGTCATGATTAATCATGACATGACCATTATCATTTCAATTTGCAAGGATCAAAAAGCATCTTCCAAAAGAAATGATGATGGTCAAAGTGTCAACCTAGGTCAACAAGTCAAGAAGGTCAAATGGTCAACAACCATATCCATGCACAATTATTAAACTAATTATCAATTAACTATAATACACACATAAGCATTAGGGTAAATAAAATGACAATAGCCATTAACCCTAATCAAGGTCATCTCCCTCTGTCTCAAACAACTGTGCATACGCACCCACATTCGTGATCCGAGGAACACGAATACAATGAGATAAAACCAATCCCAAATCATATACTAGGATCCGGCTTAAACCAAAGCCCGCTAGTATAAGCTGTCCGGACAGCAAACGTGCACAAGTGCGCGGATGTGAACGAACCCTGTCGCAAAACCATGCGACCTCTACTCATTTTGCCTAAAGGCGAATAGCTCTCTGTGTGGGACTCTAAAGACTCGACACTACGATGGCAGTGGGTTTAACCACAGACCGCAAGCGGCACTAGCTGTACGTAACGGTCCCCAGGTAGATGTCGATAAGAAGACTGACGAGGTGAACCCCATCTGAACTCCTACTGAGCCTGTATGTGACAGTCTCCGTACAGTCCGGTCTGTTCGTCTGATACATCGCATGGCGGGCCTAGGGGGCGGTGAACGTCAGTCCCCTAATAGCGGTACAAGTCGTGTCGGAGTGTAGCCCAGAACACCCTGAGATAACACTGGAAACCTACCAGTATATCTCGCTTGCCCTGGCCAGGGACTACTCGTGTAATGGCTCTCCTGGACACAGCGCGATGTCAACCCCCAATACCGGGAGAGACGAATCCTGTCTAACCGTCACTGCCTCCAAGTGCTTCGGGACTGCACCCAAAAACTACCTGTTTGCACGACTCCTTTGAGCCGTGGTAGGGTAGTAATCAAAGTGCAGTGGGAACACACTCGAGGCGAAGTGACAGTATCAAGTCAGCGGACTAAGCTGTACTCATGTCACCTGGGAACTGATAACTGACGATAGGTATAATACCAACCAACAGTTCCCGACGAGTCCTGTCCAGTGTACTCGTAACCTAACGAGCACCCGTATACTATCTCAAGTACGACGTACTGACGGCTGTGGGACAGACCGTCTCCCACACTGGGATGAGAAGCGCATACGCTAGTCTACTCCGGAGTATCGATGCCTTGTCTCGATAGTCCAACGACCAGGGACCTGTATAAGGATGTGCTTATAGATTACCCAGCTCCCACGAGTGCGAGCGCCATCACAACGCTGGTAATCAAGCAAAGATCTTAAGGGCTCTACTAATGTGTATATCAGCGATATGCTAAAAGAAACACATGCACATATTGAAGTAGAGACAAACCAAGTAGCATACTACCATTTCGAGCAAGATTGTATATACAACTGTGAATATCCCAAGCTTCCATCAAGTAATATACAATCTAGTATGATACAGTAATAGCCTCTAGGGCATATACACTAACAGGCTCAACATCAAGAATGGAAGCAAACTCGTACCTGCCATATGATAACACTCTCAAACGAGAGAGGGCATGAGACTATGGATGACCTCTACATGTGCTTCGTAAATAAAGATGAGGACAAGGTGATCTCCGAGTTTCCACCGGCACCAAAAGAGCTCAAAGATGGGATACATACTACGGTGGACAACTTAAGGATAATTGAGTTAAGGACAAAAAATGATCCGAGGTCGACATTCGTCAATGAGCTGCTACCTGAAAAATAGGTAGCCATGTTAAAAGACGCCCTCATGCAATATAAAGACTGGTTCGCAAGGAACTATTCCGAGATGACAGGTCTAGATCCAAAAGCGGCTATATAAACTGGCTATATCGCCGGACTTAAAACCAGTCAAACAGGCGCCAAGAAGAATGCGGCTCGAACTTGAGATGAGTATAAATGTTGAGGTCAAGAAACTAATCGACTCTGGCTTCATCCAAGAATTTCAATATACTGACTGGATCGCCAACATCTTTCCGGCGATGAAGAAAAATGGGACGGTGCGCATCTGCATGGACTTTCGGGACCTCAACAAAGCATGCCCGAAGGATGACTTCCCAGTACCTGTTACCGAGCTGATGATCGATAACACGTCTACCCATGAAACTTCTCCTTCATGGATAGATTTTTCGGATATAAACAAATAAAAATGTATCCTGAAGATCAAAAGCATACCGCCTTCCGGATTCCGCTGGGCATATTTTGCTATAAGGTGATGCCTTTCGGTCTAAAGAATGCTGGTGCTACCAATCAGAGGGCCATGACAAAGATCTTCGATGTCCTCATTCATGAGATCATCGAATGCTACTTCGACGACCTTGTAGTTAAAAGCAGATCTCATGAGGAACATTGGGAACACCTAAAAGTTGTTAGTTATTTGTATGCCATAGAGGCCATTACTATACATACGATGTATATTGTAGTGGATGCTTGGACATATATAGGGAGGACTTTCTTGCTCGACATGATAGTGTATCTGGTTGTACTTTATCTTAACATGTACTCTGATTGTCTCTATGTTACATATTGATAAAGCCCTTAGGATATGTACTCGACTCCTGGGACTATGATGAGATCATACTAGTAGGGCCACGGTAATCGATGAATACATCCTATAACTATTCCTAGTCGAGGGTGTATCGAGACAGGGCATCGATACGCCGGAGTAGACTAGCGTATACGCATCTTAACCCATATGATGGGTGATGGATGATCCCATATCCATCGGTGTTTGATATCAAGGATGGTGTACGGGTGCTCAGTAGAGACTGGGTATACTGGACGGACTCGCCGAGAACTCCCAGATGGTATTATACCTCACGTCAGATGGCAGTTCTCCGGTGACACTGGTACAGAGTAGTCTGTTGACCCGAGATCATCATAGAGTCTTGTGTGATTCCCACTGTGCTTTGATTTCCATCATACCACGTCCAAGAGGGCGTGCAAAAAGGTGGCTTTTGGGTACAGTCCCGAATCACATGGAGGCAATGAGCGATAGGAGGGGATTCGTCTCTCCCGGTATAGGGAGTTGATGTTGTGCTGTGTTCGATTGGCTATAACTGGAAATCCCTGGCCAGGGTTGCTGAGATTTACTGGTAAGTGTTATTAATAGTTTCTCGAACTGTTATAGACCTCATATCGACACGACTTATCAAGCTACTGGGGTCTGACGTTTACCACCCCTAGGCGAGATATGCAACATATCAGACGACGAGATCGGACTGTACGGGAGTGTTACTGATTGGATTCGCAGGAGAATGTACAGGCTTGCTTGTTGATCTTCTGATCGCTCAATATCTGGGTGGCTGTTACGTTTAGCTGACCGCTTGCAGCTTGTGGGTGTTTGATATGATCATCACCTACTACCGGCGTATTGACGATTCTTTAGAGTCCTACACAGAGGTTTCTTGACCCAGGCAAAATGGAGTAGGAGCTCATATGTGATATTTGCGGGACCGAGGATAATGTGATATGAGATACCGTATTCTATTCTCGCGATATTTGATATCAGCCGGGTCATCGGATCAAGTTTTGATTCGATGAATCGGTAAATGAGATATTAGTCGGTTATATGCGATATAGCCGGATTGTCGGATCAAGTGTTGATTCTATAATTTAATGTATAATAATATATATGATATATTAAATTACATTAACTAATATTAGCTCACTAAAAGATTCTTTTTCTCACTTGGGTAATACATTGATATATATGCGATATATGTTAATTGTATTATTTTATTTTGTTACGATAAATATTGTATATGTGATATATAATATTGTAACATGATATGATTATTAATGCAACAAGATTAGTTGAGATTAAACAAGATTAGGGTTTGAATTGGGTTAGTTGTTTCATGAACCTTCTAGAAGGTTTCATTTTGTTTTGTGTTAGATATTTTAATGTGACTCATCTTTAACTCAACCCAAACCCTAGCCCTAGTTAAATCTCTACAAAGGTTTAGTTAACCATGGTTGCATTATTCATCATTATCATCTTTTCATTATTCATCACAAAAAGGTTGATCTATTATTCATTCATCTTCTTCCTTGAGTTCTTCATGGAAAAAGGTTTCTAGTTTTTTCTAAGTGATGATTTTGTGTGAGAAAAAGATTATAAATGAGAGCTAAAATCCTACTTCATCATCCTCATCTACCCTTTCCCTTTAGATGAGTGTGTTCACTTCATTTAGTGAGTATTAGCTTGTGTTAATGAAACTTCAAGGTAGATCATCTTTGTTATTGAAGATCGGAAGCAAGTTTGCATCATTCTCTTCGTGGAGCCTCTCTAGAGTCCGGATTCACGATGATCGCAGCGAAGGGACCTCAACACGGAGCTTAAGAAGTGAAGGACCGGATCTACAAAGGTTGTAATCCCTCTCACTTAGTGTTAAAGTGTTTAACATGCTTGTTTTCGCCTAATCTCTAGTTTAAAGATCTTGTTAAGGGTTGTTCGGCACGGCTAATTTTTAAATCGTGCATGGTTGATGCCTCATAGACCCTTGTGGCAGTGTCTAGCATCCTAACAGTGGTATCAGAGCCAAGCTAGAGCTTTAGGCGAAGTCTAGGCGAAGTTTAAAGTCCGATCGAACCCGGAAACCCCGATATATACCCTTCTCTGGTTATTTTTCAAAAAGTTGATATTTTTCATATTAAAAGTGCTCAGAAAATTCAGAAGGTAATTTTATGGGGAACTGTGAAAAACGACACCCTAACTCTGTTAGTGTATATGCCCTAGAGGCCATTACTGTATCATACTAGTTTGTATATTACTTAATGGATGCTTGGGATATTCACCTTGTATATACAATCTTGCTCAAAATAGTAGTATGCTACTTGGTTTGTTTCTACTTCAATGTGTACTTGTGTTTATTTCAGTATATCACTTATACGCATTAGTGGAGCCCTTAGGATCTTTGCTTGATTACCAGCGTTGTGATGGCAGTCACACTAGTGGGGGCTGGGTAATCTATAGGCATATCCTTATACAGGTCCCTAGTCGCAGGACTATCGAGACAGGGCATCGATACTCCGGAGTAGACTAGCGTATGCGCTTCTCATCCCAGTGTGGGAGATGGTCTGTCCCACAGCCATCAGTACGTCGTACTGGAGATAGTATACGGGTGCTCGTTGGGTTACGAGTACACTGGACAGGACTCGTCGGGAACTGACAGGTTGGTATTATACCTATCGTCAGTTATCAGTTCCCAGGTGACATGAGTACAGCTTAGTCCGCTGACTTGACACTGGCACTTCGCCTCAAGTGTGTTCCCACTGCACTTTGATCACTACCCTACCACGGCTCAAAGGAGTCGTGCAAACGGGTGGTGGTTGGGTGCAGTCCCGAAGCACTTGGAGGCAGTGACGGTTAGACAGGATTCGTCTCTCCCGGTATTGGGGGTTGACATCGCGCTGTGTCTAGGAGAGCCATTACACGAGTAGTCCCTGGCCAGGGCAAACGAGATATACTGGTAGGTTTCCAGTGTTATCTCAGGGTGTTTTGGGCTTCGCTCCGGCACGACTTGTACCGCTATTGGGGGACTGACGTTTACCACCCCCTAGGCCCGCCATGCGATGTATCAGACGAACAGACCGGACTGTACGGAGACTGTCACATTCAGACTCAGTAGGAGTTCAGATGGGGTTTCACCTCGTCAGCCTTCTTGTCGGCATCTACCTGGGGACCGTTACGCACAGCTAGTGCCGCTTGCGGTCTGTGGTTAAACCCACTGCCAGCGTAGTGTCGAGTCTTTAGAGTCCCACACAGAGGGTATTCGCCTCTGGGCAAAACAGAGTAGAGGTCGCATGGTTTTGCGACAGGGTTCGTTCTCATCCGCGCACTTGTGCACGTTTGGAGTCCGGACGGATTATACTGGCAGGCTCTGGTTTGAGCCAGATACTGGTATATATATTTGGGGTTGCTTTTATATCTTGGTATTCTTGTTCCTCGGAACGAGAATGCAGGTGTGTATGCACAGTTGCTTGAGGCGGAGGATGAGGTATTTCATTAGGGTTTCGGAACGGGTGCGTATGCACAGTTGACAGTTATCTTTTTCCAAACCCTAATGGATTTATGAATTATCTATTTATAATAGTAATTAAATGAGAATTTTGTTATGGTTGATTTTGTTGACTTGTTGACCATGGTTGACTTGTTGACCATGGTTGAAAGTTGACCACCATCATGCTTCAAAAGTCTTCCTTGATTTATGCTTACATTTTTAAATGAAGCATGGTTGTGGTCATTCCAAATTGCCATCAACTATTCTCATTTTCAATTATTATTATTAGATAATTCTTTTCTTTTGCATTATGGTTGCAAGAAAGAAAAAAATATAGCTCATTCTATCATTCTCATTCTCTCTCCTCTCTTCATCTTCTTCTTCCTCTAGCAAAGAGAAACCTTCTCATAAGTTGAGAATCCTTCTCTTTAAAAAGAAAAGCAAACCCTAGTCACTCTCTACTCACTCTAGGATCAAAGGATTAGCAAGCCGGAGATTCTAGTTCACTCCAAGTCCGAGAAAGAGCCCAAGGTCGAACCCTCGAGGTGGATCCATCTTCGACGGAAGAAGGCGACAAAAGAGAACCATCAACCTCTACAAGATTTCAAGAAGAAGGAGTTCAAGTTTAGGTATAACCATCTTCCATAGTAGCTAACTCCTTTTAGCGTATTTGCTAGTTTAGTTTAGACACGATCCCGACCTTGTTTAGTCCATGTTGCCTCTTGCGATAAAAATTTGTTTTTTATACCGTTTCCGCCTCCCCGTAAGAACCGGGGGTCGCAATATGGACTTACAGTGGTATCAGAGCCTAACTAAACTTAAACTAGCTTGGTAGTGAAGTGTAACGAAGTTCGGAACCGAAAAAATCACAAAACCGGAAAATCACAAAACCTGAGTTTCTGTTGAAAATTTTTTGGCTCAAAATGAAAAACTTTATACATGTAAATTCGTCTCAGGGTTTTGTGTGAACACCCAAGAAAAACGATACAGTGATTCGACTAAACCGCCGCCCATCCGCCGCATAAACCATGTAGTTGCCGCGGAACCGCCGCGTTTTGTCGTTTTCTCTGCATCGTTTTTCGTGCAGTGTGTGTCTGTGTTGGTTTTAGGATTTTTGAAATATATTATATGTGCCCAGATTTTGCAGAAAAGAAATTTCCTTTTGGGGTCCTATAATTCCGTATTTTTTCCGAACTTCACTACACTTTGACTATGATGGTTATATCTGTGATGTTTGCATGTATTGAACGTCGGCTAATCGCTATAAGACGATTAGTCGGGGTTATACATGATCTGTAATGTGCTGGAATGTGTATATAAATATGTTGGATTGTCGCGGGTGAATAGCCGGGGGTTGTGAGACGAGAGTTTTCTTTTCTTGCAATTCATTGTAAATGTAAATTGATGTAATTATATTATTTGTTTGGCCGCACAACCGGGTCGGGGTTGTAGCCGTCATTGTATAATTCTTTTTACTGTTTTTGCTCCTAGGATAGACCCATGGAGGGGTGCACAAACTACCGAGGACTTGGCGGGTAGTTTGCCGCACCCGTAGGGGTCTTGGGTGGGGATTTGGCTATTCACCGCGACCGTGTTATCTGTTTTTGTTACAGGCTCGTACAAATTACAGATTGCTAGTATATCCAATGTATTTATCTGTGATCTGAAATGTCTATCATTGCTTTCTATTTAGGCGTTGCTTATGTTTTACAGACGCGCTAGCCCAGCCCCCGCTCTGTCGTTAGTTAAGTAACCTAACGGGTAATGACGGGGCCCCGTGGCGAATGCGAATGGCATAAGCGTACGTCATATTTTGGTTGTTTTCTGCAATGGTAGGATTAAATGATGGGACGCATTAAAAGTACTAATGCAAGAATATCACGCATTAAAAGAACTAATGCAAGATAATAAACCAAGTTTAAGTCGATGGAACACTTTCGAAAAACCACTCGGTTCTTTTCAAAACTAACTTTTAAATGCGGAGATTGAGCCACTCCTTCTAAAAGCTATCTCGTTCCATCGATTAAATCAAGTTCACTACGTTCACGGTTTCGCCAAAACCATTCGTAGCCCTCCGTCGCTTCGCATGAATAGGCAATAGTATTCAAGCTATGTATTTTGGCCAAAGTCAAGGCATAGTGATTGGTAGCTATTGGGTGTTCATGTGTAGCATAGATAGATGCGTTGGTTTGGGACAGTCGTGCTGCCATTTTGGCCAAAGTCAAGGGTAGGTACGGATGGATCCAAATTAACCTGGATAGTGACGGGCAGAACTTGACATGTGACTTATGATATTTTGGCCAAAGTCAAGGTCATAAGAGCATGGGGCAAAAATCCACATCGGGAGTACTGAAACTTGCTAGATTTGCATACCATTTGGAGTGTGGTGATTCTGGTAGGATTCCTTCAGTTTCGTCACGCGATGATATTTGGATCCCGATCCTACTGTGAGTATATGCTACTCCTCGGGAAATTTCTCACTTAACGATCAATGCTATAAACCTAGTAGGTGCCTAGAAAGGTGTTAGCGGGGTTACGCCCCCAGGGAAAAGAGGTTCTTTAATTAAGGAACTTCGCGAAAGCGTTGGAAAACCTCCCTCGAAGTACCGACACCGGCCTGGCTGAACGGTTAAGCAAGTATTGTACGGTGGGATTGATCCTGACTAATTCTTCCTTTATGGTTTGAGGAGGGATTCGAGAAACAGTGGGAGCCATCCTGTTTAGACAAACTAAAAACCACTCTAAACTTGCAAGAGCATCATGCTGAGTGTTTCTTCTTCTCTCTCCTAATTGCAGCGACCAATCAACATGACTGGACTTAAGTTACTCCTAGATAAAAACAAACTGACAGGGCCAAACTACAAAGATTGGCTCAGGAATGTCAAGATAGCAATCACTTATGACAAGCTGGGGTATCTTCTTACCACCAAAGCTCCCCCTGTCCCTGGTCCAACTTCCAACGTCGCGGATAAGGAAATCCGCAAGACTTGGGAGATTGATAGCGCGAAGGCCAAGTGCCTCCTGCTTGCCTCGATGGATAACGAACATCAGAGGAGGCATGAGAATATGGACATGGAGTCCATATTGCTCCATACAAAAGAACTGTATGGAGAGCAATCACGTATCGCAAGATACGAAGCGTCGAAAAAGTTGTTTTCGACAAAGATGGCCGTCGGATCATCAGTAGCCGAGCACGTGCTAAAGATGATCGGCTATATTGAGGAGCTCGCTGACCTAGGGATCACATTGGAGAGTGAGCTATATACGGATATAGTTCTCCAGTCCCTTCCTTCCACTTACGCCCAGTTTATACTGAACTTCAACCTACAAGAAAAAGAGGTTGAACTATCAGAGCTCCTCAACATGCTGAGGAGCGCAGAGGGCACCCTACAGAAAAGTAGGGATACATCCACTTTGTTTGTAGGAGGATCATCTTCTTCTAGGTCCAAGGCGAAAGCCAAGGGAAAGAAGAAGAAGGCCCCCGCCAAACCAAGGGGCGGTGTTAGTAAAGTGGATACGAAGGGAAAAAGGTAAAGCAACAAAGATAGCGGGGAAGCTTGTGGATAAGGAAGAATGCTTCTTTTGTCATAAGAAAGGACACTGGAAGAATGATTGCAGGGCCTGGAAGGCCAGAACACAGGAATTGAAGCAGGTTGCAGCTTCAGCTTCAGGTGTGTATGTTATTGAAAACTGTCTTTCAATAAACTCTACTTCCTGGGTATTGGATACCGGATCAGGATCTCATATCTGTAATTCTTTGCAGGCGTTGAGAAACCGTAGGGATTTGAAGGCAGGTGATATGACCCTCAGAGTTGCGAACGGAGCTAGCATGGATGCTAAAGCCATGGGGGACTATCACCTGGGAATGTCAGATGGACATGTTTTGGTTTTGCGTAATTGCTTTTTTGTACCCAACGCAACTTGTAATATCATTTCTGTATCTTTAGTTTCTAAAGAAGGTTATGAATTTGCGTTTGTAAGTAATGTTGTAAACATTCACCTTAATCAAGTATTGATTGGGTCAGGTACTCTGAGTAATGGTATATACGTGTTAAACCAACCACAGATTTTCAATGTCCAGAATACGCACAAAAGAAAGTCTCCAGAAATAAATCAGACTTTCTTATGGCATTGTAGATTGGGTCACATCAATGAGAGAAGGTTGACTAAGTTGCATACAGAAGGATATTTGAATGCGTTCGAATATCAATCATATGCCACTTGTCAATCTTGTCTCAAAGGAAAGATGACAAAGACTCCGTTTACTGGACATGGAGTAAGAGCGAGCGAGCTCTTGGGACTCGTACACAGTGACGTGTGCGGTCCAATGTCTACACATGCCCGAAGCGGACATTCTTACTTCATTACTTTTACGGATGACTTCTCAAGGTACGGTTATATCTTCTTAATGAAACATAAGTCCGAGGCCTTTGGAAAATTCCAGGAGTATAAGAATGAAGTAGAGAAACAGACCGGCAAAAGTATTAAGATTCTAAGATCGGATCGAGGTGGAGAATACTTAAGTGCCGAATTCCTGGACTATTTAAAAGAGAACGGAATTCTCTCTCAGCTTACTCCTCCTTACACCCCGCAACATAACGGTGTATCGGAGAGACGGAACCGCACCCTATTGGATATGGTGCGGTCCATGATGAGTAACGCTGAGTTACCGCGATCATTCTGGGGATATGCGCTAGAATCAGCCGCATACCTTTTGAACCGAGTCCCCACTAAGACTGTGCCTACCACGCCATTTGAGATGTGGTGTGGGAAGAGACCCCATCTTAATCACATTAAGATATGGGGAAGTCCAGCTTTTGTCAAAAAGCAGCATGCGGACAAGCTCGAGGCACGCTCAGTACTGTGCAAGTTTGTGGGATATCCAAAGAATTCCTAGGGATATTTCTTCTACTGTGAAGAGGAACAAAAAGTTCTTGTTTCTCGTCATGCCCACTTTCTAGAACACCAGTTCATAGAAAAAGAAATAAGTGGGAGCGCAGTAGAGCTGGAAGAAATTCCAGAACCACAGACTGTTACTGAAAGCTTGGTGGAACCAGAGGGTTCAACAGAACAGGACATTCCTACGCCGCTCCGCAGGAGTAGTAGGCAGTCTCATCCGCCCGAGAGATACTACGGTTTTCTCATAGACGGGGATCGAGAGGATTGCATCATAGATTATGATGAGCCTACTAGCTTCCAGCAGGCCGTTCAGAGCGTTGACTCAATGAGATGGCTGGATGCAATGCGGACCGAAATGGAGTCCATGTACACCAACAAGGTATGGACGTTGGACATTGCTCCAGACGGGGTAAAACCCGTAGGATGCAAGTGGATCTTCAAAAGGAAGATTGGTGTAGATGGACAGGTTGAGACCTATAAAGCTAGGCTGGTAGCAAAGGGTTTTCATCAAAGACCTGGCTTGGACTACGACGAAACCTTTTCTCCAGTAGCCATGCTGAAATCCATTCGGATCCTTCTTGCCATTGCTGCCTTCCACGATTATGAGATCTGGCAAATGGACGTAAAGACAGCTTTTCTAAATGGAAATTTAGAGGAGTGTGTCTATATGGATCAGCCAGAGGGTTTCATTCAGAGTGGGAGCAGCGGAAAGGTGTGCAAGTTGCTTAAGTCCATCTATGGACTAAAGCAGGCATCGCGGAGTTGGAACATCTGTTTTGATGAGACAGTCAAAGAATTTGGCTTTATCAAAAATCCAGATGAACCATGCATCTATAGTAGATTTGTAGCGAGAACTGTAGTATTCCTCGTTTTATACGTGGATGACATTCTCTTGATAGGAAATGACATTCCTATGCTACAATCTGTCAAGGGATTCTTGTCACAAAGGTTCTCCATGAAAGACCTGGGTGATGCCTCATACATCCTAGGGATCCGGATCTATCGTGATAGATCCAAGAGGATATTGGGACTTTCTCAGTCCAGGTACATCGACACCATAGTGAAAAGATTCAGTATGGAAGATTCCAAGCGCGGTAACCTACCGGCTTGTCACGGGATCACCCTCTCTAAAGAGATGTCTCCCAAGACTGATTTGGAGAGGGATCGCATGTCTATTATACCCTACGCTTCTGCGGTAGGCTCTATAATGTATGCGATGTTGTGTACCAGACCGGATGTAGCTTATGCACTGAGTGTAGTAAGCCGGTATCAGTCAAACCCTGGGGAGAAACATTGGATAGCAGTAAAGAACATTCTCAAGTACCTGAGAAGGACTAAGGAGATGTTCTTGGTGTATGGCGGAAAAGACCTCCAGATCGAGGCCTTTGCTGACTCCAGCTTCCAGAGTGACAAGGATGATTCCAAGTCCATGTCGGGTTTTGTCTTCACCCTCAATGGAGGGGCGGTGTGTTGGAAGAGTTCCAAACAGGAAACCGTTGCAGACTCGACGATGGAAGCGGAATACATCGCTGCATCTGATGCCGCAAAAGAAGCTGTCTGGATGAGGAAGTTCTTGAAAGAACTTCAGGTGGTTCCGTCCATTGTTGACCCAATACCTCTGTATTGCGACAACAACGGGTCTATAGCTTTAGCGAAGGAACCCAGGTCCCATCAGAGATCCAGGCACATCTTGAGGCGGTATCACCTGATCAGGGAGATCGTGGATCGCAAGGAGATCGAGGTTCGGAGGGTTGCTTCAGAAGAGAACACTGCAGATCCATTCACCAAGGCCCTACCCCAGATTCAGTTCGAGCGGCTGATCGAGATGATAGGTCTTCGATACGCCAGTACATGGCCTTAGTGCAAGTGGGAGATTGTTAGTGTATATGCCCTAGAGGCCATTACTGTATCATACTAGTTTGTATATTACTTAATGGATGCTTGGGATATTCACCTTGTATATACAATCTTGCTCAAAATAGTAGTATGCTACTTGGTTTGTTTCTACTTCAATGTGTACTTGTGTTTATTTCAGTATATCACTTATACGCATTAGTGGAGCCCTTAGGATCTTTGCTTGATTACCAGCGTTGTGATGGCAGTCACACTAGTGGGGGCTGGGTAATCTATAGGCACATCCTTATACAGGTCCCTAGTCGCAGGACTATCGAGACAGGGCATCGATACTCCGGAGTAGACTAGCGTATGCGCTTCTCATCCCAGTGTGGGAGATGGTCTGTCCCACAGCCATCAGTACGTCGTACTGGAGATAGTATACGGGTGCTCGTTGGGTTACGAGTACACTGGACAGGACTCGTCGGGAACTGACAGGTTGGTATTATACCTATCGTCAGTTATCAGTTCCCAGGTGACATGAGTACAGCTTAGTCCGCTGACTTGACACTGGCACTTCGCCTCAAGTGTGTTCCCACTGCACTTTGATCACTACCCTACCACGGCTCAAAGGAGTCGTGCAAACGGGTGGTGGTTGGGTGCAGTCCCGAAGCACTTGGAGGCAGTGACGGTTAGACAGGATTCGTCTCTCCCGGTATTGGGGGTTGACATCGCGCTGTGTCTAGGAGAGCCATTACACGAGTAGTCCCTGGCCAGGGCAAACGAGATATACTGGTAGGTTTCCAGTGTTATCTCAGGGTGTTTTGGGCTTCGCTCCGGCACGACTTGTACCGCTATTGGGGGACTGACGTTTACCACCCCCTAGGCCCGCCATGCGATGTATCAGACGAACAGACCGGACTGTACGGAGACTGTCACATTCAGACTCAGTAGGAGTTCAGATGGGGTTTCACCTCGTCAGCCTTCTTGTCGGCATCTACCTGGGGACCGTTACGCACAGCTAGTGCCGCTTGCGGTCTGTGGTTAAACCCACTGCCAGCGTAGTGTCGAGTCTTTAGAGTCCCACACAGAGGGTATTCGCCTCTGGGCAAAACAGAGTAGAGGTCGCATGGTTTTGCGACAGGGTTCGTTCTCATCCGCGCACTTGTGCACGTTTGGAGTCCGGACGGATTATACTGGCAGGCTCTGGTTTGAGCCAGATACTGGTATATATATTTGGGGTTGCTTTTATATCTTGGTATTCTTGTTCCTCGGAACGAGAATGCAGGTGTGTATGCACAGTTGCTTGAGGCGGAGGATGAGGTATTTCATTAGGGTTTCGGAACGGGTGCGTATGCACAGTTGACAGTTATCTTTTTCCAAACCCTAATGGATTTATGGATTATCTATTTATAATAGTAATTAAATGAGAATTTTGTTATGGTTGATTTTGTTGACTTGTTGACCATGGTTGACTTGTTGACCATGGTTGAAAGTTGACCACCATCATGCTTCAAAAGTCTTCCTTGATTTATGCTTACATTTTTAAATGAAGCATGGTTGTGGTCATTCCAAATTGCCATCAACTATTCTCATTTTCAATTATTATTATTAGATAATTCTTTTCTTTTGCATTATGGTTGCAAGAAAGAAAAAAATATAGCTCATTCTATCATTCTCATTCTCTCTCCTCTCTTCATCTTCTTCTTCCTCTAGCAAAGAGAAACCTTCTCATGAGTTGAGAATCCTTCTCTTTAAAAAGAAAAGCAAACCCTAGTCACTCTCTACTCACTCTAGGATCAAAGGATTAGCAAGCCGGAGATTCTAGTTCACTCCAAGTCCGAGAAAGAGCCCAAGGTCGAACCCTCGAGGTGGATCCATCTTCGACGGAAGAAAGCGACAAAAGAGAACCATCAACCTCTACAAGATTTCAAGAAGAAGGAGTTCAAGTTTAGGTATAACCATCTTCCATAGTAGCTAACTCCTTTTAGCGTATTTGCTAGTTTAGTTTAGACACGATCCCGACCTTGTTTAGTCCATGTTGCCTCTTGCGATAAAAATTTGTTTTTTATACCGTTTCCGCCTCCCCGTAAGAACCGGGGGTCGCAATATGGACTTACAAACTCAACTATTGCGCCGCGGAACCGCGGCCAAACCCAGGCATTAGCGACGGTTCCGCGGCCGTTACTATAGATTGATGGTTAGTTTTTGCACAGTTATAACCGTTGGTACTTCCTGATTCTTCTGGCAATTTTTAATTATACTCAAGTGTTGAGCTTTCTGGGTTGTATTAGGGACCCATTGATTCGGTCGGATAATTTAACTTCGTTTATTTTGTCTGGGTAAGTTTTAGAACGTGTTAAAAAGTTCGAACGGATATTAATAACTCACTTATCCCCTGCTGGAAAATTTCCAAGTGTTGGATTTTTCCGTAGTTTAAGAACGTTCTAAGTCGTGCAAGTAACGCGGTGGACCCTCTAGAAGAACACAAACCTTAACTCGATTATGTGACCTTCTTGAACTGCCTCTGAACCTTAGGGTTTGGGGCAGTACGGCGTTGCCACATGCGAGGCGTTGGCTTGACCCTTCTACGGCTGGACCATTGGTACTGTGGCATGTGATGGATGTTTTTAAACTAATTTCAAGTGTTGAGAACTATTTGGGAAAACTTAGGTGTTTGATTATTCGATCGGAAAGTTTAATACTGTCTATTTATCTGGAATGTGCTACAATATGTGGAACTGTGATATTTTGGATTTACGATGTCTAAAAAGATTGTGGATTCCAAATGTTGTAGTTTTACACTTTCTTTTCTGTGACTGTAAGCGTAGTATGTGGTGTATCGCCGGCTTCGTTCCTATACATCAACGACAATCGGAATACGCATACTTGCTTACGTTGATGATATAAGATCTTATGTGTTGCTGTGATATGTTATATTGGATCGTCGTGTTCTGAATAGCCGGGGGTTTTATGTGAGATGAGAGTTTTTCTTTTTCTTTCATGTAAAATTCATTTGTATGTAATATTCTTTTATTGGGACTCTTCCGGGCTGAGGATGATGTCACAATTGTATATTATTTACTTTTCCGCATTAGGTAGACCCAAGGCGGGGAGCACAAGTAACCAGGTTCTAGGGTCCAGTGGGAGACCATCTCGAGGAGTCGAGACCGGGTCTCCTAACCCTAGAATTGGCAGTGTTTCTTGCCGCTCTCGTAGGGGTCTAGGTATGTGGGTTTGGCTATGCATCACGACTGTGGAATCCGTGTTTTATACAGGCTCGTATTGAAAACACGGACGTCCTAGTATATCCAATATTTCATATATGTTCTTCTGCTGCAATGTTATGTGATGAGATCATATTACTGCCTGAGACGAATGTTTATATTATATATATGAGATATATGTTATATTGCAGATTTCGTTTCAAATGTGATGCTTGTGAAGCACAATAAAATGGGACTTCATTAATGACATTAATGAAAGTAAAAGAAATCTAAGATATTGTAAAAACTTGTTTAAAAACTGGTAGCTCTAATTCTTGCTTTGCATAGCGGTGTTCCTTGTAGAACATCCAGCACCTTATTCGATATGGAAAGAGCCGAGATCCCTTCACCGGGAGTGACCTCTTTAGCGAAACTAGCAGATGCTACAAACTCGGTTTGTCTTTTGATTGCTTCTATAGTTCTTACTTTGCATAGTGATATTTGTGAAATATCTTGCACCTTATTCGATGAGGAAAGAGCCGACGATCCCTTCACCTTGAGTGACCTCTTTAGAAAAAATAGAAAAGCATCAAAAACACTCCATTTAAAATCACTCGATTCTACAACGATATCAAGTTAATTACGCAAAGGGTTTTCTTAAAAACCTGTCGTAGCCTTCCGTCATTTCAGATAAGTACTAGTTAGTATTCATGCTACGTTTGTTGACTATATTAAGGCATAGTGTGTGGTAGCTGATTAGTGCTTATCTGTATAAGCATATGATGCGATTGGATTAGGGTAGTCGTGCGACTTTGTTGACTATGTTAAGGGTCGTGCGGGTGGGTTTAATTTAATCGGGAAATTATGGTTGAACTTGACTAGCACTTATGATTTGTTGACTATGTTAAGCTCATATAGCTGCTAGGGGCAAAATATTATTGAGAATTTCAAGTGTTGAAATTTGCAATGAGATTGCATACCTTCTATGAGATAGTTGGATCCTGATACCCGCTGCGAGTAAGAGTTACTCCTGGGAGAGTTTTACACATTACAATTAGCTGATCGAGTATGTGTCTAGAAAGGTGTCAACGGCGTTACGCCCCTGGGAAAACGAGGTTTATTTTAATAAGGTCCGTGCGAAAGCACGGGGAACCTCTTTCAAAGTACCGGCACTGGCCTGGCTGAAAGATTGGCGAACTTGTAGGGCGTAACTAATCGCGGTTAGTCTTTCCTTTTAGGGTTTGAAGGAAGATTTGACTAAAACAGTGGGAGACATCCTGATTAGATAAATTGATAACCAATCTAATCTTGTAAAAGCGCACGCTGAGTGTTTTCTTCTCTCTCTCTCCAGGTAGCGACCATATCACGCCTTAATCAAGATAATAATACGGGTATATTGACTGAACCTTGTTGTACTGAGCTGAGGAACGTTGTTCCCGCTCCAACTTATAATTGTTATAAGACAGAGCAGGAAATAGGGGATTGCCAGAATTCCCGTGCCGCCCAAACGAAGAAAGTGCATGTTGATGCATCTTCTTCGGGTGTGTTCATTACAGAGAACTGTTTCTCAGTATCCTTTACGTCCTGGGTATTTGATACCAGATCAGGATCTCACATATGTAATTTGTTACATGGGCTACAGATAGGTGGAGAACTGAGAACGGGTGATAAGTTTCATGAGATAGAAACGGTGCAAGTGTTGCAGCCAAGTCTGTTGGTCACTATCACCATGTATTACCAGAATACATTGATTCTGAACGAATGTTATTAGATACCGAACCTGATATACAACATTATATCAGTCTCTTTTAGTAAAGAATGATATAATTTTGTATTGTTGGATAATGTTTTGAACATTTCCTATATCAAGAGTTGATCGGTTCAGGCACGTTTTCTAAAAGCATAGACGTTCTAAATCAAACTACAGTTCTTAACGTACAGAACACACACAAGAGGAAGAGTTCAGAAATGAACGAATCCTTCTTGAGGTATTGTAGACTAGGTCATATCAATGCGACCCGACTAGCTGAAGTTATATAAAGATACATATTTAAATTAGTTTGGATTTACATCTTGTAAAAACTTGCCAGTCATGTCACAAAGATAAGATGACCACAGCTCTGTTTATTGGAAACAGAGAAAGAATTAGTGAACTCTTGGGATTGATACATGTTGATGTATGAGGTCCCCTGTCTACACATGCCAAAACCGGTTGTTTGTACTTAATTATATTCACTGACGGTCTCTCAAGATTCACACATGTGTTCCTGTTGAAACACAAGTCTGAACCTTTTGAGAAATTCAATGAATATGAGTTAGAAGTAAAGAACCAAAAACGGGTATAAGTATTATGTCTTTTGATGAGATCAAGGAGGAGAATACTTGAGCACGTGATTCCTAGACTATTCTAAAGGAGAATGAGATTCTCTCTCAGCATTACTCCTCCGTATACACCATAGCACGATGGTATATCGGGGCGGAGCAATAACACCCTATGTGATATGGTGTGCTCTATGATGAGTACTACTGAGTTTCCTATTTCCTTTTGGGAGTTATGCACTTGAGAAGCTGCATACCTATTGAATAGGGTTCCAATCAAATCAGTTGCCGACAACTTCATATGTGATATGGAATGGGAAGAGCCCATATCTTAAGTATGTTAAGATTTGAGGTTGTCCAGCCTATGTCTAAAAGCATAATCCGGACAAGCTCGAGGCAAAGTCAGTTCTGTAGAAGTTTGTTGGATATCCCAAGCATTCGCAAGGGAATATCTTCTACCTAACCGAGGAACAAAAGATGTTTTGTTTCTCAACATGCCACCTTTGTGAAAGGGAATTTCTTGTGAAGAAATTAGTGGTCATGAGGTAGAACCGGAAGGAGTTCCAGCTATACAAACTGCAGCTGATGATTTGGTAGAACCAAAGGATTCAATAGTTTCCAATGAACCTCAGCCTCTCCGCCGATCTAGTAAGGTTCCTCACCCACCTGAGAGATACTTCGGTTTCTCTATGACAGTGGGAGCGAGGATTGCATCATGAGATGATGACCCAACTAGTTTTGAGCAGGCCATCAAGAGTGTGACTCTGTAAGAATGGATGGATGCTTAGCGATCTGAGATGGAATCCTTATACACCAAAAAAGTATGGACTTTGGTTGCTTTATCTGAAGGGTTAAATCCCCATCAGGAGCAAGTATATCTTGAGAAGATTACTTGGTGTACATGGAAAAGTTGAGACTTTCAAAGCTATGCTTAAGTCCATTCAGATCCTACTTACCATGGCTACATACCATGACTACGATATCTGGCGGTTGGGTGTCATGACAGCTTTTCTAAATAATGATTTAGGAGAGAGCGTCTATAAGTATACAGCCAGAGGGCTTCATAGACAGTGGGAGCAGCGGAAACGTGAGCAAGATGTTTTATGTGATAAATCAGGTATCGCGGAGTTGGAACGTCTGTTTTAATGTGGTAGTCAAAGAGTTTGACTTCATCAAAATAGCAGATGAACCTTGTATATACAAAAAGGTAGTAGAGAGTATGGTGATGATCCTCGTAGAGTACGTGGATGACATACTCTTGATAGGGAAGGAGTTTCCTATGCTACGCTCGGTCAATCTCCGCTTATCACAAGGATTCTCCATATAGCATCAAAGTGATACCTCCTAAATCCTGGGTTTTGGATCTATGAGATAGATCTAATTGGATGTTAGGATTCTCACTAGTTGTAGTGAGATGGTATCAATCGATCCTGGGGAGAATCACTGGAAAGGTTCCAGGGTGATAAGGACGACTGAATGTCAGTCGCAGGCATTGTCTTTACCCTCAGTGGAAGGACGGTATGTTGGAAGAGTTCCAAGCTAGATACCGGGACTTAGTAGACGATTAAAGGCAAGATACATCGTTACCAAGGATGCTACCAATGAGGCAGTCTAGATATATAATAGTTCATGAGATGAACTTAGTTCCTGCCATTGTGTGATAATGGAGTTGTGGCTTATGCCAAGGAACCCCCGTCCCATCAATCAATCTAGATATGATTCTTAGGCAGTATCACCTGATCATGGAGATGGTTGATCTCCAGGGAGATCGACGTTAGGAGAGTAGACATAGAGGACAACAGCACGGATCCACTCACAAAGGCCTTTTTCCCAGTAGAGACTCTTATGGGATGGTTGAGTATGAGATACTTCAACTGCAGCTAATTGTTGGGTATGCGATACCACAACAGATGGCACTAGTGCAAGTGGGAGATTGTTAGTTATATATATGCCCTAGAGGCCATTACTATACATACGATGTATATTGTAGTGGATACTTGGACATATATAGGGAGAACTTTCTTGCTCGACATGATAGTGTGCTATCTGGTTGTACTTTATCTTAACATGTACTCTGATTGTCTCTATGTTACATGTTGATAAAGCCCTTAGGATATGTACTCGACTGCTGGGACTATGATAAGATCATACTAGTAGGGCCACGTAAGTCGACGAGTACATCCTATAACTGTTCCTAGTCGAGGGTGTATCGAGACAGGGCATCGATACGCCAGAGTAGACTAGTGTATACGCATCTTGACCCATATGATGGGCGATGGATGATCCTATATCCATCGGTGTTTGACATCAAGGATGGTGTTCGGGTGCTCAGTAGAGACTGGGTACACTGGACGGACTCGCCGAGAACTCCCAGATGGTATTATACCTCACGTCAGATAGCAGTTCTCCGGTGACACTGGTACAGAGTAGTCTGTTGACCCGAGATCGTCATAGAGTCTTGTGTGATTCCCACTGTGCTTTGATTTCCATCATACCACGTCCAAGAGGGCGTGCAAAAAGGTGGCTTTTGGGTACAGTCCCGAATCACATGGAGGCAATGAGCAATAGGAGGGGATTCGTCTCTCCCGGTATAGGGAGTTGATGTTGTGCTGTGTTCGATTGGCTATAACTGGAAATCCCTGGCGAGGGTTGCTGAGATTTACTGGTAAGTGTTATCAGTAGTTTCTCAAACTGTTATAGACCTCATATCGACACGACTTATCAAGCTACTAGGGTCTGACGTTAACCACCCTTAGGCGAGATATGCAACATATCAGACGACGAGACCGGACTGTACGGGAGTGTTACTGATTGGATTCGCAGGAGAATATACATGCTTGCTTGTTGATCTTCTGATCGCTCAATACCTGGGTGGCTGTTACGTTTAGCTGACCGCTTGCAGCTTGTGGGTGTTTGATATGATCATCACCTACTGCCGGCGTATTGACGATTCTTTAGAGTCTTACACAGAGGTTTCTTGACTCAGGAAAAACGGAGTAGGAGCACATATGTGATATGTGCGGGACCGAGGATAATGCGATATGAGATACCGTATTCTATTCTCACGATATTTGATATCAGCCGGGTCATCGGATCAAGTGTTGATTCGATGAATCGGTAAATGAGATATTAGTCGGTTATATGCGATATAGCCGGATTGTCGGATCGAGTGTTGATTCGATAATTTAATGTATAATAATATATATGGTATATTAAATTACATTAACTAATATTAGCTCACTAAAAGATTCTTTTTCTCACTTGGGTAATACATTGATAAATATGCGATATATGTTAATTGTATTATTTTATTTTGTTACGATAAATATTGTATATGTGATATATAATATTGTAACATGATATGATTATTAATGTAACAAGATTAGTGGAGATTAAACAAGATTAGGGTTTGAATTGGGTTAGTTGTTTCATGAACCTTCTAGAAGGTTTCATTTTGTTTTGTGTTAGATATTTTAATGTGACTCATCTTTAACTCAACCCAAACCCTAACCCTAGTTAAATCTCTAAAAAGTTTTAGTTAACCATGGTTGCATTATTCATCATTATCATCTTTTCATTATTCATCACAAAAAGGTTGATCTATTATTCATTCATCTTCTTCCTTGAGTTCTTCATGGAAAAAGCTTTCTAGTTTTTTCTAAGTGATGATTATGTGTGAGAAAAAGATTATAAATGAGAGCTAAAATTCTACTTCATCATTCTCATCTACCCTTGCCCTTTAGATGAGTGTGTTCACTTCATTTAGTGAGTGTTAGCTTGTGTTAATGAAACTTCAAGGTAGATCATCTTTGTTATCGAAGATCGGAAGTAAGTTTGCATCATTCTCTTCGTGGAGCCTTTCTAGAGTCCGGATGCACGATGATCGCAGCGAAGGGACCTCAACACGGAGCTTAAGAAGTGAAGGACCGGATCTACAAAGGTTTTAATCCCTCTCACTTAGTGTTAAAGTGTTTAACATGCTTGTTTTCGCCTAATCTCTAGTGTAAAGATCTTGTTAAGGGTTGTTCGGCACAGCTAATTTTTAAATCGGTCATGGTTGATGCCTCATAGACCCTTGTGGCAGTGCCTAGCATCCCAACAAAAGTAGTGTTCCGACTGCTTCAGAAGTATAATCAGAAGATGAATCCTCTAAAATGCACGTTTGGAGTCTTCTCGGGAAAATTCCTAGGATTCATCATACGTCACCGGGGTATCGAAATCGACCCTTCAAAGATCAAGGCGATTATGGAAATACCCACGTCGAGAACTCTTAAACAATTGCGATCTCTTCAAGGAAAGCTCGCATATATCCGGCGGTTCTTAGCTAACCTCTCTGGAAAATGTCGTCCCTACAGTCATCTAATGAAGAAGGGGATCCCGTTCGTCTGGGATCAAAAGTGCCAAAATGCACTTAACGAAATTAAACAATACCTGCAAAATCCGCGGGTATTGACCGCTCCGGTTAAGGGAAAACCCCTTATCCTATATACGACGGCCCTTGAAGGTTCTCTAGGCACGCTATGGGCATAAGAACGATCAGGGAAAGGAGAAAGCTCTATATTATTTGAGTCGAGTCCTCCTAGGGGCAAAAAACAACTATTCCCCCTTCGAAAAGTTTTTCCTGGCACTGATCTTCGCAATAACGAAGCTCAGAAATTACGCTTTAACACATGAGGTTCATCTCATATCAAAAGTGGATCCTCTCAAATATCTTATGTCAAGAGCCATATTAATAGGAAGGCTTGCCAAATGGGCCCTCCTCCTAATGGAGTTCTCGATAACGTATCGACCCCTTAAAGCAGTGAAAGACCAGGCCATTGCCAACTTTCTTGCGGAGCATCCGATACCGGCCGACTCCCCATTAAATTGTGAGTTGCTGGATGAACATGCATTCGACAGGATCGAAGGAGAGAAAGAAGAAAATGATTCCTAATTGGAGCTCTACTTCGATGGAGCATCTTCCGTGGAGCAGCGAAAGCAAAACACCCCTATAATCAAAGCCGGGGTAGGCCTTATCTTCGTGACTCCGCAAGGAGGGATATTATGTTACGCACTCTCCTTAACGGAGCCAAGGACTAATAACGAAGCTGAATATGAAGCCTTGATAGCAGGTCTCGAGATCACTGTCGACATGGGAATCAAAGACCTGCTCATATTTGAAGACTCCCAGCTGATCGTGAGCAAAGTAAACGGCGACTATCTGACATGCAAGCCAGAGCTGATAAAGTATGGCGAAAGAGTGCAGTAACTGCTGACACAAATCCCCTCCTACATCTTGGAGAGTATACCGCGTGCAGAAAACAGCAAGGCGGATGCATTAGCTAAATTGGCTAAGGAACTGGCCGATGATGACCTCGATGACGTAATGATCCTCGTGCAAAGACGCCGGGTTCTCACGCCAACAGATATATCTTCGGAAGACTTAACCGAGCTATCCAAAGGAAAAGAAGCAACCGAACAAGTAGCCCTTCAAATAGAGTACAGAGAAAAGGTCAAAGACTGGAGGGAGGTCTTCATAGACTACTTCGAATCCCGAAAAATGCCCAAAAACAGGTCGTCTCGACATCAGCTCAAAAAACGAGCTCTGTCCTTCGCCCTCATCAATGATACTCTATATTAGAGATCGTTCGACTGTCTATGGCTAAGATGCCTGGGACCATAAGATGCGAAGAGAGTTGTCCAAGAAACTCACAACAGACTTTGCGGCTCTCATCAAGCTGGGCCAAAGATGAAGCTGAAAATCAAATGGGTTACTATTGGTCCACAATGATTCAGGACTGCCTCAAATATATGAAGCAGTGTCACTCGTGCCAAATTCATGGGGACTTCATCCATCAACACCCAAATCCGCTACACCCAACGGTGGCTAGCTGGCCGTTTGAAATATGGGGAACCGATATAATTGGCCCCATTGAACCGGCATCTTCCAGAGGACACCGGTTCATACTGGCAACGACCGAATGCTTCTCTAAGTGGGCAGAGCGGTACCACTAAGGGAAGTGAAGACGGAGAATATCCTCCATTTCTTTAGGACACATGTCATCTATCGGTTCGGCACTCCGTGACGAATTATCTCGGATAATGGGCCAGCTTATAGAAGTCATAAAATCAGCCGCTTCGCTCAACAGCATAAAATAGACTGGAGATACTCTTCAGTTTATAATCCTCATGCCAATGGTGTAGCTGAAGCTTTCAACAAGACCTTGACAAAAATTATAAAGAAAACAGTGTGTAGAAACAAAAGAGACTGGCATGAAAGGCTGCATAAAGCTCTCTGGGCGTACCGAACAACGTTCAAAACAACTATGAATACAACACCATACATGTTGGTATTCGGCAGAGAAGCAATGCTTCCCGTGGAAATAGAACTCCCATCTCTATGAGTAGAGGTTCGATACGAGTTAACAAATGAAGAAAATGCTCATCTTCGGCTTGAGGAGATCGATGCCCTCGATGTAACTCGTCTTATAGCACAGCAAAATCTGGAGGCTTATAAGGTAAGGATGACACGGTCATACGAAAGATTGACTAGGCCGAGAACATTCCGCCAAGACGAACTCATACTGGTCGTCAAAAGACCAATGATCCGCAATCTCGCAAAACGGTAGAAATTCGAGCCGAACTATGAAGGCCCATATATCATAGATAAAGTCTACCAAGGTAGAGCCTACCTGCTCATGGATATGCATGACAAAAGACCCTTCCGGCCAATAAACGGTCGATTGCTCAAAAAATACTATGCTTGACGAGTCACGACCTAGGTCTATCATATATGACGACGCTTGCATCCGCTCGCTATCTTCCTGAGTCAGAACTCTGAGAGAAGTATGTAAAGAAGCTCCTTCGCTTCAAATATGGCGATAAAGGACCGAGATGTCCCTAAACTAGAACCTCACCTCAAACATGGCGACAACAGACCGAGAAGTCCTTAAACTAACTACCCGCCTCAAAAATAGCGAAAACGGACCGAGAAGTCCTTAAACTAACTACCTCGCCTCAAATATGGCGACAACGGACCGAGATGTCCCTAAACTAGAACCTCGCCTCAAATATGGCAACAACGGATCGAGAAGTCCTTAAACTAATTACCTCGCCTCAAATATGGTAATATTGGACCGAGAAGTCCCTAAACTAGCAACGGGCCGAGATGTCCTTAAACTAGAACCTCGCCTCAAATATGGTGACACCGGACCGAAAAGTCCCTAAACTAAAATTTCGCCTCAAACATGGCGATAATGGACCAGAACGTCCCTAAATTAGCGCATCACCCCAAATACGGTGATCCACTCCCTTGAGATCTATATTACAATCAAAGTCCTAATAGCGGAGGTTGCAACTCAAGTCCTAATGGCTACACAGCTACTTTAGTGATGAAGCCACCCCCAAATCCTACCAGTAAATAGATGGGTCACCCGTGACGAAGCTACTTTCGAGAGTTCCATCGCTCGTAAAAAAAGGTATGTCCACAAGCGAAATGGGCACGGATGAAAACCCGAAAGGGCACCGTGAGTAAAAACAGCAGGACTGTCAGCGAGTCTGTGAAAACCAGAATAGGGCGTAAACTCGTAAAATAAAAAATTCATGAGCACTTGCAAAGTCCTATCAACCTTGTGAGAAAAAAATACCTGCGTGAGATCCTTATGACTCACAAAGGAGCAACACACTTAGGAATCCGTACGATTCCTTAGGAGAAATTACACTTACGAGATCCTCTCGACTCGTAAGGAGAATTCCCCTTATGAGACCCTCACGGCTCATAAGATTCAAAAGCCTTAAGCTACAGTTATCTGAACCTGTTCTTAAGCCGTCATATCCCCCAAGTTGTCCTACAGGAGGTCCCATATTGACCCTGTATACAATCCACGGGCATAAATAAATACTCACCCACTGGGTTCCCCCAATGGCGAGAAGTGTCCTCATACGGTGAGAAACACTTATAAGTCCCCTGGACTTGCAAGGAGAAAATACTCGTGTAAGATCCTTACGACTTATAAGAGAAAATACAATTAGGAATCCCCACGATTCCTAAGGAGAAAATACACCTACGAGATCCTCACGACTCGTAGGGAGAAACGCCTTTATGAGACCCTTACGGATCATAAAGTTAAAAAGCCTTAGTCGACATGATCTTAAACCTATTTATTAAGCCACCTTTGTTCAAATCAACAAAAGGAAAATGATGAGTCTCTCCTGGCAATATTCCATTCGTAGCGATACTGATGTCTAAAAGGGTATCAAACTTCAAGTTCTCTCACGGCAAATGATGATTCGATCCTGGCAATATTCCAGTCGCAGCGATACTGATGCCAAAATTGGTATCAGGACCCAAGTCCCCGACTCACAATAAAAATCAGCGAACAAAAAAATGCATATGAAATAGCCGAAATGATGGGGCAACTCGCAATAAAAATCAGTGATCAAAATATATATGCATATCAAACAGCTGAAATAATATGGCAACTCGAAATAAAAAACAGCGAGTAAAAACATTAAAAGAAATATAGCCGAAATGATTAGGCACCGCAAATAAATAACCGAAATGATTGGGCAATCACGACTTTCGCGATATAAAAAGCTAAAAAGATAGAGCATCGCGGAAAAAATAAAAAAATTCTGAAATTGAAACTTTCTGCCATGTAGGTAGGTCCACACCGACCCCTTTATACAATCCATGGGCATAAATGAAAGAAAGGGTACCATATTTTCTCACTATGCTCCATCAAAGGGAGAGCCAGATCTTAATAGCAACTTGTACAACCTAGAGATTAGCTCGATGTTCTTCTCATTCTAATAGGATGTAGACGCAATGTCAACAAAGGCTCTAAGGAGCCAAATCAAAAGGAGTGACGGCAAAATCCTGACTCCACCTCAACGTGCTTCTCATGCCAGCAGAATGTAGACGCAACATCATCAAAGATCCAAGGGTCAAACAAAAAAGGAGTAATGGCAAAATCCCAGCTCCAGCTCAACGTTCCTTCTCGGTGCAGATGTGACGTCAATAAAGGCTCCAAGGAGCCAAATCAAAATGGAGTCACGGCAAAATCCTAACTCCAGCTCGACTTGCTTCTCATGCCATCAGGATGCAGATGCAACGTTAACAAAAGCCCCAAGGGTCAAAGAAAAAATGGAGGCATGGAAAAATTCTAGCTCCAAGTCTTGGCGGTTCATATACAACCCAGAGACTATCTCGACGTTCCCCCACATTTCAGCAAGATGCGGACGCGACTATCAAATGAAATTGGACCAATGGCATATTCCTAGTTCCAGACTTCAATTGCAATACATACGACATAGAGGTCCTACAGATGTCTACCTTACTTTAGCAAAGAATTGGCGCGACATCGTCAAAGAAAAAAAAACGAAGTGACGGCATATTCCTACTTTCGGGTCTTGACGACAACTCATATAAAACCCAAAAGACCACTGGAGATCATCCCACCCTAGAAGGGTGTGGTTATGACTCATCGGGGCTCCAAATTGAGTCTAACCTCATGTAAAAAGCGTCATGGAAAATTCCTAACGCTTGCTCTTCTAACTGTAATATAACCTAAGAAGATTACTTGAAGATGTCTTGTCCAGCCTCCGGAGGAATCAGAGATACGACAGTCATGGGGTGATGGTATATTCCTAGCTCCGGACTTCAACTACAATACATACAACATAGAAGTCTTACAGATGTCTACCCTATATCAGCAAAGAATCGGTGCGACATCGTCAAAACGAAAAATGAAGCAACGGCATATTCCCAGCTTCGGGTCTTGAAGGAAACTCATATAAAGCCTAAACGACTATTGGAGATCATCCCACACCAGTGCGGAGTGGTTATGACTCACCGGGGCTCCAAATTGAGCCTAACCTCAAGTAAGAAGTGTCATGGCAAATTCCTAACGCTTGCCCTTCCGACGGTAATATGACCTAAGGAGATTACATAAAGACATCTTGTCCAGCTCCCGAAGGGATCAGAGACACGACAGTCGCGGGGCTACTCGAACAACGGCTTAAAGACCGCATATCGAGGAATACTTCAGCCATCGCGATGGTACGACGGACCAAAACACTAGTACCACAAACCTAATGGACCTCTGTCGTAAAGAATGGAGGTTATCTGCATAAAACGTTAGGACAAGTTTTCCTGTAAATCCAAGGGAGGCAAACTAAATAAACTCCGAAATAAGTATATAAACTAGAGACTCCAAAATGAGTGAATAAACTACAAACTCCGAAATGAGTACATAAACTAGAGACCCCGAAATGAGTGAATAAACTACAAACTCTGAAATGAGTACATAAACTAGAGACTCCGAAATGAATGAATAAACTAAAAACTCCGGAATGAGTACATAAACTAAAGACTCCGAAATGAGTGAATAAACTAAAAACTCCGAAATGAGTACATAAACTACAAACTCCAAAATGAGTACATTAATTACAAACTCTGAAATGAGTATATAAACTACTTAACGCCAAATCAAGACATCAAAGGATATAGAGGCGCAAGCATGAAATAAAATATGTCTTTTATTCATAAATCCAAATGAATACAAGATACAAAAAAGAGGAAAAGAAAAGAAGAAAGAAAGATATACAGCGACAAGGTATTTAAGACGGTGGGCAGTTCAATAAGCCAACTAGATCGTCATTTTTCCGCCGGGCTTCTGCCTCAAGCTCTAGAAACGCCGCAAGCTGAGTCCTTGCCTGTTCCTGTTGTTTTTGGTATGAGGAAAATCGATTCTCAAGCTCTTTCTCGGCAGTCCTGTGAGTCTCAACCATCTTGTGTGTAAAAATGACGGCTTTATCAAGAGCCACCACCATCGTAATGGCCTCCTAAAGGACTCGCCAAATTTCATAGGCCCAAGTAGTCTTGGTGGTGAGCTGGGCTTGAAGTTCCCCCAAAGAATTCGAAGCCAACTCCCTTGCTGAAAAATTCTTGTTGAGCCTTTTCTTGCAAGACTGACGATTGGCCGCACACCAATCGATCCATCCACGCAAGTTGTCCTTTATGGATAAGATATCAGAAGGAAGGCGTATGCATTCGAATCCATGTAGGGAAGCCTCCACTTCACGGCAATAATCGACCCAAGTACGCACCAGCGCCTCATCATGATATGTGGCAAGAACGGACAAGGAAGCATTGGCTATTAGTTATGTGTATGCCCTAGAGGCCATTACTGTACATGTGATGTATATTGTAGTGGATGCTTGGAAATACACAGGGAGGACTTTCTTGCTCGACATGATAGTATGCTATCTGGTTGCACTTTATCTTAACATGTACACTTATTGTCTCTCTATTATATGTTGATAAAGCCCTTAGGATGAGTACTTGACTACCAGGATTATGATGCAGATCATACTAGTGGGGACATGGTAGTCGGTAAGTACATCCTTTAAATGTTCCTAGTCGTGGGAGTATCGAGACAGGGAATCGATACTCCAGAGTAGACTAGCGTATAACATCTCGACCCATGTAGATGGGCAATGGATGATCCCATATCCATTGGTGTTTGACATCAGAGATGGTATACAGGTGCTCAGTAGAGACTGGGTACACTGGATGGACTCGCCGAGAACTCCCAGATGGTATTATACCTCACGTCAGATGGCAGTTCTCTGGTGACACCGGTACAGGTTAGTCTGTAGACCCGAGATCATTATAGAGTCTTGTGTGATTCCCACTGTGCTTTGATTTGCACCTTACCACGTTCAAGAGAATGTGCAAAACGGTGGCTTTTGGGTACAGTCCCGAATCACATGGAGGCAATGAGCGATAGGAGGGGTTTCGTCTCTCCCGGTATTGGGGGTTGATATTGTGCTGTGCTTGATTGGTTATAACAGGAAGTCCCTGGCCAGGGCTGCTTCAGAGATATACTGGTAAGTGTTATCAGTAGTTTCTCGACCCGTTATGAGCCTCATATTGGCACGACTTATCGAGTTATTGGTGTCTGACGTTCACCACCCCTAGACGAGATATGCGACATATCAGACGAAGAGACCGGACTGTACGGTAGTGTTACTGATTGGATTCGCAGGAGTGTGAGAAGGCTTGCTTGTTGATCTTCTAATTACTCAATACCCGAGTGGCCGTTACGTTTAGTAGACCGTTGCGGCTTGTGGGTGTTTGATATGGTCTTCACCTACTGCCGGTGTATTTACGAGTCTTTAGAGTCCTACACAAAGGTTTCCTGGCTCAAGCGATACAGAGTAGGAGCACATATGAGATATGTGCGGGACCGAGATTAATGCGCGTCTGTGATACCGTATTCTATTCTCGCGATTTGTTACATCGGTCGGATATATGTGATATAATCGGGTTATCGGATCTAGTGTTGATTCGATAAGCTGTTACATGTGATATTAGTCGGTTACATGTGATATAGCCGGATTATTAAATCAAGAGTTGATTTGATAATCTAATGTATAATTATATATTAGATATATTAAGTTACATTAACTAATATTTGCTTACTTATGATTTCTTTTCTCACTAGTTGTGCACATTGTATATATGTGATATGTATATTTGTGTACATGTTTGTGTCATGTTTGATGATACATGTAAGATGGGTGTATGAGACATACACATGCTTATGATAATTATTAGGGTTTATATTTATTTTGGTAATTACAAAATGGTGGCATTTTGTCATGGCTAATAGCTTGTAGAAGCTTGTAGTGTTTATTGACCAAGTCCACTCTTTTGTTTTGCCTAAGATATTTATTAACCCAACAATTTATCCTAGCCATGGTTATGTCTCTACAAGGGTTAGCATATGATGCTTAACTCACCCATGGTTGCAATTATCCTTTGGATAATTATCATTAGAGTTTCCTTCTTCTTCCTCCTCAAAAAGCTTTCTAGCTTCAATGGAGATGAGAGAAAATTAGTGAGAAAAATAAATCTAAAGTGAGCCCACTTCCTACTTCATCATCCTCTACGTAAATCATTTTCGACCTCGAAGACTTCGATGCAAGCTTGTTCATTTCTTCATGGGAGCCTCTCTAGAGTCCGGGAGTTCATGATCGCAGCGAAGGGACTACTACACAGAGATATTGAAGTGAAGGACTGGTCTACAAAGGTTGTATTCCTTGTTCACTTTAGTTGCAAAGTTGTTTGCATTTGATTCGTCGCATTTTCTAGTATACGATTCTAGGTTAGGGTTAGCTAGTACAGCTAAAATTTTAATTTGGTATGGACGATACCTCCCGAAACCTTGCTGCCGTGCTAGGTAACCCTGCAATGGTATCAGAGCCATGCTAGAAAATTAGACGGATTTTGTTAGGATTACGAAACCGAAACTACTCCGAAACTTGCAACACGAAACCCTAGTTTCTGTCAATTTTAAAAAGTCCTCTAATTTTTTTTAAACAACTGCAGAATTTTATATGGGATATAACATAAACATAGACGAAAATTTATGCGATTTTGGCAAACTTTGGACGGCCACATGAGGTAAAAAACTGGTCTGCTCGGTTGGAATACAGATTCTGGGCTTCAATTTTTGTCTGTGTTCCAGTCTCTGGGTTCTGGTGTTTCAGGTGTTTTTTTTTTAAGTTTGCATGTGATGTGATCTTACACTATAAGCAATTCGAAGTGTTTCATACTTGTAGTTTTAACATTGTTTCGGGTATTCGCATGTTGTCTAGGCGAAGTTAAAAAGTTCGATCGAATATCAAAAACCCATTTTTCCAAGTTTAACGTATTCAGAAAATCATGCAAGTAATTCTGTGAACCCTCTAGAAGAATGAAACCCTAACTCGACTTTTTGGATCGCGGAACCGCGGTCATACCCTAGGGTTTGCCACAGTTCCGTGGCGACATAAGTGAGTCTTGGGTCTGCCCTTCTACGGCTGGTGCATAGGTACTGTGGCATGTTCTGGGTATTATTGAACTGTGCTCAAGTGTTGAGCTGTCGGGGAATTGTGGGACTTTGATGACTCGATCGAAAAGTTTAACATCGTCCGGATATCATGTGATGGGATACAATACTTGGAATCTACACAAATTTGAATTTTATAAATCTAGTAATTTAGTCTCATTTGATCGGTTGCCACGGAATTTTGATGTGATCAAAGTCCGTCACAATCACGTAGCGAACGCGGATACTCGCCGGGTAACCTTATTAGATAGCCACGCCGCATAGCCCCGACCAAGTGACTGTAGGAGAACCCCATTGCCAAAAGCATCCATTTGGGTGCTCGCGGCCGTGGTGTTCCGCCTTAGTGCACTTCGTCGACGGTATCGGGGGTGCGGCCGTGTACTAAAGTTTCCGACGAGCATTCGATCAGGTTATCGGGAATCTTGTTGAATTACCCGACAGGTTATTGGAAAGTGTTTTCAATATCGAGACAAAAATACGGGGTTTATAAATGTTAGGCATGAGATGTCTAAGGAATTCATTGGTTGGGCATGAAATCCAAAGTATGTGATACATTTGGTTTATGATGTCTAAGGTGGTTCCGGATTCCAACTGTTGTAGTTTTTCACTTTCTTTTCTACGACCGTAAGTGTAATATGTGGTGTATCGCCGGTTTCGTTGCTATACGACGACGACAATTGGGATACGTATATTTACTTACATGGATGACATGTGATGTTATGTGTTGCTGGGATATGTTATATTGGATCGTCGTGTTTGGATAGCTGGGGGTTTTATGTGAGATGAGAGTTTTTCATTTTCATTCATGTAAAAGCTTGTATGTAATATTCTTTTATTGGGGCACTTCCGAGTTGAGGATGATGTTACCATTGATATATATTATTTCCTTTTCCGCATTAGGATAGACCCAAGGTGGGGAGCACAAGTAACCGGGTTCTAGGGTCCAGTGGGAGACCATCTCGAGGAGTCGAGGCCGGGTCTCCTAACTCTAGATTTGGTAGGGTTGCTTGTCGCTCTCGTGGGGGTCTAGGGATGTGGGTTTGGCTATTCATCGTGACCATGGAATCCGTGTTTTATACAGGCTTAATTTAAATCCCGGAAATCCTAGTATATCCAATATTTCATATGTTGATTTCTGCTGCGATGTTCTGTGATGTGATCACTTGGTATGTTGAGATAGATACTGTATATAGTATATGAGATATATTATATAGACGTTGCTTATGTTTTACACCTGCGCTAGGCCTGCCCCGCTCTGCCGTTAGTTACCTAACCTAACGGTGCATGACGGGACATCGAGGCGAATGCGGATGGTATAAGCGTACGTTGTATTTATCTGTGATGTTTAGGTAATTTAAATGATGGGACTTTATTAATGAGATTAATAAAAGAAAAGAAACCTAAAGATGTTGTAGAAACTTGTTTAAAACTGGTAGCTCTAGTTCTTGCTTTGCATAGCGGTATTCCTTGTATAATATCCAGCACCTTATTCGATAAGGAAATAGCCGAGATCTCTTCACTGGGAGTGACCTCTTTAGTGAAACTAGCAGATACTACAACCCACTCGGTTTGTCTTTTGATTGCTTCTTTAGTTTTTGCCATGCACAGTGGTATTTATGAAATATCTTGCACCTTATTCGATAAGGAAAGAGCCGAGATCCCTTCACCGGGAGTGAGCTCTTTAGCAAAACTACTAAAAGCCTAAAAAACACTCTTTTTCAAAATCACTCGATTCTATGACGATATCAAGTTCATTATGCATAAGGTTTTCTTAAAAACCTGTCGTAGCCCTCCGTCATTTAAGATAAGTACCTCATAGTATTCGTGCTACGTTTGTTGGTTTTCGTCAAGGCGTAGTGTGCGGTAGCTATTTATGTTTATCTGTAAAAGCATATGATGTGATTGAGTTAGGGTTGTCATGCGACTTTGTTGGCTTTCGTCAAGGGTCGTACGGGTGGGTTTAATTCAATCAAGAAATGTACGGGTAAAACTTGACTAGCACCCTATGGTTTGTTGGCTTACGTCAAGGTCATAGGATGCTGGGGGCAAAATATTATCGGGAATTTCAAGTGTTGAAATTTGCAATGAGATTGCATACCTTTTATGAGATAGTTGGATCCCGATACCCACTGCGAATAATAGTTACTCCTGGGAGAGTTTTGCACATTACGATTAGCCGATCAAGTAGGTGTCTAGAAAGGTGTCAACGGGGTTACGCCCTTGGGAAAATGAGGTTTATTTTAATTAGGTCTGTGTGAAAGCACGGGGAACCTCCCTCAAAGTACTGGCACCGGCCTGGCTGAAAGATTGGCGAACTTGTAGGGTGTAATTAATCCCGGCTTGTATTTCCTTTTAGGGTTTGAAGGAAGATTTGATAAAAACAGTGGGAGACATCCTGATTAGATAAAATAATAACCAATCTAATTTTGCAAGAGCATACGCTGAGTGTTTTCTTCTCTCTCTCTCTCCAGGTAGCGACCTTGTCATGCCTTAATCAAGATAATAATATGAATGTATTGACCGAAACCGCTTGTAATACTGAGCTGGGGAACGTTGGTCCCGCTTCAACTTATAATTGTTATATGACCGAGTAGGAATTAGGGGATTACCAGGATTCCCGTGCCGCCCAAATGAAGAAAGTGCATGCTGATGCATCTTCTCGGGTATGTTCATTACCGAGAACTATTTTTCAGTATCCTCTACGTCCTGGGTATGTGATATCGGATCAGGATACCACATACGTAATATGTTACATGGGCTACAGATAGGTAGAGAATTGAGAATGGGTGATAAGTTTTAAGAGTTAGAAATGGTGCAATTGTTGCAGCCAACATGTTGGCAGTTATCACCCTGTATTACCAAATTCATTGATTCTGAACGAATGTTATTGGATACCGAACCTGATATACAACATCATATCAGTCCCTTTATTTAGTAAAGAAGGATATAATTTTTTATTGATGGATAATGTTTTGAACATTTCCTATATCAAAAGTTGATCGGTTCAGGCACGTTATCTAAAAGCATACACGTTCTAAATCAAACCACAGTTCTTAACGTACAGAACACACATAAGAGGAAGAGTTCAGAAATGAATCCTTCTTGAGGCATTGTAGACTAGGTCATATCAATGCGACCCGACTAGCTAAGTTATATAAAGATGCATATTTAAATCAGTTTGAATTTATATCTTATGAAACTTGCTAGTCATGTTACAAAGATAAGATGACCATAGCTATGTTTATTGGAAACAGAGAAAAAGTTGATGAACTCTTGGGATTGATACATGATGATGTATGAAAGTCCCCGATCTACACATGCCAGGACTGGTTCTTTGTACTTCATTACATTCACTGACGATCTCTCAAGATTCGGACATATGTTCCTGTTGAAACAAAAGTCTGAAACTTTTGAGAAATTCAAAGAATATAAGTCAGAAGTAGAGAACCAAAACGGGTATAAGTATTATGTCCTTTGATGTGATCAGGGAGGAGAATACTTGCGCACAGAATTCCTGGACTATTCTAAAGGAGAATGAGATTCTCTCTCAGCATTACTCCTCCATATACACCACAACACGTCGGTGTATCGGGGCGGAGAAATCGCACTCTATTAGATATGGTGTGCTCTATAATGAGTACTACTGAGTTGCCTATTTCTTTTTGGGAGTTATGCACTTGAGAAGCTACATATCTATTGAATAGGGTTCCAACCAAATCAGGTGCCTACCACTCCATATGAGCTATGGTATGGGAAGAGCCCATCTGTTAAGTAAGTTAAGATTTGGGGTTGTCCGACCTATGTCTAAAAGCAAAATTCGGACAAGCTCGAGGTAAGGTCAGTTCTGTGGAAGTTTGTTGGATATCCCAAGCATTCGCAAGGGAATATCTTCTACCACACCGAGGAACAAAAGGTGTTTTATTTCTCGGCATTCCACCTTTTTAGAAAAGGAATTTAGCTTGGAAACAAATTAGTGGTCATGAGGTAGAACTGGAAGGAGTTCCATCTATACAAACTACAGCTTATGATTTGGTAGAACCGGAGGATTCAATAGTTCCCAACGAACCTCAGCCTCTCCGCCGATCTGGTAGGGTTTCTCATCCGCCTGAGAGATACTTCGGTTTTCTCTATGACGGTGGGAGCGAGAATTGCATCATGAGATGATGACACAACTAGTTTTCGAGTAGGCCATCAGGAGATGGGACTCTGTGAGAATGGCTGGATGCTAAGCAATTTGAGATGGAATCCATATACACCAACAAAGTATGGACTTTGGTTGTTATATCTGAAGGGTTAAACCCCCATCAGAAGCAAGTATATCTTTAGAAGATTACTTGGTGTAAATGGAAAAGTTAAGACTTTCAAAGCTAGACTTATTATAAAAGGTTCTCGTCATCGACCAGGTGTGGATAATGATGAAACCTTTTCTCCAGTGGCTATGTTTAAGTCCATCCGGATCCTACTTGCCATTGCTATATACCATTACTACGATATCTGGCGGTTGGGTGTTATGACTGCTTTTCTAAATAGTGATTTAGAAGAGAGCGTCTATAAGTACACAGCCAGAGGGCTTCGTAAACAGTGGGAGCAGCGAAAACGTGTGCAAGTTGCTTTATGGGATAAAGAAGGCATCGCGGAGTTGGAACATCTTTTTTGATGTGGTAGTCAAAGAGTTTGACTTCATCAAAATGTTAGATGAGCCTTCTATATACAAAAATGTAGTAGGGAGTATGGTGGTGTTCCTCGTATTGTTCGTGGATGACATACCCTTGATAGGAAAAGAGTTTCCTATGCTACGCTCGGTCAATCTCCTCTTATCACAAGGATTCTCCATATAGGATCAAGGTGATACCTCCTAAATCCTAGGTTTTGGATCTATGAGATAGATCTAAGTGGATGTTAGGGTTCTCACTAGGTGTAATGAGATGGTATCAATCGATCATGGGGAGAATCACTGGATAGCTTCCTGGGTGGTAAGGTCGACTGAATATCAGTCACAGGCATTGTCTTTACCCTTAATGGAGGGACGGTATGTTAGAAGAGTTCCAAACTAGATACCGTGGCATACTGGACGTTAAAAGCCGGATACATTGCTACTTACGATGCTACCAAAGAGGCAGTCTGGGTGTATATTAGTTCATGAGATGAACTTCGTTCCTACCATTGTGTGACAATGGAGTTGTGGCTTATACCTAGGAACCCGCGTCCCATCAGATATCCAGACATATTCTAAGGTAGAATCACCTGATCAGGGAGATGGTTGATCTCCATGAGATCGAGGTTAGGAGAGTAGACACAGAGAACAACACGGCGAATCCACTCATAAAGGCCTTTTCCCAATAGAGACTTTTATAGGATGGTTGATTATGGGATACTACAACAACTGCTGATTGTTGGGTATGAGATACTACAACATATGGCCCTAGTGCAAGTGGGAGATTGTTAGTTATGTGTATGCTCTAGAGGCCATTATTGTACATGCGATGTATATTATAGTAGATGCTTAGACATACATAGGGAGGACTTTATTGCTCGACATGATAGTATGCTATCTGGTTGCACTTTATCTTAACATGTATACTTATTGTCTCTCTATTACATGTTGATAAAGCCCTTAGGATGAGTACTTGACTACCAGGATTATGATGCAGATCATACTAGTGGGGACAGGGTAGTCGGTAAATACATCCTTCAAATGTTCCTAGTCGTGGGAGTATCGAGACAGGGCATCGATACTCCAAAGAAGACTAGCGTATAGCTTCTTGACCCATGTAGATGGGCGATGGATGATCCCATATCCATTGGTGTTTGACATCAGAGATGGTATACGGGTACTCAGTGGAGTCTGGGTACATTGGACGGACTCGCCGAGAACTCCCCGTTGGTATTATACCTCAAGTCAGATGGCAGTTCTCTGGTGACACTGGTACAGGTTAGTCTATAAACTCGTGATCGTCTTAGAGTCTTGTGTGATTCCCACTGTGCTTTGA
This sequence comes from Agapanthus africanus, assembly GCA_030015575.1. Classification (NCBI taxonomy): domain Eukaryota; kingdom Viridiplantae; phylum Streptophyta; class Magnoliopsida; order Asparagales; family Amaryllidaceae; genus Agapanthus; species Agapanthus africanus. The sequence continues at coordinate 572,256,459 of CM057344.1, forward strand.
TTTCCACCTTACCACGTTCAAGAGAACGTGCAAAACGGTAGCTTTTGGTTACAGTCCCGAATCCCATAGAGGCAATGAGCGATAGGAGGGGTTCCGTCTCTCCCGGCATTGGGGGTTGATGTTGCGCTGTGCTCGATTGGCTATAACAGGAAGTCCCTAGCCAGGGCTGCTTTAGAGATATACTGGTAAGTGTTATTAATTTCTCGACCCATTATGGGCCTCATATCGGCACCACTTATCGAGTAACTGGGGTCTGACGTTTACCACCCCTAGACGAGATATGCGACATATCAGACAAAGAGACCGGACTGTACGGTAGTGTTACTAATTGGATTCGCAGGAGTGTGAGCAGGCTTGCTTGTTGATGTTCTGATCGCTCAATACCCAGGTGGCCATTATATTTAGCAGACTGCTTGCGGCTTGTGGGTGTTTGATATGATCATCACCTACTGTCGACGTATTGACGAGTCTTTAGAGTCCTACACAGAGGTTTCCTGGCTCAAGCGAAATGGAGTAGGACCACATATGTGATATGTGCGGGAACGAGATTAATGCGCGAATGTGATACCGCATTCTATTCTCGTGATTTGTGACATCGGTCGGATATATGTGATATAGCCGGGTTATCGGATCAAGTGTTGATTCGATAAGTTGTTACATGTGATATTAGTCGGTTACATGTGATATAGCCGGATTATTAAATTAAGAGTTGATTTGATAATCTAATGTATAATTATATATTTGATATATTAATTTATATTAACTAATATTTGCTCACTTATGATTTTTTTTTCTCACTAGTTGTGCACATTGTATATATGTGATATGTATATTTGTGTACATGTTTGTGTCATGTTTGATGATACAAACAAGATGGGTGTATGAGACACACACATGCTTATGATAATTATTAGGGTTTATATTTATCTTGGTAATTACAAAATGGTGGCATTTTGTCATGGCTAATAGCTTGTAGAAGCTTGTAGTGTTTATAGACCAAGTCCACTCTTTTGTTTTGCCTAAGATATTTATTAACCCAACCATTTATCCTAGCCATGGTTATGTCTCCACAAGGGTTAGCATATGATGCTTAACTCACCCATGGTTGCAATTATCCTTTGGATAATCATCATGAGAGTTTTCTTCTTCTTCTTCCTCAAAAAGCTTTCTAGCATCAATGGAGATGAGAGAAAATTAGTGAGAAAAATAAATCTAAAGTGAGCCCACTTCCTACTTCATCATCCTCTACTACATTCCATTTAGTATATGGTGTTTGCTTCAATAATTCCACAATTAGTGAAGAGATAGCTTGGGTTAGTGTCTCCTCGGCGTAGATCATCTTCGGCGTCAAAGACTTCGATGCAAGCTTGTGTTGGGTTGTCTAGCACGACAGCAAGTTTTCGGGAGGCATCATCCTTGCCATATTTAAAAATTTGCCGTTCTAGTAAACCCTAACCTTAGAATCGCTACTAGAAAATCCGACGAAACATAATGTAAACACTTTACATCTAAAGTGAACAAGGAATACAACCTTTGTAGACCGGTCCTTCACTTCAATAATTCCGTGTAGTAGTCCCTTCGCTGTGATCATGAACTCCCGGACTCTAGAAAGGCTCCCATGAAGAAACGAACAAGCTTGCATCGAAGTCTTCGAGGCCGAAGATGATCTACGTCGAGGAGAAACTAACCCAAGCTATCTCTTCACTAATGGTGAGATTAGTTAAGCAAACACCCTAAACTAAATGGCAAGTAGTAAAGGATGATGAAGTAGGAAGTGGGCTCACTTTAGTTTTATTTTTCCCACACTAATACTTCACTTGAAAAAAACCTAGCAAGCTTTTTCTTTTGTTGAAGAAGAAGAAGCAATGAAACTCATGAGAGTGTGAGGTTGGAATTGCAACCATGGTGAGTTAGTGTCATGCCTAACTCATGTAAAGAATAAACCATAGCTATGAGTTAAGGGTTGCGTTAATAAATATCTTAAGGTAGAAAAAAAAGTGGACTTAGTCAATGAAACCTACAAGCTTCTACAAGCTTTGAACCATGACTCATTATCCAAATGTTTAAAATACTTAAGACAAATAAAACCATAACTTAACCTACCATGGTGTAAATCTCATACTAACTATGTTGCAAGTGTAACCTAGCATGACACACTTATATATATCACATATATATTTTTTGCCAGAAAGAAAACAATACATATATCACATATATGTAAAGTATATCAAATGTGAGAAAAGAAATCTTAAGTGAGCTAATACTAGTTAATGTAATGTAATATATCAAATATATAAAATTATGCATTAAATTATTAAATCAACTCTTGATTTAATAATCCGGCTATATCATATACAACCGACTAATATCATATGAATCAACTTATCGAATCAACACTTGATCCGATAACCCGGCTATATCATATATAACCGATCGATATCACATATCGCGAGAATGGAATGCGGTATCACATACACACATTAATCTCGGTCCCGCATATATCACATATGTGCTCCTACTCCGTTTCGCTTGAGCCAGGAAACCTCTGTGTAGGACTCTAAAGACTCGTCAATACGCCGGCAGTGGGTGATGATCATATCAAACACCCACAAGCCGCAAGCGATCTGCCAAACGTAACGGCCACCCGGGTATTGAGTGATCAGAAGATCAACTAGCAAGCCTTCTCATACTCCTGCGAATCCAATCAGTAACACTACCGTACAGTCCGGTCTCTTCATCTGATATGTCGTATATCACAGCCTGGGGGTGGTATAACGTCAGACCCCAATAGCGTGATAAGTCATGACGATGCAAGGTCCATAACGGTCCGAGAAACTACTGGTAACACTTACAAGTAAATCTCAGCAACCCTGGCCAAGGATTTCCTGTTATGGCCAATCGAGCATAGCGCAACATCAACTCCTAATACCGGGAGAGACGGAATCCCTCTTATCGCTCATTGCCTCCATGTGACTCGGGACTGTACCCAAAAACCAACTTTTTGCATGATCTCTTGACTGTGGTATGGTCGAAATCAAAGCACGGTAGGAATCACACAAGTCTCTATGACGATCTCGGGTCTACAGACTAACCTGTACCAGTGTCACCAGAGAACTGCTATCCGACGATAGGTATAATACCATCTAGGAGTTCTCGGCGAGTCCGTCCAGTGTACCCAGTCTCCAATGAGCACCCGTATACCATCTCTGATGTCAAAAACCAATGGATATGGGATCATCCATTGCCCATCATATGGGTCAAGAAGCGCATACGCCAGTCTACTCCGGAGTATCGATACCCTATCTCGATACTCCCACGACTAGGAAAATTTGAAGGATGTACTTACCGACTACCTTGTCCCCACTAGGATGATCTACATCATAATCCTAGTAGTCAAGTACTCATCCTAAGGGCTTTATCAACATGTAATAGAGAGACAATAAGTGTACATGTTAAGATAAAGTATAACCAGATAGCATACTATCATGTCGAATAAGAAAGTCCTCCCTATATATGTCCAAGCATCCACTACAATATACATCACATGTACAGTAATGGCATCTAGGGCATACATAAAACTAACAATCTCCCACTTGCACTAAGTCCATCTATTGTAGTATCCAATACCCAACAATATAGCAGTGGCTGTAGTATCACATACTCAACCATCCAATAGAAGTCTCTCTAGGGGTAAGGCCTTTGTGAGTGGATCCGCTATGTCAACCTTCTGGTCTACTCTCCTAACCTCGATCCCTTGGAGATCAATCATCTTCCTGATCAGGTGATAATTGCTTCAGAATATGTCTGGAACGCTGATGGGACCTGCGTTCCTAGGACAATGCCACAACTCCATTGTTGTCACAATAACAGTTATTGGACGCTCAATGGTAGGAACCTTGTTCATCTCATGAACAAGAAATGCCCAGACAAGCACTTTAGCAGCATCATTGTGTTGCGCCACGGCAGCGCCCCGGCCTCTTTCTCGAGGCCAAAATGCGGAATAAAATTTTTTTCCTTGCTCGGAAACCGGCGCTACCGCGGACAATTACCCGGATCGAAACCATTAACCTATACTAGCTAACTAGAGAGATAGGGTGAGAAGTTATACCAAGCGATCCGTGTCCTTCGGTCTTCATCTCCACTCCGATCTCTTGCGGAATCTCCGTCACCTCCTCGCTCGTCGGAAAGGGCACCACGTAGCCGAAATCTTTTACGGGCTCCCGCCTCTTGACCGAGGCAACTCGGGCGCGAAGTTGGCTAGCCGACGCGTCCAAGGCTTGCTATAGAATAGTGTAGTGAACTTGTCTCTTTAGGGGTTATTGAGGTTGCCTTGATGTGGAGGAATAGAGAAGAGAAGGAGAGAAAGGAAAAAAGAGCTTTCAAGCTTATCTTTTGCAACCATGGAAAAGAGATGAGAAATGCCACACCCAAAAATTATTCCTCTCTCTCTCTCTAGCAAATGGCCGGCCCCCCTTCTCTAGAAAATGAGATTGGAGAGAGAAAAGAAAACCTCTCCAAAGATATCAAATAAAATGGAAAAACCAATAAAGAAAATGGTCACTCTCATTTCTTTTCTTAATCCTTTCTACCATCCATCACAATGAAAGCAAGTGAGAAGACCAAAAAAGGATCTCATCATGAAATAGCAATCATGATGCCACAAATATGCAAAGAAACCCCTCACAAAGTGTTAATTGCAAACTTGCAATTAACACCCTCCATCACAAAGTCCGGCCGAGAAGGAATGAAAGAAAACCGGCCGGAACGGAATGCAAACTGGCAACTTCAGAAAACCGATCCCGTAATAAATTACAGGAAAACCCCACTGCTGCAAATACATGCCCGTATTTGTATTACCACTGAACACAAATGCAAAGAGACAAAATCTACACTGTACTAGACTAGGACCGGCTTAAGCCAAAGCCGGCTAGTTAAATCCGTTCGATCCTGATCTGTGCAATACCGCACGTATCAGATCAAACCCTGCCATATTACTATACGGCTACTAGTACAAAACTGTCCGATCCTGATCCGTGCAATACCGCGCGTATCTGATCGGACCCTGCCATATCTCCATACGGCCTCTACAGCGTTTCGCCCGAAACTTGAGTAACTGAAACTGAGTGTGGTGGACTCTAAAGACTCGTCAATACCTTGGCTGTGGATTTAACCACTAGCACGTCAGAGGTATAAGCCAATACGTGACGGGCCACCAGGTATTGACCAAATGGGACGTCGATGAGGAAGCTCACCCCGACACCCAACTGAGCCTGTCAGTGACAATAGCCGTACAGTCCGGTCCGTTCGTCTATGAGTATCGCATGGCGGGCCTAGGGGGTTGGTAAAAGTCAGACCCCCAAAAGCGGTACAAGTCGTGTCGGAGCGTAGCCCAGAACGCCCTGAGATACTACTGGAATACCTACCAGTAAATCTCCTGCCTCGGCCGAGGGCTTTGCGTAATGGCTCTCCTAGACACAGCGCGACCTCACCCCCAATACCGGGAGAGACGAACCCCTGCAGATCCGCTCACTGCCTCCATGTGGCTCGGGACTGTACCCAACTAAAACCTGTTTGCACGACTCCTTTGAGCCGTGGTAGGGTAGTAATCAAAGCACAGTGGGAACTCACACGAGACAAATGACGATCTCAGGTCGATGAACTAACCTGTACACATGTCACCAGGGAACTGCTATCTGACATCTGGTATAAGACCAACTAGCAGGTTCCCGGCGAGTCCTGTCCGGTGTACTCATAACCCAATGAGCACCTGTATACATCTTAGGTGAACCAACTGACACCAGTGGCTTGTGAGACCGGCCACCGCCCCTCGTCGGGGTCTCGACTGTATACACTAGTCTACTAACGGAGTATCGATGCCCTGTCTCGAAACTCCTACGACTAGGGACCTTTTAAAGATGTGCTTATAGACCACCAGCTCCCACGTATATGATCGCCATCATACTGCTGGCAGTCAAGCAAGAATCCTAGGGGCTCTATCAACGTGTAATAGCGACATGTCAGGTCACCTAAAGCAGTACACGATGATAAAGATAAACCAGATAGCATACTATCATCTCGAGTAAGACTGTCCTACCGGGATAGGTCCTCCCTCAATCATTGCAATCACGTGCCTGTGATCCAATAATTGACTCTGAGGGCACTATCTCCAACAATCTCCCACTTGCACTCAAGGCTAATTATTGCGATGTCGCATACTCACAGCCCGTGTGATACCGAACACCCAACTCCTCTACTAGTCAGTCTCACAAAACTCGTTTGCGAAACTATTGCGTTCGAGGAATAGCCTCAGTGAGTGGATCCGCTGCGATGTTTCTTTCTATGTCTCTCTATATCTCAAGTTCGCGGAGAAAGCCATCTCCCGAAATGAGCAATACCTGTCTTAGAATGTCTGGATGTCTGATGGGACCTAGCTCATAAATGAACTCCAAATCCAAACTTCTTAGACTGTATCATCAACTGAACTTAATCAGTATCCTGCGCCATGCCACCCTCAGTATTGCCTTGGACCACCTGTCCAAAATACTGCCCCTCGTCAGAAGGAAAACTATAACTCTGACAACCTCCTTGTCGTCCATGTCACCTTGGAAGCCTGGAATGATAACTGTCTCCCAAATGAGGCTGTCGTTATCATATCCCTAGAACATCAACTTATGTTCTAAAACTGCTTCCGACTGCTTCTCCAGGATTGGATCAATATCAACTTATTGCATCTACTGCAAGAACAACATCTGGTGTGGTACTTGACATCTCATGATTGACTCAATTGCCTAAGCAAGTGATCTGCCAATCATGAGTATCCCTCTCCCCTTTAGTCTATAAGACACCTTTAGAGAGGGTGACTCCATCACCTGCTGGTACACTACCATGCCAGGAGTCGTCCATTCTAAATACTCATAGAATGCTGTCAAGGTACCCAGATTGGGAAACCACCCAAATCTAGATCTAAAACCATAGATCTAGTAACCAGTATGTCTGATACAATATCCAAGTCCCTTGTGGAGAAACCACTGTGTGACGACCAAAGTATAACCGATTGTAGCATAGGAATATCACTTCCTACTACCTTCTCAACAGATCCATCCCCTATTCTGGTGACGTCAAACCCATGACTGTCACATCAGAAACAGATGATCTAACTCCGCTATATCTGCTTTAGTCTATAAATAGACATAAGCCAGATGTCCACCATTGCTTCTGCTGCTCCCACTGACTACGACAACCTTCTGCCAGAGTCATATAGACGTGCACTTCTAAAGCTAGTTTAGAACGACGCTATACTCATCCTCCTGCCGGGTCTCGCAGCCTGGAACAACAACAATGGCAAGTGTGGGTAAACAAGAACTTCCCTGTCACCGTCCTTGAGGCTACCGGAGTACCTCTCGGGTGCCTGAAGTTACCCACCTTATCTGCGGAGTGGCCAATGGAATGTCAAATCAGATTGAATCTTTAGGTTCCTTATTAAATCTTCAGTAATCGTTTGCGGTTCTGGAATCACTTCCAGTTCTACCATACTCCCACTGCTGTTTTTGAAAAAATCCATTTTTAATAAAAACTGTGGCGAGTCTAGAACAATATTGCTATTGTTCATCCAGATGGTAGAAAATCAACCCTCGTCATAGCCTGGGTCAACCCACAAACAGCCATTACAGAAACGTGCCTTGAGTTATCCGGAGTCTGGTTTTAAGCATAAGCCGGACAACTCCCCGTACCTTAACATCGTTAAGATATGAACTGTTCTATATCCAATATAGAACCAGAGGCACTGATTTAATTGAACCAGATTCAAATCATGCAGCTGTCTCCAGTGCATGTCAACTAAATGGAAGGAGGCCGATCAGCGTTACTCAACTTAGGAATGCTTCCAATTATGAGTAACCTGAAAGAGAAGCAAGTTCTCATTACTATCAACTGAATACCATACACAAGTATCTACATCTTCGATCACCTTGAAGAATCCCGATACTTGCAATACCTGGTTCTCTACTCTATTCTTATACCAATAACTCCTCAAAAACTCAGACCCTGTGTTTCCACGAAGCACATGTCTAAGAACTAGAGAAGTTAAAAGTAAACAGAATATAGTATGAGGACCAACCCCTCTGTCCTAATGGACACTGGACAACATACAATACTCTGTATAAGTCCGCTGAGTCTAACAACTCTTTCACTGTGTGTCGTAGGTTGAAAACTGTACTTATGGTTAAGAAGAATTACACCGCTGTTTAATGCTCCTTACCTAACCATCCACTGATATAGGTAAATGTCATCGACATAATATCAAAAGGTATATCTCACTCTATGAAAATAGACGTACAGATATATCAATTTGAAATTGGTGCACAACAGCGGATATTCATAACCAAATATTTGCCGACCGGCAAACAACCCAGGTGACTTCCTCAAATATCACCGATTACAACGAATCCCGATATAATGAGGATGATCACCCAATTCCCAATAACTTACTCCCACTCATCATCTGTAAAACCATACAGATGTGAGAATCATACCTGGCAAATACATACCCTGGAGTAAGTGTCTAATCGGGAAATCAGTTTTCTATTAACAGTACACAGTGAAACTGAAACATTGAAATGTTTCGTTGGGGTATCGTGGTATTCCTAGTAATGCCTCTTCCATTATCCAGATTCACAACTGTAACCATATAATTCTTTGCCACCTCTCCAAATCCCTTTATGTGTCTTTAGTCATTACCTTCTGTACACCCCTTTAGGCCAAATGTTTTCTTCCTTCCCTACCGTTCGGCACCAGCCTATGGTTTGGAAGAAGACTATCCAAAAAGCATAAAGGGTGTACTGTCCTAATCCTAGGAGCACTCGCAATGCGAGAGAAGGTGAAGATAAAAGACACCTGAATGTACTTTATTCCTATTTCTCCTGAACCAGGATCCATCCCCGAACTGGAACAAGTTCCTTTCGAGTTCGTATATAACCATACGATGGATTATCCAATAAAATGGGATCTTCGTAGTGATACGGAGTGTCCTGGAGAAATACAAAGGTGATTTAGGATTGGCGAAGAAATACTTGGTTTGGTCGTGAATAGCAGTCGCAACTTACTTTGCCCTCTTACTAATCCCTTGCTTTGTCTGAACTTAATACCTTCTGTACACCGTTTTAGGCTAACTGGTTTTCTTCATTCCCTACCGGTCGGCACCAGCCTATGGTTTGGAAGAAGACTATCCAATTTGCGTAATAGGTGTACTACTCCTAAACCAAGGAGTACCCGCAACCTGAGAGAAGGTGAAAAGAAAAGACAACTGAATAAACCTATTCGTTTTCTCCAGAACCAGAAACCATCCTCGAAGTCCTTCGAGTTCGTATCTAACCATACGATGGTTTTGTCCAATGGAAGTGGACGTTCGTAATAATACGGGGTGTCCTGGAGAAAAGGGTAAAAGTAGGAGTGGCAATGAGGTCTGCAACTCTGACAATCCAAAAGCCAGTGTTAAGAAGGTTCGGTCAACTTGGTCACTGAGTCATAGTCCAGGGTCGGGTCAATGGTCGCTGCCAGAGAGAGAGAGAAAAGAAACACTCAGCGTGCACTCTAACCTAGATCAGAATGGTTATCACTTTGTCTAATCTGGAAACCTCCCACTGTACCTCAAATTCTCCTCCAAACCTGAAAGAAGAATTAGTCGGGATCACCCGAGGAGTAAACCAACTCATCAGTGGGAATCGGGATCCAACTATCATCGCATGATAACTTGACGGAATCCACTCAAGTCACCACACTCCAGAAGGTATGCGCATGCCTGGCAAGTTTCAGTTCTTTTGAAACTCCCGATGAAAGTTTTACCCCTAGGACTCAAGTGACCTTGACACAGTCAACAAATCAAAGAGTCCTAGTCAAGTTCAACCCGTCATTATCCTGGATTGCATTAAACCCACCCGTACGAGCCCTTGACACAGTCAACAAGGCCGCACGACTGTCCTAACCAATCCCATTTATATGCTGCAAACAAACACTACTTAGCTACCGCACACTACGCCTTGACACAGTCAACAAACGCAGCACGAATACTAAGTAATATTTGTAAGAAATGACGGAGGGCTACGTCTAGTTTTTGGCGAAAAACTTTTAACGTAATGAACTTGATATCGTTGAAGGAACTGCATAGCCTTTTATAAAATATAGTGACGAAAACCTTTACTAAAGAGGTCACTCCCGGTGAAGGGATCTCGGCTCTTTCCCCGTAGAATGAGGTGCAGGATATTCCAACTGAATACCACGATGCAAAGCAAAAGTAATCGGCTATAGTGAAGTTAATGCCCTGACGCAAACTTCTGTCCAAGGGGTCACTCCCGGTGAAGGGATCTCGGCCCTTGCCTCGTCGACTGAGGAGCAGGATATTCCAAATGAATACCACTATGCAAAACAAAAGAGAACGTCCTTGCAATAACAGCTTTTTGAAAAAGTGTTCCAACAACATCAGATTAGGTTTTTTTATCTTGCATTGATCCGAATCAATGCAGTCCCATCAATTGATCACACCACAAAGAACGAAAATATACTGACGTACGTATATGCCATCCGCATTCGCCACTGGGTCCCGTCATCACCCGTTAGGTTAGCTAACTAACGGCAGAGCGGGGACTGGACTAGCGCGGATGTAAAACATATACAACGTCTACTAATATATATACCAATATATAGTATTTCGCTCAAGGCGTGAATAGAATGCAACACAGAAATGTATAGCAACACAGAACAATACAGATATCTGGAAACCCCGGGTTTCACAGAGCCGCTGCTGAAACCCGACGTTCCCCTGGTCGTGTGGATAGCCTGTGCAATAAAATCCTAGACCCCTACGGGCGCGGCAAGTCACCCGCCAAAACCTGAAGCGAGGCAGCCCCCTTCAGCTCCGTGAATGGACCACCCAGCACTCCACGGAATCCGGCAACTTGGGCACCCCTCCTGGGTCAACCTGTACCCCCTACGAGTGCGGCGAATAGCCCGCCAATCCTAGAGTGAAGCCCCCTCCGTCTCAATGCCATGAGATGCGGGCCCGTTGCCCCCTAGAACCCGGCTATCCGTGCACCCCTCCGCGGGGTAATCCTAGTACAGAATGGAAAATATACATACACCGGGTACATCGACCGCAACCAGGTCGTGCCCCAAAATAATAATACAAACGGGCAGTGACGGCAGTCCACATGTCGGACGCTCGCCCCGCAATATCAAATGTACATATAAAACAGAACTGTACTACCACTGCAACCAGGCTATCCCCCACGACCGATCCGCAACAACACAGTACAAACACAGAACATCAACGTGAAAGTCACGTTCGCAAATCCGTCTAACCGGGCTATAGCAGTTAGACGGGATTTACCGATCAAGTGACATTCACGGTCGCAGATATAATGTAAAAACTGTGAACTAGCATGTTTAAAATATCCGATCGAACAAATTTATCAAAGCGGGCCCCCAAAAAGAACTGTAGCACTTACAGAAAACCTGGGCCCAAATAAAATATCCCAAAAGCCCTATTTCTATACTAAAAGCTTACTGGGAAAATTTGGTGCCACAATTCCTCTTATCCGCCGCGCAAGCGCGGCCAAACCAGGGTTTTGGCCGCGCTTCCGCGGTGGAACTGAGGAATTAGTGGATCGTATTTTCCCAGATTTCTTATAATTGCTTGTACATGCCTCTGCAACAACCTGAAAAATTTTAGGAGCTCAAAAAATTTCAACAGAGAACACATGTGCACAAAAATACGGTTTTTGGGGATTTTGTTCGATCGGGTTCTAAACGCGCTAGAGCAAGCTAGGCAAGGTTAATGGCGTGGCTCTGATACCATGTTGCGCCACGGCAGCGCCCTGGCCTCTTTCTCGAGGCCAAAATGCGGAATAAAATTTTTTTCCTTGCTCGGAAACCGGCGCTACCGCGGACAATTACCCGGATCGAAACCATTAACCTATACTAGCTAACTAGAGAGATAGGGTGAGACGTTATACCAAGCGATCCGTGTCCTTCGGTCTTCATCTCCACTCCGATCTCTTGCGGAATCTCCGTCACCTCCTCGCTCGTCGGAAAGGGCACCACGTAGCCGAAATCTTTTACGGGCTCCCGCCTCTTGACCGAGGCAACTCGGGCGCGAAGTTGGCTAGCCGACGCGTCCAAGGTTTGCTATAGAATAGTGTAGTAAACTTGTCTCTTTAGGGGTTATTGAGGTTGCCTTGATGTGGAGGAATAGAGAAGAGAAGGAGAGAAAGGAAAAAAGAGCTTTCAAGCTTATCTTTTGCAACCATGGAAAAGAGATGAGAAATTCCACACCCAAAAATTATTCCTCTCTCTCTCTCTAGCAAATGGCCGGCCCCCCTTCTCTAGAAAATGAGATTGGAGAGAGAAAAGAAAACCTCTCCAAAGATATCAAATAAAATGGAAAAACCAATAAAGAAAACGGTCACTCTCATTTCTTTTCTTAATCCTTTCTACCATCCATCACAATGAAAGCAAGTGAGAAGACCAAAAAAGGATCTCATCATGAAATAGCAATCATGATGCCACAAATATGCAAAGAAACCCCTCACAAAGTGTTAATTGCAAACTTGCAATTAACACCCTCCATCACAAAGTCCGGCCGAGAAGGAATGAAAGAAAACCGGCCGGAACGGAATGCAAACTGGCAACTTCAGAAAACCGATCCCGTAATAAATTACAGGAAAACCCCACTGCTGCAAATACATGCCCGCATTTGTATTCCCACTGAACACAAATGCAAAGAGACAAAATCTACACTGTACTAGACTAGGACCGGCTTAAGCCAAAGCCGGCTAGTTAAATCCGTTGGATCCTGATCTGTGCAATACCGCACGTATCAGATCAAACCCTGCCATATTACTATACGGCTACTAGTACAAAACTGTCCGATCCTGATCCGTGCAATACCGCGCGTATCTGATCGGACCCTGCCATATCTCCATACGGCCTCTACAGCGTTTCGCCCGAAACTTGAGTAACTGAAACTGAGTGTGGTGGACTCTAAAGACTCGTCAATACCTTGGCTGTGGATTTAACCACTAGCACGTCAGAGGTATAAGCCAATACGTGACGGGCCACCAGGTATTGACCAAATGGGACGTCGATGAGGAAGCTCACCCCGACACCCAACTGAGCCTGTCAGTGACAATAGCCGTACAGTCCGGTCCGTTCGTCTATGAGTATCGCATGGCGGGCCTAGGGGGTTGGTAAAAGTCAGACCCCCAAAAGCGGTACAAGTCGTGTCGGAGCGTAGCCCAGAACGCCCTGAGATACTACTGGAATACCTACCAGTAAATCTCCTGCCTCGGCCGAGGGCTTTGCGTAATGGCTCTCCTAGACACAGCGCGACCTCACCCCCAATACCGGGAGAGACGAACCCCTGCAGATCCGCTCACTGCCTCCATGTGGCTCGGGACTGTACCCAACTAAAACCTGTTTGCACGACTCCTTTGAGCCGTGGTAGGGTAGTAATCAAAGCACAGTGGGAACTCACACGAGACAAATGACGATCTCAGGTCGATGAACTAACCTGTACACATGTTACCAGGGAACTGCTATCTGACATCTGGTATAAGACCAACTAGCAGGTTCCCGGCGAGTCCTGTCCGGTGTACTCATAACCCAATGAGCACCTGTATACATCTTAGGTGAACCAACTGACACCAGTGGCTTGTGAGACCGGCCACCGCCCCTCGTCGGGGTCTCGACTGTATACACTAGTCTACTAACGGAGTATCGATGCCCTGTCTCGAAACTCCTACGACTAGGGAGCTTTTAAGGATGTGCTTATAGACCACCAGCTCCCACGTATATGATCGCCATCATACTGCTGGCAGTCAAGCAAGAATCCTAGGGGCTCTATCAACGTGTAATAGCGACATGTCAGGTCACCTAAAGCAGTACACGATGATAAAGATAAACCAGATAGCATACTATCATCTCGAGTAAGACTGTCCTACCGGGATAGGTCCTCCCTCAATCATTGCAATCACGTGCCTGTGATCCAATAATTGACTCTGAGGGCACTATCTCCAACACATTGTAGCAATGTATTCATCCTTTATCGTCTAGTATGTCACGATATTTAGCTTGGAACTCTTCCAACATACCGTCCCTCCACTGAGGGTAAAGACAATGCCTGTGACTGACTCTCAGTCAAACTTATCGCTCTGGATGCTGGAACCAAGAACTTTCTTTTAGTGCTTCTCAAAAACATAAGAATGTCCTCCATAGCTGTACAGTGATTCTCCCAAGATCCGATTGATTCCTGTTCACTACACCTAGTGAGTCATTTATATATGGTTTGGTACATAACATCGCATACTCTAATAGAGCCCAGTGCCGAAGCATAGGATATCCTTTGCACACGAGCTCTCTCTAAATCAGTCTTGGAAGAGATCTTTTTGGAGAGAGTGATCCATGAGTAAGTGGGTGAACCACTACGCTTAGAATCTTCCATACTAAACCCTTTTAGTATGGTGTTAATGTACCTGGATTTGGGACACTCCCAACATCCACTTAGATCTATCATCATAGATCGTAATACACAAGATGTAGTACGTATCATCCAGATCTTCTATTGAGAATCCTTGTGATAAGAGGAGCTTGACCGAGTGTAGCATAGGAAACCATTTCCTATCAAGAGTATGTCATCTATGTAAAATACGTGGAAGACAACCTTACTCTCTACAACCTTCTTTTATGTATATACAAGGTTCATCTACCATTTTGATGAAATCAAACTCTTTGACTGTCACATCAAAATAGATGTTCCAACTCCGCGATGCGCGCATTGATCCCGATGGACTTAAGCATAGCTTTGAAAGTCTCAACTTTTCCATTTATACCAAGAATCTTCTCAAGATCCAATTGCTCCCAATGGGTTTTACCCCTTCAGGTGCAACATCCAAAGTCATACTTTGTTGGTGTACATAGATTCCATCTTTGATCGCATAGCATCCTGCCATTCTTACAGAGTCCCTACTCGTGATGGCCTTCCTGAACCTAGTTGGGCCATCATCTACCATGATGCAATCCTCGCTCCCACTGTCACCAAGAATACCGTAGTATCTCTCAAGTGGATGAGGAACCCTACTAGATCGGCGGAGAGGCTGAGGTTCGTTGGGGACTATTGAATCCTTTGGTTTTACCAAATCATCAGCTGTTAGTTTGTCTAGCTGGAACTCCTTCCAGTTCTACCTCATGTTCACTAATTTCTTCACAAGAAATTCACTTTCTAAAAAGGTGCATGCTGAGAAACAAAACGCCTTTTGCTTTTCAGAGTGATAGAAGATATTCCCTTACTTATGTTTGGGATATCCTAACAAACTTACAGAACTGACCTTGTCTCGAGCTTGTCCGGATTTTGCTTCTCGACATAGGCCGGACAACCCCATATCTTAACTCGTTTAAGACATGGTCTATTCCCATATCATATCTCATATATAGTGGTAGGCACTGATTTGGATGGAACCCCATTCAATAGGTATGCAGCTTCTCAAGTGCATAACACCCAAAAGAAAACAGGTAACTCAGCAGTACTCATCATAGAGCACGCCATATCTCATAGGGTGCGATAGCTCCGCCCCGATACACCGTTGTGATATGGTGTATACGAAGGAGTAAGCTAAGAGAGAATCTCATTCTCCTTTGGAAACTCCAGGAACTCCAATGCACAAGTATTCACCTCCTCGATAACATTGAAGGACTTAATAATTTTACCCTTCTGATTCTTTAACTTCAAGCTTATACTCCTTGAATTTCTCAAAAGTTTCAGACTTGTGTTTCAACAGGAACATATGTCCGAATCTTGAGAGATGATCAGTGAATGTAATGAAGTATAAAGAATCAATCCAGGCATGTGTAGACCGGGGACCTACATACATCATCTAGTATCAATCTCAAGAGTTCACCAACTCTTTCTCTGTTTCCAGTAAACGGAGCTATGGTCATCTTATCTTTGTGACAGGACTGGCAAGTATTATAAGATGAAAATTCAAACCGATTCTGATATTCATCCTTATATAACTTAGCTGGTCATGTCGCATTGATATGACCTAGTCTACAATACCTCAAGAAGGATTCGTTCATTTCTGAACTAGTCCTCTTGTGTGTGTTCTACATACTTTGAACTGTGGTTTGATTTAGAACGTATATGCTATTCTATAACGTGCCTAATCAAATCAACTCTTGATTCAAGAAAACGTTCACAACATTATACTCCAATTTAGAATTATATCCTTCTTTAACTTAATAAAGAAACCAATGTAATGTTGTATATCAGGTTCGGTATCTAATAACATTTGTTCAGAATCAATGTATTAATATAAGGTGATATCTGCCAACTAACTTGGCTGCAACACTTGCACCATTCTCTAACACTTAGAGACATATCACCCATTCTCAGTTCTCTACCTATCTGTAGCTCATGTAACTCTTACATATATGGGATCCTGATCCGGTATCTCATACCCAGGACGTAGAGGATACTGAGAAATAGCTCTCGGCAATAAGGACACCTGAAGAATATGCATCAACATGTACTTTCTTCGATTGGGTGGCATAGAAATTCGGATATTCCCCTATTTCCTGCTTGGACTTATAACAATTATAAGATTGAGCGGAACCAACGTTCCCTAGCTCAGTATAATAAGCAGGTTCGGTCAATGTATCCATATTATTATCTTGATTAAGGCGTGACTTGGTCGCTACCAGGAGAGAGAGAAGAAAACACTCTGCGTATACCCTTGCAAGATTAGATTGGCTATTATTTTAACTAATCAGGATGGCTCCCATTGTTTTTATCAAATCTCCCTTCAAACCCTAAAAGGTAAGACTAGCTGGGATTAATTACACCCTACAAGTTCGCCAATCTTTCAGCCAGGCCAGTGTCGGTACTTTGAGGGAGGTTCCCCGTGCTTTCGCACAGACCTAATTAAAATAAACCTCGTTTTCCCAGGGGCGTAACCCCGTTAACACCTTTCTAGACACCTACTTGATCGGCTAATTGTGATGTGTAAAACTCTCCCAGAAGTAACTCTTACTCGCAGTGGGTATTGGGATCCAACTATCTCATAGAAGGTATGCAATCTCATTGCAAATTTCAACACTTGAAATTCCCGATAATGATTTTTACTCCTAGCATCCTATGACCTTGACGCAGGCCAAACAACCCATAGTCTACTAGTCAAGTTCAACCCGTACATTTCATGATTGAATTAAACCCACCCGCACGACCCTTGACGAAAGCCAACAAAGTCATACGACTACCCTAATCCAATCACATCATATGCTCAAGCAGATAAGCACTAATCAGCTACCGCACACTACGCCTTGACGAAAGCCAACAAACGCAGCACGAATACTAAATACTACTTATCTGAAACGACGGAGGGCTACGACAGGTTTTTAAGAAAACCCTTTGCGTAATGAACTTGATATCGTTGTAGAATCGAGTGAATTTTAAAAGGAGTGGTTTTTAGGCTTTTACTAGTTTTGCTAAAGAGTTCATTCCCGGTGAAGGGATCTCAGCTCTTTCCTTATCGAATAAGGTGTAGGATATTTCACAAATACCACTATGCAAAGCAAAAACTAAAAAAGGCAATCAAAAGACAAACCGAGTTTGTAGCATCTGCTAGTTTCGCTAAAGAGGTCACTCCCGGTGAAGGGATCTCGGCTCTTTCCTTATCGAATAAAGTGCTGGATATTCTATAAGGAATACTACTATGCAAAGCAAAAACTAGAGCTACCATTTTTTAAAACAAGTTTCTACAACGTTTTTTAGGTTTCTTTTATTTCTTTCATTAATCTCATTAGTGAAGTCCCATCAATATATGATTCCTAAGCATCACATATGAAACGAAAGCAGCAATATTAGTTATATCTCATATATATAATATAGGCATTCGTCTGAACATATCACAGTGATCACATCACAGAGCAGCAGAAGATAACATATGAAATATTGGATATACTAGGATTTCCGTGTTTTAAATTAAGCCAGTATAAAACACGGATTCCATGGTCGTGATGAATAGCAAAACCCACATCCCAAGACCCATACGAGAGCAGCAAGCAACCCTACCAATTCTAGAGTTAGGTGACCCGGTCTTAACTCCTCGAGATGGTCTCCTACTGGACCCTAGAACCCGGTTACTTATGCTCCCCGCCTTGGGTCTATCCTAATGTGGAAAAGTAAATAATATACATCAATGGTGACATCATCCTTAACCCGGAAGTGCCCCAATAAAAAAATATTACATACAAGCTTTTACATGAATGAAAATGAAAAACTCTCATCTCACATAAAAAAACCCGGCTATTCAAAACACGACGATCCAATATAACATATCACAGCAACACATAACATCGCATGTCATCAACGTAAGTAAATATGCGTATCCCAATTGTCGTTGACGTATAGCAAAGAAACCGGCGATACACTACATATTACACTTACGGTCGCAGAAAAGAAAGTGAAAAACTATAATAATTGGAATCCGCAACCACCTTTGACATCATAAACCCAATGTATCACATACTTTCGATTTCATGCCCAACCAAATGAATTCCTTTGACATCACATACCTAACAATTATAAATCTCGCATTTTAGTCTCGATATTGAAAACACTTTCCAATAACTTGTCGGGTAATTCAACAAGATTCCCGATAACCTGGTAGAATGCTCGTCGGAAACTTTAGTAGACGGTCGCACCCCCCGGTGCCGTCGATGAAGTGCTCTAAGGCGGAACACTGCTGCCGCGAGCACCCGAACGGATGCTTTTGGCGATGGGGTTCTCCTACAGTCACTTGGTCGGGGCTATGGGGCGTGGCTATCTAGTAAGGTTACCCGGCGAGTATCCGTGTATACTACGTAATTGTGACGGACTTTTGATCAATATCAAAATCTCGTGGCAACCGATCAAATGAGACTGAACTGCTAGATTTATAAAATTCAAACTAGTTATCTCATAATTACTTGTGGATTTCAAATATTGTATCACAATCACCGATAGCTAGACGAAGTTAAACTTTTTAATCGAATAAGCAAACTCCCAAAGTTTCCCAATAAGCTCAACACTTGAGCGGAGTTCAAAAAGTACTCAGAAACTGCCACAGCTCTTATGAACCAACCGTAGAAGGGTCAACCAATGCCTCACATGTGGCACTAATTGGTTCGAAAGAGTGTGTTTGTAGTTAACCGCAATCAATAACGGTGTCGCGTGTAGCTAGACCGAGATGAGTACGGGTCGTCCTCAGGGAAATGTGGAACCTTTTACTTTTACTTTAGATGTGTTGAGAAAGAGAGGAGGGATAAAGAATTTTATAGAATGGTTTCTAGATCTACGTTAAACAAGAATGTAAAATATAGATCTAGATTATTTTAGAGACTGTTCCCCTCCGAATGGCGGCCTGGACTTGGCGTCCATGCCTGATGTTCGGGGCAGATGCTATTTGGTTTTATCCGTTTATCTCTCCGAAGATGCCAAGTTGATTTATGGCACCGTGTATCGGAGGTTTAGACGGATGCGGCCGATGTAGCAGACTTCGTCAGATTCCCCCTCAGGATGAGGGTTTTTTGATTATGGGGACGCTCTTCCCTGCAGGCGCAAGCCCCTGCAGTTAATTACGCTACCGCATCGCGGTAACAACTTTCTCCTTCTCCAGAATTTCACTTCGTGTCGTGTGTGTTCATTTTGTTTGTGGTTGCCCGTGGATTGTATACGGAGACTGAGTAATGCCGTCGCCCGTAGGACGTGGATTAGTCCAAATCCGTATTTACTTAGATTTGGTTTGGTGTTTTCAGTTTAAGGATGCATTAGTCGCGTTGCGGCTAAGATCAACTTAAACGTTCGTCAAGGATACGTTAGTCCTGTTTTAGACGAAGATCAACTCAACATAGTGATTAATTTAATGTATGGCCATCGGGACTCGTCACCTCTCTGACGTCGTTGAAGGATTACAACGACATGTATCAAAGGAGCTCGGAGATGTACCCTCGAACCAGAGTTGATTGGGAGTTTTATAATCCATTTGAATATTTAAGGATACGTTAGCCGTGTTTGGGGCTAAGATCAACTTAAACGTTTGTTAAGGATACGTTAGTCCAGTTTGAGACTAAGATCAACTTAACGGGACCGTTTAGATCCGACAAAAGAGCATTTGGGCTCTATTGTGCCAGTTTAGGGACGTGGTGGTCCGATATTAGTTTAGGGACGTTTCGGTCCGATATTAGTTTAGGGACGTTTCGGTCCGATGTTAGTTTATTGACGTTTCGGTCCGATATTAGTTTAGGGACGTTTCGGTCCGATATTAGTTTATGGACGTTTCGGTCCATTATTAGTTTAGGGGACGTTTCGGTCCGATATTAGTTTATGGACGTTTCGGTCCGATGTTAGTTTATGGACGTTTCGGTCCGATGTTAGCTTAGGGACGTTTCGGTCCGATATTAGTTTAGGGACATTTCGGTCCATTATTAGTTTAGGGGACGTTTCGGTCCGATATTAGTTTATGGACGTTTCGGTCTATTATTAGTTTAGGGGACGTTTCGGTCCGATATTAGTTTATGGACGTTTCGGTCCATTATTGGGTATGTGGCCGTTGGGACCCGTCACCTCTTTGACGTCGTTGAGAAATTACAACGATGGATGTCAAAGGAGTTCGGAGATGTACCCTCGAACCGGATATAGATTGATTTAGGAGAGCCATTTTGCTCAGCCAATTTAATTTAAGGACTTATGGCCACGATTGGGTTAAGTCCAGTAAAAAAATGTCCAACATTGCTTTTGCATTTCCTTTTATTTTTTATTTGGGCTTTGCCCAGAAAAGATGCAGGGCATCAATTTGTTTTGGGCTCTGTTCTTTATGAATGATGCAGAGCATCAATTTTATTTGGGCTGAGCCCTTTTATTGCTTTGCAATTTATTTTGGCCTGCTAGGTCTTTTTGATTTGGGCCTGGCCCTTCAAGTAATGCATTGCATTTGTGCAAAGCACCAAGAATCTTTTAGATTCAAGGAAATGAGTGCAGAGCACTTTTTAATTTCTTAATCTAAATTTAGATCAAAGAGAAGAAGAAAATTCTTTTCTTTCTTTCTATCTCAGAGAACCAGAGGTTCTCTAGCAAGTGCAAGGCACTATTTTTTTATTATTTTTATTTATTTATTGAAGATCACTGATTTTGTCTTTTAGATCAATGATCTATTCCTCAGAGAATTTTCTCTTATTTCAAAGGTTTTTACCTTCTTCTTTGTGTTCTCAAGAAGTTCTCTTCTTCTTTTTTTTTTAATCCAATTCTCTATCCCTTTGAAATGGGGTCTGGGGTCCTTTTTATAGTGCTCAAAAATCAGTTAAATTTGTTAAAAAGATCTTTTCTGAGTGATTTGGGGAATTTTCCCCACCGTTGGATCTTTGATCCAAAGCCCCCTGTTTTACAGAAGAAATCTTCTTGTTTAAACAAGAACAGAAAAATATTCTTAAATCTTCACTCTGTTGTTGCGCAACTCACCAGCGTGTGACACGTGTCGCGCAGTGAGGCGCTTGCGCAGCAGCGCTTGCGCAACTGCGCAGACACGTGTCGCGCAGCGGTGCGCTTGCGCAGCAGCGCTTGCGCAACTGCGCAGACACGTGTCGCGCAGCCGTGCGCTTGCGCAGCAGCGCTTGCGCAACTGCGCAGACACGTGTCGCGCAGCCGTGCGCTTGCGCAGTTGAACGTTGCTTATGTTTTTTTAAAGAGCCTTGCTCTGATTGGACGTACTGCCTTGGGCGTTGTGCTGCCGCGTCAACTTCTGACACGTGGCGCGTTGCGCGCAGCTCACAGGAACTGAAGCGTTGCTTCAAAATTTGAATTTTCAAATTCAAGCAGAGCCTTGCTCTGATTGGGGGAACAAATGCCCCCCCACCGTTGCGCTCACGTGGCGCGCACGTGAGTGCAGCGGTGGCAAGATCCTGACTGTTGGATCATGGGGGTCAGTTGAAAAGACGCAGGCGTCTATAAATAGGACCCTTGGTCCTTGGTAATTCTTTACCAATTTCAAGAATTTGAATTTCAGAGCCTTGCTCTCGCTTAAGAACTTCCAGAGCCTTGCTCTTGTGAGAACTTCAAAGTTCTAGTTTTAGAATCACTCTAGGTAAAATTAATTAAATTAAATTTAATTAACAGAGCCTTGCTCTTATAGATCTTTGATCTAAAGGAAAACCCTTTTGGGGTTTCTTCAACAGAGCCTTGCTCTCAAAAAATTTACAGATTTACAGAGATCTGATCCATGGGTTCTAACCCATGAACAGAGCATTGCTCTTAGATCAAATGTAGATCTTTTTAGATCTGATAAACGGAGAAAAATTTTGTCTTATAAGTTTTCATGGATTTTTTAAGATTCCAAAACTCTAAAGATAAAATTGATGGATCTTTCCACCATTACCATAGAGCTATGTTCTTTTAAGGAATCTTGTTCCCCTGAGACCAGAGTTTGACAAATGTCACTCTGTGACAGAGCTTTGCTCTGAAAGAGAATATTTCTCCTTGTCTCTAGGGATTTCCCATCAGTTAGGATATTCTTTTGGGAACCTTTTCATTAATTGACAGTCTCATCTAATGATGGGGTTGTCTTATTAAATGATGTACCGTCATCCAGATTTTGTGGGTCCCTCTTTTTGTCCCCTACCCATTACATCATAGTGTTGAGTAAGATTTCAAAATGCCAAGTGTCAGAACACTAACGGTTATTTTTATCTTTCTACAGGAAACATGTATGACGACTTATCTTTCCCCTTTGTTCGCTCGGAAGGAGGGTTCCCCCATGCGCCGGTGGACCGGGTGGTGTTCGCCTTGATTAAAGATCATGATCCAGAGTGCAAGAGACTCCATTTGTGGGGAAGGTGGTACAGCCAAATCATCTGAGGCCGTCGCAGCTTCAGCTCCGCTTCGCCTTCTGAGCCCATAGTTACGATCCCTTATGCGGACAAGCCACCGGTGGAGTATGCCGTGGAGGTTAAAAATTAGAATGCCGACGACCTCCTTCAGCCTGCAATCGGTGCCATTCCGGTGCAGCCGCCGCCGGCTATAGATATCTTGGGGAGGCGAATCTGTCAGGGTGAAGCACGCCCTTGGGGACAGGCTTATAACATTGGATTAATCCCGCGGCCGCTTGCCGGATATTTGCAATGGGCCCGTTACATTTTGGCGACGAAGAGGGCTCTCCTAACGACGATTGGTTTATACTCAGCTGTCTACGTCTCGCTTTTCGAGTATCCCTCTCCTCCGACGTGGTGGATAAAGGCCTTCATCGAACAATGGAATATCCCCACCCATACCTTCCTGACAGCGGATAGGGAATTCTCCATCTCTCTGGAGGAGTTTGCTGAGATTTCAGGTCTGCCAATGAGGGGAGAACACTACGAGGAGCTGCTTCCTCCTGACGAGTATGTCTTCGCCACCAAGCAGCTTGTATTTGACTTAACTCCAGAAAATGCCATTCAGCATCAGCACCCGGGCTTGGTGAAGGTGTTGGAGATTTATGAGGAACTCCATTTGGAATCGGGCGACCTGGGCGTCAGTTTCACGGATTTCATTGCCCGTTTTATCCGCCCGGAGTTCCTATCAGAGCGGGGCGAGAAGTTCGCTCAGCTTGCTGACCCCTTTGGTTTCGGCTTGGACCGCCGACCTTCATCGGAAAATGACCAGCGGGATTTTTATTTCCCCGGCACTGCCAGCGTCCCTTTCTCAGAGATCGCCGTTCCTGGCATGGACGAGGAGACTTTTTTCATAGGGTTCTTAGGTCTATGGCTATGCAGCTTCGCGCTTCCCATGCACCCACGCCTCATGCGGTCCTCTGTCTTTTACCCGGCGCATCGAATGGCGGCTGGTTTACAGTTATCAGTAGGGATCGCCGGGCTGGCTTACCTCTACAATGGACTTAGCGTAGCGGCGGATGCTAATGAGCCTGCGGTACAGCCTGCTAACTTCCCGATGCACTACTTCACTTCTTGGATGGAGCTGCATGTGCGAGGGGTGTTTGGTGCCCATAAGACTCCTCCGTTTTTTGAGAAATACAGACTCCCAAGAATCATGCGGTTGGTCGGGGCTTCAATTGTGGTTGCACCTCCGCGGGAGTCTAGGGGACTGCTCCTGCATTCACATCTAGTCGGAGCGAAGACCTCTTTTGTGGATAAGGTCATCACCATAGGCTCCGAGACCACTAAGTCAGTGGTGTCGCTGCGTGATGACTTTAAGGGCGGGGTTTCTGTACTGAAGGCTCGGGAAATCCTTCACCTTTACTCCATTCGGCCGGGCTACCTAGTATTTAGGCAGAATGAGACGGCTCTCTTTATGAGGTATAACCCACATCGATTTGCCCGACAATCGAGTTACAATCAAGGGATCCCGATGGAAGCCTTTCTGGAAACACCCGCGGCCAACCAAGGGGGAATAAGGAATGCTATGCATCATTTCACCCGGCTCAATACAGGCTCTTATTTTTTTATCAGTGAGCCTAGCTGTGCCCCTAAAATAATCCATCCGTATGTAGCCTGGTATGCGCATGCTATGGGCCCAATCATTTTAATGGAGAAACGCTTGCTGGTTGACCGTAGGGGTGCGCCTCCTGGTGGTGATCGCAAGGCTCCCTTGCAGCCAAGGCTCCAGGTCACCCTCCCGATGAAAGATGCTGAAGCTGACCGACCACGCGTGTTGGCCCCCCCGCGTGGTTTGCCACTGCCTACTACGGTGGATGCACCACCGGCGCCCCGTGCTCCTACAAATACGGTTAAAGTGGTATCGCCAGAGTCTGGCGCAGGAGCGGATATCGGGACTCGCCGCCCTAAAGTGGCTGCCAAGCGCAAATCCGCTCCGGGTGGGTCTAAAGCTGGTGGACAGCAGAAGAAGAAGAAGTCCGCTCTTTCCCTCGATGCGATCCTCAGCTTAAAGCCTGCGGCTCCTCCCGCCGAGGCCATATGTGAATACGGCAGCAATAAGGGTTTCGTGGTAGATCCTGCGGACACCAATTTGGCCGCCGCCATTGCAGCTTCGGAGCGATCAGCGAGGCTTGAAGCGATGTTAAGCAAACTCGTTGAGTCCGATAATCATCAGACGCTTTATTTTTCGTTTTATTGCACTTTGTATTGTTATATTTAATTAACATTTGCTCCATTTTCAACAGGTGTCTCTACTGAAGAGGCTATTGCTGCCTCCTTGAAAATCTTCCAGGAGGAGGAGGAGAAGCGTGCCCTAGCAGGCGCTGGTATGTTTCACCCCTTTCTCTTTTATAAGGAAAGTTTGTTGTCTTTTTATGATGGTCAACCTAACCTTCTTTCGTTTCTTAGCAGGGGTTATATCAGTTGATGCGGGGATTCTTCCCGAGCCTGTTACTGAAGTCCCGGCTTCGTCGAAGTTGCCGCAAGAGCCTCGGCTTGACAAAACGATGAGGGATGCCCTGAAAACCTTAGAGGCTTCCCTATTCACGGACGAGGACACCTCAATTAGGGAAGCTCTAGTGGCATCCGTCTCAACGGCTCGGGAGGAGCGGAAGCGGTTGAGACGCGAAGCAAAGGCGCGTAGAGCTGCTTTGGCCGCGGGAGCGGGTCCCAGTACCATTCCTCGCGTTGACACTCCTTCTGGAGAGGCCCCTGTCGCCCTGTCTACTGCTTATAGGCAAGTGGCGCGCGCGGCCCGAAGTGCAAACAATAAATCCCCTTCAGGTAGCATCTCTTTCAGAACCTTGTTGTAAGAATTATTATAAAGCCATTGGCTCATATGCATTCCATCTTGCAGGACCAAGTCCGACTGAGGGGGAGGCGGAGACCGTTGGACCCCAGGAAACGGCGGAAGTGGCGCCTGCCGAACCTGAGCCGACGGTGGGTACCGTCGTCGGGGCCACGGTGCCTGAAACAGAAGTTGAAGGATCCGCCGCCGAGAAGGTCATTGATGCCGCGTCTGAAGTGGCGGCAGATGAGATGATTGTCGAGCCGAAGGCAGTAGAAGTCGAGGCGCTTGAGGCTGGAGACGTCACGGTGCCGATGGACGAGACAACCGTGACCGCAAAAACCGAGGGAGTATCGGGTGAGGCGGCCACGATTCCTGAGGAGGAGCGAACCGCTCTTTCTCAGGAATCTGGTAATACTCCGATCATAGCCCTCCCCGTGTATGGTTCCTTGCCGTCTCCCGGGCTCGCGAGCACAACAACGGTTCCCATCGAGTCGGGTGATGAGGCTACGGGCGGTGGTCTCATGTCGATGGATGAGGGGATTGCTTCAGTTTCTGCTGGTAGCTCGTCAGGTAAAATTTTTTTTTGTCACCAGCGTTCCCCCCCTTTTTTATATATCTTGCGATCTCTTCTAACAAGCTTATCTTTGCAGGTGCGGCCAGTGCCGATGCTCCTTTGCTCGAGGGGGCGCCCTCGACTACTGCTTTGGCGGTGGTCACCTCCCCGCCTTCCCTTGTACCATCACGGATGTTGGAAGGTATGGATTCACGACTCATGTCTTAATCTTTCAAAAATGTAGCTTTGTACTAACGTTATACCATTGTGCCTTTGCAGGAGTGCTCTTCGATCATTTATATCAAGTGTTGCTCCCACACTTCTCTTTCCCATCCGAGCTCGCTTCTCCTTCTGGTGGCGCCGGTGAGTATACCTTCACTATAATATCTTTACTTACCCCCTTTTTTCTAGCAATGGGATAATTTCTGACTTTTCCTTTTCTTTATTGCAGTGCCACAAATCGAAGGAGGGGATGCAAGACCTGCCGCGCCACCGGCCCTTCCGGCTTTACCGTCCGTTGCAGCTGGTATAATAAATTTCCTTTTTTGGTAACCCTTCAACATCTTCTGAACCATTGTTTAACCATGTTTTGTTTTTGCAGCTATTGTTCCGGCTCCGGTCCCCTTTGAGGCTCGCGTCCTTTCACCGGCAGGCCCTTTCTTGAGACGTCCATCTTCCAAGGGTGCTGCGATGAGTTTAGGCATGCTGAGCGAGTACATTGAAGAGCTCAATATGGACGCTCTCCCTTCTGCCGTAGATTTTGCTGCGGAGGTTAACCCGATGTTGGCGGCGCTCGTAAATTTTCATAACGAAGGCGTCGTCGAATCTTGGGTTAACCACTGCAGGGGGATCGAGGCCTGTCTATATCGGCTGGAGTCGACGCGCCCTTCTCCCGAAGTTTCAGCTCTGAGCACCCAACGCACAACTTGGCTCGAGCAAAGCACTTCGCACCTCCGCCACTTGGAACAAGAAGCAGCTTCAAGACTAAGGGAATGCCAAAAGACCTCGAACGAAACGGCCCATCTGCACGCTGAGGTTGAGGCAAATGCTGCCCAAGTGAAGACTATCTTCGAGGGTCTCTTGGAGCGTATCTCCCATGGGCTAAACTTGAAGCAGAAGCTTGACATAGCTGAGCGCAATACCCCAAGTCGGGAAGCTGCCTATCAGGTCGTCAGGGAGCAGCTTGCGTCGGTCTTGCAGCAGCGAGCCCAAGTGGAGGCAGAGCTGGCGGTAGTAGCCGATCGAGAGAAGACGTGGAAGGAAGTATGCGAGCAATTGTTAAATCTATGCAAGATGCTTCCTTCCCAGTAATTTCTCCTTGTATCATTTGTACTTGTAAAATATATGTATATATTTTTTTTTATTCTTTAGTACAATGTATCCTGTACCCAGTCAATGTTCATGAATAAAAGATACACATTTTTGTAACGTCCTGTGTCATTTCTTCGCCTTTTTCATTCTTTTCAGCATGACATATTTAATACACCTTATTGACAGATAACTTCATTTCTCCCAGAGATAACGATGGCCTAGACTGCAGGTTCAGATCTGCCGCCTAGGACTTTTCAACTCTATGAGCCGTGAGGGTCTCATAGAGACTTTTCTTCCTACGGATCGAGAGGATCTCGTAGGCGGGCTTTCTCCTTAGGAATCGTAAGGATTCCTAAGTGTGGTTTTCTCTTATAAGTCGTAGGGATCTTATAAGAGAATTTTCCCTCTTACGAGTCGATAGAATTCGTAAGCGGTTGTTTCCCTCCTCGTCGAAATTCGACTTCGGAGAGTGGGACCCGTGAATAGTATGCAAGAGACCATTTTGGATTGACTTGCAGGGCCCCATTGCTTAAGAAGCAAGCTTTTCAGTCCTTGCTGTCTGAGACTTCATCTTGCAGATTAAGAAGCAAGTTCAATTTGTTGAAGAGATCCCTTTTCTGAAAATTTGGCGGGATTTCCCCCACCATCGGATCTTTGATCTAGGGGCTTCTGTTTTACAGAAGATAATAACCGAAAAGATTTCCTTAGCGCGAATGCTCCAGGATATGACGTGTGTCGCACAACATACAGTGCAGCGCAACTGCGCTAGCACATCTACGCCGACACGTGTCATGCAGCGCACGACGCATACGCCGCTGAAGCGTTGCTTCCCTTGGTTTTGCTTGAAACAGAGCTTTGCTTTGGCTGGGTGCGCTGCTTTGGGGTGCTGCGCTGATGCGTTTGCGCTGGACACGTGGCGTGTAGCGCGCAGCGCAACGCAACTGCGCTAGCGCTTCCGTGCTGAAGCGTCGCTTCTTCAAGACAGAGCTTTGCTCTAATCGGGGAAGGATGAAGCGTTGCTTCATCTCCTGTCTCGGAATTCGAACGGACATTCGCTCCAATTAGGGTAAACTGCCGTGACGACTCTTGGGAGTCGAAGAGGCACTTGAGGCCTATAAATAGGACCCTTGGTCCCCTCCAGATAATTATCATCTTCCAGATTTCCATTTTGAAGACTTCAGAGCTTTGTTCTTGCCTTTAAGAACTCCGGTGCCTTGCTCCCCTTTTTTTTTAAGTTTTTAAGAAGAACTTCAGGTAAAATCGATTCTTAGATCAATCTTAAATAGCAGAGCTCTCGCCTAGTGGGTTTCATCTTTGAACATAGTTTTGCTCTCTAGAAATTTAATCATCCATGTATATTATTGCTTTTCTATTGTTGATCTTCCTGTAATATTTTCTCCAGGCATAATGGCGGCGGTGCATCTATACAGTCTGCACGAGTTCATTACCTACGATGATTTCCGCGCTCAGGGTCGTCAACAAAACCAGGAGTTTACAAACGCCGAATGTGCAGAAGTTATGGGTCGTCTGAACGCAAGCGGTGGTTGGCTGTTGCCTCGGCGTTCGGCTCTTTTGAAAGTCGTGCTGGGAGCAATATGGAGGGCACTTCCGGGTCTTCACGAGGCCCTACCACTCAATGCGCTGGATGATGCCGAGGACAAGGTGCATTCAGTGCACCTGACAGGGCTGATCTCAAAGAAGCGACGGAACGACCTCGTTGACATCCTGCATTAAGTGTTTCAGCAGACGACGATCGTTGCTGCTTATCAAAGGCCGGAAGGGCTTGCCGATGATATCGACACCGAGGAGCGCGAAAGACTGCGCATAAGAATAATTAGAAAGGCCAGAAGAACTCTGGATAGTCTTACTTTTGATTTCCTTAATCCGTGCCCCGGATCCGAGGTTATACCGTTGTAATATTTTTAACAATGTTTCTTATGCATTATTCTTATGCTTGTAAAAACTTTTAGCGGTATGAATGAAAACCCTCCCCTTTTCTATTTCAGCTTGTCTTATTTCTCGTCCTGAGTCTTCTGTCCATGCATAAATGAATGCGTCACGCATGCCAGATCAAATGTAGAACGGATATTCTTTCTGTCATCTTCTTTCTTTTAATGTCAGTAGGCTGCCTTAATAATCATGGTTGATGGATGTCTAAAACGAGTATTCCGACTTCCTCAGGAAATAGCGATGGCTTAGGCCGCAGGTTCAGGTTTACCGCCTAAGACTTTTCAATTCTATGAGCCGTGAGGGTCTCATAGAGGCTTTTCTCCCTACGGATCGAGAGGATCTCATAGGTGAATTTTCTCCTTAGGAATCGTGAGGATTCCTAAGTGTGGTTTTCTCTTATAAGTCGTAGGGATCTTATAAGAGAATTTTCCCTCTTACGAGTCGAGAGAATTCGTAAGCGGTTGTTTCCCTCCTCGTCGAGATTCGACTTCGGAGAGTGAGACCCGTGAATAGTATGCAAGAGACCATTTTGGATTGACTTGCAGGGCCCCATTGCTCAAGAAGCAAGCTTTTCAATCCTTGCTGTCTGAGACTTCTTCTTACAAATTGGGACGAATCGGGAATTTGCTCGCGGAGAGGGTGATGGCTCTGCGAGTTGACATGAGTTAGGAGGCTCTCATCACGGAGTGTTTGTATCCGTGAGTCGAGGAGTTTTGCTAGGGATTATTTGTTTCCCAAGCACCAAGGATTATTTGTTTCCTTGGGGTTTGAAACGAGTCGAGGATTCCTACGGAGGCACTGGTGGCTCTGCGGGTCGACGCGGATCAGGAGGCTCTCATCAAGGAGTGTTTGTATCCGTGAGTCGAGGGATTTGCTAGGGATTATTTGTTTCCCAAGCACCAAGGATCATTTGTTTCCTTGGGGTTTGAAATGAGTCGAGGATTCCTACGGAGGCACTGGTGGCTCTGCGGGTCGACGCGGATCAGGAGGCTCTCATCAAGGAGTGTTTGTATCCGTGAGTCGAGGGATTTGCTTGGGATTATTTGTTTCCCGAGCGCCAAGGATTATTTGTTTCCTTGGGGTTTGAAACGAGTCGAGGATTCCCACGGAGGCGCTGGTGGCTCTGCAGGTCGACGCGGATCAGGAGTCTCTCGTCAAGGAGTGTTTGTATCCGTGAGTCGAGGGATTTGCTAGGGATTATTTGTTTCCCGAGCGCCAAGGATTATTTGTTTCCTTGGGGTTTGAAACGAGTTGAGGATTCCCACGGAGGCGCTGGTGGCTCTACAGGTCGACGCGGATCAGGAGTCTCTCGTCAAGGAGTGTTTGTATCCGTGAGTCGAGGGATTTGCTAGGGATTATTTGTTTCCCGAGCGCCAAGGATTATTTGTTTCCTTGGGGTTTGAAACGATTCGAGGATTCCCACGGAGGCGCTGGTGGCTCTGCAGGTCGACGCGGATCAGGAGTCTCTCGTCAAGGAGTGTTTGTATCCGTGAGTCGAGGGATTTGCTAGGGATTATTTGTTTCCCGAGCGCCAAGGATTATTTGTTTCCTTGGGGTTTGAAACGAGTCGAGGATTCCCACGGAGGCGCTGGTGGCTCTGCAGGTCGACGCGGATCAGGAGTCTCTCGTCAAGGAGTGTTTGTATCCGTGAATCAAGGGATTTGCTAGGGATTATTTGTTTCCCGAGCGCCAAGGATTATTTGTTTCCTTGGGGTTTGAAACGAGTCGAGGATTCCCACGGAGGCGCTGGTGGCTCTGCAGGTCGACGCGGATCAGGAGTCTCTCGTCAAGGAGTGTTTGTATCCGTGAGTCGAGGAGTTTGTTGGGAGAGTATGGCTCCCTCTTTGTTTACGCCCTTGGATTGTATACAGGGATCGATGTGATCTTAACCGTAGGGCCAAAATTTTATCATCATTATTTTTTTTTTGTTTTATTTCCGCGATGCTCTATCATTTCAGCTTTTATATCGCGAAGGTCGCGATCGCCCAATCATTTCGGCTATTTTTCGCGGTGCCCAATTATTTCGGCTTTTTATTTTATTTTTACTCGCTGTTTTTATTGCGAGTTGCCCAATCATTTCGGCTATTTCTTCATGCATATAATTTTACTTGCTGCTTTTTTTTTATTATTGCAAGTTGCCCCATCATTTCGGCTATTTCGTATGCATGTACGGTCTACCGGCTTTTCGCCGTGAACCTGAAACTGGACACCGATTTCGGCATCAGCACCGCTACAACTGGGATATTGCCAGGAGCGAATCATCATCTGCCTCTGTCGCTGTCGAACAAAGGTGGCTTAGCGACCAGAGTTAGGGTCCTGTCGACTAAGGCTTTGACTTCATGAGCCGTAAGGGTCTCATAAAGGTATTTCTCCCTACAAGTCGTGAAGATCTCGTAGGTGTATTTTCTCCTTAGGAATCGTGAGGGTTCCTAAGTGTTTTGTTCCTCTGTAAGTCGCAAGGATCCTACAGGAGGGTTTTCTCCTTGTAAGTCGAGAGGATTTACAAGGGTTGTTTACCATGCAAACATATCCCTAGTTTCAGATGGGACTTAGTTAGGGAAATGTTTATTCGCGCCCGTGGATTGTATACAAGGGTCAATGCTGAGCCACTTGTAGGGCATTATCGAAAGTTGTGGGGGCTGCTTAAGCACAGGTTTAGATCTCTGTAGCTTAAGACTTTCAAATCTTATGAGCTGTGAGGGTCTCATAAGAGCGTTCTCCTTACGAGTCGTGAGGATCTCGCAAGTGTATTTTCTCCTTAGGAACCGTGGGGATCCCTAAGTGTGTTGCTCCCTTGTGAGTCGTAAGGCTCTCACGCGGGTGGTTTCTCCTTACAAGGTCGAGAGGATCTTGTAAGTGTTCTTTAACGAGGTTGCGTCCTTTCAGGTTTTCACAAACACTCGCCGGTAGTCCTGCTGTTTTTACTCACGGAGCCCTTTCGGGTTTTCATCCGTGCCCATTTTGCTTATGGACATACCATTTTTTTTTATTCTTTTTATTTCCTTTTTCTCTTTTTTTTTTACGAGGTCGCGCCCTTTCGGGTTTTCACGAACACTCGCCGGTAGCCCTGCTGTTTTTACTCACGGAGCCCTTTCGGGTTTTCATCCGTGCCCCTTTTTGCTTATGGACATACCGTTTTATTTTATTTTATTTTTATATATTTTTTTTATATCTCGTCAGCCTAAGGATGCTGCGGTAGTAGTTTAAAGACGTTTCGGTCTGCTATTAGTTTAAGGACATTTCGGTCCGCTGTTAGTTTAAGGAAATTTCGGTCCGCCGTTAGTTTAGGGACATTTTGGTCCGCCGTTAGTTTAGGGACATTTCGGTCCGCTATTGAGAAGCTGGCTACTGCTTATACAGTTTGAGCTTAGGAAGATAGCGAGCGGACATAGTCGTCGTCGTCTATCGTTGACCTAGGCTGTGGCTCATTAAGCGTACTATTTCTTTAGGAAGCGACCGTTTATTGGTCTGAAAGGCCTTTCACCGTGCATGTCCATGAGTAGATAGGCCCCACCCTGGTAAACTTTATCTATGATGTACGGGCCTTCATAGTTCGGCTCGAATTTTCCCCGCTTGGCGCGATTGGGGATCATAGGCCTTTTGACCACTAGCACGAGTTCGCCTTGGTGGAATGTCCTCGGTCGGGTCAATCTTTCGTATGAGCGCATCATCTTTGCTTTATAGGCCTCCAGATTTTGTTGCGCTATGAGCCGTGTTTCTTCAAAGGCGTCAAGCTCCTCAAGCCGAAAATGAGCATTTTCTTCGTTCGTCAGCTCGTAATGGACTGCCACTCGTAGAGAGGGTAACTCTACCTCGAGAGGGAGTACTGCTTCCATACCGAACACCAACGCGTATGGCGTTGTGTTTGTAGCTGTCTTGAACGTGGTTCGATACGCCCAAAGAGCTTCTTGCAGTCTCTCATGCCAGTCTTTCTTATTTCGGGACACTGTTTTCTTTATAATTTTCGTCAAGGTCTTGTTGAAGGCCTCGGCGAGACCGTTAGCTCGTGGATTATAGACTGAGGAATACCTCCAGTCTATGTTATGCTGCTGTGCGAAGCGGCTGATTTTATGACTTCGGTAAGCTGGCCCGTTATCGGAGATGATCCGCCTCGGAGTTCCAAACCGATATATGACGTGCGTTTTGAAGAAATGGAGGATATTCTCCGTCTTCACTTCTCTCAATGGTACTGCTTCTGCCCACTTAGAGAAGTAGTCAGTCGTCGCTAGGATGAAATGATGTTCTTTAGACGATGCTGGCTCGATGGGGCCGACTATATCAGTCCCCCACATTTCGAATGGCCAGCTAGCTACCGTTGGATGCAGCGGATTTAGGTGCTGGTGGATGAAGTCCCCATGAATCTGGCATGAGTGACATTGCTTCGCATATTCGATGCAGTCTTGAATCATCGTGGGCCAGTAATAGCCCATCCGTTTGATCTTCAACTTCATCTTTGGACCTGCTTGGTGAGAACCGCAGATTCCGTCATGAATTTCCTGAATGACTCTTTCCGATTCGTCCGGTCCTAAGCATCTCAGCCACAGAGAATCGAATGACCTCTTATAGAGAGTATCATTGACGAAGGCGAAGGACAGAGCTCGTTTTATGAGTTGATGTCTTGCGGATGCATCTTCGGGCATTTAGTGGGACTTGAAGTAGTCTATAAAGACTTCCCTCCAATCCTCAACCTTCTCATGTTCTTTTATTTGCAAGGTCGCTTGTCTAGTCACTCCCTTCTCTTTGGGTGATTCCGATGGTATTTCTGCGGGGGCGAGCACCTGACGACTTTGTACCATGATTCTAACGTCATCGAGGTTCTCGTCAGCCATTTCTTTAGCGAGTTTGGCCAACGCGTCCGCTTTGCTGTTATCCGCGCGTGGTATGCTCTCCAGAGTATAGGAGGGAATTTGGGTTAGCAGTTGTTGCACCTTTTCACCGTATTTTACTAACTCCGGTTTGCATGTTTGGTAATCGCCGTTTACTTGACTAACGACCAGTTGCGAATCTCCGTATATGAGGAGGTTTTCAATTCCCATGTCAATGGCGATCTCGAGGCCTGCTATCAGAGCTTCGTATTCGGCTTCGTTGTTTGTCCTCGGTTCCGTCAGGGAGAACGCGTAGCGCATTATCCCTCCTTGTGGAGTTATAAAGATGAGTCCTACCCCCGATTTGATTATAGGGGTACTTTGTTTGCGCTTCTTCACGGAAGATGCTCCGTCAAAATAAAGCTCCCATCGAGTATTATCACCATCGATCGCATCAAACGCATGTTCTTCTGGAAGATCGCAGTTTAAAGGAGAGTCGGCTGGTATCGGGTGCTCAGCAAGGAAGTCGGCGATGGCCTGGCCTTTTACTGCTTTGAGTGGTCGATATGCTATCGAGAACTCCATTAAGAGTAGGGCCCATTTAGCGAGTCGTCCTGTCAATATGGCCTTTGACATTAGATATTTGAGAGGGTCCACCTTCGAAATGAGATAGACTTCATGCGCTAATGCGTAATGTCTAAGCTTTATTATTGCGAAGATCAACGCCAGGCAGTGCTTTTCAATGGGGGAATAATTGCTTTCTGCCCCCAGCAGCACTCGACTTAAATAGTAAAGTGCTCTTTCTTTCCCTTGGTCATTCTCTTGTGCCCATAATGCGCCCAAAGAACCTTCAAGGGCGGCCGTGTAAAGAATGAGAGGCTTTCCCTTCACTGGAGCAGCCAACACTGGAGGGTTTTGCAGGTACTGTTTGATCTCGTCTAGTGCGCTTTGGCACTTTTGATCCCAGACGAACGGGGTTCCCTTCTTCATTAGGTGGCTGTAAGGGCGGCACTTTCCTGAGAGCTTGGCTATAAATCGTCGTATGTACGCGAGCTTTCCTTGGAGAGACCGCAGCTGTTTGAGAGTTCTCGACGGAGGCATTCCTATGATTGCCTTGATCTTGGACGGATCTATCTCGATACCTCGGTGTCGAACGACGAATCCCAGGAATTTGCCCGAGGAAACCCCGAATGCACACTTCAGAGGGTTCATCTTCAAGTTGTATTGTCGAAGACGTTGAAATACGGTCTTCAGATGCTCGAGATGTTCCTCATATGATTTGCTTTTAACAACGAGGTCGTCGATATAGCATTCAACAATTTCGTGTATAAGGTTATCGAAAATCTTCGTCATGGCCCTTTGGTAGGTTGCACCGGCGTTCTTTAAACCGAAGGGCATCACCTTGTAACAGAATATTCCCAAAGGAGTCCGGAAAGCCGTATGTTTCTGGTCTTCAGGGTGCATTTTTATTTGATTGTATCCCGATGAGCCGTCCATGAATGAGAAAATCTCATGCGTGGACGTATTGTCTATCATTAGTTCGGTGACTGGTACTGGGAAGTCATCCTTCGGGCAGGCTTTGTTGAGATCCCGAAAGTCCACGCATATGCGCACCGTACCATTTTTCTTCATCACTAGGACGATGTTAGCAATCCATTCAGGGTATTGAACCTCTTGGATAAAGCCGGAGTCTATCAGCTTTTTGACTTCCGCGTTGATGCTCATTTCGAGCTCAAGCCGCATTCTTCTCGGCGCTTGTTTGACTGGCTTGACACTCGGGGATATTGCCAGTCTATGTACAGCAACTTCTGGATCAAGTCCCGGCATCTCGGAATAGTTCCATGCGAAGCAATCTTTATGCTGTACAAGGACGTCCTTTAACGCAGCCACCTTTTCCTCGGACAGCAGTTCGCTGACGAATGTCGGTCGCGGATCGTTTATCGTCCCCAACTCAATTTTCTTGAGGTTATCCGCATTGGTATGTATGCCGTCCTCCAGTTCTTTCGGAGCTGGGGGAAATTCTGAGATCACCTCATCATTGCTGTTTTCGAAGCACCAGGGAAGGCTGTCCACATTCTCGGACTCTTCTTTTAATATCGTTATCATACGACAGGTGCGAATTTTCTGCCAATCCCAATGTGGAACTGGTTCTTCTTTCGTGGCCTTAGGCTCGTGCTTTTGTGGTGGTGCTACCCTCCAGTTGTTGGACAGAGCGAATTTACCAAGCTGATATTGATCTTCGACCCAATTCTTGAAGGTGAAGCAATCTTCAAGAGGATGACCTACTACTCGATGGTAAAAGCAATAATTTGGGTTGAATACCTCGCCCGCGTGCTCGGGGTGCTTGGACTCTGGCAGCGTAAGCATTTGATGTTTTAGAGCAAGATCAAATATCTTCCTTGTTTTGTTCCGAGGAAATGAGTATGCTCGACCCATTTTCTTCATGAGGGCTAAGTCAGTAACGCTCGACTCTCGGATACGTGGCTTCTTAGCTCTGCCTTGTAGTTGTTGAGCATCTTTTCTGCCCTCTGACTTGTTTTTGCTTTCGTGTCGAACCCTTTTTGTAGCAGGTTGACAAGGAGCGGCCTTTTCATCCTTCACGGCCTATCGGAGAAGGCGTTGCGTCTTGGCTTTCTAATAGATGGCCGTCTCGCGATTGTGGTCATCTCGGACTTTTTGACCAGCTTCCCTTATAAGCCTGTCCATTTGTTCTTCAAATGATGGACCTGGCACTTTTTCATCAGGAACTTTTACTGGCTTAGGATTAGCGTCCTCCCATTGAGCGTCCGCATCTTCATCGAAGTCATACATAACAGCTATTTACTAGCTCTCGTTTCTTTAGCCGGATGTACCCAAGCCCTTTTGTTTCCATTCTCCCGTTAGGCAGTTTGCGTTGGGTCCCGGGAACATTCCAGACCCTGTCATAAAATTTGGCCTCTCTAACGGTCTGTCTGAAGGATATCCTCTGGCGTTTCAGCAGTTTCTTCAAACCTTCGGTATAATATCTGGGAAGACGGATAGGCTGAAGCCTGTCGAGCGTGGGATCCACGCCATGCCAAACTTCTTTTTCCACCTTGTTTTCTTCAGAACGGTAGAATAGGATTGCCTTCTCGTTTTCTTGCCTGGGAGGGATATAAAATGTCTACAGCTCTTCTACACTGTAGATATTAAGTGCGTTCAGTTCTTTATGATGTTTAGGCGGCACCATGGCGACTTGCAGACTTTGCTCTTCGTCAGCGGAAGCTTGTATTGAAGGTCGAGCAGAGAATATGACATGGACCTCATCCTCCGAGTCACTACCAAAGACCAATGTAGGAGTGGACGGTCCTGGCTTGTTATGTTGGGATGGACCCGAATAAGCGATCTCCTCTTCTTCCTCGGTATCACTGCTGAAGACAGGGATGGTGGCGTTAGTTTTATTTTCCGGCTTATGACACTTCTCTATGTCTTCGAAATCCGGCAAGAAGTATTTGGCATCTTCGTATTTGCGGACCTCGTTCACAGAGAACGGGTTCAGTTCTCCCGTCATGGTATACTTGAAACCATCCTTAAAATACTTCATACACTGATGTTGTGTAGAAGGGATGATGTTGTACTCGTGTAACCATGGTCGGCCGAGCAAAGCGTTGTAGCATGTCTTGGCATCTATGACGTGGAATTTAATGTCCGTGACGAGTAATCCGAAGCGTAGTGTCAGTATCACAGATCCAAGAGTCTTTGACGATTGGGAGTCGAACCCGGATATGGTGATCTTGTCCCGAGCAAGGTGCTGGACGCTCATGCAGATTTCCTTCAACACCCGCACGTTGAGTAGGTTAACAGACGACCCGTTA
Source organism: Agapanthus africanus (assembly GCA_030015575.1). Taxonomy (NCBI): domain Eukaryota; kingdom Viridiplantae; phylum Streptophyta; class Magnoliopsida; order Asparagales; family Amaryllidaceae; genus Agapanthus; species Agapanthus africanus. The sequence goes on from CM057344.1 coordinate 572,294,643, forward strand.
TCGATCAGAATCTTGCCTATCTTTATATCATGGCAGTATCCCGAAACATAGAGAGGGCGATTGTGTTCGCAAGTCCCAAGTAGAAGGTCCTCATCGCCAAAAGTAACATCAGCCGTGTGTACTTCCTCCAACTCATCCTTCATCTTTTCCTCGGCCAGGCATGCTTGGAATTGTTCCGGGTCTTGGAGTGCCTTAATCAATGAATCTCTCGCCTCTTTTGATAACAAAAGGGCGTCGAGAATGCTGAGCTGCGAGGGCAGTTTCCTCAGATGTGCTAAAACGTTGTAATCCACTTTATTCCTCTTTGGCAGGTTCTTGGCGGTTAACTCTTCCGCAACTCGATCATCCAAGGCGATGTCTTCAGAGGCCTTCTCTTTCCCTTTGTCTTTCTTGTTTAAGGGTCCAAGATTCTTTTCAGGTAACGTCCGGTTGCGTAGCTATATATTCTCGCAAGCCTTTGGTCCTTCTTCTTTTCCCGAAGTGGATTCTTTAAAGAGGGGGCCAAGCTCTAGCTCCTCATCAGAATCACTCCCAAATACAGGTACTTGTGACTCCCCGGCGTCAATCATGCAACAACTACCGCTAGTTTTATCAAGCACTTCGTTTATTCCGTTCTGCTCTCGGCGGGCTTTGCGCTTTTCCCGCTTAAACTGTTGCCGGTGAGTAACATATCCTTGCCACCACTTACCGAAAGCTTTGCACTCTTCGGTGGGATGCGACACCTTCCGATGGTACAAGCAATAGGAGGGGTGGTTTTCCATTTCACCCGTAATGTTTTTCTCGGAGGGTGGTAGCTTCATACCTATCGACACAGCCTTAGCGAATCTCTTCTTTATCTTGAACTTGATTTTATCTGTGGTGGGTGTATTTTGTTCTAGCGGGAGTACCGCAATTCTTTCGCCAAGGCGCTGGCGTTTGGCCTTTTCGAATATAACCGCTTCGTTATCCCGATCAGCTTTGCCTTTTAAAAACGCCTGATTTAGGAATGCATCAATCGCTTCATCCGACGGCTCCAGGATTTTTAGTGCAGGCTCTGCCCCCAGCTTTTCAGCGCGAGGAGTCTCCTCATCGCTTGTGGACAAAAGGGAAATCACATGGCAACTTGCTACATGTTCTTCAGATTCATTTGACGAACTACCTCCCTCATCTTCTGCTTGGAAGACGTGGTTGAGGAACTCTTGCAATGTGATGGGAGTCCGCGCCTTCTGGTTGTACTCTTCCAGCGTGTCAATTTGCTTTTGCAAGTCCGTGCGCCTATCGCTAGGCTTCACCGGTTTCTTGGCCTTCTTCTTTTTCTTCGAAGACTTTGACGACTGGCTACTAGTGCTTGAACCCCCATCATTGGTCTTTAGAGTTGGACGTGGCTTTAACATCCCCTCAACGACCTGCGGTTCCAATGGGCTCTTCCACTTGATCGCCGGACATGTCCGAAGATCATTTAGCATTCTCTTCGTTTTTGAAGATAATACAACCTCCCACGGAGTTTCTTCAATGACAGAGCATGTTGCCCCCGGCGTATTCGTCCCTTTAGAGGTGTGGGGCTGCGGGGGATTCACCTTCCATTTGTCAGATAACGCAAATTTTCCCTGTCTATACTGGTTTTCAAGCCAATTTTTGAAAATGTAGCAGTCCTCAATCGGATGGCCTAGCACTCGATGATAGGGGCAGTAATTAGGTTCGTTGACGTCACTTGGTTGCAACGGACGTTTTGGATCTGGCAGATTTATGAGTCTGTTGCGTAATGCCAGCTCGAATAACCTCTTCGTTTTATCGCGGGGAAAGGAATAAGGACATCCCATCCTATCCTCATGGGGTACGTAAGGGCGCGTATTGTTTGGACAAGCAATCGGCTTCAAGTCGTTCGGTTATTGTTGAGCATTAGCGACAATGATCGCTTTTCCCTTTCCTTTGTCAGTTCGGGAATCTGGCTTTGGGAGAGGGGGTTTATGACCCATCTGGTCCATTTGCGCTAGTTTGTCAATCAAAGCCTGGAAGGAAGTCGGCTTGAAAAACATCATAAACTGTGAGATGGTTGCCTGTGGATCAAGGGTTCCAACAAACATTCCCACCGCAGGGGCTTCTTCTATGCGCTGTTCACACTTTGACCATAGATTACGCCACCGTATAGCGTACTGAACCCATGTCTCGCCGGGTTTTACCCTAGCGTTAATCAGTGCCGTCATCGGGGTACGTTCACTGGCACTTGCAAAGCGTTGGGTAAACAACAGCTCCATCTCCGCGAAGGTTTTAATAGAATCATTAGGGAGTTCAGAGTACCACTCGAACGCCGTATCTGATAGACTTCCGACAAACTGGCAGAGCAAAAGCTTGTCATCGCCGCCGGTGTTACCGCAAAGCGCCCTGAACTGGGCGACATGCTGATGGGGATTGCCAGTCCCTTTGTAGACATGAAACTTGGGAATTGTGTAACCCGGCGGGTACTTGATTTGGTCATACCAGCCTGGATATGGCCGCCCCGTTTTTACGACGTGGCCGGCTGCTTCGGCCGCATGATGAACCTTTATTTGCTGGGCTATGTATTCGTCCAGATCAGTCTTAGAGATTGTATCCTCTTTAGCTGTTAATAGAGCGGGCCGCGGATTTAATGTATCTCCCTTATCATCTCCAAGGACGGTCAGGGGTTCTTCAGCGGGAGGATCTTGTTGTATCATCATCCCTATCATGTCCTGGAAGAGGAGGCCCATCCGCTGTATGTTGGCCGCTTGTTCAACAGCCTCTTTGTCCCTCTTTTCCAGTACTCGGCGAAGGAACTCGGCGTCGGTCTCTTCCTCCTGGCGCTCATCTAAGGACGCCTCAGGGTTCTCTTTTAGCCCAGTGAGTGCAGCCATTGTGGTCATCATCTCCTGGAGCTTTTGTTGCTGCTCCTGAGCCTTGGTCACTGATCGGGTAAGCGGTCGGTGACCCGTAGAAATGCGGCTTTCTGTAGGGTTCCTAGGCACCCTAATAAGGTCTCACAAGGCATCGAACATGCCAATTTCAAATTATCTAGGTGCCGAGAGACCCTAATACGGATCGTTTGCTAGAAATCTAGGCGAAAAAGTAATCTAGTTAACAGTTAACTAAGGGATACGGATATACAACCTTTGTAGATCCGTTTGTCCACCTCCATAGCTCCATGAAGAAGTCATCTCCGCTGTACAAATCCGAAATCCGGGCTCTTGCGTCGGCTTCATCGGAGAAGAAGCAGGCTAGGTCATCGACGACGTGCTGAAGATGATCTACGTCGAGGCATCGCTAAATCAAGCTCCGACTTCACCAGGTCCAAAAACTTGTGAAGAGAACACACTCTACTACTTGGCAAGAGGTAGAGGATGAAGAAATAGGAAGTGGGTAGACTTTAGATTTGGATTTCTCACTCTTTATCATCAATCACCATTGATGAAGAAAGCTTTTTCTTCCTTGCTCATGAAGAAGAAGAAGAAAGAAATATATGATAAGTTAATTCAAAACAATAGAAAAATCAAAACTTATCATAATGTTAACTAGAGTCAAGTGTAGAGAATGAATCATGGTTAGTGGGAATGGTTAGGGTTAAGGATGAGATAAGAATGATTGACTTGATCAAAGTTTCATGAAGCTTCAACTAAACTCCAAATTAAGCCACCATTCTTTTCTCCTCTTTTCCAAAATGAATAAACAAATAAATAAATGAATAAATAAAGGAAATGAAACCCTAACCATTCTTTTAACCATGGTTTAATTCTTTGCACTTAACCAAGTAAACATGTATCATCAAACATGATACAATCAAATGCACAAAATCATATCGCATATGTAATGCGCACACCCGAGTGAGAAAATCCATTTAAAGTGAATCGATACTAGTTAATGCAAAGTAATATATCAAATATATAATTATGCATTAAATAATTAAATCAACACTTGATTCAATGACCCGGTCATGTCGCACACAACCGACTAGTATATAATGTATCGGCTTATCAAATCAACCTTTGATTCGATAACTAGGGTATATCGCATATAACCTAATCGATACATTCATCGCGAGAATGGAATACGGTATCACATACACGCATTATTCTCGGTCCCGCACATATCTCATATGCGCTCCTATTTCGTTTTGCTTGAGCCAGGAAACCTCTGTGTAGGACTCTAAAGACTCGTCAATACGCCGGCAGCAGACGATGATCATATCAAACACCCACAAGCCGCAAGCGGTCTGCTAAACGTAACGGCCACCCGGGTATTGAGCGATCTGAAGATCGACGAGCAAGCCCGCTCACACTCCAGTGAATCCAACCAGTAACACTACCGTACAGTCCGGTCTGATCGTCTGATATGTCGCATATCTCGCCTAGGGGTGGTAAACGTCAGACCCCAATAGCTCGATAAGTCGTGTCGATATGAGGTCTATAACTGTTCGAGAAACTACTGGTAACACTTACCAGTAAATCTCAGCAACCCTGGCCAGGGATTTCCTGTTATAGCCAATCGAACACAGCGCAACATCAACCCCCTATACCGGGAGAGACGAATCCCCTCCTATCGCTTATTGCCTCCATGTGACTCGGGACTGTACCCAAAAACCACCGTTTTGCACGCCCTCTTAGACGTGGTAAGATGGAAATCAAAGCACAGTGGGAACCACACAAGACTCTATGACGATCTCGGGTCAACAGACTACTCTGTACCAGTGTCACCAGAGAACTGCCATCTGACGTGAGGTATAATACCATCTGGGAGTACTCGGCGAGTCTGTCCAGTGTACCCAGTCTCTACTGAGCACCCGTATATCATCTCTGATGTCAAACACCGATGGATATGGGATCATCCATCGCCCATCTGTATGGGTCGAGAAGGTATACGCTAGTCTACTCTGGTATATCGATGCCCCGTCTCGATACACCCATGACTAGGGACTTTGAAGGATGTACTTATGGACTACCATGTCCCCACTAGTATGATCCGCATCATAGTCCAGGTAGTCAAGCACACATCCTAAGGGCTTTACCAACATGTAACAGAGAGACAATCAGTATACACGTTAAGGTAAAGTTCAACCAGATAGCATACTATCATGTCGAGCAAGAAAGTCCTCCCTATATATGTCCCATCATCCACTACAATATACATCCTATGTACAGTAATGGCCTCTAGGGCATACATATAACTAACAATCTCCCACTTGCACTAGGGCCATCTGATAGCAGTGGTTGCAGTATCTCATACTCAACCATCCCATAAAAGTCTCTCTCTGGGAACAGGCCTTTGTGAATGGATCCGCTGTGTTGTCCTCTGAGTCTACTCTCCTAACCTCGATCTCCCTGGAGATCAACCATCTCCATGATCAAGTGATACTGCCTTAGAATATGTCTGGATCACTGATGTGACGGACGTTCCTTGGCATAAGCCACAACTCCATTGTCTCACAATGGTTGGAACGTAGTTCATCTCATGAACCAATATACACCCAGACTGCCTCTTTGGTAGCATCTTAAGTAGCGATGTATCGTGCCTTTATCGTCTAGTATGTCACGGTATCTAGCTTGGAACTCTTCCACCATACCGTCCCTTTACTGAGGGTAAAGACAATGCCTGTGACTGACATTCAGTCGTCTTTATCACCCTGGAACACTTCCAGTGATTCTCCCCAGGATCGGTTGATACCGTCTCACTACAACTAGTGAGAATCCTAACATCCAATTAAGTCTATCTCATAGATCTAAAACTCAGGATTTAGGAGGTATCATTTTGATCCTATGTGGAGAATCCTTGTGATAACCGGAGATTGATCGAGCGTAGCATAGGAAACTCCTTCCCCATCAAGAGTATGTCATCCACGTACTCTACGAGGATCGTCACCATACTCCCTACTACCTTTTTGTTTATACAAGGTTCATCTACCATTTTAATGATGTCAAACTCTTTGACTAATTCATCAAAAACAGATGTTCCAACTCCGCGATGCCTGCTTTATCATATAAAACATCTTGCACACGTTTCCGCTGCTCCCACTGTCTACGAGGCCCTCTGGCTGTGTACTTATAGACGCTCTCTTCTAAATCATCATTTAGAAAAGCAGTCAAGACACCCAACCACCAGATATCGCAGTCATGGTATGTAGCCGTGACAAGTAGGATCTGGATGGACTTAAGCATAGCTACTTGAAAAGGTTTCATCATTATCCGTACCTGGTCAATGATACAAACTTTTAACAAGTCTAGCTTTGAAAGTCTCAACTTTTCCATTTACACCAAGTAATCTTCTCAAGATATACTTGCTCCTGATGGGGATTTAACCCTTCAGATATAGCAACCAAATTCCATACTTTGTTGGTGTATATGGATTCCATCTCAGATCGCTAAACATCCAGCCATTCTTACAGAGTCTTACTCTCGATGGCCTGCTCGAAACTAGTTGGGTCATCATCTCATGATGCAATCCTCGCTCCCACTGTCATAGAGAAACCGAAGTATCTCTCAGGTGGGTGAGGAACCCTACTAGATCGGCGGAGAGGCTGAGGTTCGTTGGTAACTATCGAATCCTTTGGTTCTTTCAAATCATCAGCTGCAGTTTGTATAGCTGGAACCTTTCCAGTTCTACATTACAGACCTTGCCTCGAGCTTGTCCGGATTTTGCTTTTCAGACATAGGCTGGACAACCCCAAATCTCAACTAACTTGAGAGATGGGCTCTTCCCTTATCATATCAAATATGAAGTGGTAGGCAACTGATTTGATTGGAACCCTATTCAATAGGTATGCAGCTTCTCAAGTGCATAACTCCCATAAGGAAATAGGTAACTCAGTAGTACTCATCATAGAGCACACCTTATCATATAGGGTGTGATTGCTCCGCCCCGATATACCATCGTGCTATGGTGTATTCGGAGGAGTAATGCTGAGAGAGAATCTCATTCTCCTTTAGAATAGTCCAGGATTTCCGTGCTCAAGTATTCTCCTCCTTGATCACATCAAAGGACATAATACTTATACCCGTATTTTGGTTCTCTACTTCTCGCTTATATTCTGTGAATATCTCAAAAGGTTCGGACTTATGTTTCAACAGGAACATATGTCTGAATCTAAAGAGATCATCAGAGAACGTAATGAAGTTTAAAGAACCAGTCTTGGTATGTGTAGACAGGGGAGCTTACATACATCAACATGTATCATATCCCAAGAGTTCACTAACTCTTTCTCTGTTTCCAATAAACAGAGCTATGGTCATCTTATCTTTATGACATGACTGGCGAGTTTCACAAGATGTAAATTCAAACTGATTTAAATATGCATCTTCAGCTAGTCGGGTCGCATCGATATGACCTAGTCTACAATGCCTCAAGAAGGAATCGTTCAATTCTGAACTCTTCCTCTTGTGTGTGTTCCGTATACTAAGAACTGTAGTTTGATTTAGAACATGAATGCTTTTAGATATCGTGCCTGAACCGATCAACTTTTGATATAGGAAATGTTCAAAACATTATCCAACAATACAAAATTTTATCATTTCTTTACTGATAAAGAGACTGATATGATTTTGTATATCAGGTTCGGTATCTAATAACATTCGTTCAGAATCAATGTATTGGTAATACAGGGTGACAGTGACCAACAGACTTGGCTGCAACACTTGCCCCGTTTTCTGCCTCATGAAACTTATCACCCGTTCTCAGTTCTTTACCTATCTGTAGCCCATGTAACATATTACATATGCGGGATCCTAATCCGGTATCATATACCCAGGACGTAAAGGATACTGAGAAACAGTTCTCTGTAATGAACACACCCGAAGATGATGCATCAGCATGCACTCTCTTCGTTTGGGCGGTCACGGGAATTCTGGTAATCCCCTATTACTTGCTCTGTCTTATAACAATTATAAGTTGGAGTGGGACCAACGTTCCCCAGCTCAGTATAACAAGCGGGTTCAGTCAATATTCCGTATTATTATCTTGATTAAGGCGTGATATGGTCGCTACCTGGAGAGAGAGAGAAGAAAACACTCAGCGTGCGCTCTTGCAAGAATAGATTGGTTATTATTTTATCTAATCAGGATGGCTCCCACTGCTTTTTATCAAATCTTTCTTCAAACCCTAAAAGGAAAGACTAGCCGGGATTAATTACACACTACAAGTTCGCCAATCTTTCAGCCAGGCCAGTGTCGGTACTTTGAGGGAGGTCCCCCGTGCTTTCGCACGAACCTAATTAATGTAAACCTCGTTTTTCCATAGGCGTAACCTCGTTAACACCTTTCTAGACACCTACTTGATCGGCTAATTGTAATGTATAAAACTCTCCCAGGAGTAACTCTTACTCGCAGCGGGTATCGGGATCCAACTATCTCATAGAAGGTATGCAATCTCATTGCAAATTTCAACACTTGAAATTCCCGATAATATTTTGCCCCTAACGTGCTATGACCTTGACGAAAGCCAACAAACCATAGCCCGCTAGTCAAGTTCAACCCGTACATTTCTTGATCGAATTAAACCCACCCGCACGACCCTTGACGAAAGCCAACAAAGAGCAAGTTTGGTTTGGGGTTCCGGGTTCGTTCGGACTTCAAATTCCGTCTGGACTTCGCCTAAGGCTCTAGCTAGGCTCTGATACCACTGTAGGGTTCTTAGGCACCCTAATGAGGTCTCACAAGGCATCGAACATGCCAATTTCAAATTATCTAGGTGCCGAGAGACCCTAATACAGATCGTTTGCTAGAAATCTAGGCGAAAAAGTAATCTAGTTAACAGTTAACTAAGGGATACGGATATACAACCTTTGTAGATCCGTTTGTCCACCTCCATAGCTCCATGAAGAAGTCATCTCCGCTGTACAAATCCGAAATCCGGGCTCTTGCGTCGGCTTCATCGGAGAAGAAGCGGGCTAGGTCATCGACGACGTGCCGAAGATGATCTACGTCGAGGCATCGCTAAATCAAGCTCCGACTTAACCAAGTCCAAAAACTTGTGAAGAGAACACACTCTACTACTTGGCAAGAGGTAGAGGATGAAGAAATAGGAAGTGGGTAGACTTTAGATTTGGATTTCTCACTCTTTATCATCAATCACCATTGATGAAGAAAGCTTTTTCTTCCTTGCTCATGAAGAAGAAGAAGAAAGAAATATATGATAAGTTAATTCAAAACAATAGAAAAATCAAAACTTATCATAATGTTAACTAGAGTCAAGTGTAGAGAATGAATCATGGTTAGTGGGAATGGTTAGGGTTAAGGATGAGATAAGAATGGTTGACTTGATCAAAGTTTCATGAAGCTTCAACTAAACTCCAAATTAAGCCACCATTCTTTTCTCCTCTTTTCCAAAATGAATAAACAAATAAATAAATGAATAAATAAAGGAAATGAAACCCTAACCATTCTTTTAACCATGGTTTAATTCTTTGCACTTAACCAAGTAAACATGTATCATCAAACATGATACAATCAAATGCACAAAATCATATCGCATATGTAATGCGCACACCCGAGTGAGAAAATCCATTTAAAGTGAACCGATACTAGTTAATGCAAAGTAATATATCAAATATATAATTATGCATTAAATAATTAAATCAACACTTGATTCAATGACCCGGTCATGTCGCACACAACCGACTAGTATATAATGTATCGGCTTATCAAATCAACCTTTGATTCGATAACTAGGGTATATCGCATATAACATAATCGATACATTCATCGCGAGAATGGAATACGGTATCACATACACGCATTATTCTCGGTCCCGCACATATCTCATATGCGCTCCTATTTCGTTTTGCTTGAGCCAGGAAACCTCTGTGTAGGACTCTAAAGACTCGTCAATACGTCGGCAGCAGGCGATGATCATATCAAACACCCACAAGCCGCAAGCGGTCTGCTAAACGTAACGGCCATCCGAGTATTGAACGATCTGAAGATCGACGAGCAAGCCCGCTCACACTCCAGTGAATCCAACCAGTAACACTACCGTACAGTCCGGTCTGATCGTCTGATATGTCGCATATCTCGTCTAGGGGTGGTAAACGTCAGACCCCAATAGCTCGATAAGTCGTGTCGATATGAGGTCTATAACTGTTCGAGAAACTACTGGTAACACTTACCAGTAAATCTCAGCAACCCTGGCCAGGGATTTCCTGTTATAGCCAATCGAACACAGCGCAACATCAACCCCCTATACCGGGAGAGACGAATCCCCTCCTATCGCTCATTGCCTCCATGTGACTCGGGACTGTACCCAAAAACCACCGTTTTGCATGCCCTCTTGGACGTGGTAAGATGGAAATCAAAGCACAGTGGGAACCACACAAGACTCTATGACGATCTCGGGTCAACAGACTACTCTGTACCAGTGTCACCAGAGAACTGCCATCTGACGTGAGGTATAATACCATCTGGGAGTTCTCGGCGAGTCCGTCCAGTGTACCCAGTCTCTACTGAGCACCCGTATATCATCTCTGATGTCAAACACCGATGGATATGGGATCATCCATCGCCCATCTGTATGGGTCGAGAAGGTATACGCTAGTCTACTCTGGTATATCGATGCCCCGTCTCGATACACCCACGACTAGGGACTTTGAAGGATGTACTTATGGACTACCATGTCCCCACTAGTATGATCTGCATCATAGTCCAGGTAGTCAAGCACACATCCTAAGGGCTTTACCAACATGTAACAGAGAGACAATCAGTATACACGTTAAGGTAAAGTTCAACCAGATAGCATACTATCATGTCGAGCAAGAAAGTCCTCCTTATATATGTCCCATCATCCACTATAATATACATCCTATGTACAGTAATGGCCTCTAGGGCATACATATAATTAACACTTTCTTCCTTTCCAGAAGCCATATAAACCGTATGAACTGTTATGCCCCCTGACTTTGGAGGTTTAGGTTCACCGCCTTTAAACTTTGCCGCTGACGCGGGAGCTTTCCCTGGCCTCCTTCTTTTGTGGGCCATCGAGGTTGAAGGAGCCGTTAAAATGGGCCTGCTAGCAATTGTTGCCCCCTGTTGTTTAACGGGGCGGGTTTTGTCCTTTTCCACCTTTGCCTTTTTCTGGCGATGAAAGCGATCTGGGTCAATCACAGAGTCTTGAACCCTCCGCCAAACCTTGTATATCTTTGACGATAGCCGTTGAGGGGGCTGTTCTTGTTTTGTTTCTGGAACTCTCTCCGCAGGTGGAGGAGATCTTTTCGAGGTAGCGGTTGGAGAGTTCTTACGCACTCTCCTCAGTAGTTCAAAGCTGTTCCCAGTTGGAACAGCAGCGTTGACTTCCACCATTGGAGCGGGTGGAGTTATCCCTGAGGGGGAGTTGCCCCCTGCTTTCCTCACTCGTTGCCAATGGCGATGTCGCGCACGACGAGCCGTTGGGACTGGCTCGGAAATCGAGATGGTTTCTTGTTGCCCCCTGTTTGAGTGTGGGGTAACTGCCGATGTTAGCCTATCGAAGACTGATGCCTTTTGACCAGCTGGGGGAGGAGTGGGAACCGTCAATCTTGTGAAGACCGACTCTCTGATGGGAGAAGCCGCTTTAACGACTTTCGAAGCAGCGGCCGTTGCCCTCTTTGGGACGGCCACTTTATAGTTCTGACCTAGCCTGGTGAAAACGGAGGCTGTCGGTTTAGTAGCGGGCGACCCGTTGACAGGGGCTGTCGGAACAGTGAGCCGGTTGAAGACCAACTTTTTACCCTCTTTCGGTGCAGGTATTGGTGCAGAAAAGTTTGCAGGTGGGATCATAGTCCCGAAGAACAAGCCGGTGGTGGCTTGGGTCACCTGGTCTACCGGCAGAGTAAGGAAGGAAGCCGCTTGGGGCCCATATGCTACACCTCCTGGTGAGGTGGAGCGTCCGTTGCAGCGGCATTTCGAGCAGTTGGTACAGCTAGAGGCCATTGAATCTTGAATTCTACAACAGGTAAAAGACCAAATCTTAGTAACTTGAAATCCGAAGACAACCATTTAATGAACCGCGATTGGTTCGCGAAGACGACACACGAAGTGTGGAGTGGAAAGAGGAAGAGGTCCCACCGGGCGTGCCAGAATCTGTTCCCCTCCGAATGGCGGCCTGGACTTGGCGTCCATGCCTGATGTTCGGGGCAGATGCTATTTGGTTTTATCCGTTTATCTCTCCGAAGATGCCAAGTTGATTTATGGCACCGTGTATCGGAGGTTTAGACGGATGCGGCCGATGTAGCAGACTTCGTCAGATTCCCCCTCAGGATGAGGGGTTTTTGATTATGGGGACGCTCTTCCCTGCAGGCGCAAGCCCCTGCAGTTAATTACGCTACCGCATCGCGGTAACAACTTTCTCCTTCTCCAGAATTTCACTTCGTGTCGTGTGTGTTCATTTTGTTTGTGGTTGCCCGTGGATTGTATACGGAGACTGAGTAATGTCGTCGCCCGTAGGACGTGGATTAGTCCAAATCCGTATTTACTTAGATTTGGTTTGGTGTTTTCAGTTTAAGGATGCATTAGTCGCGTTGCGGCTAAGATCAACTTAAACGTTCGTCAAGGATACGTTAGTCCTGTTTTAGACGAAGATCAACTCAACATAGTGATTAATTTAATGTATGGCCATCGGGACTCGTCACCTCTCTGACGTCGTTGAAGGATTACAACGACATGTATCAAAGGAGCTCGGAGATGTACCCTCGAACCAGAGTTGATTGGGAGTTTTATAATCCATTTGAATATTTAAGGATACGTTAGCCGTGTTTGGGGCTAAGATCAACTTAAACGTTTGTTAAGGATACGTTAGTCCAGTTTGAGACTAAGATCAACTTAACGGGACCGTTTAGATCCGACAAAAGAGCATTTGGGCTCTATTGTGCCAGTTTAGGGACGTTTCGGTCCGATGTTAGTTTAGGGACGTTTCGGTCCGATGTTAGTTTAGGGACGTTTCGGTCCATTATTAGTTTAGGGGACGTTTCGGTCCGATGTTAGTTTATGGACGTTTCGGTCCGATGTTAGTTTAGGGACGTTTCGGTCCATTATTAGTTTAGGGGACGTTTCGGTCCGATATTAGTTTATGGACGTTTCGGTCCATTATTAGTTTAGGGGACGTTTCGGTCCGATATTAGTTTATGGACGTTTCGGTCCATTATTGGGTGTGTGGCCGTTGGGACCCGTCACCTCTTTGACGTCGTTGAGGAATTACAACGATGGATGTCAAAGGAGTTCGGAGATGTACCCTCGAACCGCATATAGATTGATTTAGGAGAGCCATTTTGCTCAGCCAATTTAATTTAAGGACTTATGGCCACGATTGGGCTAAGTCCAGTAAAAAAATGTCCAACATTGCTTTTGCATTTCCTTTTATTTTTTATTTGGGCTTTTCCCAGAAAAGATGCAGGGCATCAATTTGTTTTGGGCTCTGTTCTTTATGAATGATGCAGAGCATCAATTTTATTTGGGCTGAGCCCTTTTATTGCTTTGCAATTTATTTTGGCCTGCTAGGTCTTTTTGATTTGGGCCTGGCCCTTCAAGTAATGCATTGCATTTGTGCAAAGCACCAAGAATCTTTTAGATTCAAGGAAAGGAGTGCAGAGCACTTTTTAATTTCTTGATCTAAATTTAGATCAAAGAGAAGAAGAAAATTCTTTTCTTTCTTTCTATCTCAGAGAACCAGAGGTTCTCTAGCAAGTGCAAGGCACTATTTTTTTATTATTTTTATTTATTTATTTATTTATTGAAGATCACTGATTTTGTCTTTTAGATCAATGATCTATTCCTCAGAGAATTTTCTCTTATTTCAAAGGTTTTTACCTTCTTCTTTGTGTTCTCAAGAAGTTCTCTTCTTCTTTTTTTTTTAATCCAATTCTCTATCCCTTTGAAATGGGGTCTGGGGTCCTTTTTATAGTGCTCAAAAATCAGTTAAATTTGTTAAAAAGATCTTTTCTGAGTGATTTGGGGAATTTTCCCCACCGTTGGATCTTTGATCCAAAGCCCCCTGTTTTACAGAAGAAATCTTCTTGTTTAAACAAGAACAGAAAAATATCCTTAAATCTTCACTCTGTTGTTGCGCAACTCACCAGCGTGTGACACGTGTCGCGCAGTGAAGCGCTTGCGCAGCAGCGGTGAGCTTGCGCAGCAGCTCTTGCGCAACTGCGCAGACACGTGTCGCGCTGCGGTGCGCTTGCGCAGCAGCGCTTGCGCAACTGCGCAGACACGTGTCTCGCAGCCGTGCGCTTGCGCAGTTGTGCTTGCGCAACTGCGCAGACACATGTCGCGCTGCCGTGCGCTTGCGCAATTGAACGTTGCTTATGTTTTTTTAAAGAGCCTTGCTCTGATTGGACGTACTGCCTTGGGCGTTGTGCTGCCGCGTCAACTTCTGACACGTGGCGCGTTGCGCGCAGCGCACGGGAACTGAAGCGTTGCTTCAAAATTTGAATTTTCAAATTCAAGCAGAGCCTTGCTCTGATTGGGGGAACAGAGACTTAGATAATATAATAAGAAGGCTTGTAGGGTTCGTTTAGATTTAGTAGTCATGGACGATTAATTAAAAATTACCCTTTTTATCCATTAATAGATTTATAACTAGAACGACGGTGATGCGTGTAGATTAGGGTTTCTGGAGGGAAAAGGAATCCCACTCTTAACCCTTATCTCGACACGGAACTCCGTTCATATCTAGCCTTTACCAAAACAATCATTAATCTAATCTCTAATCGCGGTCGGAACTAACAAAGAATTGTTAGCGCGCCCGATTAGGATGTTAATGATTCTTTTGATAAAGTTCATAAACTTTATAGGACTTAAAAAGGGTTTAGGGATGTTCATCGTCCATTAGCCTACCCTAATCCTGCGAACCCTAAAAAGCGGAGAATTACTCGCGCATGTTGGGAGAAGAAGATGAAAAGACAGAGAGGGAAAACAAAATGTAAAATGCAAAAGAATAAAATAAAACAACTACCTTTATTAATTAACTTGAACAATCTACACTTTAATTCCTTAGAAAATGATTACAAACTAGTTGCTTCTCGATCTTTCCTAAGGAGGTAGACGAACAGTTGATGATCAGCCTGGATACGTGAGCGTCTGGGGCTTCGTGATCGCGTCGGCTTGATGATTTTTCCAAGAGGCACTCGATCCCTATTTATAGTGCAAAGCCAGAATCCTTTGTTTCCAAATTAGGTAATATTCATCAGAGATTCACCCAAAATTTTCTCAACCCCTAAATCCATAATATTGCCGCGGATCCGCGGCCCAAGGGGGGTACGGCCGCGGATCCGCGGTCGTTTAATCTCATCCCTACATCAATTTTTAGGGGCTTTGTTCTTTGTGACGTGTACTTCTCTAGAACCTTTGCATCTTTGAAATCTTCTCATGGTTGCTGCCAGACTTGGTCTCCAAGTTTTGATTCTTAATTAGGCAAGTCTTCTTCAACAACTTGATTTCCTTGATTCTAGTCTTGAAAGATTCTGCACAACTTGGAAATATTCTGCACAACAACTCAAATAAGATTTAGTAGACTTTGTTCTACTAGGATTAGGTCAATGAATTTATTTGCATACATTTTCCTACCAAATGCTAATTAAAATATATTAACACATGGAAAATAGTGTTTTTACACATAAACCCTCATATGTATAATATATTATAATAAAGTCCTTTTTTAATATGGAAATGGTAGAAAAAATGTAATAACAAATGTGCAGTTTTATCAACTGAACAGGCACCGTTGAACTACCACAAATCCTAGGGTTTGATAGCGGTTCTGATGGTCACATAATCGAGATAAGGTTTCGCTCTTCTAGAGAGTCCACAGAATTGCCTGCATGATTTTCTGAAATTTTTTAAACTCGGAAAAAATCCAACTCTTGAAAAATTTCCAGCGGGGGAAAAATTAGGTTATTGATATCCGTTCGAACCTTTTAACATCGTCTAAGAATTACGATTATGAAACACTCCGAGATACTTTTGCAGAAAGTTAACATCATATGAAAATTTAGTAAAAACAAACAACACCTGAAACACCAAAACCCAGAGACTGGAACACAGACAAAATTTGAAGGGGTTTGCTCGGATTTTGGCCGGTATGGGGGGAGGGTTGTGGCGGGCCAAAATTGCATAAAATTGCCTCAAATTTTGCTAGTGTTCATGTTATATCGCATGGAACATTCTGCAGTTATTTAAAAAAAAATTTGACACCTCTAAAAATTTGACTGAAACTACATTTTGTTTCGAGTGTTCCGGAGTAGTTTCGGTTTCGTAATCGTAGCAAACATCGTAGAATTTTCTAGCATGGCTCTGATACCACTGTTAGGTTGTCTAGCACGGCAGCAAGTTTTCGGGAGGCATCATCTATGCCATATTTAAAAATCTGCCATTCTAGTAAACCCTGACCCTAGAATCGCTACTAGAAAATCCGACGAAACATAATGTAAACACTTTACATCTAAAGTGAACAAAGAATACAACCTTTGTAGACCGGTCCTTCA
Source organism: Agapanthus africanus (assembly GCA_030015575.1). Lineage (NCBI taxonomy): Eukaryota > Viridiplantae > Streptophyta > Magnoliopsida > Asparagales > Amaryllidaceae > Agapanthus > Agapanthus africanus. The sequence goes on from CM057344.1 coordinate 572,311,066, forward strand.
CTTCAATAGCTCCATGTAGTAGTCCCTTCGCTGCGATCACGAACTCTTGGACTCTAGAGAGGCTCCCATGAAGAAACGAACAAGCTTGCATCGAAGTTTTCAAGGCCGAAGATGATCTACGTCGAGGAGAAACTAACCCAAGCTATCTCTTCACTAATGGTGAGATTAGTTAAGCAAACACCCTAAACTAAATGGCAAGTAGTAGAGGATGATGAAGTAGGAAGTGGGCTCACTTTAGTTTTATTTTTCTTACACTAATTCTTCACTTGAAAAAAACCTAGCAAGCTTTTTCTTTTGTTGAAGAAGAAGAAGCAATGAAACTCATGAGAGTGTGAGGTTGGAATTACAACCATGGTGAGGTAGTGTCATGCCTAACTCATGTAAAGAATAAACCATAGCTATGAGTTAAGGGTTGGGTTAATAAATATCTTAAGCTAGACCAAAAAGTGGACTTAGTAAATGAAACCTACAAGCTTCTATAAGCTTTAAACCATGACTCATTATCAAATGTTTAAAATACTTAAGAAAAATAAAACTATAACTTAACCTAGCATGGTTTAAGTCTCATACTAACTATGTTGCAAGTGTAACCTAGCATGACACACTTATATATATCACATATATATTTTGTGACAAAAAGAAAACAATACATATATCACATATATGTAAAGTATATAAAATGTGAGAAAAGAAATCTTTGTTAGTGTATATGCCCTAGAGGCCATTACTGTATAATACTAGTTTGTATATTACTTAATGGAAGCTTGGGATATTCACCTTGTATATACAATCTTGCTCAATATAGTAGTATGCTACTTGGTTTGTTTCTACTTCAATGTGTACTTGTGTTTATTTTAGTATATCACCTATACACATTAGTGGAGCCCTTAGGATCTTTGCTTGATTACCAGCGTTGTGATGGCAGTCACACTAGTGGGGGCTGGGTAATCTATAAGCACATCCTTATGCAGGTCCCTAGTCACAGGACTATCGAGACAGGGCATCGATACTCTGGAGTAAACTAGCGCATGCGCTTCTCATCCCAGTGTGGGAGACGGTCTGTCCCACAGCCGTTAGTACGTCGTACTGGAGATAGTATGCGGGTGCTCGTTAGGTTACGAGTACACTGGACAGGACTCGTCGGGAACTGACCGGTTGGTATTATACCTATCGTCAGTTATCAGTTCCCAGGTGACATGAGTACAGCTTAGTCCGCTGACTTGACACTATCACTTCGCCTCGAGTGTGTTCCCACTGTACTTTGATTACTACCCTACCACGGCTCAAAGAAGTCGTGCAAACAGGTAGTAGTTGGGTGCAGTCCCGAAGCACTTGGAGGCAGTGATGGTTAGACAGGATTCGTCTCTCCCGGTATTGGGAGTTGACATCGCGCTGTGTCTAGGAGAGCCATTACACGAGTAGTCCCTGGCCAGGGCAAGCGAGATATACTGGTAGGCTTCCAGTGTTATCTCAGGGTGTATTGGGCTTCACTCCGACACGACTTGTACCGCTATTAGGGGACTGACGTTTACCGCCCCCTAGGCCCGACATGCGATGTATCAGACGAACAGACCGGACTGTACGGAGATTGTCACATTCAGGCTCTGTAGGAGTTCAGATGGGTTTCACCTCGTCAGTCTTCTTGTCGGCATCTACCTGGGGACCGTTATGCACAGCTAGTGCCGCTTGCGGTCTGTGGTTAAACCCACTGCCAGCGTAGTGTCGAGTCTTTAGAGTCCCACACAGAAAGCTATTCGTCTTTAGGCAAAAGAGTAGAGGTCGCATGGTTTTGCAACAGGTCGCATGGTTTTGCGACAGGGTTCGGTCACATCCGTGCACTTATGCACGTACAGTGTCCGGACAGTTAACACTAGCGGGCTTTGGTTTAAGCCAGATCCTATTGTACGTTTTGGGATTGGTTTTATCCAGTATGTATTCGTGTTCCTCGGATCGCGGATGCGGGTGTGTATGCACAGTTGGCGGAGAGACAGAGGCAGAGGATTCTCATTAGGGTTGTTGACCGTTGACCGTTGACTATTGACTTTTTGCTCAACCCTAATGAGAATATGATATATGATTAACAATAATATTAATTAAGTATTGTGGTGACATGGTTGTTGAGGGGTTGACTTTGTTGACTTGTTGACTTTGTTGACCGGTTGATTAGGTTGGACTAGTTGACCATCATGATGACAATGGCTATCATTTCATGGCAAAGACTTTTCACTTGCTTATTCTCTTGTGCAATATGAGTGCATGAAATGATATAGCCATTTTGACTTAAACCATTTACACAATACTTGATTACTATTTTTATGATGATGGCTTTGGATTATGAGAGCCAAGAGAGAAAAGTCTTTCTCATTCTATCATTTTCATTCTCTCTCTTGTTCTTGAGCTCTCATCTTCTTCCTCTTGCTCTCCCTCTCTTTAGTCTATGGTTCACTTGTCTCATGTGTTGAGAACCAAGAACCATAGAGAAAATCCCAACACACTCTTCTCTACTCACTCTAGTTCATAAGGTTTGGCAAACCAAGTGAACTAGTTTTCTTCAAAGACCGAAGAAGAAGCCAAAGGTAGAAGCTTTCAGGTGGATCGATCTTCGGCGCAAGGAGACGACGGGGTGAAGCCGATCCGGACAACCATCGAGGCTTGAAGACGAAGGAGTTCAAGAAAGAAAGGTATAACCCCCTAACCGAGTAGTTAACAACTCCTAGTTAGGTTGTTAGTTAGATGTTTAACAAAGATCCGCTTTTGAGTCCATGTTACCATCTCTAGAAAATTGTTTTTTACCAAATTCCGCATGCCCGAAAGTACCGGGAGAGGTAGCATGGACTTACAGTGGTATCAGAGCCTAGTTAACTCTATCTAACATGTTAGCAAAGTAACTAGAAGATCGATCAAAGAAAAATTCACGAAACGAACCCGATATGTCAAGTTTCTGCCAATTTTTATTCTGTTCAAAAATTGATAAATTTCATCTAAAAAATCGGTCAGGCTTTTTATAGAATAACCACAAAATTTGGTCCCACGAACCGATCAAAGCGCCGTGGAAACGCGGCGGGAGCACGCTCCCGCTGCGGTTCCGCGGCCGAGTTGACTCGGCCGAGGTCCAAATTTAGTGCAGTGTATTTCTGGGGTTGTTTTGGGATTTTTGGAATATGTATTTTCTGCCCAGATTTTCCAGAACGAAAATTTTGTATTTGGGACCTAAAAATCCGTATTTTTGATCGAACTTCTAAAAGACTTAAGCTGACGGGTTTTATCTGTGATGTGATATTTGTATTGAACGTCTGCTAATCGCTATATGTCGATTAGTGGGGGTTATACAAATCTGTGATCTGTAATATTATTGGAATGTGTATATGAATTCATTGGATTGTCGCGGATGAATAGCCGGGGGTTGTGAGACGAGAGTTTTCTTTTCTTTCAATTCATGTAAATTTGTAAATTGGTGTAATAATTATTTGTATGGCCGCACAACCGGGTCGGGGTTGTAGCCGTCATTGTATAATTTCTTTTTACTGTTTTTGCTCCTAGGATAGACCCATGGAGGGGGTGCACAAACTACCGGGTATGCCGAAGTGCCGAGTGGCCTACCCACGGAGATGAGGGAGGTTGCTTCGCTTCGGGTACTTGGCGGGTAGTTTGCCCCACCCGTAGGGGTCTTGGGTGGGGTATTGGCTATTCACCGCGACCGTGTAATCTGCTTTTCGTTACAGGCTCGTACGAATTGCGGATTCCTAGTATATCCAATGTGTTCATCTGTGATCTGAAATGGCTATCATTACAATATATCTATATATGATATTATTTAGGCGTTTCTTATGTTTTACAGCCGCGCTAGTCCAGCCCCCGCTCTGTCGTTAGTTAAGTAACCTAACGGGTAATGACGGGGCCCCGTGGCGAATACGAATGGCATAAGCGTACGTCATATTTTGGTTGTTTTCTGCAATGGTAGGATTAAATGATGGGACGCATTAAAAGAACTAATGCAAGAATATCACGCATTAAAAGAACTAATGCAAGAAAATAAACCAAGTAAAAGTCGTTGGAACACTTTCGAAAAACCACTCGGTTCTTTTCAAAACCAACTTTTAAATGCAGAGCTTAAGCCACTCCTTTTAAAAGCTATCTCGTTCCATCGATTATATCAAGTTCACTACGTTCACGGTTTAGCCAAAACCATTCGTAGCCCTCCATTATTTCAGTTAAATATTCGGTAGTATTCAAGCTATGTATTTTGACCTCACGCCAAGGCATAGTGATTGGTAGCTGCCGGATATTTATCTGTTTCATAGATAGAATGCGTTGGTTTGGGACAGCCGTATTGCCATTTTGGCCTACGTCAAGGGTAGGTACGGGTGGATTCAAATTAACCTGGATAATGATGGGAAGAACTTGACATGTGACTTATGACATTTTGACCTCACGCCAAGGTCATAAGAGCATGGGGCAAAAATCCACATCGGGAGTTTCATAAGTACTGAAACTTGCTAGCGCTGCATACCATTTGGAGTGTGATGATTCTGGTAGGATTCCTTCAGTTTCGTCACGCGATGATATTTGGATCCTGATCCTACTGTGAGTATATGCTACTCCTCGGGAAATTTCTCACTTAACGATCAATGCTATAAACCTAGTAGGTGTCTAGAAAGGTGTTAGCGGGGCTACGCTCCCAGGGAAAAGAGGTTATTTAATTAAGGAACTTCGCGAAAGCGTTGGAAAACCTCCCTCGAAGTACCGACACTGGCCTGGCTGAACGGTTAAGCAAGTATTGTACGGTGAGATTGATCCTGACTAATTCTTCCTTTTTGGTTTGAGGAGGGATTCGAGAAACAGTGGGAGCCATCCTGTTTAGACAAACTAAAAACCATTCTAAACTTGCAAGAGCATCATGCTGAGTGTTTCTTCTCTCTCTCCTAATTGCAGCGACCAATCGACATGACTGGACTTAAGTTACTTCTAGATAAAAACATACTGACAGGGCCAAACTACAAAGATTGACTCAGGAATTTCAAGATGGCAATCACTTATGACAAGCTGGGGTATCTTCTTACCACCAAAGCTCCCCCTGTCCCAGGTCCCAAAACCAGCGTCGCGGATAAGGAAATCCGTAAGACCTAGGAAATTGATTGCGCGAAGGCCAAGTGCCTCGTGCTTGCCTCTATGGACAACGAACATCAGAGGAGGCACGAGAATATGGACCTCGAATCCATATTTCTCCATACAAAAAAAACTGTATGGAGAGCAGTCTCGTATCGCAAGATACGAAGTGTCGAAAAAGTTATTTTCGGCAAAGTTGGCCGTCGGATCATCGGTAGCGGAACACGTGCTTAAGATGATTGGCTACATAAAAGAGCTCGCGGACCTTGGGACCACGTTGGAGAATGAGCTCTATACGGACTTGATTCTCCAGTCCCTTCCTTCCACTTACGCCCAGTTTATCCTGAACTTCAACTTACAAGAAAAGGAAGTTGAACTTTCAGAACTCCTCAACATGCTGAGGAGCGCAGAGGGCACCCTACAGAAAGGTAGGGAAACATCCACTTTGTTTGTAGGAGGATCTTCCTCTTCTAGGTCCAAGGAGAAAGCCAAGGGAAAGAAGAAGAAAGCCCCCGCCAAACCAAGGGGCGGTGTTAGTAAAGTGGTTACGAAGGGAAAGGCAAAAACAACAGAGAAAGTGGGAAAGCTTGTGGATAAGGAAGAATGCTTCTATTGTCATAAGAAGGGACACTGGAAAAATGATTGCAGGGCTTGGAAGGCCAGAACACAGGATCTGAAGCAGGTTGCAGCTTCAGCTTCAGGTGTGTATGTTATTGAAAACTATTTTTCAATAAACTCTACTTCCTGGGTATTGGATACCGGATCAGGATCTCATATCTGTAATTCTTTGCAGGCGTTGAGAAACCGTAGGGTTTTGAAGGCAGGTGACTTGACCCTCAAAGTTGCAAACGGAACTAGCATGGATGCTAAGACCGTGGGGGACTATCACCTGGGGTTGTCAGATGGACACGTTTTGGTTTTGCGTAATTGCTATTTTGTACCCAACGCAACTTGTAATATCATTTCTGTATCTTTGACTTCTAAAGAAGGTTATGAATTTTCGTTTGTAAGTAATGTTGTAAACATTCACCTTAATCAAGTTCTGATTGGGTCAGGTACATTAAGCAATGGTATATACGTATTAAACCATCCGCAGATTTTCAATGTCCAGAATACACAAAAGAAAGTCTCCGGAAATCAATCAGACTTTCTTATGGCATTGTAGACTGGGTCACATCAATGAGAGAAGGTTGACGAAGTTACATACAGAAGGATATTTGAATTCGTTCGAATATCAATCGTATGCCACTTGTCAATCCTGTCTCAAAAGAAAGATGGCAAAGACTCCGTTTACTGGACACGGAGTAAGGGCGAGCGAGCTCTTGGGACTCGTACACAGCGACGTGTGCGGTCCAATATCTACACATGCGCGAAGCGTTTATTCTTACTTCATTACTTTTACGGATGACTTTTCAAGGTACGGTTATGTCTTCTTAATGAAACATAAGTCCGAAGCCTTTGGAAAATTCCAGGAATATAAGAATGAAGTAGAAAAACAAACCGGCAAAAGTATCAAGATTCTAAGATCGGATCGAGGTGGAGAATACTTAAGTGCCGAGTTCCTGGACTATTTAAAAGAGAACGGAATTCTCTCTCAGCTTACTCCTCCATACACTCCGCAACATAACGGTGTATCGGAGAGACGGAGCCGAACCCTATTGGATATGGTACGGTCCATGATGAGTAACGCTGAGTTACCGCGATCATTCTGGGGGTATGCGCTAGAATCAACTGCATACCTTTTGAACTGAGTTCCGACTAAGACTGTGCCTACCACACCATATGAAATATGGAGTGGGAAGAAACCCTATCTTCAATATCTGAAGATCTGGGGATGTCCAGCTTTTGTCAAAAAGCAGCATGCGGACAAACTCGAGGCACACTCAGTACTGTGTAAGTTTGTGGGATATCCAAAGAACACCAGAGGGTATCTTTTCTACCACGCAGAGGAACAAAAAGTCCTTGTTTCTCGTAATGCCCACTTTCTAGAACACCAGTTCTTGGAAAAGGAAATTAGTGGGAGCGCAGTAGAACTTGAAGAAATTCCAGAACCACAGACTATTACTGAAAGCTTAGTGGAACCAGAGGGTTCAAAAGAACAGGACATTCCTACGCCGCTCCGCAGGAGTGGTAGGCAGTCTCATCCGCCCGAGAGATACTACGGTTTTCTCATAGACGGGGATAGAGAGGATTGCATCATAGATTATGATGAGCCTACTAGCTTCCAGCAAGCCGTTTAGAGCGTTGACTCGGTAAAATGGCTGGATGCAATGCGGACCGAAATGGAGTCCATGTACACCAACAAGGTATGGACGTTGGACATTGCTCCAGATGGGGTAAAACTCGTAGGATGCAAGTGGATCTTCAAAAGGAAGATTGGTGTAGATGGACAGGTTGAGACCTATAAAGCTAGACTTGTTGCAAAGGGTTTTCGTCAAAGACCTGGTTTGGACTATGACGAAACCTTTTCTCCAGTGGCTATGCTGAAATCCATTCGGATCCTTCTTGCCATTGCTGCCTTCCACGATTATGAGACCTGGCAAATGGACGTAAAGACTGCTTTTCTAAATGGAAATTTAGAGGAGTGTGTCTATATGGACCAACCAGAGGGTTTCATTCAGAGTGGGAGCAGCGAAAATGTGTGCAAGTTGCTTAAGTCCATCTATGGACTAAAGCAGGCATCGCGGAGTTGGAACATCTGTTTTGATGAGACGGTCAAGGAATTTGGCTTTATCAAAAATCCAGATGAACCATGCATCTATAGTAGATTTGTAGCGAGAACTGTAGTATTCCTTGTTTTATACGTGGATGACATTCTCTTAATAGGAAATGACATTCCTATGCTACAATCTGTCAAGGGGTTCTTGTCACACAGGTTCTCCTTGAAAGACCTGGGTGATGCCTCATACATCCTGGGGATCCGAATCCATCGTGATAGATCCAAGAGGATATTAGGACTTTCACAGTCCAGGTACATCGACGCCATACTGAAAAGATTCAGTATGGAAGATTCCAAGCGCGGTAACCTACCGGCTTTTCACGGGATCACCCTCTCTAAGGAGATGTCTCCCAAGACTGATTTGGAGAGGGATCGCATGTCTATTATACCCTACGCTTCTGCGGTAGGCTCTATAATGTATGCGATGTTGTGTACCAGACCGGATGTAGCTTATGCACTGAGTGTGGTAAGCCGGTATCAGTCAAACCCTGGGGAGAAACACTGGATAGCGGTAAAGAACATTCTCAAGTACCTGAGAAGGACTAAGGAGATTTTCTTGGTGTATGGCGGAAAAGACCTCCAGATCGAGGCCTTTGCTGACTCCAGCTTCCAGAGTGACAAGGATGATTCCAAGACCATGTCGGGTTTTGTCTTTACCCTCAATGGAGGGGCGGTGTGTTGGAAGAGTTCCAAACAGGAAACTGTTGCAGACTCGATGATGGAAGCGGAATACATCGCTGCATCTGATGCCGCAAAAGAAGCTGTCTGGATGAGGAAGTTCTTGAAAGAACTTCAGGTGGTTCCGTCCATTGTTGATCCAATACCTCTGTATTGCGATAACAACGGGGCTATAGCTTTAGCGAAGGAACCCAGGTCCCCTCAGAGATCCAGATACATTTTGAGGCGGTATCACCTGATCAGGGAGATCGTGGATCGCCAGGAGATCGAGGTTCGGAGGGTTGCTTCAGAAGATAACACTGCAGATCCATTCACCAAGGCCTTGCCCCAGACTCAGTTCGAGCGGCTGATCGAGATGATAGGTCTTTGATACGCCAGTACATGGCCTTAGTGCAAGTGGGAGATTGTTAGTGTATATGCCCTAGAGGCCATTACTGTATCATACTAGTTTGTATATTACTTAATGGAAGCTTGGGATATTCACCTTGTATAAACAATCTTGCTCAATATAGTAGTATGCTACTTGGTTTGTTTCTACTTCAATGTGTACTTGTGTTTATTTTAGTATATCACCTATACACATTAGTGGAGCCCTTAGGATCTTTACTTGATTACCAGCGTTGTGATGGCAGTCACACTAGTGGGGGCTGGGTAATCTATAAGCACATCCTTATGCAGGTCCCTAGTCTTCTTATCGACATCTACCTGGGGACCGTTACGCACAGCTAGTGCCGCTTGCGGTCTGTGGTTAAACCCACCGCCAGCGTAGTGTCGAGTCTTTAGAGTCCCACACAGAAAGCTATTCACTTTTAGGCAAAAGAGTAGAGGTCGCATAGTTTTGCGACAGGTCGCATGGTTTTGCGACAGGGTTCGGTCACATCCGTGCACTTGTGCACGTACAGTGTCCGGACAGTTAACACTAGCGGGCTTTGGTTTAAACCAGATCCTAGTGTACGTTTTGGGATTGGTTTTATCCAGTATGTATTCGTGTTCCTCGGAACGCGGATGCGGGTGTGTATGCACAGTTGGCGGAGAGACAGAGGCAGAGGATTCTCATTAGGGTTTTTGACCGTTGACCGTTGACTATTGACTTTTTGCTCAACCCTAATGAGAATATGATATATGATTAACAATAATATTAATTAAGTATTGTGGTAACATGGTTGTTGAGGGGTTAACTTTGTTGACTTGTTGACTTTGTTGACCGGTTGACTAGGTTGGACTAGTTGACCATCATGATGACAATGGCTATCATTTCATGGCAAACACTTTTCACTTGCTTGTTCTCTTGTGCAATATGAGTGCATGAAATGATATAGCCATTTTGACTTAAACAATTTATACAATACTTGATTACTATTTTTGTGATGATGGCTTTGGATTATGAGAGCCAAGAGAGAAAAGTCTTTCTCATTCTATCATTTTCATTCTCTCTCTTGTTCTTGAGCTCTCATCTTCTTCCTCTTGCTCTCCCTCTCTTTAGTCTATGGTTCACTTGTCTCATGTGTTGAGAACCAAGAACCATAGAGAAAATCCCAACACACTCTTCTCTACTCACTCTAGTTCATAAGGTTTGGCAAACCAAGTGAACTAGTTTTCTTCAAAGACCGAAGAAGAAGCCAAAGGTAGAAGCTTTCAGGTGGATCGATCTTCGGCACAAGGAGACGACGGGGTGAAGCCGATCCGGACAACCATCGAGGCTTAAAGACGAAGGAGTTCAAGAAAGAAAGGTATAACCCCCTAACCGAGTAGTTAACAACTCCTAGTTAGGTTGTTAGTTAGATGTTTAACAAAGATCCGCTTTTGAGTCCATGTTACCACCTCTAGAAAATTGTTTTTCACCAAATTCCGCATGCCCGAAAGTACCGGGAGAGGTAGCATGGACTTACAATCTTAAGTGAGCTAATACTAGTTAATGTAATGTAATATATCAAATATATATAATTATGCATTAAATTATTAAATCAACTCTTGATTTAATAATCCGGCTATATCATATACAACCGACTAATATCATATGAATCAACTTATCGAATCAACACTTGATCCGATAACCCGGCTATATCATATATAACCGAAAGATATCACATATCGTGAGAATGGATGCGGTATCACATACATGCATTAATCTTAGTCCCGCACATATCACATATGTGCTCCTACTCCGTTTCGCTTGAGCCAGGAAACCTCTGTGTAGGACTCTAAAGACTCGTCAATACGCCGGCAGTGGGTGATGATCATATCAAACACCCACAAGCCGCAAGCGGTCTGCCAAACGTAACGGCCACCCGGGTATTGAGCGATCAGAAAATCAACAAGCAAGCCTGCTCGTACTCCTGCGAATCCAATCAGTAACACTACCGTACAGTCCGGTCTCTTCGTCTGATATGTCGCATATCACAGCCTGGGGGTGGTATAACGTCATACCCTAATAGCGTGATAAGTCATGCCGATGCAAGGTCCATAATGGTTCGAGAAACTACTGGTAACACTTACCACTAAATCTCAGCAATCCTGACCAGGGATTTCCTGTTATGGCCAATCGAGCATAGCGCAACATTAACTCCCAATACCGGGAGAGACGAAACCCCTCCGATCGCTCATTGTCTCCATGTGACTCGGGACTGTACCAAAAAACCATCTTTTTGCACGATCTCTTGACCATGGTATGGTGGAAATCAAAGCACAGTGGGAATCACACAAGTCTCTATGACTATCTCGGGTCTACAGACTAACCTGTACCTGTGTCACCAGAGAACTGCTATCCGACGATAGGTATAATACCATCTAGGAGTTCTCGGCGAGTCCGTCCAGTGTACCCAATCTCCAATGAGCACCCGTATACCATCTTTGATGTCAAACACAAATGGATATGGGATCATCCATCGCCCATCATATGGGTCAAGAAGCGCATATGCTAGTCTACTCCGGAGTATCGATGCCCTGTCTCGATACTCCCACGACTAGGAACATTTGAAGGATGTACTTACCGACTACCCTGTCCCCACTAGGATGATCTACATCATAATCCTGGTAGTCAAGTACTCATCCTAAGGGCTTTATCAGCATATAATAGAGAGACAATAAGTGTACATGTTAAGATAAAGTGTAACCAGATAGCATACTATCATGTCGAGCAAGAAAGTCCTCCTTATATATGTCCAAGCATCCACTATAATATAAATCACATGTATAGTAATGGCATCTAGGGAAAACATATAACTAATAGCTTGTTCATTTCTTCATGGGAGCCTCTCTACAGTCCGGGAGTTCATGATCGCAGTGAAGGGACTACTACACGGAGCTATTGAAGTGAAGGACCGGTCTACAAAGGTTGTATTCCTTATTCACTTTAGTTGCAAAGTTGTTTGCATTTGATTCGTCCCATTTTCTAGTGTACGATTCTAGGTTAGGGTTAGCTAGTAGGGCTAAAATTTTAATTTGGCATGGATGATGCCTACCAAAATCTTGCTGCCGTGCTAGGTAACACTGCATTGGCTTCAACAACAAATTCTTCAGCCATGACAGAAGTGCCATGACAAAGTTCTTCAATAAGAGTCGCCAGTGAATGAATGCTCTATTTTTCCATCCTCTCAAACACGCGTCTGGCATAAGGGCCTGGTGGCATGCAAATCCGGGACTCTAGTGGAGTCAGGGTTGGCAAAGATGTGAACATACATGTATGGTTATTCGCCCTTCCAAACAGGAATAAATAAAAGAATGCCGGTGCTAAAGCATCATTTACCTACGGCCACAGAGGGCGGATCTGAGAGATCCTCAGGCCCATCAAGAACTTCAACTTCTTCATCAGCCTCTAGGACTGTGGTTTAAAATATAAAAAGGGGCACATTAGCATCATTATGAAAATATGATACGAAAAGCAAAAGAATACTAACCATGGCCGAAGGAAAAGACAAGATCCGGGGGGATATTGCGTGCGGCGCCGCCATATTAAGTAGAGGAGAACGGATTCGTCAGCGGTACTAGCTGGACGTAACGGCTACCTAGGTATTGAACGAATAGAAGATCAACAAGAAAACTTGTCCAAACTCCCGTAGAGCCTATAAGCAACACTTACTGTACAGTCTGGTCTCTTCGTCTGATATGTCGCATATCGAGTCTAGGGGGTGGAATTTTCATACCCCACTAACTCGAGCAGTCTTGCCGATGTGTGGTGATTGATCTGTTTTAAAGAAGTGTGTTAGTAAAGTTAACCGCAATTAGGACGGTGTCGCTAGTAGCTAGCCGTGATGAGTACGGGTCATCCGCAGGGAAACGTGAATCTTTATCTTGCTTTAGATGAGTTGATTGAAGATTGGTTGATTGGTTGTAGATCTAATTTGAATACGGATATAAGGTTTATAAAGAAATGGATTGTAGGGTTCATAGGACTTGGTAGCAATGGATGAATGAATAAAAATGACTTTTCTATCTTTTAATAGTTTAAAGCTAGATCGATAGGGATGAATGTAGATTAGGATTTTTGGAAGAAACTAGGGTTTCCCACTATTAACCCTTGTCCTTGCATTGATCTCTATTCATGACTAGCCCTTAACAAAACAAGTGTTAAACAGATCTCGAATCGTGGTCATGACTATCAATGAATTGACAGCGCGTCCGATAAGGACATTAACATTTATTTTGCTAAAGTTTATAGACTTTAAAATGTATAAAAGAAGTTAAATGATCTTATCTTTCATTGATCTACCTTAGCCTATGAACCCTAGCAAGCTAAGAATTACTCACTTATAGTTTGACGTTTAGAAGAAAGGTTAAAGAATAAAAACATAATTAAGACGCAGAAATTAAATGCAGAAAGTAAATGAGAAAAGGCCAATCAAAACACTAGCTTTATTAATCAACTATTGCATACAACTCTCCGTTTTGAAAGAAGATTACACAGAACCCTAATTTTTGCTCTCGCTCTCTTTCTTGTTGGAGGTTATGACTAGTTGATGATCACTTGGATGCGTGGATCGCTTTGGACCTCCTGATCACTTCGGATTGATGATCTTTCATATGAAGCTCTCGGTTCCTTAAATAGTCACAGAAGCTAGAAACCCTAGTTGCTATGTGTGATGATTTGTTGTTACGATCGCAGTCAAAAAACCTCAACAACGGCCATCAAAGGGTCGCAGATCCGCCGCAAATCTAGCTGTTTGATTGCCCAACCGCGGCACCATAGTGTCATCAGGTCATGGGACTTCTTGTGGACTCTTCTGTTGATGTGTGTAGATCTCTTGAATGTCTGGATTTTGAAAATCTTACTCTGAGTCTCTGCCATTTATGATTTGCTTCAAATTATCAGCAGTTTTTATTTCGACGTCTCGGATCTCAAGGATTCCAAACCAGAGCTCATATCTGCACAATATCTCAATTCATAGTGTTATTAGTATTTTTTTATATTTGAGATATTATCCTAACCATTTTATATGATATTAAATGTTAAAGACATTGATTAGAAATGTTTGATTTGATATGCATATTTTAATTACTAATATTTTATATAAATATTATATACATGTATTTTCTCTCATTATGTTAATTATAATGTAGAAGTATATGATAATAAACTTTTTACACATAAACCCTCATATATTCTATAATTACATTAAACACCTTTTTAGAACTCAACAATAGTAAAGAAAATAATCATTCAAATGTACAATATTTTAGATTAATCAAATACCCCTAAACTTAAATTTTATCGTCCTGAGCAAACTAGTTATTAAGAAGAAGAAGAAAAGGAAAAAAAGAAAAACCTAGCACGCTTTCGTAGGCAACACGATTGCACCGAGCACGTATAACAAGCCTTTAAACCTCTAGGTGTCCTTAGTAGGAGGAGTGCTGTCTTCTGAGGGTTTTCAGCGGATTACACCCACAAAATCCCATAATAAAAGAAATATAATGAATGTTGCATACAAAGATAAAGAACATATAAAAGAAAGAACTTGAAAATAAATGTTTCAAACTACACCAGCCTTTTTAGTAGCCATGAGCTCTATCTTAATAGTCATGAAAAGAGGTCAGAAATCACATCATCCATCAATAAAACTTCTCCTTTATTCTTCCTCCCTACCTTTCTTCCAACATCAACCATTTACCCCTATGTGTGTGTAAAATACATCCCTACATTTAGAGAATTCAATTCAAGCTATCATACTCTTGTCCACCTTCCTTAGTACTTTTTAGTCGGTGAATATTTTATAGATGGAATTGCTCACACATTCTCATGCGACCGTTAATATTTCTTGAGGTACTAACCAACCGATTACCAAATGTGCTCACTCTTTTTGGCATAATTAGCAATATCCTCGTCTTGCAACACCTAAGGCTTAGCAGTAGCTCTCAAACCAGTTGGTCTAAAGCACTAGGTGATAAAGCACCTATGCTATATTTTTTTATGCTGCCTTAAGTAATTAGAAAACCAGTGTTCATTTTTCTTCACCATTTTTTTCATTTATATTTATATATTTATTTTCCTTCATACTAAGGCTTTTAGACAAGAGCATTTCAAGGTATTCTCTACTATCCCAAGTTTCAAGATGTATGCAAGTGCGTATAGTAGGGTATCAACGTTAAGATGTTTGAACTCAAGAATAGGGACTATTTTTCAGACTTATTTCTATTCTTATATTAGTAATTCCCTTCATCTTACTAATCTTTGGGACAACAGCTCATGACTAACTATTACTAGCTTTATTTTAAAAACATCTAATTTTCTTTCTTTTCTTAAACCTATTCCTATCTTTCATATGTATTTTTCACTTTCTAACTTTTATTATCAAATTTTTTTTGTGCTATTATTTAGTATAATGCAAAATGATGTGTGAATAGCACAAACCTCCCCCAAATCTATTTGAAGCAGTGTTCTCACTGATGTTATCTGTTGAGCTTAAAACCTGTAGACCTGAGAGGAAAAGTCAGTAACGGGGACAAGAATTAATGACAGTGAAAACATCCCCTAAACTTATTTTTGGCTCACAATTTTGTAAAAAAATTATTTTCTTTCAAGAGCCAAAATATTTTTCTCCCCCCCCCCCCAAACTTGAGTAAAAAAGTTTTAAGCATTTAAAATTATAAAGAGGGGGGTAAGGTTATTGGTCGATGCAAAGCTTTGCAAAGACCAAAAGTCAACACCAACCATTCAAATATTTTATCGATATAACAACATAGTTGATGGAAGATCATAGATGCAAAGAAGTGGGGAGAAAAGGAGCGTAATCGATCGTGTTTACGTCTCGGCTGATAGAGACGTAACGGTGATGGTGTACTGCTCACATTCTCGTTCTTGATAGGAAGAAGGGTGGCTGTTCAACTTCTTTAGGTGGGGGTTGATTCATCACAGCTCCCAAGTCTTCTAGGAATGTGAGTTCTTCGGCAAAAATGTCTTCAAAACTTCCATCGGTATTCTGAATGATAGTCTCATCGGAAAAGAAGTTATGATACTCGGATAGCTCGATTAAATCATTCAACAAGTCAAAGGGTTTGGACTTAGGTATGTACTTGTCGACAGAAGGGTCTTCACGTGTGTAATAAATAGTATGATCGATATCATGAAGGTCCTTGAATTCGCAACTGTCGGAAGCTATCTTTTCGATAGCGCATACATCAGCATAGGGTTCGGAGAGTTGACTTTCTAGATTGTAGATGTTAAGCTCAATTGTTATTTTCCTAAAGGACATGTTCATTGAACCGTTACGACAATTGATTATGGTATTGGAAGTTGTTAGAAAAGGCCGACCAAGAATCACCGGAATTTGGTTTCGTGGGTTCGCCACAGGCCATGTATCTAGAACTATAAAATCCACAGGGAATATAAATTCCCCGACTTTGATTAACACGTCCTCCAGCTCACCCCTAGGGTGGGTGATGGATCGATTGGCCATCTGGAGAGTGCAGTGTGTAGGTTTCAACTCTCCTATGCCCAATTGCTCTTAAACTGAATATGGAAGCAAGTTAACACTAGCACCTAAATCAAGTAGAGCACGATTGATAGTTTTACTCCTAATAGTTATAGATATTATAGGACAACCGGGGTATTTACGTTTCGTGGGCACCAATTGGGTATGAGAATTGCTCAAATTACTCACTAAGAAAACCTTTTAGGTACTTGAGTTTTCCTCTTCCTAGTGCACAAATCCTTTAAGATTTTCCTATACGACGGAACTTGTTTGATAGTATCTAGGAGAGGAATATTTATGTTAACTTGCTTTAAAATGTCCACAATCTTCTCCATTTGTGGTCTTGGTCTGTTGGCCCTTAACCTGTTTGGAAAAGAAGCTTTATCAATAAGGGTTGGGTCCAACTTAGGAGAAGTTTGTGGGGATGGAATAGATCCCAAAATTGGATTTAGGATGGCCGTAGATGGTAATTCCTTCAAGGAAGTGGGATGAGGATTCGAGCCTAGTGGAAAATGGAGAATAGTTTCGGAAGAAAATGTTGGATTAGACTGTTGGAGATAGTGCCCTCAAAGTCAATTATTGGATCACAGGTACGTAATTGCAATGATTGAAGCAGGACCTATACCGATATGACAGTCTTGCTCGAGATGATAGTATTCTATCTGGTTTGTCTTTGTCATCGTATACATGCTTTAGTTCACTATTACATGATGATAGAGCCCATAGGATTCTTTCTTGACTACCAGCAGTATGATGGCGATCATATACGTGGGAGCTGGGGTCTGTAACCACATCCTTAAAGTGTCCCTAGTCGTGGGAGTTACGAGACAGGGTATCGATACTCCAGAGTAGACTAGTGTATACAGTCGAGACCCCGACGAGGGGCAATGGATGGTCTTATAAGCCATTGGTGTCAGTTAGTTCACCTAAGATGTATACAGGTGCTCAATGGGTTATCAATACACCGGACAGGACTCGCCGGGAACTTGCTAGTTGGTATTATACATATCGTCAGATAGCAGTTCCCTGGTGATATGTGTACAGGTTAGTTCATCGACCTGAGGTCATCATTTGTCTCGTGTGAGTTCCCACTGTGCTTAGATTACTACCCTACCACGCTCAAAGGAGTTGTGCAAACAGGTTTTAGTTGGGTACAGTCCCGAGCCACATTGGAGGCAAGTGGGCGGATCGGCAGGGGATTCGTCTCTCCCGGTATTGGGGGTGAGATCGCGATGTGTCTAGGAGAGCCATTACACAAAGCCCTCGGCCGAGGCAGGAGATTTACCGGTAGGTACTCCAGTAGTATCTCAGGGTGTTCTGGGCCACTCTCTGACACGACTTATACTTCTATTGGGGGTCTGACGTGACTAGCCCCCTAGGCAGATATGCGATACTCATAGATGAACGGACCGGACTGTATGTATATTGTCACTCTTAGGCTCAGTAGGGTTTAGGGATGAGTTCGCTCGTCAGCTTCCCTTCCAATCAATACATAGGCAAACCGTTACGTACAGCTTGTACCACTGACGTGCTAGAGGTTATACCCAGTGCCAATGTGTTGATGAGTCATTAGAGTCCCCTACAGACACTTTCCCAAGTTCGGGCGAAACGTTGTAGAGGCCGTATGATTTTATGGCAAGGTTCGGAAAATGCACGTGCGTTTTCGCACGTGTCATTTTTCGGGCAGATAATACTGGTCGGCTTTGGTTTAAGCCAGATCGGAGTATTATGCTGTGTAGATATAATATCTTTGTCTCAGTTGCATTTGTATTCGGTCGTAATACAAATGCCGGTATGTTTATACTGATACGGGGTTATCCTGAAATTCGTTTCAGGATCACTTTTGGAAGTTGCCAGTTTCCAGTTTTCTATCGGCCGTATTTAACATTCGGTTAAATACGGATTTATCTTTTCTTGAGATGAGTGTGGAAGCTTCTAGATGGTGACTAGGATGATGAGGTGGGTTGTGACTCATTTGTTCATTAATGGTGCATTAATGAAAGGGTGACTAAGGTTAATGAATCATCACTTTCATTAATGTGTTCATACTAGGTGTTTTGATGACTCTTCTCTTCATTAATGGTTGTAGTCACCCCCCTCTCCTACACTCACCTCCCCCTCTCCTTAAGTGGTCGACCCCTCTTCTTTGATGAGGTTATGGTTGTTGTTTTGAAAAGATATAAGTTTTGGTGCATAGAAATTAGATGTGATCGGTTTCTCTTTTCACCCGATCCAAAAGAAAACTTCATTAACCGTTCATCCATAGCCTTGGACGTAACGAGACAAAGTGTTCTACTCATTCTCTACTTCATCTTGGTCGTCTCTTTTAGCAAACTTGACGACCGAGTTGCCTCGGTTCAGAGGCGGGAGCCCGTTTAAAGATCCGTCGACGTGGTGCCACCTGGACGAGAAGATTGGAGATTCAGGAGATCGGAGCAGCCGCAACAAGCGTGGGATGATGGTTGAAGACCGAAGGACTCGGATCGTTTGGTATAACTCTTCTACCCACTTTGTAGTTTGTTAGTTTAGCTTTAATGGCAGATCCGGGTTATAGTACGCGATAGCGCCAGTTGTAAAAAGTTTTTGTTCCGCATTTGGCGTCTGTTAGACGGCCGGGGCGCTACCATGGACTTACATAGACGAAATAGGATTATAAGTAGTAGCTGGGGTTTCATTTGATTCATCATCAACAACTTGCTTACCAACGTTGTTATTTAGCACTCTTTCCGATCTCAACGTAGTTACGGCACTCACATTATGATTTTGAAGGATGATATTCGCGCTTTGTGAGTGGCCGGGATTTGGTAGAGGTTGAGATGAAAGTCTCCCTTTCTCTCTCTCGCGCATTGCGGCATTTAACTATGCAAGTTGTGCTTCTATCTATTTTATGCTTTCACTGTGGGATGCGGTGTGTTGCACTAATGTTTGGATAGAAGACGTTAAATTAGCCTTTGTTTGCGTGTATTTTTTAATGAACGTTTCTAAGTTTCGTTCGAGCGCAGAGGTTTTATCGGTACCGGCCGTTGAAAAATTATTATAAGGATCAAAGTTGTTGGTCAGATTTTGAAAAGATCGCGGTTGAAAGGGCTGCTGATTTTGTTGTGGTGGCTGCTATTGCTGTGGGGGAGGCCTTTGATAGTTATTTAGGAACTGGTTTTGATTTTGAGTTTGGTTTTGGTTCCAAGCAAAATTAGGATGATTCCTCCATTCCTGATTGTATGTGGAAGAATAAGGATCGTTTCTAGGCCATTGCTGAAAAGCAGCATTAGTTTGTTCTTGACCTTGAAACGGAGGATTCAAAGGGCAGTCTTCCATTAAATGTGATGGGTTAGAATAGCAACCACACACGGTTTTAGGGAGCGTAACTTTGTTTAGGGAGGCAGACGAGAATTTGTTTTCGATAGCGTCGAGTTTCTTTTGCATCACGGCCATTTCGGCTTTTACTGCGATGGACACATCGAGCTGATGAATACATGCCCTAGATGAAGTTGGTCTAACGCTTTCCCACTGTAAGATTTGTTCGGCGAGATCTTCCAGGAATTGCAAAGCTTCACCATCGTCTTTAGACATGAAATGGCATTGACAAATGGTTTCAAGCATTTGTTTCGTGGCAGGATTAACACCCTCATATATAATTTGGCAAAGTTGCCATCTATCAGTTCCGTAATGGGGGCATTGTAGAAGAAGATCCTTAAACCGCTAAAAGCATTTCCAGAATGGTTCATTGGGAAGTTGGGTAAACCGGTTAATCTCACTTCGAATACGGGCGGTTTTGTGATTGGGATAAAATTTCTTAAGGAATGCTATAACGAATTCATCCCATTTGGCGATAGAATGTGGGGTAGTGCTATAAAGCCATTTTTCTTCTAGGTCACACAAGATAAAAGGGAGAAGACGCAATCTCATACCATCCCATGAAAGTTGGGTTGTGACCATCATTGCACATACGTTCTCGAATTTGGTTATGAAAACGTATGTGTCTTTGGATTCAAGCCCGTGAAATTTGGACAACAAGTTGATGAAGTGGAGTTTAATTTCGAAGTTATCCCCATTGACCAGTGGAAGATAAAGACAAGTAGGAAGGGGACCGCGTACGGGGTAGCATCTTTCTTGGAGAGAGATGCGCAGTGGATTCTGCACACTTAGGGCGGTGGCACGGTGGTATTGTTAAATCCCGATGGAGATCCGTCTAGTTCGGAAGATGGGGTGGGTGGAGGGGAAATAGAAGATGAAGAAGTACCGACTTCAAAATCGTTAGAAAAAACACGGACAAGACGGGCACTAGAATCCCATGTCCAGCTGATCATGCACTAAGCGGGTTTAGCGCATGTAGCAGCGTGTGTGCGAACGATTTTAAAAAAAGAGTCGGACGTGAGGCTTGACTCAACAAATCACAAAAATTCACAATCAATCCCTAAAACTAGGGTCACCTAGGTCAAGTCACTAGACCGCTCCTATACTTCCAAAGGACAAGTCGCAGGATCAATCCTCTACCACCTCTTTATCACTCTTGTGGCCAGGTAAGTGCCAGGTAACTAGGAGGTATCCTCTATACGAATCACCGAAATAGCGGACCTAATTAAGTAACCACTTTGCTTAGACACACTTGCCTAAACACCACGAGAAAAATGCGGATAAGCGTAGATTACCCACGACCTTCCTCTGTCCTAATTGAGCGCGAATGTCCTTAGGGGATAGGTCTAGATATTTTTTAATTAATGTAGGGTGAGAGTATGCTCATTTTGTGATTTGTGGGGCCTAAGAAGGGTGATGAAATCCCCATCTAATCTAGATATGGGTTATTGCCCCTTAATGTCCGGTTAAGATATGCACAAACAAACTAATATCAAAATACGCAAAAAGATTTTTGAGCGGAGATATTTGCAAAGAATCCTGTAGGAAAAATCAGAATAATGGATTTTAGAGGAGAGAGAAAGGTATTAGGAGATTACCTGAAAATTTTGGCGCCGTAATTCCTCCACTCCGCCGCGATTCTGCCGCAAAATGCTTGTTCCCGCCGCGGTTACGCCGAAAAATTCTTGTTCCCGCCGCGGTTTTGTAGGGTTGGTTGCCAAAATTTCTTCAGTGCTCCCGTCTGTTCCTCTGGAATACGATGAAAGTCTCTGAATCTCTGTTTCCTTACTCCAGTTACTCCAGATTCCCTTGCAAAACTCGCACAATAATCGTTAAATACACAAGATGCAGTTTTGTTTATTTTATGATATGGATTTTTATAAGAATTCAACCCGAATAGCAAGAAAAAAATTACAGCCGTTTCCCCGGCAACGGTGCCATTTGATTGATCTTTTGTGTTCGTAAAGTAACCTCAATCAGGACGGTGTCGCTAATAGCTAGCCGTGATGAGTACGGGGCTTCCGCAGGGAAACATGAATCTTTATTTTGCTTTAGATGAGTTGATTGAAGATTGGTTGATTGGTTGTAGATCTAATTTGAATACGGATGTAAGGTTTATAAAAGAAAGGGCTTGTAGGGTTCATAGGACTTGGTAGCAATGGATGAATGAATAAAAATGACTTTTTTTTTATATCTTTTAATAGTTTAAAACTAGATCGATAGGGATGAATATAGATTAGGGTTTTTGGAAGAAACTAGGGGTTACCCACTATTAACCCTTGTTCTTATATTGATCTCTATTCATGTCTAGCCCTTAACAAAACAAGTGTTAAACAGATCTCGAATCGTGGTCGTGACTATCAATGAATTGAAAGCGCGCCCGATAAGGATGTTAACATTTATTTTGCTAAGGTTTATAGACTTTAAAATGTATAAAAGAAGTTAAATGATTTTATCATTCATTGATCTACCCTAGCCTACGAACCCTAGCAAGCTAAGAATTACTTACTCATGGTTTGAGATCTAGAAGAAAGGTTAAAGAATGAAAACATAATTAAGATGCAGAAATAAAATGCAGAAATTAAATACAGAAAGTAAATGCGAAAAGACTAATAAAAATACTACTTTATTAATCAACTATTACATACAACTCTCCGTTTTGAAAGAAGATTACAAAGAACCTTAGATTTTGCTCTCTCTCTCTCTCTCTCTTGTTGGAGGTTATGACTAGCTGATGAACACCTGGATGCATGGATCTCTTTGGACCTCTTGATCATTTCGGATTGATGATCTTTTATATGAAACTCTCGGTCCCTTAAATAGTCACAGAAGCTAGAAACCCTACTTGCCATGTGTGATGATTTGTTGTTACGATCAAAGTCAAAAAATCTCAAATCCAACGGCCATCAAAGGGCCGCGGATCCGCCGCAAATCTAGGTGTTTGGCCGTCCAACCGCGGCGCCATGTGGCATTAGGTCATGGGATTTCTTGTGGACACTTCTATTGACATGTGTAGATCTATTCGATGCCTGGATTTTGAAAATCTTACTTTGAGTCTCTGTCGTTTATGATTTGCTTTAATTTATCGACAGATTTTATTTCGATATCTCGGATCTCGAGGATTCCAAACCTGAGCTCATATCTGTACAATATCTTAATTCATAGTGTTCGTAGTATTTGTTATATTTGAGACATTATCCTAACCATTTTATATGATATTAAATGTTAAGAATATTGATTAGAAATATTTGATATGATATGCATATTTTAATTACAAATATTTTATATAACTATTATATGCATGTATGTTCCCTCATTATGTTAATTATAATGTAGAAATATATGATAATAAACTTTTTACACATAAATCCTCATATGTTCTATAATTACAATAAACACATTTTTAGAACTCAACAATAGTGGGGGAAATATCATTCAAATGTTCAATTTTTTAGACTAATCATGTGTCCTATAACCTTTCGAGAAAATACTGATAACACTTATCAGTAATTATCATTAGCCCTAACCAGGGACTCGTTGTTATAGCCAATCGAGTATAGCGCAATATCAACTCTCAATATCAGGAGAGACGAAACCCCTCCTATCGCTCACTGCCTCCATGTGACTCGGGACTGTACCCAAAATCCACCTGTTTGCATGACTCTTTAGAGCCGTGGAAGGAGGAAATCAAAGCACAGTGGAAACCACACAAGACGCTATGACGATCTTCGGTTTAAAGACTAACATGTACAAGTGTCACTAGAGAACTGCTATCTGACGATAGGTATGGTACCATCTAGGAGTTCTCGGCGAGTCCAGTTCGGTGTACCCATTCTCTAATGAGCACATGTGTACAATCTTTGATGTCAAACACCAATGGTTATGGGATCAACCATCGCCCATACAGGGTCAAGAAATGTACACACTAGTTTACTCTGGAGTATCGATGCCCTGTCTCGATATTCCCTCGACAAGGAACTATTAAAGGGTGTTCTTATGGACTACAAAAGCTCCACTAGTATGATCTGCATCATAGTCCTGGTAGTCAAGCCAACATCCTAAGGGCTTTATCAACATGAAACAAAAAGACAGTAAACTAAAACAAGTGTACATGTTATGATAAAGAGCAACCAGATAGCACACTATCATGTCGAGCAAGAAAGTCCTCTCTATATATGTCCAAGCATCCACTATAATATACAATAATGGCCTCTAGGGTATACATATTCTTAACAATCTCCCACTTGTACTAAGGCCAGTTGTTGTAGTATCGCATACCCAACATCCCAAAAAGTCTCTCAAACTATGTCTGGGGAAGGGCCTTCGTGAGTAGATCCACCGTGTTGTCCTTCGTGTCTAATCTTCTGACCTCGATCTCGCGGTGATTAACTATCTTCCGGATCAGGTGATACCGCCTCAGAATATGTCTGGATCGCTAATGGGACTGGGGTTCCTTGGCCAAAGCCACATATCTATTGTTATCATAATACAAGGGTATTGGATCTTCAATGGATGGAACCACACCAAGTTCAATAATGAACTTGTTCATCCAGACAGCCTCTTTTGCAGCATCGTTGGCAGCGATGTATTCAACCTCCATCGTCGAGTTTGCAATGGTATCTTGCTTGGAACTCTTCCAACATACTGCCCCTCCATTTAGGGTGAAAACAAAGCCCGAGACAGACTTGATGTCATCCTTATCACTCTGGAAGCTCGAATTGGTAAAGGAATCCACTTGGAGTTCTCCATTACCATATACCAAGAACATCTCTTTAGTCATTCACAAGTACTTAAGAATGTTCTTCACAGTTATCCAGTGTTTCTCCCCTGGGTCTGATTTGTTAGTTATATGTATGCCCTAGAGGCCATTATTGTACATGATTTTATATTATAATAGATGCTTGGACATATATAGGGAGGACTTTCTTCCTCGACATGATAGTATTCTATCTGGTTACTCTTTATCTTAACATGTAGACTAGTATTGTGATACTGTCTTGCTCTCACATATTGGTAAAGCCCTTAGGATATACATGACAACCACGATTATGATGCAGATCATACTAGTGGGGCCAGGGTAGTCCACAAGTACATCCTTTAATTGTTCCTAGTCGTGGGTGTATCGAGATGGGGCATCGATATTCCAGAGTATACTAGCGTATACGTTTCTTGACCCATTTAATGGGTGATGGATAATCCTATATCCATTTGTGTTTGACATCAAAGATGGTATACGGATGCTCAGTGGAGATTGGGTACACTGAACAGGACTTGCCAAGAACTCCCAGATGGTATAATACCTAACATCAGATAGCAGTTTTGTGGTGACATTGGTACAGGTTAGTCTTTAGACCCAAGATCGTCATAGAGTCTTGTGTGATTCCCACTATGCTTTGATTTCCACCATACCACGTTCAAGAGAGCGTGCAAAACGGTGGTTTTTGGGTACAGTCCTAAGTCACATGGAGGCAATGAGCGATAGGAGAGGATTCGTCTCTCCCGGTATTGAGGGTTGATATTGCGGTGTGCTCGATCGGCCGTAACAGGAAGTCCCTGGCCATAGCTGATGCTGAGATTTACTGGTAAGTGTTATCAGTAGTTTCTCGGCACGTTATGAGCCACACATCGGCACGACTTATCAATTTATTGGGGTTTGACGTTTACCACCCCCAGACTAGATATACAACATATCAAATGAAGAGACCTGACTGTACGATAGTGTTACTTATTGGATTCACGGGAGTATGAACAAGCTTGCTTGTTGATCTTCTGATCGCTCAATACCCGGGTAGCCGTTACGTCCAGCTAGTATCGCTGATGGCTTGTGGGTGACTGATATGATCATCACCTACTGCCGGCGTATTGACGAATTTTTAGAGTCCTACACAGAGGTTTCCTAACTCATGCGAAACGAAGCAGGGCACATATGTGATATGTGTGGGACCGAGATTGATACTTGTATGTGATAGAGTATTCTAATCTCACGATATTGGTTATATGTGATGTAACCGGATTATTGAATTAAGTGTTGATTCAATAATTTGTTATATGATATTAGTCGTTATGTGATATAGCCGAGTTATTAAATCAAGTGTTGATTTAATAATTTAATGTATAATTATATATTTGATATATTAATATGCATTAACTAATATTATCTCACTGAAGAAAATGTTTTCTCAAAATACATTTAAATATATATGTGATATATATTAATGTATTTATTATGTGTCATGCTAGATGATACATTGGATTTGTGTGTATTATAATCATACCATACTTAAGATAATATGGGGATTTAATTATTAAGAGAAAAACAAAATTAGGTGGAAATTATCATGGTTGAAGATGCTTGTAGAAGCTTATAGAAACCATTGACTTAGTCCACTAATTTTGTTTTACTTTAGATATTTATTAACCTAACCATTATCTTTAGCTATGGTTTAGTTTCTACATGAGTTATATATGATATTTTCTCACCCATGGTTGCTCGAGTTCACCACTTCTTCTTCTCCATCTCCATTTTTGCTCTCAAGTTTTTTTGTGAGAAGAAAAAGAAGAAGAGAAAAACATTTCTAAAGTGAGCAAAATTCCTACTTCACCAATGTATACCAAACTAGCCATTTAGTATAGGATGTTTCTTCACTAGTTCATCAATTAGTGAAAAGGTAGCTTGAGCTAGAGATTCTTTGATGTAGATCATCTTCGGCCTCGAAGATCTTCGAGCAAGCTCATTCCTTTCGCCTAGTGGAGCTTAAGGAGAGTCCGGGAGACCACTACTTAGAGCAAAGGGACTACTACACAGAGCTTTAGAACTGAAGGACCAGTCTACAAAGGTTGTATTCCTATATCACTTAGAGTAAAGTTGTTTACTTGCTTAGTTAAACCCTAATTCTAGTTAGATCCTAGGTTTGGGTTTCTTAGCACACTAAATTTTTTGAAATTGCATGCTTGACGCCTTTCGAAAGCTAGTAGTCGTGCTAAGGAACCCAGCAGTGGTATCAGAGCCTTGCTAGAGCATTAGGAGTCGTATAAGCGAAATTAAAGTGTTCGATCGAACTCCGAAACCCATGTTTTCCATGCTCTCTGGAATTTTTTCCAAATGTTGGATTTTTCCATATTAAAAATATTCAGAAAATTGTGCAGGGTTTTCTATGGAACCACAAGAAAAACGACGGCCTAACTCGACCAAACGGCCGCGGAAGAGCGGCCAAAGCATGGCTTTGGCGGCGGTTCCGCGACGCCGTTGGTGAGGCAGGGAGTGTGCTTTCTTGTGTAGGTCCGTAGGTACATGGGGCATTGTCTGGGTATTTTTAACTACGATTCATGGGTTGAGATCTCTGGGAATTTTGGGTGTTTGATAGATTGATCGAAATATTTAATATCGTCTAGATATCTGTGATTTGTGATACAATATTTGGAATCCACAATAATTAATTTTGTGAAAACTAATTAGTGTTTTGTAAATCTAGCAATTTAGTCTCACTTGATCGGTTGCCGCGGGGTTTTGGTTCAGATCAAAACTCCGTCCCAATCACGTATAGTACACGAACACTCTCCGGGTAACACTACTAGATAGCCACGCCCCATAGCCCCGACCAAATGACTGTAGGAGAACCCCGTAGCCAAAAACATCCGTTCGGATGCTCGCGGCCATGGTGTTCCTCCTAAGTGCACTTCGTCGACGGCATCGGGGGTGCGGCCGTCCACTAATGTTTCTGACAAGCATTCGATCAACGGTCGGAAATCTTGTTGAATTTCCCAACTAGCCATTGAAAAATGTTTTCAATTTGAGACTAAAATGCCGGGTTTATAATGTTAGGCATGAAATTCGGAATATGTGATATTCTGGGTTTATGATGTCTAAGGAATTTATAAGGTTACGCATGAAATCCGAAGTATGTGATATTTCGGATTTATGATGTCTAAGGTGGTTGCGGATTCTAATTGTTGTTGTTTTCACTTTCTTTTCTGCGACCGTAAGTGTAATATGTGGTGTATCACCGGTTTCGTTGCTATATGTCAACGACAATTGGGATACGCATATTTACTTACGTTGATGACATGTGATGTTATGTGTTGCTGTGATATATTATATTGGATCGTCGTGTTTGAATAGCCGGGGTTTTTTGCGTGAGATGAGAGTTTTTCATTTTCATTCATGTAAAAACTTGTAAGTAATATTCTTTTATTAGGGCACTTCCGGATTGAGGATGATGTCACCATTGATGTATATTATTTACTTTTCCGCATTAGGATAGTCCCAAGGTGGGGAGCATAAGTAACCGGGTTTTAGAGTCCAGTGGGAGACCATCTCGAGGAGTTGAGTTCGGGTCTCCTAACTCTAGAATTGGTAGGGTTTCTTGCCGCTCTCGTAGGGGTTTAGGAATGTTGGTTTGGCTATTCATCATGACCGTGGAATCCGTGTTTTTTACTGGCTTAATTTAAAACACGGACCTCCTAATATATCCAATATTTCATATGTTAACTTCTGCTTCTATGTTCTGTGATGAGATCATATTACTGCCTGAGAAGAATGCTTTATATTATACATATGATATATAATAAACGTTGCTTATGTTTTTCATCCGCGCTAGCCCTGCCCCTGCTCTGCTGTTAGTTATCTAACCTAACGGTGCATGACGGGACCCCGTGGCGAATGCGGATGGCATAAGCGTACGTTGTATTTTCGTTTCTTCTGTGATGCTTAGGAAGCATAAATGATGGGACTTCTTTAATGAGATTAATGAAAAAGGAAAGAAACCCAATGATGTTGTGGAATCATATTTTCAAAACCGGTAGCTCTAGTTCTTGCTTTGCATAGTGATATTCCTTTAAAAATATCCCGCATCTCATTCTATGAGGAAAGAGCCGAGATCCGTTCACCGGGAATGACCTCTGTAGCAAAAGCTAGCATATGCAATACCCACTTGGTTTATTTTGAAAAACTCGATTTTAAAAGCAGTGCTTAAACCACTCATTTTCAAATCACTCGATTCTACAACGATATCAAGTTCATTACGCAAAAGGTTTCCTTAAAAACCTATCGTAGCCCTCCGTCATTTTCAGATAAGTACTACTTAGTATTTGTGCTATGTTTGTTGACCTTGTTAAGGCGTAGTGTGCGGTAGCTAACTAGTGCTTATCTTCCGCATATGATGCGATTGGATCAGGGTATTCGTACAGCTTTGTTGACCTTGTTAAGGGTCGTACGAGTGGGTTCAATTCAATCATGAAATGACGGGTTGAACTTGGCTAGCACTTATGATTTGTTGACCTTGTTAAGGTTATAAGATGCTAGGGCCAAAATATTATTAGGAATTTCAAGTGTTGAAATTTGCAATGAGATTGCATACCTTTTATGAGATAGTTGGATCCCGATACCCACTGCGAGTAAGAGTTACACCTGAGAGAGTTTTGCACATTACAATTATCCGATCAAGTAGGTGTCTAGAAAGGTGTTAATGGGGTTACACCCCTGGGAAAATGAGGTTTATTTTAATTAGGTCCGTGCGAAAGCACGGGGAACCTCCCTCAAAGTACCGACACAGGCCTGGCTGAACGATTGGCGAACTTGTAGGATGTAATTAATCCCGGCTAGTCTTACCTTTTAGGGTTTGAAGGAAGATTTGAAAAAAACTGTTTGAGCCATCCTGATTAGATAAGATAATGACCAATCTAATCTTGCAAGAGCATACGCTAAGTGTTTTCTTCTCTCTCTCTCCAGGTAGCGACCATGTCACGCCTTAATCAAGATAATAATATGGATGTATTGACCAAACCCGCTTGTTATACTGAGCTGGGGAACGTTGGTTCCGCTCTATCTTATAATTTTTATAAGTCTGGGCTGGAAATAGGGGAATATCCGGATTCCCACACGACCCAAATGAAGAATAAGTATGTTGATGCATCTTCTTAGGGTGTGTTTGTTAACGAGAACTATTTCTCAGTATGCTCTACGTCCTGGGTATTAGATACCGGATCAGGATCCCGCATATGTAATCTGTTATATGGGCTTAAAAGAGGTAGAGAACCGGGACTGGGTGATAAGGATATAAGAGTAGGAAACGGTGAAATTGTTGCAGCCAAGGTAGTTGGAGATTATCACCTTGTATTACCATGTGGTAGAACGTTAGGGGCTTCAATCCTGACTCCTTATCCCCATCTCAGCCCAGGCTAACGGAGCCTTACTTATTCATGGGAGAGAGTGGAGCCTCGAGAAGCACTCTTGAGAGGGAAGAGGTGAAGCAGAGAGAGTCAAGTCCCCCTTTCGCGTGCACGACTCACTAAGAAGAAAGAGAAAATGGCCCCTTCGGATGGGCACTAAGCCGAGCCCTAACAAGGGAACAACAAAACCAACAAAGAATACCTTCCAGAGAATCTCCTAATTATTCCAGAGCAACTAGAAGGAGATTCTTTAACCAGAAAGAATTCAGTTCAGATGTAGGATACCTATCCAGAAGTTATTGGGCACGAGATAACTCTCTCTAAAGAACTCAGCAAAATAGCCCCGTAACTTCGCGAGAAGGGGTGCTTCCTTACATAGGGGGTCGCAGTGACCAGGTCCGGGAGACTGTTTACCAAAAACATAGGTCTCCGCAAAGTCGTAAGAACATGTATAGGGGATGATGCCTGCCCAGTGCCGGAAGGTCAAGGAAGTTGGTGACCTGATGACAGGGAAGCCGGCGACCGAAGCCCCGGTGAACGTCGACCGTAACTATAACGGTCCTAAGGCAGTGAAATTCCTTGTCGGGTAAGTTCCGACCCGCACATTGATTCTGAACGAATGTCATACCGAACCTGATATGCAACATTATATCAGTTTCTTATTAACTAAAGAAAGATATAATTTTGAATTGAAGAATAATGTTATGAACATCTTCCTGAATCAAAAGTTGATTGGATTAGGCACGTTATGTAATGGCATATACATTCTAAATCAAACCACAGTTCTCAACGTACAGAACACATACAAGAGGAAAAGTTCATAAATGAAAGAATCCTTCTTGTGGCATTGTAGACTAGGTCATATCTGCAGGGTTTTCTAGCACGGCAGCAAGTTTTCGGGTGGCATCATCCATGCCATATTTAAATTTTTGCCGTTCTAGCTAACCCTAACGCTAGAATCGAAACTAGAAAATCCGACGATAAGCAATGTAAACACTTTACATCTAAGTGAATAAGAGAATACAACCTTTGTAGACCAGTCCTTCACTTCTAAAGCTCCATGTCGTAGTCCCTTCGCTGCGAATGGTGAATTCTCGGACTCTTGAGAGGGTTCACTTGAAGAAACGAATAAGCTTGCTCAATGTCTTCGAGGCCGATGATGATCTACGTCGAGGAGACTCAAGCCCATGCTACCGCTTCACTAATGGTGAAATTAGTGAAGAAAACACCATAACTATATGGCTAATAGTAGAGGATGATGATGTAGGAAGTGGGCTCACTTTAGTTTTATTTTTCTCACAATATTTCATCCTAGAAAACTCTTTTCATGAGAAAGAAGAAGATGAAGTGATGAACAATTAGATGAGGTTAGAAATGCAACCATGGTGAGTTATTATCTCATGCCTAACTCATGTAAAGAATCAACCATAGTGTATGGTTAATGTTGGGTTAACAAATATCTTAAGCAAGATAAACAAGTTGACTATGTCAATGTTCTACATGTTTCCACAAGCCATGACAAAATCCAAGTGTTTGAATTACTCAAAACAAATACAACCCTAGCATTAACCTAGCATGGTATAAGTCTCATACACACATATTGCATGTGTAACCTAGCATGTCACAATGATATATATCACATATATATTAGTGTGAACAAAACAAAATAATACAATTAACATATATTACATATATATTAATGTATCATCAAGTGAGAAAAATGAATACTTAAGTGAGCAAATATTAGTTAATATAATGTAATATATCAAATATATAATTATACATTAAATTATTAAATCAACACTTTATTTAATAATCCGGCTATATCATATATAACTGACTAATATCATCAGTAACAACTTATTGAATCAACACTTGATCCGATAACATGGTTATATCACATATAACCGACGAATGTCACAAATCGCAAGAATAGAATGCGGTATCACATACGCGCATTAATCTCGGTCCCGCACATATCACATATGTGCTCCTACTCCGTTTCGCATGAACCAGGAAACCACTGTGTAGAACTCTAAAGACTCGTCAATAGGCAGTAGGTGATGATCATATCAAACACCCAAAAGCTGCAAGCGGACTGCTAAACGTAACGGCCATCCGGGTATTGAGCGATCAGAAGATCAACAAGCAAGCCTGCTCGTACTCCTGCGAATCCAATCAGTAACACTACTGTACAGTCAGGTCTCTTCGTCTGATATGTCGCATATCAACAGCCTGGGGATGGTTTAACGTCAGACCCCAATAGCCTGATAAGTTATGCCGATGCAAGGTCCATAACAATTCGAGAAACTACTGATAACACTTACCAGTAAATCTCAGCAATCCTGGCCAGGGATTTCCTGTTATGGCCAATCGAGCATAGCGCAACATCAACTCCCAATACCGGGAAAGACGAAACCCCTCCTATCGCTCATTGCCTCCATGTGACTCGGGACTGTACCCAAAAACCACATTTTTGCATGATCTCTTGACCGTGGTATGGTGGAAATCAAAGCATAGTGGGAATCACACAAGACTCTATGACGATCTCGGGTCTGCAGACTAACCTGTACCAGTGTCACCAGAGAACTGCTATCTGACGATAGGTATAATACCATCTAGGATTTCTCGGCGAGTCCGTCCAGTGTATCCAATCTCCACTGAGCACCTGTATTCCATCTCTGATGTCAAACACCAATGGATATGGGATCATCCATCACCCATCATATGGGTCGAGAAGCGTATACGCTAGTCTACTCTGGAGTATCGATACCCTGTCTCGATACTCCCACGACTAGGAACAATCTGAGGATGTACTTACCGACTACCTCTGCCCCACTAGTATGATTTGCACCATAATCCTGGTAGTCAAGTACTCATCCTAAGGGCTTTATCAACATGTAATAGAAAGACAATAAGTGTACATGTTAAGATAAAGTGCAACCAGATAGAATACTATCATATCGAGCAAGAAAGTCCTCCCTATATATGTCCAAGCATCCACTACAATGTACATCGCATGTACAGTAATGGCCTTTAGGACATACATATAACTAACAAACTCCCACTTGCACTAAGGCCATCTGTTGTAGTATCCAATACCCAACAATATAGCAGTAGTTGTAGTATCCCATACTTAACCATCCCATAGAAGTCTCTCTTGGGGTAAAGCCTTTGTGAGTGGATTCGCTGTGTTATCCTTTAGGTCTACTCTCCTAACCTCGATCCCTTGGAGATCATCCATCTCCCTGATCACGTGATACTGTCCTCAGAATATGTCTGGAATGCTGATGGGACCTGCGTTCCAACGCCAAAGCCACAACTCCATTGTTGTCACAATAATAGTTATTGGACACTCAATGGTAGGAACCTTGTTCATCTCATGAACAAGAAAATGCTCAGACGGCCACTTTTGCAGCATCATTGGTAGCAATGTATTCAGCCTTTATCGTCTAGTATGTCACGGTATCTAGCTTGGAACTCTTCCAACATACCGTCCCTGCACTGAGGGTAAAGATAATGCCTGTGACTGACTCTCAGTCAAACTTATCACTCTGGAAGCTGGAACCAAGAACTTTCTTTTAGTGCTTCTCAAGTACTTACGAATGTCCTCCACAGCTTTCCAGTGATTCTCACAAGATCCGATTGATTCCTGATTACTACACCTAGTGAGTCATTTACATCTTGTCTGGTACAAAACATCACACACTCTGATAGAGCCTACTGCCGAAGCATAGGGTATCCCTTGCATGCGAGCTCTCTCCAAATCAGTCTTGGGAGACATCTTTTTGGAGAGAGTGATCCATGAGTAAGTAGGAGAACCACCACGCTTTGAATCATCCTTACTAAACCCCTTTAGTATGGTGTTAATGTACCTGGATTTGGGACACTCCCAACATCCACTTATATCTATCACCATAGATCATAATCCACAAGATGTAGTAGGAATCATTCAAATCTTTTATTGAGAATCCCCGTGATAAGAGGAGCTTGACCGAGTGTAGCATAGGAAACCATTTCGTATCAAGAGTATGTCATCTACATACAATACGTGGAAGACGACCTTACTCTCTACAACCTTCTTGTATATACAAAGTTCATCTACCTTTTTGATGAAGTCAAACTCTTTGACTACCACATCAAAACAGATGTTCCAACTCCGCGATACTTGCATTGATTCTGATGGACTTAAGCATAGCTTTGAAAGTCTCAACCTTTCCATTTACACCAATAATCTTCTCAAGATCCATTTGCTCCCTAATGGGTTTTACCCCTACAGATGCAACATGCAAAGTCATACTTTGTTGGTGTACATGTTTTCCATCTTTGATCGTATAGCATCCAGCCACTTCACTAAGTCCCCACTCATGATGGCCTGCCTGAACCTAGTTCGGCCATCATCTCATGATGCAATCCTCGCTCCCACTGTCACCGAGAAGACCATAGTATCTCTTAAGTGGATAAAGAACCCTACCAGATTCGCGGAGAGGCAGAGGTTCGTTGGAGACTATTGAATCCTTTGGTTTCACCAAATCATCAGCTGTTAGTTTGTCAAGCTGGAACAACTTCCAGTTCTACTTCATAACCACTAATTTCTTCACAAGAAATTCCTTTTCTAAAAAGGTGGCATGCTGAGAAACAAAACACATTTTGCTCCTCAGTTAGGTAGAAGATATACCCTCGCAGATGTTTGGGATATCCAACAAACTTACATAGAACTGACCTTGCCTCGAGCTTTTCCCGATTTTGCTTTTCAACATAGGTCGGACAACCCCATATCTTAACTCGTTGAAGACACGGTCTCTTCCCATTCCATATCTTATATCCAGTGGTAGGCCCATGATTTGGATGGAACCCCATTCAATAGGTATGCAACTTCTCAAGTGCATGACTCCAAAAGGAAACAGGCAACTCAGCAGTACTCATCATAAAGCGCGTCATATCTCATAGGGTGCAATACCTCCGCCCCGATACACCGCTGTGTTGTGGTGTGCTCAAAGGAGTAAGCTGAGAGAGAATCACATTCTCCTTTTAGAAACTCCGGGAACTCCATGCGCAAGAATTCTCCTCCTCGATCTCTTCGAATGACTTTAATACTTCTATCCGTTTGGTTCTTATCTTCAAGCTTATATTCCTTGAATTTCTTAAAAGTTTCAGACTCGTGTTTCAACAGGAACACATTTCCGAATCTTAAGAGATAGTCGATGAATATAATGAAGTAGCAAGAACCAACCTTGGCATTTGTAGACATAGGACCGTATACATCATCATGTATCCGTCCCAAAAGTTCAGTAACTCTTTCTCTGTTTCCAGTAAATGGAGTATTGGTCATATTACCTTTGAGACAAGACTGGCAAGTATCATAAGATGAAAATTCGAACAGATTGTCATATTCATCCTTATGTAACTTAGCTGGTCGTGTCACATAGATATGATCTAGTCTACAATGCCACAAGAAGGATTCGTTCATTTCTGAACTACTCCTCTTCTTGTGTGTTCTAGATACTTTGAACTGTGGTTTGATTTAGAACGTATATGCTATTATATAACGTGCCTAATCGAATCAACTCTTGATTCAGGAAAATGTTCACAACATTATTCTTCAATACAGAATTATATCCTTCTTTAACTCATTAAAGAAACCGATGTAATGTTGTATATCAGGTTCGGTATGTAATAACATTCGTTCAGAATCAATACCGAGTCGAGTAAAGGCATCTGAAGACCTTTTTTCCTTCGTCCAGTAGAAAGTGGAATTCACCTAATACGCTAACCTGGAAACTTCTTACTCCAGCTGTTCCAAGAGTTATTAATACAAGATGATATCTTCCAACTGGCTTGGCTGCAATAATTGCACCATTCTCTAACACTTAGAGATATAGCACCTAATCTCAGTTCTTTACCTTTCTGCAGCCCATGTAAGATATTACATATGCGGGATCCTGATCCGGTATCACATACCGAGGACATAGAGGATACCGAGAAACAGTTCTTGGTAATGAACACACCCGAAGAATATGCATCAACATGCTTATTTCTCGATTAGGTCGCGTGAAAATCCGGATATTCCCCTATTTCCTGCTCAGACTTATAACAATTATAAGAAAGAACGGAACCAACGTTCCCTAGCTCATTATAATAAGCAGGTTCAGTCAATGCATCCATATTATTATCTTGATTAAGGCATGACATGGTCGCTACCAGGAGAGAGAGAGAGAGAAGAAAACACTCTGCGTGCGTTCTTGCAAGATCAGATTGGTTATTATTTTAACTAATCAGGATGGCTCCCACTGTTTTTATCAAATCTTCCTTCAAACCCTAAAAGGTAAGACTAGCTGGGATTAATTACACCCTACAAGTTCGCCAATCTTTCAGCCAGGCCAGTGTCGGTACTTTGAGGGAGGTTCCCCATGCTTTCGCACAGACCTAATTAAAATAAACCTCGTTTTACCAGGGGCGTAACCCCGTTAACACCTTTCTAGACACCAACTTGATCGGCTAATTGTAATGTGTAAAACTATCCCGGGAGTAACTCTTACTCGCAGTGGGTATCGGGATCCAACTATCTCACAGAAAGTATGCAATCTCATTGCAAATTTCAACACTTGAAATTCCCGATAATCTTTTTCCCCTAGCGTCCTATGACCTTAACATAGGCCAACAAACCATAGTACGCTAGTCAAGTTCAACCCGTACATTTCCTGGATGAATTAAACCCACCCGCACGACCCTTGACGCAGGCCAACAAAGTCGCATGACTACCTTAATCCAATCGCATCATATGCAGCAGATAAGCACTAGTTAGCTACCGCACACTACGCCTTGACGAAAGCCAACAAACGCAGCACGAATACTAAATACTACTTATCTGAAATGACGGAGGGCTACGACATGTTTTTAAGAAAACCCTTTGCATAATGAACTTGATATCGTTGTAGAATCGAGTGAATTTTAAAAGGAGCATTTTTTAAGGCTTTTACTAGTTTTGCTAAAGAGCTCACTCCCGGTGAAGGGATCTCGACTCTTTCCTTATCGAATAAGGTGCATGATATTTCATAAATACCACTATGCAAAGAAAAAACTATAAAAGCAATCAAAAGACAAACCGTGTTTGTAGCATCTGCTAGTTTCGCTAAAGAGGTCACTCCCGGTGAAGAGATCTCGACTCTTTCCTTATCGAATAAGGTGCTGGATATTCTACAAGGAATACCGCTATGCAAAGCAAGAACTAGAGCTACCAATTTTTAAAATAAGTTTCTACAACATCTTTTAGGTTTCTTTTATTTCTTTCATTAATCTCATTAATGAAGTCCCATCAATTTTATGCTTCCCAAGTATCACATATGAAACGAAAGCAGCAATATTAATTATATCTCATATATATAATATAGGCATTCATCTCAGAACATATAAAGTGACCACATCATAAAATATCAGCAGCAGAAGAAC
Source organism: Agapanthus africanus (assembly GCA_030015575.1). NCBI lineage: Eukaryota > Viridiplantae > Streptophyta > Magnoliopsida > Asparagales > Amaryllidaceae > Agapanthus > Agapanthus africanus. Next base: position 572,348,443 of record CM057344.1, read on the forward strand.
ATATATAAAATATTGGATATACTAGAAATTCCGTGTTTTAAATAAGCCAATAAAAACGCGGATTCCACAGTCACGATGAATAGCAAATCCCACATCCCTAGACCCCTACGAGAGCGTCAAGCAACCCTACCAATTCTAGAGTTAGGAGACCCGGTCTCGACTCCTCGAGATGGTCTCCTACTGAACCCTAGAACCCGGTTACTTGTGCTTCTCGTCTTGGGTCTATCCTAATGTGGAAAAGTAAATAATATACATCAATGGTGACGTCATTCTCAACCCCGAAGTGCCCCAACAAAAGAATATTACATATAAGCTTTTACATGAATGAAAATGAAAAACTCTCATCTCACATAAAAAAACCCGGCTATTCAAAATACGACGATCCAATATAACATATCACAGCAACACATAACATCACATGTCATTAACGTAAGTAAATATGCGTATCCCAATTGTCGTTGACATATAGCAACGAAACCGGCGATACACCACATATCAGACTTACGGTCGCAGAAAAGAAAGTGAAAAACTACAACAGTTGGAATCTGCAACCACCTTAGACATCATAAACCCAAGGTATCACATACTTTGGATTTCATGCCCAACAAAATGAATTCCTTAGACATCACATGCCTAACAATTATAAACCCCACATTTTTGTCTCGATATTGAAAACACTTTCCAATAATCTGTCGGGTAATTCAACAAGATTCCCGATAACATGATCGAATGCTCGTCGAAAACTTTAGTAGACAGCCGCACCCCCGATGCCGTTGACGAAGTGCACTAAGGCGGAACACCGCTGCCGCGAGCACCCGAACGGATGCTTTTGGCGACGGGGTTCTCCTACAGTCACTTGGTCGGGGTTATGGGGTGTCACTATCTAGTAAGGTTACCCGGCGAGTATCCGCGTACACTACGTAATTGTGACGGACTTTTGATCCATATCAAAATCCCGTGGCAACCGATCAATTGAGACTAAACTGCTAGATTTATAAAATTCAAACTGGTTATCTCATAACTATTTGTGGATTCCAAATATTATATCACAATCACAGACAGCTAAACAAATTTAAACTTTTCGATCGAATAAACAAACACCCAAAATTTCCCAACAAGCTCAACACTTGTGCGGAGTCTAAAAAAGCACCCAGAACATGACACAGCTCCTATGAACCAGCCGTAGAAGGGCGAACCATTGCCTCACCTGTGGCACTGCTGAACTACCACAAACCCTAGGGTTTGATGGCGGTTCTGACGTTCACAGAATCGAGTTATGGTTCTTGTTCTTCTAGAGGGTCCACAGAATTACTTGCAAGATTTTCTGAATATTTTAAACTCGGAAAAAATCCAACTCTTGAAAAATTTCTAGCGGGGAAAAATTGGGTTATTGATATCCGTTTGAACTTTTTAACATCGTCTAAATAACCCGAATACATGTTAGAATTACAACTACGAAACACTTCGAATTGCTTTTGAAGAAAGTTAACATCACATGAAAATTTGGCAAAAACAAACAACACCTGAAACCCCAAAACCCAGAGACTGGAACAAGGAAAAATTCGAAGCTCAAAATCCACAAAGTGGCCGGACTCCTCGGAAAATGTGCACTAGTGCTCGGCCAAAATCCGGCCAAGTTGCCTCAAATTTGTTTTGTGTTCATGTCATATCACATACAACATGCTGCAGTTGTTTAAAATTTTTTTGAAGACTTTTTAAAATCGACAGAAACCAAGTTTTCGTATCGGGTGTTTCAGAGTAGTTTCGGTTTTGTAATCCTTGCAAATATCGTCTAATTTTTTAGCATGGCTCTCATACCACTGCAGGGTTGTCTAGCACGTCAGCAAGTTTTCGAGTGGCATCATCCATGCCATATTTAAATTTTTGCCGTTCTGGCTAACCCTAACGGTAGAATCGAAACTAGAAAATCCGACGATAAGCAATGTAAACACTTTACATCTAAGTGAATAAGGGTATACAACCTTTGTAGACCGGTCCTTCACTTCTAAAGCTCCATGTCGTAGTCCCTTCGCTGTGAATGGTGAACTCCCGGACTCTTGAGAGGGTTCACTTGAAGAAACAAACAAGCTTGCTCAATGTCTTCGAGGCCGAAGATGATCTACGTCGAGGAGACTCGAGCTCATGCTACCTCTTCACTAATAGTGAAATTAGTGAAGCAAACACCCTAAACTAAATGGCTAATAGTATAGGATGATGAAGTAGGAAGTGGGCTCACATTATTTTTATTTTTCTCATAACATTTCATCACCTTTTCAAACCCTAGAAAACTCTTTTCATGAGGAAGAAGAAGATGAAGTGATGAACAATTAGATGAGGTTAGAAATGCAACCATGGTGAGTTATTATCTCATGCCTAACTCATGTAGAGAATCAACCATGGTGTATGTTTAATGTTGGGTTAACAAATATCTTAAGCAAGACAGACAAGTTGACTATGTCAATGTTCTACATGTTTCCACAAGCCATGACAAAATCCAAGTGTTTGAATTACTTAAAACAAATACAACCCTAGCATTAACTTAGCATGGTATAAGTCCCATACACACATGTTGCATGTGTAACCTAGCATGTCATAATGATATATATCACATATATATATTAGTTTGAACAAAAGAAAATAATACAATTAACATATATCACAAATATATTAATGTATAATCAAGTGAGAAAAATGAATACTTTAGTGAGCTAATATTAGTTAATGTAATATAATATATCAAATATATAATTATAAATTAAATTATTAAATCAACACTTGATTTAATAATCCGGCTATATCATATATAACCGACTAATATCATCAGTAACAACTTATTGAATCAACACTTGATCCGATAACTTGGCTATATCACATATAACCGAAGAATGTCATAAATCGCGAGAATAGAATGCGGTATCACATACACGCATTAATCTCGGTCCTGCACATATCACATATGTGCTCCTACTCCGTTTCGCATGAACCAGGAAACCTTTGTGTAGGACTCTAAAGACTCGTCAATAGGCAGTAGGTGATTATCATATCACATACCCATAAGCTGCAAGCGGTCTGCTAAACGTAACGGCCACCCGGGTATTGAGCGATCAGAAGATCAACAAGTAAGCCTGCTCGTACTCCTGTGAATCCAATCAGTAATACTACCGTACAGTCCGGTCTCTTCGTCTGATATGTCGCATATCAACAGCCTGGGGGTGGTTTAACGTCAGACCCCAATAGCCTGATAAGTTATGCCGATGCAAGGTCCATAACGGTTCGAGAAACTACTGATAACACTTACCAGTAAATCTCAGCAACCCTGGCCAGGGATTCCCTATTATGGCCAACCGAGCATAGCGCAACATCAACTCCCAATACCGAGAGAAACGAACCACTCCTATCGTTCATTGCCTCCATGTGACTCGGGACTATACCCTAAAACCACCTTTTTGCACGATCTCTTGACCGTGGTATGGTGTAAATCAAAGCACAGTGGGAATCACACAAGACTCTATGACGATCTCGGGTCTACAGACTAACCTGTACCAGTGTCACCAGAGAACTGCTATCCGACGATAGGTATAATACCATCTAGTAGTTCTTGGCGAGTCCGTCCAGTGTATCCAGTCTCCACTGAGCACCCGTATACCTTGTCTGATGTCAAACACCAATGGATATGGGATCATCCATCACCCATCATATGGGTCGAGAAGATATACGCTAGTCTACTCTGGAGTATCGATGCCCTGTCTTGATACTCCCACGACTAGGAACAATCTAAGGATGTACTTACCGACTACCTCTGCCCCACTAGTATGATTTGCATCATAATCCTGGTAGTCAAGTACTTATCCTAAGGGCTTTATCAACATGTAATAGAGAGACAATAAGTGTACATATTAAGAAAATGTGCAACCAGATAGCATACTATCATGTCGAGCAAGAAAGTCCTCCCTATATATGTCCAGGCATCCACTACAATATACATCGCATGTATAGTAATGGCCTCTAGGGCATACATATAACTAACAATATCAATGCTACATGGCTAGCTAATTTGCATAGAGAAGGATATTTAAATCAGTTTGAATTTACATTATATGAAACTTGCCAGTTATGTCTCAAAGGTAAAATGACCAAAACTCCGTTTACTGGATACGGAGAAAGAGCTACTGAACTCTTGGAACTGATACATAATGATGTATCCGGTCCCATGTCTACACATGCCAAGAATGATTCCTCGTACTTCATTACATTCACCGATGATCTCTCAAGATTCGGGCATGTGTTCCTGTTGAAACACAAGTCTGAAGTTTTTGAGAAATTCAAGGAATATAAATGCGAAGTCGAGAACCAAACGGGTAAAAGTATTAAAATCCTTCGATCTGATCGGAAAGGAGAATACTTAAGTACGGAGTTCCTGGAGTATTTAAAAGAGAATAGGATTCTCTCTTAGCTTACTCCTCCATATACACCACAGCATAACGGTGTATCGGAGCGGAGAAACCGTACCCTATTAGATATGGTGCGCTCTATGATGAGTAACACTGAGTTGCCTGTTTCCTTTTGGGGTTATGCGCTTGAGACAGTAGTATACCTATTGAATCAAGTTCCAACGAAATCAGTGCCTACCACACCATATGATATATGGAGTGGGAAGAGACCATGTCATAAACGAGTTAAGACATGGGATTGTCCGACCTATGTTGAGAAGTAAAATCCGGAAAAGTTCGAGGCAAGGTCAATTCTGTAGAAATTTGTAGGATATCCCAAGCATTCGCAAGGGTATATCTTCTACCACACTGAGGAAAAAAAGTGTTTTGTTTCTTGAAATGCCATATTTTAAGAAAAGGAATTTCTTGTGAAAGAAATTAGTGGTAATGTGGTAGAACTGGAAGAAGTTACAGCTATACAAACTACAGCTGATGATTTAGTAGAACCAGAGGATTCAATAGTCTCCAACAAATCTCAGCCTCTCCGCCGATCTAGTAGGGTTCCTCATCTACCTGAGAGATACTGCGGTTTTCTCAATGATAGTGGGAGTGAGGATTGCATCATGAAAGATGATGACCAAATTAGTTTCAAATAGGCCATCATGAGTGGGGATTCTGTGAAATGGCTGGATGCTATGCGATCTGAGATGGAATCCATATACACCAACAAAGTATGGACTTTGGTAGTTGCACCTGAAGGAGTAAAACCCATCGAGAGCAAGTGGATCCTGAGAATATTCTTGGTGTAGATGGAAAAGTTGAGACTTTCAAAGCTATACTTGTTGCAAAAGGTTTTCTTCAATATCCAGGTGTGGATTTTAATGAAATTTTTTCTCCAGTGGCTATGCTTATGTCCATCCGGATCCTACTTGCCATTGCTGCATACCATGACTACGAAATCTGGCAGATCAACGTCAAGACAGCATTTCTAAATGGTGATTTAGAAGAAAGCGTGTACATGACACTGCTAGAGGGCTTCGTAGAAAGTGGGAGCAGTGGAAAGGTGTTCAAGTTGCTTAAATAAATATACGGATTAAAGCAGGTATTGCAGAGTTGGATCATCTATTTTGATGTGGCAGTCAAAGAGTTTGACTTCATCAAAATGGTAGATGAACCTTGTATATACAAGAAGATTGTAGAGAGTAAGGTTGTCTTCCTCGTATTGTACATGGGTGACAAACTCTTGATAGGAAATGGTGTTCCTATGCTGCACTCGGTCATACTCTTCTTATCACTATGTTTCTCCATGAAAGATTTGGGCGATGCCTCTTACATCCTGGGGAGAAACACTGGACAACAGTGAAGAACATTCTTAAGTACTTGAGAAGCACTAAAGATATGTTCTTGGTGTATGGTAACGGTGAACTCCAAATGGAGTCCTTAACCGATTCGAGCTTCCAGAGTGATAGGGTCGACTGTAAGAAAGTCTCGGGTTTTGTCTTTACCCTCAGTGGAGGGAAGGTATGTTGGAAGAGTTCCAAGCTAGATACCGTAGCATACTCTAAGATAAAGGGTGAATACATCACTGCCAACGATGCTACCAAAGAGGCTGTCTGGGTATAGATGTTCATGAGATGAACTTGGTTCCTACCATTGTGGTAACAATGGAGCTGTGGGTTTGTCTTAGGAACCTCGGTCCCATCAGTGATCCAGACATATTCTTAGGCAGTATCACCTGATCATGAAGATGGTTGATCTCCGGGCGATCGAGGTCAGGAGAGTTGAGACGAAGAAAAACACGGCGGATCCACTCATGAAGGCTTTATACCCAGATACTATTTAAGAGTTTTTGGGATGTTGGGTATGAGATACTACAACAACTGGCCTTAGTGCAAGTAGGAGATTGTTAGTTATATGTATTGTAGCGTCTTGAAAAGTCGTTTTGGTGTTTTCCTGAAATTCGGTGAAAATTCGGTATTTTTCCGAAAACCGTCTTTCTCGATATTTTGCAGTTTAGGGCTAATTATACCTTAAATGGATAGGTAATTACTTGTTTTTAGTGACTAATGAGTTAATTATGAAATTTTGGTCATTTAAAATTTTTTCCCTATTTTTCAATTTTTTAATATTATTTTAAGCCGGTAAGAAAATACATTAAATAAGCGATAAATACAAATTTTTCCGGGCTAATTTTAATCTCTAAAATTATGATAATTATATTCTAGTGATAACATGAATTTTTAGCAATTTATTTTGATTTTTAACAAATTTTTGTGTTATGAAACGAATTTATTGAATTTTGGGCTAAAACTTGCAATTTTTGAGTTGTAGGGGGCCTTTTTGCATAAAATTTCTTTTGTAAAATCCCTCTCTCTTTTTCCTCAGCCCTAGGACAGCCCCACCTTGTGTGAGACCAGAAATTTCTGGCCTCATTTTCTTTGGTTGCTTTCTTGAGTTGTTTTGATGGTTTATGGTTTTATTTTAATTAAAATGGATAAAGTATGATACTTTGACTTTGTGGACTTGACCCATGACCTTCCCCACTTGCCCACACCCTCCCCCATCCCTCTTCTGGTCGAAAATTCCAGCAGCCCTCCCCCTTCACCTTCCTCTTTTCATTTCCTCCAAAATTTCATCAAAATTGCTACAAAAATCCATATAAATCCACAAATTTGTTTACAAAACCAAAACAAATCCTTGTGCTACCTCTTCTCAAGCCTAATATAGTTGAAAACATGTGGAAAGGAGGCATTTTTGGAGCAAACTTTCTTGCTTGATCCATTGATCAAGAGGTATAATTCCTATCATGTTAAATTCTTTGTTTAAGTGCTTATGTTTTATGGTTTAGTGTTAATTTAGTGTAGTTTAATCTAGTTTTCTTAGATTTTGTTTGAAAATTCTAACTAGGGTTTGAAAGCCATAATAGTTAATTAAGTTATTTTATAGTTAATCTAGTTGTTAATGACTAATCCATATAGTTACCTTGTTGATATAGTTTTCAATTTTGCTAAATTAGTTAATTTTAGAAGGGTGGAATTGTTGTTTTGAAATTTCAAGAGAGGGTTTATGTTGGTATTGGTTTGTGAAGCTTGATTAGTGAGTGGATTAGGTTTTTGAAAGCATTATTTAAGTGATTAAACCTAATTTGCTATCTAGTGTTTTGCTAACCTTAATCTAAGTGGTTAATTTGCTTATTAGGCTAAAATATAGTGTTAAATTAAGGTTTTTCATATATAGTTTGGTTTATGTTTGCTAAGTACAAAAATCAAGAGAAGGTTTTGTTATGTAAATTAGGTTTTTAAGCTTAGTTAATGGTTTAGAAATTGTGTATTGGCTAGCTATTTGGTTAGTTTGGATGTTGGTGTTGGGTGGTGTTGACTTGTCGCTAAATTGTCGATGTTTGCATCAAATTGCAATTTCTGCTTACTAGATTTTTATAAAAGTTATGTGATGAATTAATTGTGGCATCTTGATGATTGTATGGCTTGTCCTACGACTTTTAGGATGCGTGAGTGCGGTTTTTGGGTAGTCGGGTTTTAGTTTTGCCGGGTGACCCAAATCGGCGTTTTTGGCAGTTTTTGCGATTTTCGCGTGTGTCCGCGCACTTTGTGCACGTTGTACCTAGCTAGCGAACTTTAGTAGTTCGTTGGGGTTTTGCGTCGTTCTTGATACGTAACCTTATGTTTGGTATTGATGTAAATTCCAGGTTCGGTCGCGGAGACGTCAGACGCGGCGCGAAAGGGAAAGGCGGTGATTGGACACAGCTAGCCAGGGATCCCGGTGAGTAGATTTAACATCTACGGGGGACGATCGTTTGGATGGCGCAAGTCGCCCGATAGATTTAGTAAACTGGAAAATAGTAAATTGGATAATCACTTGTGACATTAGAATAATAATACTGGCAGGATAATTGCTGCAATTAGATCAATAGGTTATACGCATATACGCAAACTCAATTGTAGGACACATGCACCATTACCAGGTTTTTATATGCAGCACGAGCACTATTCATGTTTACACACACACCCTGGTAATTGCCATGCCACCACACTAGATAACATTTAAATTTAAAACTTTTACTAATTGATACTTAAACTGGTGCTATTGCCTTTAATTCCTTAAAAATGAAACCGTAGAATTGCTATTCATGTGCATGTACTTCATCATATTAATTGTTCATGCTCAATCCATTAATCGCACATCGCAACTTGATTATTGATATCATATGCATTCATTATCACTGATATATGCACTTATGAGGATTTCTTGAGATTTTATGATATTGCTGGATTTCGGGGGAAAGCCGCAAAATTTCCAACTTATGATATTTTTAAAACATGTAAATTGCGGTTTTCTAGTGATGTAAGTGTCGTCCACCATGAGTTTGCTGTGGCTTTGGAAATCCGTGTCGAGGAGTGGAGGAACCGGCACGGGTACATGGTGGGCCCGGTAAGGTACCCCGGGGCAAGAGGAATGTGGTGATGACGTTGAGCCTGGCAGGGGACGGATTACCTACCGGTGACTGTTTGGGACGGCGGATATCCAGAGGATACCGACCGTGGCCGCTAGATGATGAGATATTGATATTTGAGATGGGTCAGCCGGACGGCTGAGGCCAGAGATACATTTATGAGATTTGAGACAGCTTTTGGGTGTCGTTGCTGGACACCGATTTTCGTCGATTCATTGACATTATGCTGGCATTCTAAAAGAGTTTCAAAAACAAAAAGAGATAAAATATTTCTTATATATACCTATTGAGACCTCAGATTTTCATGTTGCATGCATATTAGTACACTGATGTTATATACACACCTGCTAGTGCATCCAGTCATACCTGTATTTTAGATGCTAGGATGCTTGTGTGCATGCATACGATAGCCTTTGTAGATGTTATTTATTACTCACGAGTTGGCAACTCACCCCCGTTGTGCCACAGTCTTTTGCAGGTCCGCTCCGTCAGTTCAGTAGCGGCGGGCGCACTTGTCTTTTGCCTCTTTTGCCTGAGCTCGAGATTTGCTCATAGGTGGGTTATGTTATTTTTTTTTGTACCACCTTGTATATTCTTGTATATTCTCGTATCTAGTGTACTCCATCTACTGTTCTACCAGATTATTGTATATTGACCTAGAGATGAGACTGTGAGGTTTGTGGATTTTATACTGTATTTGGGGTCGAGCTCACTTGAGCCGACATGCTACTTTTTCATGCTTCCTTATGCCTTATTATGCTTGTTGTCATTTACATTGCGTGGGATTTGTGACCGCCGTATGGCGAAGAGCTAGCTCCCGCTTGGGGATGCCCTATTTTGTTGGATTCATGTATATATTTTGTTGTACCCATTTTTGGGGGCCAGTATTTACAAAGGAGACTCTGCCGAAATTTTCGGAAAAATTGAGATTGTTTTTAAAAAGGGTTTTACATGACTTATTTTGATAACTCGCTTTCAATTGATTGGGTTTTCTTCACTCTTTCGCTTCATTGGTTTTATTTTCTGGGCTTTGGCTTACTTATTTTACGGACGCCTTTAGACGTTTCGTAAATTTAAGTGCCAGTCACGTTCCGTACCAACTGCGAGCTCTGGCGTCACGAACGCTCTCTGGAAGGAAACGGGCTAGAAAGACCGCTGTAAACTCGGCCCAAGTCAAGACACCTGGGATGACGGTGTCTGAGTATGACATCCAGTTTACACAGTTATCCCGATATGCTCAGTATTTGGTGGATACCGAGGAGAAGATGGTGAAGAGGTTCGTACAGGGACTTGATGCCCAGCTATATCTTGCCATTGGCGCCCAGCACTACGACACTTATTCAGCTGCTATGGATACGGCATTGCGGATGGAGGCACGCATATCGCGGACTTCGGCCGTTTCTGGGCCGAAGAGGATTCGCACCGATGTACCGTCTCAGAGACAGCGCGCCAGATTCTTTCCGAGAGATAGGCCTGGCAGAGGATTTGGGCGGGGACAGTTATATGGTTCTTATCAGCAGCCGTCGCCAGGATGTTTTGGGTGCGGGAGTCTGCACCATCTTGTCAGAGACTGTCCGGTGAGACGACAGGGAGCAGCGACAGTTCCGCATGTGACCCTACCACCATCACCACCCCCTCCTCAGAGAGCCCTACTTCCTACCCCAGGCGATGCTCCACGCCAGTTCGGTGCACCGAGAGGCCGAGGACGTGGCGGTCCTGTCCAGAGAGGACGAGGAGGCAGAGGCCGAGGTCGAGGTCAGCCCGCTATCGGTGGAGGACAGGCCTGAGTTTTTGCTTTGACACCGCAGGATGCGCAGGCATCCAATGCCGTTGTGACAGGTACTTTGCCAGTTTGTTCTTTCGACGCACGGGTATTATTCGACCCAGGTTCCACACATTCGTACGTCTCTACACACTTTGCACCGATGTTGGGCCGTGAGTCGTCATCGTTAGATCAGCCGCTTGTTGTTGTTACTCCGGTAGGCGAGTCGTTTGTCGCTCGGTTTGTATTTCGTTTGTGTTCCGTTCGTATCGGGGAGAGGGATTCATCAGTTGATTTGATACTCCTCGATATGTTGGACTTTGGTGTGCTTCTGGGCATGGATTGGCTAGCCACTTGTTATGCTTCGGTGGACTGCCGTGAGAAGGCAGTCAGATTTAGCTTTCCGGGAGAGCCAGTCCTTGTTATTCGGGGAGACCGCAGTGTCACCCTTCCCAGCTTAATTTCTTCTCTTCGCGCTGGTCAGCTCTTGCGGAAGGGATGTCAGGGATTCTTAGCGTGTATTTGTGATACTCGAGCTGCAGAGGTTCCGTTGGACCGGGTCCCGGTAGTTTGTGAGTTCCCTGATGTTTTCCCTGATGAGCTACCTGGGCTACCGCCTGAGCGCGATGTTGAGTTCTGCATTGATTTGATTCCCGGTTCGGGGCCTATTTCTATACCACCGTATCGGATGGCCCCGGCAGAGCTTCGAGAGCTGAAGGATCAGTTGCAGGATTTGTTGGATAAGGGGCTTATTCGACCGAGTGTTTCTCCGTGGGGTGCTCCGGTCCTGTTTGTCAAGAAGAAGGATGGAAGTTTGCGCTTATGTATCGACTACCGCCAGCTGAACAAAGTTACCGTTCGGAACAGATATCCGTTGCCGCGCATTGATGATTTGTTCGACCAGCTTCAGGGTGCGGGGTATTTTTCGAGGATCGACTTGCGATCAGGATACCATCAGCTGCGAGTTCGACAGGAGGATATACCGAGGACAGCTTTTCGCACGCGCTACGGCCACTACGAGTTTTTGGTGATGTCGTTCGGACTCACCAACGCCCCAGCAGCATTCATGGATTTGATGAACCGTACATTCAGGCCGTATCTTGACTTGTTCATCATCGTGTTTATCGACGATATCTTGGTGTACTCCCGGAGCAGAGAGGAGCACGAGCAGCACTTGCGGATTACGTTACAGACTCTGAGGGAGCACCAGCTGTTCGCGAAGTTCTCCAAGTGTGCTTTCTGGCTGGACAGCGTCGGATTCTTGGGTCACGTGGTTACGAGAGACGGCATTTGTGTGGACCCGAAGAAGATTGAGGCTGTTCAGCAGTGGCCCCGACCTACATCAGTGACTGAGATCCGTAGTTTTCTAGGCTTGGCGGGCTACTACAGGCGTTTTGTTCAGGACTTCTCCCGTATAGCTGCACCGTTGACCGGTTTGACCCGGAAGGGAGTTCCTTTCGTCTGGACAGAGGAGTGCGAGCGCAGTTTTCAGCAGCTGCGGACATGTTTGACTACGGCGCCGGTATTATCTTTACCCTCGGGATCAGGCGGATTTGTTGTCTACTGTGATGCTTCGCGAGTGGGATTAGGATGCGTTTTGATGCAGCATGGCCGGGTGATCGCTTATGCTTCTCGGCAGTTGAAGAAGCATGAACAGAACTACCCCACTCATGATTTGGAGATGGCTGCAGTGGTCTTTGCACTGAAGATTTGGCGACATTACCTTTACGGCGAGTCGTGTCAGATATTCACCGATCATAAGAGCTTAAAGTACATATTTCAGCAGCGAGACCTGAACCTCAGACAGCGTCGTTGGATGGAGTTGGTGAAAGACTACGACTGCGAGATCTTATATCACCCCGGCAAGGCGAATGTGGTGGCAGATGCGTTGAGTAGGAGGCCCGGGGGTAGTCTATCCTTTTTGCGCACAGTGCAGAGGCAGTCGTCAGCAGATTGGCAGATGTTATGCGACAGCCGAGTTGAGTTCGAGTTCACTCAGACAGGGGGACAGCTCGCGCATGTTCGTGCACGCCCACAGTTGCTTGACCGTATATATGAGGCACAGCGCAGTGACGACCGTTGCTCAGAGATCATGGCACAGATGGGACAGGGCAGATTTTCCGAGTTCGTGATTGACGATCAGGGGATTTTACGATATGGATCTAGACTGTGCGTACCAGATGCTGATGGATTGCGGCGCGACATTCTTGAGGAGGCACACCGATCAGTGTATAGTGTCCACCCCGGTTCCACCAAGATGTACCATGATATGAGAGAGACCTACTGGTGGGACGGGATGAAGAGGGACATTGCGGAGTTCGTTTCGAGATGCCTGACTTGTCAGCAAGTCAAGGCCGAGCACCAGAGGCCCGCGGGAGAGCTACAGCCGTTACCCATTCCAGAGTGGAAATGGGAGCAGATTTCGATGGATTTCATTATGGGTCTACCCAGGACCAGTCGAGGGTACGACTCCATCTGGGTGATCGTGGATAGATTGACGAAAGCGGCTCACTTCCTTCCAGTGAAGACGACTTTCAGCTTCGCTAAGTATGCTCAGCTTTATATTGACGAGATCGTGCGACTACATGGCGTACCGACTTGTATCGTGTCAGATCGAGGCACTCAGTTCACCAGCCGACTTTGGCAGAGACTTCAGGAGGCTTTGGGCACTCGTTTGAGTTTCAGCACAGCGTTTCATCCGCAGACAGACGGACAGTCAGAGCGGACCATTCAGACTCTCGAGGACATGCTCAGAGCGTGCGTTTTAGACTTTGGTGGTAGCTGGGATCGTCATTTACCTCTAGTGGAGTTCTCCTACAACAACAGCTTCCAGGATACTATTCAGATGGCACCTTTCGAGGCATTGTATGGGAGGAGATGCAGATCGCCCGTTTGTTGGACAGAGCTCAGCGAGAGCAGTATTTTGGGGCCGCAGATTGTTGAGGAGACGACAGAGAAGATACAGTTGATCCAAGACCGGATGAGAGCGGCTCAGAGCAGGCAGAAATCGTATGCAGACAGGCGCCGTCGCAGATTAGAGTTCGCAGTTGGCGACCATGTTTTTCTGAAGGTCTCACCGATGAAGGGCGTGATGCGTTTTGGGCGAAAGGGGAAGCTTAGCCCTAGATTCGTAGGTCCCTTCGAGATCCTCGAGCGTGTCGGCGCTGTTGCATATCGTTTGGCTCTTCCACCCAGCTTTCCCGATGTTCACCCCGTTTTTCATGTTTCGATGCTCCGCAAGTACCTTCACGACCCTTCGCATGCGATTCAGCACCCGACAGTCCAGCTAGAGCGCGACCTTTCTTTTGCAGAGCAGCCGGTGGCCATCCTGGATCGGCAGGTGAAGAAGTTGAGGTCGAAGATTATACCAACCGTCAAGGTCCTTTGGCGTAGCCCAAGCAACGAGGAGGTTACCTGGGAGACCGAGGGCGAGATGAGGAAGAAATATCCCCATCTCTTTGAAGGTACGCGTAGCTATATTTTTTTTAAATTCGGGGACCGAATTTCTTTAAGGGGGGAAGATTGTAGCGTCTTGAAAAGTCGTTTTGGTGTTTTCCTGAAATTCGGTGAAAATTCGGTATTTTTCCGAAAACCGTCTTTCTCGATATTTTGCAGTTTAGGGCTAATTATACCTTAAATGGATAGGTAATTACTTGTTTTTAGTGACTAATGAGTTAATTATGAAATTTTGGTCATTTAAAATTTTTTCCCTATTTTTCAATTTTTTAATATTATTTTAAGCCGGTAAGAAAATACATTAAATAAGCGATAAATACAAATTTTTCCGGGCTAATTTTAATCTCTAAAATTATGATAATTATATTCTAGTGATAACATGAATTTTTAGCAATTTATTTTGATTTTTAACAAATTTTTGTGTTATGAAACGAATTTATTGAATTTTGGGCTAAAACTTGCAATTTTTGAGTTGTAGGGGGCCTTTTTGCATAAAATTTCTTTTGTAAAATCCCTCTCTCTTTTTCCTCAGCCCTAGGACAGCCCCACCTTGTGTGAGACCAGAAATTTCTGGCCTCATTTTCTTTGGTTGCTTTCTTGAGTTGTTTTGATGGTTTATGGTTTTATTTTAATTAAAATGGATAAAGTATGATACTTTGACTTTGTGGACTTGACCCATGACCTTCCCCACTTGCCCACACCCTCCCCCATCCCTCTTCTGGTCGAAAATTCCAGCAGCCCTCCCCCTTCACCTTCCTCTTTTCATTTCCTCCAAAATTTCATCAAAATTGCTACAAAAATCCATATAAATCCACAAATTTGTTTACAAAACCAAAACAAATCCTTGTGCTACCTCTTCTCAAGCCTAATATAGTTGAAAACATGTGGAAAGGAGGCATTTTTGGAGCAAACTTTCTTGCTTGATCCATTGATCAAGAGGTATAATTCCTATCATGTTAAATTCTTTGTTTAAGTGCTTATGTTTTATGGTTTAGTGTTAATTTAGTGTAGTTTAATCTAGTTTTCTTAGATTTTGTTTGAAAATTCTAACTAGGGTTTGAAAGCCATAATAGTTAATTAAGTTATTTTATAGTTAATCTAGTTGTTAATGACTAATCCATATAGTTACCTTGTTGATATAGTTTTCAATTTTGCTAAATTAGTTAATTTTAGAAGGGTGGAATTGTTGTTTTGAAATTTCAAGAGAGGGTTTATGTTGGTATTGGTTTGTGAAGCTTGATTAGTGAGTGGATTAGGTTTTTGAAAGCATTATTTAAGTGATTAAACCTAATTTGCTATCTAGTGTTTTGCTAACCTTAATCTAAGTGGTTAATTTGCTTATTAGGCTAAAATATAGTGTTAAATTAAGGTTTTTCATATATAGTTTGGTTTATGTTTGCTAAGTACAAAAATCAAGAGAAGGTTTTGTTATGTAAATTAGGTTTTTAAGCTTAGTTAATGGTTTAGAAATTGTGTATTGGCTAGCTATTTGGTTAGTTTGGATGTTGGTGTTGGGTGGTGTTGACTTGTCGCTAAATTGTCGATGTTTGCATCAAATTGCAATTTCTGCTTACTAGATTTTTATAAAAGTTATGTGATGAATTAATTGTGGCATCTTGATGATTGTATGGCTTGTCCTACGACTTTTAGGATGCGTGAGTGCGGTTTTTGGGTAGTCGGGTTTTAGTTTTGCCGGGTGACCCAAATCGGCGTTTTTGGCAGTTTTTGCGATTTTCGCGTGTGTCCGCGCACTTTGTGCACGTTGTACCTAGCTAGCGAACTTTAGTAGTTCGTTGGGGTTTTGCGTCGTTCTTGATACGTAACCTTATGTTTGGTATTGATGTAAATTCCAGGTTCGGTCGCGGAGACGTCAGACGCGGCGCGAAAGGGAAAGGCGGTGATTGGACACAGCTAGCCAGGGATCCCGGTGAGTAGATTTAACATCTACGGGGGACGATCGTTTGGATGGCGCAAGTCGCCCGATAGATTTAGTAAACTGGAAAATAGTAAATTGGATAATCACTTGTGACATTAGAATAATAATACTGGCAGGATAATTGCTGCAATTAGATCAATAGGTTATACACATATACGCAAACTCAATTGTAGGACACATGCACCATTACCAGGTTTTTATATGCAGCACGAGCACTATTCATGTTTACACACACACCCTGGTAATTGCCATGCCACCACACTAGATAACATTTAAATTTAAAACTTTTACTAATTGATACTTAAACTGGTGCTATTGCCTTTAATTCCTTAAAAATGAAACCGTAGAATTGCTATTCATGTGCATGTACTTCATCATATTAATTGTTCATGCTCAATCCATTAATCGCACATCGCAACTTGATTATTGATATCATATGCATTCATTATCACTGATATATGCACTTATGAGGATTTCTTGAGATTTTATGATATTGCTGGATTTCGGGGGAAAGCCGCAAAATTTCCAACTTATGATATTTTTAAAACATGTAAATTGCGGTTTTCTAGTGATGTAAGTGTCGTCCACCATGAGTTTGCTGTGGCTTTGGAAATCCGTGTCGAGGAGTGGAGGAACCGGCACGGGTACATGGTGGGCCCGGTAAGGTACCCCGGGGCAAGAGGAATGTGGTGATGACGTTGAGCCTGGCAGGGGACGGATTACCTACCGGTGACTGTTTGGGACGGCGGATATCCAGAGGATACCGACCGTGGCCGCTAGATGATGAGATATTGATATTTGAGATGGGTCAGCCGGACGGCTGAGGCCAGAGATACATTTATGAGATTTGAGACAGCTTTTGGGTGTCGTTGCTGGACACCGATTTTCGTCGATTCATTGACATTATGCTGGCATTCTAAAAGAGTTTCAAAAACAAAAAGAGATAAAATATTTCTTATATATACCTATTGAGACCTCAGATTTTCATGTTGCATGCATATTAGTACACTGATGTTATATACACACCTGCTAGTGCATCCAGTCATACCTGTATTTTAGATGCTAGGATGCTTGTGTGCATGCATACGATAGCCTTTGTAGATGTTATTTATTACTCACGAGTTGGCAACTCACCCCCGTTGTGCCACAGTCTTTTGCAGGTCCGCTCCGTCAGTTCAGTAGCGGCGGGCGCACTTGTCTTTTGCCTCTTTTGCCTGAGCTCGAGATTTGCTCATAGGTGGGTTATGTTATTTTTTTTTGTACCACCTTGTATATTCTTGTATATTCTCGTATCTAGTGTACTCCATCTACTGTTCTACCAGATTATTGTATATTGACCTAGAGATGAGACTGTGAGGTTTGTGGATTTTATACTGTATTTGGGGTCGAGCTCACTTGAGCCGACATGCTACTTTTTCATGCTTCCTTATGCCTTATTATGCTTGTTGTCATTTACATTGCGTGGGATTTGTGACCGCCGTATGGCGAAGAGCTAGCTCCCGCTTGGGGATGCCCTATTTTGTTGGATTCATGTATATATTTTGTTGTACCCATTTTTGGGGGCCAGTATTTACAAAGGAGACTCTGCCGAAATTTTCGGAAAAATTGAGATTGTTTTTAAAAAGGGTTTTACATGACTTATTTTGATAACTCGCTTTCAATTGATTGGGTTTTCTTCACTCTTTCGCTTCATTGGTTTTATTTTCTGGGCTTTGGCTTACTTATTTTACGGACGCCTTTAGACGTTTCGTAAATTTAAGTGCCAGTCACGTTCCGTACCCTGCGGGTCGTGACATGTATGCACTAGAGGCCATTATTTTACATGATTGTATATTATAATGGATGCTTGGACATATATAGGGAGGACTTTCTTGCTCAACATGATAGTAGGCTATCTGGTTACTTTTTATCTCAACATGTAGACTAGTACTGTGATACTGTCTTACTCTCACATGTTGGTAAAGCCCTTAGGATATACTTGACTACCAGAATTATGATGCAGATCATACTAGTGAGGCCAGGGTAGTCTATAAGTACATCCTTTAATTGTTCTTAATCGTGGGTGTATCGAGACGGGTCATCGATATTCCAGAGTAGACTAGCGTATACGTTTCTTTACCCATTTGGTGGGCGATGGATGATCCCATATCCATTGGTGTTTGACATCACAGATGGTATATGGATGCTCAGTGGAGACTGGGTACACTGAACAGGACTCACCGAGAACTCCTAGATAGTATTATACCTAACTTCAGATAGCAGTTCTCTGGTGACAACAGGACATGTTAGTCTTTAGACCCGAGATCGTCATAAAGTCTTGTGTGATTCCCACTGTGCTTTGATTTCAACCTTACCACATTCAAGAGAGCGTGCAAAACGGTGGTTTTTGGGTACAGTCCTGAGTCATATGGAGGCAATGAGCAATAGGAGGAGATTCGTCTCTCCCGGTATTGGGGGTTGATATCGTATTGTGCTCGATCGGCCGTAACAGGAAGTCCCTGGCCATGGCTGATACTGAGATTTACTGATAAGTGTTATCAGTAGTTTTTTGACATGTTATGAGCCACACATCGGCACGACTTATCAATTTATTGGGGTCTGACGTTTACCACCCCCAGACTAGATATGGGATATATCAGATGAAGAGACAGGACTGTACGGTAGTGTTACTTATTGGATTCACTGGAGTATGAAAAAGCTTACTTGTTGATCTTCTGATCGCTCAATACCCGGGTAGCCGTTACGACCAGCTAGTATCGCTGACGGCTTGTGGGTGACTGATATGATCATCACCTACTGCCGGCGTATTGACGAATTTTTAGAGTCCTACACAGAGGTTTCCTAGCTCATGCGAAACGAAGTAGGGCACATATGTGATATGTGTGGGACCGAGATTGATACTTGTATGTGATAGAGTATTCTAATCTCACGATATTGGTTATATGTGATGTAACCGGATTATTGAATCAAGTGTTGATTCAATAATTTGTTATATGATATTAGTCGGTTGTATGCGATATAGCCGGGTTATTAAATCAAGTGTTGATTTAATAATTTAATGTATTATTATATATTTGATATATTAATATGCATTAACTAATATTATCTCACTTAAGAAAATGTTTTCTCAAAATACATTTAAATATATATGTGATATATATTAATGTATTTTTTATATGTCATGCTGGATGATACATTAGACTTAGGTGTATTAGACTCATACCATACTTAAGATTGTTAGGTTTACCTAGCACCTCATGAAGGGTTTGGAAGCACCTCATGAAGGGTTTGGAAGTATCACATTTACCAAAGATTAAAATTTTAGGGTGCTAAGTAAGCATGCAAAGAATCAATCCTAGAAAATTAGGGTTTCAAAGACAACACATCATCACAAGTAAGAAAAGATAGGGTTTTGAGAGTACAACCTTTGTAGCTCCCTACACTAGACTCCTCGGCTACTTGGGGTTTGAAAAAGGTCCGCTTGAACTCCTCTAGGTCCTCGATGATCCATCCGGAGTCCGCTTTGTCCAAGCTTGCAACTTCACTTGATCAAGAGAAAGAAATGAAGCTAACACTCTAAACAAGTGGGCAAGACTTATGTAGAATGATGTTGTGGAGGCTTTTCTCACTTCAAAATCCTAACTTGGTGTGTAATTTACTCACTAGAGAAAACTAGAGAGCAAAAGAAGAAGTAGGAAGAAGATGATGGCCTTTTAGAACAAGAGAAAAGATAATCTCACTTGAAAAAATGGAAAATATATGTATATATATTTTCCACTTCTCATCTCAAATCATGGTTAAATGATAAAAATATTATTGAATTTGAGTTAAAACATAAAAGGAAAGTTAATCCATGGTTAAAAGTAGGTGAACATGGTTAGGTCAAAGAAGAGTGTAGAAACAAACCATGAATTATCCTTTTCTTTTTCTTTTTGTTTTAAAACAAATGCAATAATAATACATATATATATAAAACCATGGTGTGAGTCTTATATTGCCACCATTTTCTATGTATATACAACCATGAAGGATGATGTATGTATGTATGTGTGCATGCACATCCATATGTGCATGAATCAAGAAGGAATGCATACACGCATGCATACATCCAAAAATACAAGAAAGGATTTCTAGTGAGAATCTAATGGTTAAATGATAAATCAACACTTGATTTATCAATCCGGCCATATCATATACGACCCAACCAAAAGCAAGCCGCCCGATTAATATACGGTATCTTATACGCGCATTTTAACCGGGTCCATGCGCATATCGCATACGCGCACCACAACGTTTCGCCTGGACTAAGTAACTCCTTTGTGGGACTCTAAGACTCGTCAATACGCCGGCAGTGGGTGATGATCATAACAAGCACCCCCAAGCAGCAAGCGGTCAGCTAAACGTAACGGCCACCCGGGTATTGAGCGATCAGAAGAGAACAAGCGAACCTGCTACAACTCCCGTCGAGCCAACCGGCAACACTACCGTGCAGTCCGGTCTCTTCGTCAGATATGCTGCATATCAAGTCTAGGGGTGGTAAACGTCAGACCGCAATAATCGATAAGTCATGCCGATGTGAGGCTCATAACGGGGCGAGAAACTACTGGTAACACTTACCAGTAAATCTCTAATCAGCCCTGGCCTGGGACTTTCCTGTTACGGCCAATCGAGCACAGCGCAACATCAACCCCCAATACCGGGAGAGACGAAACCCCTCCTATCGCTCATTGCCTCCATGTGACTCGGGACTGTACCCATAAACCACCGTTTTGCATGCCCTCATAGACGTGGTAAGGTGGAAATCAAAGCACAGTGGGAATCACACAAGACTCTATGACGATCTCAGGTCTACAGACTAACCTGCACAAGTGTCACCAGAGAACTGCCATCTGACGTGAGGTATAATACCATCTGGGAGTTCTCGGCGAGTCCGTCCAGTGTACCCAGTCTCCACTGAGCACCCGTATACCATCTCTGATGTCGAACATCAATGGATATGGGATCATCCATCGCCTATCTCATAGGTCGAGAAGCGTATACGCTAGTCTACACTGGTATATCGATGCCGCGTCTCGATACACCTACGACTAGGGACCTTGAAGGATGTACTTATGGACTACCATGTCCCCACTAGTATGATCCTCATCATAGTCCAGGTAGTCAAGTACACATCCTAAGGGCTTTACCAACATGTAACTATAAGACAGTATAAAGAGACAAGTATACATGTTAAGATAAAGAGCAACCAAATAGCATACTATCATATCGAGCAAGAAAGTCATCTCTATATATGTCCAAGCATCCAATATAATATACATCATCTGTACAATACTGGCCTCTAGGGCATACATACAACTAACAATCTCCCACTTGCACTAGGGCCAGCTGCTGTAGTATCGCATACTGAGCATCCCGAAGAGTCACTCAAACTGTATCTGGGGAATAGCCTTCGTGTGTGGATTCGCTGTGTTGTTCTTCGTGTCAACCCTCCTGACCTCGATCTCCCGGCGATCTACTATCTTCCGGATCAGGTGATACCGCCTCAGAATATGCCTGGATCGCTGATGGGACATGGGTTCCTTGGCTAAAGCCGACATGGGTTCCTTGGCTAAAGCCACCACTCTATTGTTATCGCAATACAAAGGTATTGGATTCTCAATGGATGGAACCACTCCAAGTTCAGTAATGAACTTCTTGATCCAGACAGCCTCTTTGGCAGCATCGTTGGCAGCGATGTATTCAGCCTCCATCGTCGAGTCTGCCACGGTTTCCTGCTTGGAACTCTTCCAGCTAACCACCCCTCCGTAAAGGGTAAAGACAAATCCCGACTGCGACTTAGAGTCGTCCTTATCACTCTGGAAGCTCGAATCGGTAAAGGACTCCACTTGGAGTTCTCCGTTACCATACACCAAGAGCATCTCTTTAGTCCTTCGTAAGTACTTGAGAATGCTCTTCACAGCTGTCCAGTGACTCTCTCCAGGATCAGCTTGATACCTGCTCACTACACTTAGTGAGTATGCTACATCGGGTGTGGTACATAGCATCGCGTACATGATAGAGCCTACAGCCGAAGCATAGGGTATCCCTTGTTGGAGATAGTGCCCTCAGAGTCAATTATTAGATCACAGGCACGTGATTGCAATGATTGAGGGAGGACCTATCCCAGTAGGACAGTCTTACTCAAGATGATAGTATGCTATCTGGTTTATCTTTATCATCGTGTACTGCTTTAGGTGACCTTACAGGTCACTATTGCACGTTGATAGAGCCCCAAGGATTCTTGCTTGACTACCAGCAGTATGAGGGCGATCATATACGTGGGAGCTGGAGTCTATAAGCAAATGCTTAAAAGGTCCCTAGTCGTGGGAGTTTCGAGACAGGGCATCGATTCTCCAGAGTAGACTAGTGTATACAGTCGAGACCCCGACGAGGGGTGGTGGCCGGTCTCACAAGCCATTGGTGTCAGTTGGTTCACCTAAGATGTATACAGGTGCTCATTGGGTTATGAGTACACCGGACAGGACTCGCCGGGAACCTGCTAGTTGGGATTATACAAGACGTCAGATAGCAGTTCCCAGGTGACATGTGTACAGGTTAGTTCATCGACCTGAGATCGTCATTTGTCTCGTGTGAGTTCCCACTATGCTTTGATTACTACCCTACCACGCTCAAAGGAGACATGCAAACAGGTTTTAGTTGGGTACAGTCCCGAGCCACATGGAGGCAGTGAGCGGATCTGCAGGGGTTCGTCTCTCCCGGTATTGGGGGTGAGGTCACGCTGTGTCTAGGAGAGCTATTACACAAAGCCCTCGGCCGAGGCAGGAGATTTACTGGTAGGTATTCCAATAGTATCTCAGGGTGTTCTGGGCTTCACTCCGACACGACTTGTACCGCTTTTGGGGGTCTGACTTTTACCAACCCCCTAAGCCCGCCATGCGATGCTCATAGACGAACGGACCGGACTGTACGGATATTGTCACTGACAGGCTCAATAGGGTGTCAGTATGAGTTCGCTCACAGACGTCCCTTTTTGTCAATAGCTGGTGGCTCGTCACGTATGGCTAATACCTCTGACGTGCTGATGGTTAAATCCACAGCCATAGTATTGAAGAGTGTTTAGAGTTCCCCACACACACAGTTACTCAAGTTTCGGGCAAAACACTGTAGAGGCCGTATGGAGATATGGCAGGGTTCGATCAGATATGTGCGGTATTGCACGGATCGTGATCGGACGGATTTTACTAGCGGGCTTTGGTTTAAGCCAGATCCTAGTATTAGACAGTATAGATTTTGTCTCTTTGCATTTGTATTCAGTGGGAATACAAATGCGGGCATGTATATGCAGTCGCGGGGTTTTCCTGTAATTTATTATGGGATTAGTTTTCTGAAGTTGCCAGTTTGCATTCCGTTCCGGCCGGTTTTCCTTTGTTCCTTCGCGGCCGGACTTTCTGGTGGAGGGGGGTTATTTGCAAGTTTACAAATAACTTATTGTGGAGGGGTTTCTTGCATATGAGAGCTTCATGATTGTTCTTTCATCATGAGATGCTTTTTGAGTCCATTCCTTTGCTTTTATGAGATGGTGCTTTGATTAGATGAGATAAGAAATGGATGTGATCTTTTTCTATGCTATCACTCTCATTTCTCCTCTTGCATTATTGTTTTATTCCTTTTTCCCTCCACCATTCTTTTTAGAGGGGCCGGCCACTTTGGGAGAAAGCGAGAGAGATTGATTTTAGTGTGTGGCATTTTTCCTTCATCCCATTCTTTGCAAGAAAATGATAGCTCCATTTTTCCAGAGCTCATTTTTTTCTCCACCTCCACATCCATGGCAACTTCATAAACCCCATGAGACAACATGTTCTACACTACACCTACAGTACCCCTGGACGCGTCGGCTTGCCAACTTCGTGCTCGAGTTTCCTCGGTCCAGAGGTGGGAGCCCGTAAAAGAATTCGGCTACGTGGTGCCCTTTCCGACGAGGAGGTGACGAACGGAGATTCCGTGGGAGATCGGGACGACGACGAGAAGACCGAAGGACATGGATCGCTCGGTATATCTCTCTACCCATCTTTTAGTTTGCTTGTAGCTAGGTTAATGGCCCGATCCGGGTTAAAAGTGCGCGGTGGTGCCGGTTTGCAAGTTTCGCAAAGTTTTTCGTTTCCGCGTTTCCGGCGTCGGATCGACGGCTGGGGCGCCGCTGTGCACTTACAATGGTAACAGAGCCACGCCATTAAGCTAGTCTAGCTTGGTCTAGTGTGTTTAAAACTCGGTCGAACAAAAATCCCAAAAACCGTATTTTCAGTGCCTCTGTTCTCTGTCGAATTTTTTTTTTGGCTCGAAATTTTTTTAAGTATCTTGCAGAAACATGTGCAGGGAATTTTAAGTATGCTGTAAAACTTTGGTAGCGTGTTGCTTCATTACGACCGCTGAAATGCGGCTAAACCCCTGGTTTGGCCGCAGTTCCGCGGTTGGAAGAAGTCAACGCAGTACAAAATTTTCACAGTATGCTTCTGGGTTCGAAATAGGGGTTTTGGAATATTCTGTTTGGGCCCAGATTTTCTGTGAGTGCTACAGTACTGCTTGGGGCCCACTTCGGTAAATTTGTTCAATCGGATATTTTAAACATGCTAGTTCACAGTATTTACATTATATCTGCGACCGTGAATGTCATTTGATCGGTAAATCCTGTCTAACTGCTATAGCCCTTTTGGACGGATTTGCGAATGTGACATTCACGTTGATGTTCTGTGTTGTGCTGTGTTGTTGCGGATTGGTCGTGGGGGATAGCCTGGATGCAATGTTAGTACAGTTTTGTTTTATATGTACATTTAATATTGCGGGGCGAGCGTCCGACATGTGGACTGCCGTCACTGCCTGTTTGTATTATTCTTTTGGGGCACGACAGGGTCGAGGTCGATGTACCTGTTGTATGTATATTTTACTTTCTATACTAGGATTACCCCGCGGAGGGGTGCACGGATAGCCGGGTTCTAGAGGGAAACGGGCCCGCATCTCATGGCGTTGAGATGGAGGGGGCTTCACTCTAGAATTGGCGGGCTATTCGCCGCACTCGTAGGGGGTATAGGTTGACCCAGGAGGGATGCCCAAGTTACCGGATTCCGTGAAGTGCTGGGTGGTCCATTCACGTTGCTGAAGGGGGCTGCCTCGCTTCAGGTTTTGGCGGGTAACTTGCCGCGCCCGTAGGAGTCTAGGATTTCATTGCACAGGCTATCCACACGACCAGGGGAACGTCGGGTTTCATTAGCGGCTCTGTGAAACCCGGGGATCCCAGATATCTGTATTGTTCTGTGATGCTGTATATTTCTGTGATGTTGCATTTTATCACGCCTTGAGCGAATATTATATATTGATATATATACTAGTAGATGTTGTATATGTTTTGCATCCGCGCTAGTCCAGTCCCCGCTCTGTCGTTAGTTAAGTAACCTAACGGGTGATGACGGGACCCAATGGCGAATGCGGATGGCATATACGTACATCATTATTTTCATTCTTTTGTGGTGTGATCAATTGATGGGACTGTGTTGATTCGGATCAATGCAAGCTAAACAAACCTTTTCTGATATTGTTGGAACACTTTTCAAAAAGCTGTTATTGCAAGGGCGTTCTCCTTTGTTTTGCATCGTGGTATTCAGTTGGAATATCCTGCTCCTCAGTCGACGAGGCAAGGGCCGAGATCCCTTCACCGGGAGTGACCCCTTGGACAAAAGTTTGCATCAGGGAAATAACTTCACTATAGTCGTTTACTTTTGCTTTGCATCGTGGTATTCAGTTGGAATATCCTGCACCTCATTCTACGGGGAAAGAGCCGAGATCCCTTCACCGGGAGTGACCTCTTTAGCAAAGGTTTTCGCCACTATATTTTTATAAAGCTATCATGTTCCTTCAACGATATCAAGTTCATTACGTTAAAGGTTTTCGCCAGAAACCATTCGTAGCCCTCCATCGTTTCATAAGAATAGTCAATAAGTATTCAAGCTGTGTATGTTGGCCAAAGTCAAGGCACAGTGATTGGTAGCTATTGGGTATTCATATGCAGCATAAATAGATGCGTTGGTTTGGGACAGTCGTACTACTATTTTTGCCAAAGTCAAGAGTATGTACGGGTGGGTTCAAATTAACCTAGACAATGACGGGTAGAACTTGACATGTGACTTATGATATGTTGGCCAAATTCAAGGTCATAAGAGCATGGGGCAAAAATCCGCATCGGGAGTTTCTAAAGAAACTGAAACTTGCCAGATATGCGCATATCTTCTGGAGTGTGATAACGTGAGCGGATTCTGTCACGTTATCATGCGATGATAGTTGGACCCCGATTCCCACTGATGAGTTGGTTTACTCCTCGGGTGATCCCGACTAATTCTTCTTTCAGGTTTGGGGAAGAATTTGACGTTACAGTGGGAGGTTTCCTGATTAGATAAAGTGATAACCATTCTGATCTAGGTTAGAGTGCACGCTGAGTGTTTCTTTTCTCTCTCTCTTTGGCAGCGACCATTGACCCGACCCTAGGCTATGACTCAGTGACCAAGTTGACTGAACCTTCTTAATACACTGGCTTTTGGATTGTCAGAGTTGCAAACCTCATTACCACTCCTACTTTTACCGTATTCTCCAGGACACCCCGTATTACTACGAACGTCTACTTCCATTGGATAAAACCATCGTATGGTTATATACGAACTCGAAGGAATTTATTCGAGGATGGTTTCCAGTTCTGGAAGAAACGAATATGACTATTCAGTTGTCTTTTCCTTTTACCTTCTCTCAGGTTGCGAGTACTCCTTGGTTTAGGAGATAGTACACCTATTACGCAAATTGGATAGTCTTCTTCCAGATCTTAGGCTGGTGCCGAACGGTAGGGAATGAAGAAAACCAATTAGCCTAAACGGTGTATAGAAGGTATTAAGTTAAGACAAAGAAAGGGATTAGTAAGAGGGCAAAGTAAATTGCGACTGCTATTCACGACCAAACCAAATATTTCTTCGCCAATCCTAAATCACCTTTGTATTTCTCCAGGACACTCCGTATCACTACGAAGATCCACAGTTTATTGGATATTCCATCGTATGGTTATATACGAACTCGAAAGGAACTTGTTCAGTTCGGGGATGGATTCTGGTTCAGGAGAAATAGGAATAAGGTTTATTCGGTTGTCTTTTATCTTCACCTTCTCTCGCAATGTGTTCATCACAGAATACTACATTTTATACCGCCCATTCTTACGCTCGGTTGTTTATAGGTAGGTGCTTTTAATCCGTGTTTGTTACATATTTGCAGGATACAGGTTCTCGGTTCTAAAACGGTGAAATTCATGGAAAACACGACAAAATCCGGGTTCCTGCCAACCACTGAGAAAACACGGTCTCCGCTCGTCATCCGTATGTTGCCAGATACCAGTTTAGGAAGACAAAATGTCAAATCAATGTCACCTTCATGCACAAGGCTCAATGGCAACAACAAGTTCCAAGAAATCTACGCGGAGCTCGAGGCAATCATGACAAAAGCATCCACAAAAGTCCACCTTTCCTCAACAGAAATTCTGGAAGAAATGTGAAAGTATTTTCAGAAAATATATGTACCAGACAACAGTGGACAGCAGACCAGGGAAGCACAGAAAAACGGAGCACCCAATTCCTCTATACGGCCGCGGATCCGCGGCCAATAGGGGGTATTGGCCCCGGATCCGCGGCCATGTAGGCTCCTTGCTGGGTCAAATTTTGTGGGCAGTTTGGTACTTTCATCTTATGCCAGAATGTTGCCCTAGGTTTCCATTTCCCCTCCTATAAATACTCCGGAACTGAGCCAAGCCTACGGGGGAATTCTTTGTTCTCCATTCTTTTGTAGTTTTAGTTCTTTTTCTTCTTCTTCTTCATTCTTTTTCCATGAAAATTGTAGTGAGAGCTTTTTGAGTGGGAGATTAATGAAGATGAGGTTTTTGTATCATTCTCTTGTGTTTCTTCTTCCCCTTGAGATTCTTGCTTTCTCTTGATCATTCAACCTCTTCATTGAGCTTGAATGGTTAAGGGTTAGTTATTGATCTCAAGGGTCGTATTCTTTCATGGAATTAGCACTTCATTTCACATGCGTTCTCTACCCTTCCCTTGATCTTGCAACCTCTTATTGAGCTTGCAAGTTTAAGGGTTGGCTATTGATCACATGCTTGTCTTGAGTCCTAGTTTCTTATTCTTTTTATCGCTTTTTATTACTTGCTTATTATTATCTTGCTTTTCTTTCTTGCAATTTATTTCATGCATTTAAATTCATGCACTTAATTACTTGTAATCTTTTCTTTTCTTTGTTCTTTTCTTTTTGTTCTCTCTTTTTGGTTCTTTCTTGTGAATGAATGTAATTATTGTTGTTAAGATGAAATACGGTATTGTAAGTTAATATCTTCTTTCTCATTTCCTTTTCCCGTTATTTTCCATTGAACTCCGTCCAAACCATACGCAAGCGCTCCGTTAGGCACCCTACCCTAACAAGGTAGCGGTGATTCCTAACCGCGACCGGTTGCGTTCGGTTTGGCCGGAGGCGAAAGCAAGAGACAAGAACGGAAGGACAAGGGTAAATAAGCCGTATTCCACGAATACCGCGCTTAAATCCCCTAATCCACGTTGTTGCCGATTGCTTTAGCTTCAATTGGTCAAGACTCGGCTCAAAGGTTTTGAGTACGGATTTCTTTAGCTTACAATCTCGTATCTTCTTCTCAACAACTTTATACTTGCAAATATTACACATAGGATAGTCTCGAACAAACATACACAAATTCTTTATTGACACGTCTAAGACAAGAACGGACATACAACCATCTCCCTGTGGATCGACCCGTGCTCAACCGGCTAGCTGCATAGCGACACCGTCCTGATCGCGGTTATACTTTAATTCTTTGAACATCCGACACGCCAAAAGCGTGCGATCAAATGGCGCCGTTGCCGGGGAGACGGTAGCGTATTTTCTTTCTTGTTATTAGGGTTAATATTCTTTTTGTATATATTTAAAAAAAAATATTCTTTTTGTTTTTTTTGATCAATTTTGTAGGCAAGAGTGCACATTTTTGCAGATTTGCAAACTGCGATTGTGGGGAGCAAAGTGTGCATTCAAGGCAAGGGTGATTTACGAAGTACAGTGCCAAAGATCCGGGTAGTTTGACCCGCGCAAGCGAACCTTTCAAGCTTACCGGATTTGATTCAACGGGGGTTTCCTAACCCAAAAAACTTAACGGTACGTACTTTACTAACACCTTCTTCTCAAATCCGACGCGTCCAATATACTATTCTTTGCAGGATTCTTTGCAAGTTCGCTAACAAACGCTAAAAATTGACTAACCCGTATTTGTTGCAGTGCCGCGCTTAAACTAAAAAACGATTTTTTGATTCTTTATAGAATTTTTATTG
This sequence comes from Agapanthus africanus, assembly GCA_030015575.1. Classification (NCBI taxonomy): domain Eukaryota; kingdom Viridiplantae; phylum Streptophyta; class Magnoliopsida; order Asparagales; family Amaryllidaceae; genus Agapanthus; species Agapanthus africanus. The sequence goes on from CM057344.1 coordinate 572,377,913, forward strand.
AATTGCGCATTGCATACATTAATACGGATTTAAGGGCAAGCGAACCCCACAACATACGGTAAAGGATTTCATCACCTTTTCCGTGGCCCACAAATCACGAACTTGAGCATAACGTTACCCGCACAAAATTTAAAAGAAACTAGACTTTAAGCCTTAAGGACTTCACGCTCACTAGGAGAAGTTAACTGTGTTTAGAACCTCGCTTAACGGTATATTGTTTACGGGGTGTCTAGGAAAGTGTTAACGGCGAAACCGCCAAAAGAGAAAGGGTTATTTAATTAAGGAACTTCGCGAAAGCGTTGGAAAACCTCCCCTTATCTCTGCACTTACCTGGCCTCGTGATCAGTGTATCTTGAGCCCGTTTCTCGACACAGTTTTACTTCGACAATCAAGTTCTGGAGCAGGTCTAGTTGACCTAGGTGAACCCTAGACCGATTAGGTGTGTGGTATTTTTGTGTCGTGATTGTTTTTGTCCAGATTTTTTTTGTATATTTCATTCTTTTGTTAATATCTATCTAAAAAAAAAATAAAAAAAAAATATCACATTCTTTTTCCCCTCCTTTTCTCTGCCTTTCTTTCTTTCTCTTTTCATATCATGGGTACTCCACCTCGTAAAACTCTTGCCGAACTTTGGTACCCACAACCAGAAATTACTTCTTACGGTTCTTGCTTTGGCCGAACTTCGAACGACCCCTCCATGCCCAAAATTTCTTTGAAAGATCGGATAGACGCGTCTAGGACGAACAACTGGACCCCGCAATCCACTTCATATCAACCATTTCAAACATTCACCCCTTCTTGCGTTGATACCCCTTTTGAAAGTCCAGTTGTAGCCACAAGACCTATGTCTCTTGCTGAACGTATTGAACAATCCCGTAGCCGGTCTTTCACTCCTTTCACCACTTCAAATTCTTGGGATCAACAATTCCATTCACATTCTTATCCAAATGTTGATCCTACCCCTGTCCAACCATTCAATTCCTACCAATCCTACCCTACCTTTGCACCTTCCCTAGACATTGCTTCAGAACCGCCATTTGGGAGTTTTCAGTATCCAAACAACTTTGAATCTTTTCCTGAAACCCCTTCACAACCTACGTCTAGTCTGGAACAGTCGTTGGAAGACTTTAGGGTAGCGTCACGCCAACAGATGATGGATTTGAATGCGTCCATGGCCGCCCTCATGCAACCTAGTGACCCGGTAGCTAGTTTTCACCTAGCTCCAACTTTTTCAAAGTATGATGAGGCGGCAGGACAGGCTGTGAATTTGAGTGGAGAGAGTGAGATGTACCCCCTTCCAAATCAAACCTACCCATCCCAAATTGAATCCCACACCTCCTGTTTTGAAAGTCTATCGAGTATCCCACATGATTTATCAATTGTAGATAGAATGATGAATGAGTTGTGCGACTTCGTAGTGTTTGATTTACCCGATTGTGAAGGGTCTCTTCCAAGTGAAACTGATCCTAAACCTTTTAACCTCTACACCTCCACTTTAGAACCTGAATCAATTGATATCCATGCTTTTGTTAAGGTGTCAGAGAATTTTGATTTTCACTTGATTAAGGATATTGACGCTGGGGATATTTTGGATGATGAACCCGTAGATTTGGCTGAGTTTGTCTCTTCGAATCATCATCCCGAGTCATTAAATGTTTTTCCCGAAACCCATATGTGTCTGGATTTTGATGAAATGTGCATGGATGTGCTAAATTTTGAGGAGAATATTGATGATAGTTTTGAGGATGAACCAGTTTTAATTGATGAGTCGGATTTTCCCGTTCATCCTGTCCCTGTCATTGACTGTGTACACCCTCCTGAACCTTTAACCGATACCCCTCCTCGATCACTTTCCTCCATCCTTTCCATCGTTCCGACCTTGCAAGAACCCGTCTCACTTACACTTCATATGTCTGGTTTACCAAGTTCGGCGTACCCATGGCTTCTTACGAATCTTGAGGGATTTGACCCAATTTCTCGCCATATTGATAGATTAGTACAATCCATCTTTTCACATCGATCATTACAGATTGTACTAATTTATTCAATCCATTTCCACCCTCAAGTTCGTATTCTATTTCTTTCTCCCTTCCGCCATTCTTCTTCTTCTGATATACCGAGACCGTATCCCGCTTCTATCTCCATACGGTCTCGCGTATTCTCCATCTCTTTTCTCTCCGCCTTCTTTGACCAACCACTACTTTATCACGATAAGATCTTTGAATGGTTGGTACTAACTTTTGGCCTGTGTAAGGCCTTGTATAGCTTGATACTGTTCTCTTTCCCCCCTAATCCTGAATTTCAACGCTTAACAGTGGAAACACTGTTTTACTTAAGTTTGGGGGGGACTCCTTTTTTGTATATATTTTTGTTTTCCTTTTTGTTTTGTATATAACTTGTTTTTAGGGAGCGCCGGCAATTTTTGACCCTCTTGGTATAGCCTGACAGTGAGGGCACTGTCAAGTTTAAGTTTGGGGGTGTGCTCGGTAAGCTTTCTTCCTTCGCATTCATTTGTATATTTTGCATTTGCATACCTTATTAAAAACCCACAAAAATCGAAAATTTTCCAAAAATATAAAAACTTTGTCGTCAAGTTAGCTAATAGGGTAACTTAGATTTTTATTCTGAAAGTTTAGTTGATATGTTAGAAATAACTAAATTCTAGGCTTAGGAATTGAAAATCCTAAAAATAACCCTCATTCTGTTTAAACTTGGTAAGTATACGTCCTTACAGTTTTTTTTGAGAAATAGGTAATCTTGAGTTCAGTTCTTTAGTTAAGTCAAGATGAAGGGAAAGTATTGATACTCTACTAAAGGATAAGTCTGAAAAATAGTTTCTTTTCTTGAGTTCAAATTTAGAAAGTATATACCCTACAAACTGCACATACACGCACCTTGAAACTTGGGATAGTAAAGGATACCTAGAAATACTCTTGCCTGAAAGCCTAGTATGAAAGAAAAAACGGTATTTAAAGCTAAACACCAAAAGAGCATATTGAAAAATATATCCGGTCTTGAAAAAGAAAAAGAAAAATAGAATAAAGTCAAGACCTGGAAACTGCTATTTACGCTTTAAGTTCACACATTCAGTAATCGGCCGTTAGTGCCTCAGGAAGCATTAATAGTCGCATAAAAGGTGTGTGAGCAAATCCGTCCATCCTTAATGAAAAGAAGTAGTATTAGGTATTAGGGCAAGGGTATTATAGCTTGAATTGAATTCTTGAGTGTAGGGGTGCAAATACACACACACGTAGGGGTATACAATCGATGTTTGGATAAAAGATAGAAATAAAGAATAAGGCTTGTATTTTCTGTAAAGTTGATAAAAATCCCTGATTTGAGGCTGCACTTTAGAAGGAAAACTCAGGAGATACCGATATCTTTTAAAACTTTTTTAGAACGTATAGGACCCAAGGTTAAATAGATAGGAGGTGTGAAAAATTAGGGTTGGATATTTCTAACTTAGGATGATAGAGTTTCTAACGTAAATACTAAACTGTAGGAGTAGAATCGACGTTAACTTATGACACTAGCTTGACGGGGTTTTGTGGGTAGTATCCACTGAAAACCCTCAGGAGACAACACTCCTCCTACTAGGGACACCAAGAGGTTTAACGGCTTGTTGCACGCGCTCAGTGCAATCGCGTTCCCTGCGAAAGTGCGGTTAGGATTTTATTTTTGTGAATAATTGGTTTTGCTCGGGACGAGCAAAAGTTAAGTTTGGGGGTATTTGTTCATCACAGAATACTGCATTTTATACCGCCCATTCTTACGCTCGGTTGTTTATAGGTGGGTGCTTTTAATCCGTGTTTGTTACATATTTGCAGGATACAGGTTCTCGGTTCTAAAACGGTGAAATTCATGGAAAACACGACAAAATCCGGGTTCCTGCCAACCACTGAGAAAACACGGTCTCCGCTCGTCATCCGTATGTTGCCAGATACCAGTTTAGGAAGACAAAATGTCAAATCAATGTCACCTTCATGCACAAGGCTCAATGGCAACAAGATGTTCCAAGAAATCTACGCGGAGCTCGAGGCAATCATGACAAAAGCATCCACAAAAGTCCACCTTTCCTCAACAGAAATTCTGGAAGAAATGTGAAAGTATTTTCAGAAAATATATGTACCAGACAACAGTGGACAGCAGACCAGGGAAGCACAGAAAAACGGAGCACCCAATTCCTCTATACGGCCGTGGATCCGCGGCCAATAGGGGGTATTGGCCGCGGATCCGCGGCCATGTAGGCTCCTTGCTGGGTCAAATTTTGTGGGCAGTTTGGTACTTTCATCTTATGCCAGAATGTTGCCCTAGGTTTCCATTTCCCCTCCTATAAATACTCCAGAACTGAGCCAAGTCTAAGGGGGAATTCTTTGTTCTCCATTCTTTTGTAGTTTTAGTTCTTTTTCTTCTTCTTCTTCATTCTTTTTCCATGAAAATTGTAGTGAGAGCTTTTTGAGTGGGAGATTAATAAAGATGAGGTTTTTGTATCATTCTCTTGTGTTTCTTCTTCCCCTTGAGATTCTTGCTTTCTCTTGATCATTCAACCTCTTCATTGAGCTTGAATGGTTAAGGGTTAGTTATTGATCTCAAGGGTCGTATTCTTTCATGGAATTAGCACTTCATTTCACATGCGTTCTCTACCCTTCCCTTGATCTTGCAACCTCTTGATTGAGCTTGCAAGTTTAAGGGTTGGCTATTGATCACATGCTTGTCTTGAGTCCTAGTTTCTTGTTCTTTTTATCGCTTTTTATTACTTGCTTATTATTATCTTGCTTTTCTTTCTTGCAATTTATTTCATGCATTTAAATTCATGCACTTAATTACTTGTAATCTTTTCTTTTCTTTGTTCTTTTCTTTTTGTTCTCTCTTTTTGGTTCTTTCTTGTGAATGAATGTAATTATTGTTGTTAAGATGAAATACGGTATTGTAAGTTAATATCTTCTTTCTCATTTCCTTTTCCCGTTATTTTCCATTGAACTCCGCCCAAACCATACGCAAGCGCTCCGTTAGGCACCCTACCCTAACAAGGTAACGGTGATTCCTAACCGCGACCGGTTGCGTTCGGTTTGGCCGGAGGCGAAAGCAAGAGACAAGAACGGAAGGACAAGGGTAAATAAGCCGTATTCCACGAATACCGTGCTTAAATCCCCTAATCCACATTGTTGCCGATTGCTTTAGCTTCAATTGGTCAAGACTCGGCTCAAAGGTTTTGAGTACGGATTTCTTTAGCTTACAATCTCGTATCTTCTTCTCAACAACTTTATACTTGCAAATATTACACATAGGATAGTCTCGAACAAACATACACAAATTCTTTATTGACTCGTCTAAGACAAGAACGGACATACAACCATCTCCCTGTGGATCGACCCGTGCTCAACCGGCTAGCTGCATAGCGACACCGTCCTGATCGCGGTTATACTTTAATTCTTTGAACATCCGACACGCCAAAAGCGTGCGATCACATTGCGAGTGCTCCTAGGATTAGGACAGTACACCCATTATGCTTATTGGATAGTCTTCTTCCAAACCATAGGCTGGTGCCGAACGGTAGGGAAGGAAGAAAACCATTTAGCCTAAAGGGGTGTGCAGAAGGTAATGACTAAAGACATATAAAGGGATTTGGAGAGATGGCAAAGAAATATACGGTTATAGTTGTGAATCTGGATAATGGAAGAGGCATTACTATGAATACCGGGATACCCCATCGAAACATTTCAATGTTTCAGTTTCACTGTGTACTGTTAAAAGAAAACTGATTTCCCAATCAGACCTTGCTCCAGGGTATGTATTTACCAGGTATGATTCTCACATCTGTATGGTATTACAGATGATGAGTAGGAGTAAGTTATTGGGAATTGGGTGATCATCCTCATTATCGGAATTCGTTGTAATTGGTGATATTTGTGGAAGTCACCTGGGTTGTTTGCCGGACGGCAAATATTTGGTTTTGAATATCCGTTGTTATGCACCAATTTCAAATTGATATATCTATACGTCTATTTTTATAGAGTGAGATATACCTTTTTGAAATTATGTCTATGACATTTACCTATATCAGTGGATGGTTAGGTAAGGAGCATTAAACAGCGGTGTAATTCTTCTTAACCATAAGTACAGTTTTCAACCTACGACACACATTGAATGAGTCATTAGACTCAAGGGACTTGTACAAAGTATTGTATATTGTCCAGTGTCTATTAGGACAGAGGGGTTGGTACTTGTACTATATTCAGTTTACTTGTGACTTCTCTAGTTCTTAGACACGTGTTTCGTAGAAACACAGGGTCCGAGTTTTGAGAAGTTATAGGTATGTGGATAAAGTAGAGAACCAGGTGTTGCAAGTATCGGGATTCTTCAAGGTGATCGAAGATGTAGATACTTGTGTATGGTATTCAGTTGATAGTAATGATTAAGAGAACTTGCAACTCTTTCAGGTTATTCATAATTGGAAGCATTCCTAAATTGAGTAATGCTGATCAGCCTTTTTCCATTTAGTTGACATGCACTGGAGACAGCTGCATGATTTGAATCTGGTTCAATTAAATCAGTGCCTCTGTTTCTGTATTGGATATAGAACAGTTCATATCTTGACATTGTTAAGGTACGGGGAGTTGTCCGGCTTATGCTTAAAACCAGACACTGGACAACTCAAGGCACGTTTCTGTAATGGTTGTTTTTGGGTTAACCCAGGCTATGACGAGGGTTGATTTTCTACCATCTGGAAGATCAATAGTGATATTGTTCTTGACTCGCCACAATTTTAAAAGAAATGGATTTTTTCATAAAACAATAGTGGGAGTATGGTAGAACTGGAAGTGATTCCAGAACCACAAACGATTACTGAAAATATGATAAGAACCTAAAGATTCAATCTGGTTTAAGATTCCATTAGCCACTCCGCAGATATGGTGGGTAACCTCAGGCACCCGAGAGGTACTTCGGCATGCTCAAGGACGGTGGCAGGGAGGTTCTTGTTTACCCAGACTTGACACTACTGTTGTTCCAGGCTGTGAGACCCGGCAGGAGGATGAGTATAGCGTCGTTCTGAACTAGCTTCAGAAGTGTACGTCTATATGACTCTGCCAGAGGGTTGTCGTAGTCAGTGGGAGCGGTGGAAGCATAGTGGACAAGTAGCTTATGTATATTTATAGACTAAAGCAGATATAGCGGAGATGGATCATCTATTTCTGATGTGACAGTCATAGGTTTGACTTCATCAGAATAGGGGATGGATCTGTTAAGAAGGTAGTAGGGTGTGATGTCCTGGTATTTGATGACATACACTGAGTAGGAAGTGATATTCCTATACTACGATCGGTTATACTTTGGTTGTCACACAGTAGTTTCTCCACATAGGAATTGGATCTTATATCATACATTCTGGTTACTAGATCTATGGTTTTAGATCTAGATTTGGGTGGTTTCCCAATCAGGGTACATAGACAGCATTCTAAGAGTTTTTAGAATGGACGACTCCTGGCACGGTAGTGTACCTGCAAGTAATGGAGTCACCCTCTCTAAAGGTGTCTTATAGACTAAAGTAGAGAGGGATGTGCATGATTGGCAGATCACTTGCTTAGACAATTGAGTCAATCATGAGATGTCAAGTACCACACCAGATGTTGTTTTTGCACGAGATGCAGTAAGTTGATATTAATCCAATCCTGGAGAAACAATCGGAAGCAGTTTTAGAACATAAGTAAATGTTCTAGGGATATGATAACAACAGCCTCTTTTAGGAGACAGTTATCATTCCAGGCTTCCAAGGTGACATGGACGACAGGGTGGTCGTCAGAGTCATAGTTTTCCCTCTGACGAGGGGCAGTATTTTGGACAGGTGATCCAAGCAGATACTGAGGGAGGCATGGCGCAGGATACTGATTAAGTTCGGTTGACGATACAGTCTAAGAAGTTTGGATTTGGAGTTCATTTATGAGCTAGGTCCCATCAGATATCCAGACATATTCTAAGACAGGTATTGCTCATTTCGGGAGATGGCTTTCTCTGCGATCATGAGATAAAGAGAGACATAGAAAGAAATATCAGAGCGGATCCACTCACTGAGGCTATTCCTCGAACGCAATAGTTTCGCAAATGAGCATTGTGAGACTGACTAGTAGAGGAGTTGGGTGTTCGGTATCACACGGGCTGTGAGTATACGACATCGCAATAATTAGCCTTGAGTGCAAGTGGGAGATTGTTGGAGATAGTGCCCTCAGAGTCAATTATTGGATCACAGGCATCTGATTGCAATGATTGAGGGAGGACCTATCCCAGTAGGACAGTCTTACTCAAGATGATAGTATGCTATCTGGTTTATCTTTATCATCGTGTACTGCTTTAGGTGACCTTACAGGTCACTATTGCACGTTGATAGAGCCCCAAGGATTCTTGCTTGACTACCAGCAGTATGAGGGCGATCATATACGTGGGAGCTGGAGTCTATAAGCAAATCCTTAAAAGGTCCCTAGTCGTGGGAGTTTCGAGACAGGGCATCGATTCTCCAAAGTAGACTAGTGTATACAGTCGAGACCCCGACGAGGGGCGGTGGCCGGTCTCACAAGCCATTAGTGTCAGTTGGTTCACCTAAGATGTATACAGGTGCTCATTGGGTTATGAGTACACTGGACAGGACTCGCCGAGAACCTGCTAGTTGGGATTATACCAGACGTCAGATAGCAGTTTCCAGGTGACATGGGTACAGGTTAGTTCATCGACCTGAGATCGTCATTTGTCTCGTGTGAGTTCCCACTGTGCTTTGATTACTACCCTACCACGCTCAAAGGAGACGTGCAAACAGGTTTTAGTTGGGTACAGTCCCGAGCCACATGGAGGCAGTGAGCGGATCTGCAGGGGTTCGTCTCTCCCGGTATTGGGGGTGAGGTCGCGCTGTGTTTAGGAGAGCCATTACACAAAGCCCTCGGCCGAGGCAGGAGATTTACTGGTAGGTATTCCAGTAGTATCTCAGGGTGTTCTGGGCTTCACTCCGACACGACTTATACCGCTTTTGGGGGTCTGACTTTTACCAACCCCCTAGGCCCGCCATGCGATGCTCATAGATGAACGGACCGGACTGTACAGATATTGTCACTGACAGGCTCAGTAGGGTGTCAGTATGAGTTCGCTCACAGACGTCCCTTTTGGTCAATAGCTGGTGGCCCGTCACGTATGGCTAATACCTCTGACGTGCTGGTGGTTAAATCCACAGCCATAGTATTGACGAGTCTTTAGAGTTCCCCACAAACACAGTTACTCAATTTCGGGCAAAACGCTGTAGAGGCCGTATGGAGATATGGCAGGGCTCGATCAGATACGTGCGGTATTGCACGGATCGTGATCGGACGGATTTTACTAGCGGGCTTTGGTTTAAGCCAGATCCTAGTATTAGACAGTGTAGATTTTGTCTCTTTGCATTTGTATTCAGTGGAAATACAAATGCGGGCATGTATATGCAGTCGCGGGGTTTTCCTGTAATTTATTACGGGATCAGTTTTCTGAAGTTGCCAGTTTGCATTCCGTTCCGGCCGGTTATCCTTTGTTCCTTCGCCGTCGGACTTTCTGGTAGAGGGGGGTTATTTGCAAGTTTGCAAATAACTTATTGTGGAGGGGTTTCTTGCATATGAGAGCTTCATGATTGTTCTTTCATCATGAGATGCTTTTTGAGTCCATTCCTTTGCTTTTATGAGATGGTGCTTTGATTAGATGAGATAAGAAATGGATGTGATCTTTTTCTATGCTATCACTCTCATTTCTCCTCTTGCATTATTGTTTTATTCCTTTTTCCCTCCACCATTCTGTTTAGAGGGGCCGGCCACTTTGGGAGAAAGAGAGAGAGATTGATTTTTGTGTGTGGCATTTTTCCTTCATCCCATTCTTTGCAAGAAAATGATAGCTCCATTTTTCCAAAGCTCATTTTTTTCTCCACCTCCACATCCATGGCAACTTCATAAACCCCATGAGACAACATGTTCTACACTACACCTACAGTACCCTTGGACGCGTCGGCTTGCCAACTTCGCGCCCGAGTTGCCCCGGTCCAGAGGTGGGAGCCCGTAAAAGAATTCGGCTACGTGGTGCCCTTTCCGACGAGGAGGTGACGAACGGAGATTCCGCGGGAGATCGAGACGACGACGAGAAGACCGAAGGACACGGATCGCTCAGTATATCTCTCTACCCATCTTTTAGTTTGCTAGTAGCAAGGTTAATGGCCCGATCCGGGTTAAAAGTGCGCGGTGGTGCCGGTTTGCAAGTTTCGCAAAGTTTTCGTTTCCGCGTTTCCGGCGTCGGATCGACGGCTAGGGCGCCGCTGTGCACTTACATCCCTTGCATGCGAGCTCTCTCCAAATCAGTCTTGGGAGACATCTCTTTGGAGAGAGTGACTCCGGAGATCGTGGGTAAGTTCCCACGCTTGGATTCTTCCATACTAAACCGCTTTAGTATAGTGTCAATGTACCTGGATTGGGACAATCCCAGTATCCGTTTAGATCTATCTATATAGATCCTGATTCCCAATATGCAGGAGGCATCACCTAGATCTTTCATTGAGAATCTTTGTGATAAGAAGAGCTTGACCGATTGCAGCATAGGAATGTCATTTCCTATCAAGAGTATGTCGTCCACGTACAATACAAGCAAGACAACGTTACTCTCTGCCACCTTCTTGTAAATACAAGGTTCATCTACGTTTTTGACGAAATCAAACTCTTTGATAACGACGTCAAAGCAGATGTTCCAACTCCGCGATGCTTGTTTTAATCCATAAATGGATTTAAGTAGCTTGCACACCTTCCCGCTGCTCCCACTATCTACGAAGCCCTCTGGCTGAGTCATGTACACGCTCTCTTCTAAATCACCGTTTAGAAAGGCGGTCTTAACATCCATTTGCCAGATTTCGTAGTCATGATATGCAGCGATGGCAAGCATGATCCGGATGGATTTAAGCATAGCCACTGGAGAAAAGGTTTCGTTATAGTCCACACCTGGTCTTTGAAGAAAACCCTTTGCAACAAGTCTAGCTTTGAAAGTCTCCACTTTCCCATCTACACCAAGTTTTTTCTTGAAGATCCACTTGCTCCCAATGGGTTTTACCCCTTCAGGAGCAACTTCCAAAGTCCATACTTTGTTGGTGTACATGGATTCAATCTCGGACCGCATTGCATCCAGCCATTTCACTGAGTCCCCACTCGTGATGGCCTGCTCGAAGCTAGTTGGGTCATCATCCTCCATGATGCAATCCTCGCTCCCACCATCCATAAGAAAACCGTAGTATCTCTCAGGTGGGTGAGGAACCCTACTAGATCGGCGGAGAGGCTGAGGTTCGTTAGGAACTACCGAATCCTCCGGTTCAACCAAATCTTCTGTCGTAGTCTGTATTGCTGGAACCTCTTCCAGTTCTACCTCCTTACCACTAATCTCTTTTTCAAGAAATTCCTTTTCTAAAAAGGTGGCATGTCGAGGAACAAATACCTTTTGTTCCTCGGTGTGGTAGAAGATATACCCGCGTGAATGTTTGGGATATCCAATAAACTTACACAAAATGGACCTTGCCGCGAGTTTGTCCGGATTCTGCGTTTTTACATATGCCGGACAACCCCATATCTTAACATAATTAAGACATGGTTCTTTCCTTTCCATATCTCATATGAAGTGGTTGGCACGGATTTGGTGGGAACCATATTCAATAGCTCTGCAGCTGCTTCCAGTGCATACCCCCAGAAGGAAATAGGTAACTCAGCTGTGCTCATCATAGAGCGCACCATATCTAATAGGGTGCGGTTCCTTCGTTCCGATACACCGTTGTGCTGTGGTGTATATGGAGGAGTCAGCTGAGAGAGAATCCCATTCTCTTTTAGGAAGTCCAGGAATTCATTGCTCAAGTATTCACCTCCTCGATCAGATCGAAGGATTTTAATACTTTTTCCGGTTTGGTTCTCGACTTCTTGTTTATATTCTCTATATTTCTCAAAAGCTTCTGATTTGTGTTTCATCAGGAACACATATCCGAATCTAGAGAGATCGTCAGTGAATGTAATGAAGTACGAAGAACCATCCCTGGCATGTGTAGACATTGGACCGCATACATCACTATGCACCAGTCTCAGGAGTTCCGTAACTCTTTCTCCGTGTCCAGTAAACGGAGTTTTGGTCATCTTGCCTTTGAGACATGACTGGCAAGTGTCATAAGATGAAAATTAAAACGGATTCAAATATCCATCCTTATGCAACTTAGCTAGTCGTGTCGCATTGATGTGACCCAGTCTACAATGCCACAAGAAGGATTCGTTCAGTTCTGAACTCTTCCTCTTGTGTGTGTTTGTTATACTCAGAACTGTTGATTGATTTAGAACATAAATGCCATTGCATAACGTGCCTGATCCAACCAACTTTTGGTTACGGAAAATGTTCATAACATTATCCTGTAATACAAAATTATATCCCTCTTTACTCAACAAAGAAACCGATATAACGTTGCATATCAGGTTCGGCATGTAATAGCATTTGTTCAGAATCAATGTATTACCGGTTGGCAATACAAGGTGATATTCCCCGACGGTTTTAGCTGCAACAATTGCACCATTTCCAACCCTTATGTCTTTATCACCTTCCCCAAGTTCTCTACCTTTCTTAAGCCCATGTAACTGATTACATATATGGGATCCTGACCCGGTATCCAATACCCAGGACGTAGAGGAAATGGAGAAACAGTTCTCTGTAACGAACACACCCGAAGAAAATGCATCATCATGTACTTTCTTTATTCGGGCGGCATGGGAATCCTGGTATTCCTCTATATCCTGTTCAGTCCTATAACTCTTATAAGAAAGAACGGAACCAACGTTCCCCAGCACAGTATAACATGCGGGTTCAGTCAATACATCCATATTATTATCTTAATTAAGGCATGACATGGTCGCTACCTGGAGAGAGAGAGAAGAAAACACTTTAGCGTATGCTCTTGCAAGATCAGATTGGTTATAGTCTTATCTAATCAGGATGGCTCCCACTGTTTTTATCAAATCTTCCTTCAAATCCTAAAAGGAAAGACTAGCCGGGATTAATTACACCCTACAACTTCGCTGATCTTTCAGCCAGGCCAGTGTCGGTACTTTGAGGGAGGTTCCCCGTTCTTTCGCACGGACCTAATTAAAGTAAACCTCGTTTTCCCAGAGGGATAACCCCGTTGACACCTTTCTAGACACCTACTTGATCGGCTAATCGTCCTGTGTAAAACTCTCCCAGGAGTAACAATTACTCGCAGTGGGTATCGGGATCCAACTATCTCATAGAAGGTATGCAATCACATTGCAAATTTCAACACTTGAAATTCCCGATAATATTTTGCCCCTAGCGTCCCATGACCTTGACGCGGGCCAACAAACCATAGTGCGCTAGTCAAGTTCAACCCGCCATTTCTTGATTGAATTAAACCCACCCGTACGACCCTAGACGCAGGCCAACAAAGTCGCACGACTACCCTAATCCAATCTGCATCATATGCACAAACAGATAAGTACTAGTTAGCTACCGCACACTACGCCTTGACGCAGGCCAACAAACGTAGCGCGAATACTAAGTAGGACTTATCTGAAATGACGGAGGGCTACGACAGGTTTTTCTGAAAATCTATTGCGTAATGAACTTGATATCGTTGTAGAATCTAGTGAATTTTGAAATGGAGTGATTTTGAGGCTTTTATTAGTTTTGCTAAAGAGGTGACTTCCGGTGAAGGGATCTCGGCTCTTTCCTCATCGAATAAGGTGCAGGATATATCATATATATCACTATGCAAAGCAAAACTCCAAAAGCAATCAAAAGTCAAACCGAGTGTTGTAGCATCTGCCAGTTTTGCTAAAGAGGTCACTCCCGGTGAAAGGATCTCGGCTCTTTCCCCATCGAATAAGGTGCAGGGTATATCATATATACCGCTATGCAAAGCAAAACTGTAGCTACCCTTTTTGAAAAATTTGATTCTACAACATCTTTTAGGTTTCTTTTCTTTCATTAATCACATTAATGAAGTCCCATCATTTAAATCACCTAAACATCATAAATAAATACGACGTACACTTATGCCATCCGCATTCGCCTCGATGTCCCCCCGTGCACCGTTAGGTTAGGTAACTAACGACAAAGCAGGGTAGGGCTAGTGCGGGTGTAAAACATAAGTAACGTCTATATAATATATCATATATACTATATACTGTATCCATCACAACATATCAAATGATCAAATCACAGATATCGCAGCAGAAACACAGATATAATGTGGGATATACTAGGACGTCCGTATTTAGTATTTAGCCAACAATAGAAAATATGGATTCCACAGTCGCGATAAATAGCCAAGCCCACACCCTGGACCCTACGAGAGCGGCAAGCGACCCTACCAATTTTGGAGTTTAGGAGACCCGATCTCGACTCCTCGAGATGGCCTCCCACTGAACCCCAGAACCCGGTCACCTGTGCTCCCCTCCTTGGGTCCATCCTAATGCGGAAAAGTAAATAATATACAACACTGGTGGCATCAACCTCAACCCGGAAGTGCCCCAAATAAAAGAATATTACATTACATTTGAATTTACATGAATGAAAATATAAAACTCTCATCTCACATAAAACCCCTCGGCTATTCAATCGCGACAATCATGCACATCATATCTCAGCAACACATAATATCTCATATCATCAACGTAAGTAAATATGCATACACCGATCGTCGTCGACGTATAGCAACGACAATCGGCAATACCACTACATACTACACTTACGGTCACAGAAAAGAAAGTGTAAAACTGCAATATTTGGAATCCACATTATCTTTAGACATCGTAAATGCGAAATATCACATACTTCGTATTTCATGTCTAGCTATATGAATTCCACACATTGCATCACATTCCAGATAAATAGAAAGTATTAAAGTTTTCGAACGAATGATCAAATACCCAAAATTCCCTAAAACTCAACACTTGAGCGGAGTTCAAAAAACCGGAATGTGTCACAGTAGTAGCGGTCCAGCCGTAGAAGGGTCAAGCCAACGGCTCACATGTGGCACGCCGTACTGCCCCAAACCCTAAGGTTCAAAAGGCAGTTCAAGACGGTCACATAATCGAGTTAAGGTTTGTTGTCTTCTAGAGGGTCCACCACAAAACTTGCACGTATTTCCGAAAGATTTAAACCCCGTGAAAAAGTGAGTAAATGATACTCGTTCGAACAATTCAATACTTTCTAATTTACCCGGAAAAGACACGAAATCAAGATTCCGATCGATTCACCGACTCTAAAACAATCTCCAGAACATACAGCACTAAATACAGATTAAAAATACCCCAAAAATTATACAAGCAGACAAAATAATTACTGTACAAAAACGACACAATGATTCATCCGTACAGCCGCGGAACCGCGGCCCAAGCAGGCTATTGCCGCGGTTCCGCGGTGGAAAGTACTGTTCATGGGTTCGTTTTTCACAGTATTGCTTATATTTCCCTGCTGAATTTTTTAAGTATTTTTAATTCTGAAAAACAACAGTTTTGAAAAAATGTCCAGAGAGTGCTAAAAATCCGTATTTTTCGGTTCGATCGGAGTTTTAACTTCGTTAAAGTGTCGCCTAATGTTCTAGGTCAGCTCTGATACCAATGTTAGGTTTACCTAGCACCTCATGAAGGGTTTGGAAGCATCACATGTACCAAAAATTAAAATTTTAGGGTGCTAAGTAAGCATGCAAAGAATCAATCCTAGAAAATTAGGGTTTCAAAGACAACACATCATCACAAGTAAGAAAAGCTAGGGTTTTGAGAGTACAACCTTTGTAGCTCCCTACGCTAGACTCCTTGGCTACTTGGGGTTTGGAAAAGGTCCGCTTGAACTCCTCTAGGTCCTCGATGATCCACCCGGAGTCCGCTTTGTCCAAGCTTGCAACTTCACTTGATCAAGAGAAAGAAATGAAGCTAACACTCTAAACAAGTGGGCAAGACTTGTGTAGAATAATGTTGTGGTGGCTTTTCTCACTTTAAAATCCTAACTTGGTGTGTAATTTGCTCACTAGAGAAAACTAGAGAGCAAAAGAAGAGGGAGGAAGAAGATGATGGCCTTTTAGAACAAGAGAAAAGATAATCTCACTTGAAAAAATGGAAAATATATGTATATATATTTTCTACTTCTCATCTCAAACCATGGTTAAATGATAAAGATATTATTGAATTTGAGTTAAAACATAAAAGGAAAGTTAATCCATGGTTAAAAGTAGGTGAGCATGGTTAGGTCAAAGAAGAGTGTAGAAACAAACCATGAATTATCCTTTTTCTTTTTCTTTTTGTTTTAAAACAAATGCAATAATAATACATATATATAAAACCATGGTGTGAGTCTTATATTGCCACCATTTTCTATATATATACAACCATGAAGGATGATGTATGTATGTATGTGTGCATGCACATCCATATGTGCATGAATCAAGAAGGAATGCATACATGCATGCATACATCCAAGAATACAAGAAAGGATTTCTAGTGAGAATCTAATAGTTAAATGATAAATCAACACTTGATTTATCAATCCGGCCATATCACATATGACCCAACCAAAAGCAAGCCGCCCGATTAATATACGGTATCTTATACACGCATTTTAACCGAGTCCATGCGCCTATCGCATACGCGCACCACAACGTTTCGTCTGGACTAGGTAACTCCTTTGTGGGACTCTAAGACTCGTCAATACGCCGGCAGTGGGTGATGATCATATCAAGCACCCCCAAGCCGCAAGCGATCAGCTAAACGTAACGGCCACCCGGGTATTGAACGATCAGAAGAGAACAAGCGAACCTGCTACAACTCCCGTCGAGCCAACCGGCAATACTACCGTGCAGTCCGGTCTCTTCGTTAGATATGCTGCATATCAAGTCTAGGGGTGGTAAACGTCAGACCCCAATAACCGATAAGTCATGCCGATGTGAGGCTCATAAAAGGTCGAGAAACTACTGGTAACACTTACCAGTAAATCTCTAATCAGCCCTGGCAAGGGACTTCCCTGATACGGCCAATCGAGCACAGCGCAACATCAACCCCCAATACCGGGAGAGACGAAACCCCTCCTATCGCTCATTGACTCCATGTGACTCGGGACTGTACCCAAAAACCAATGTTTTGCACGCCCTCATAGACATGGTAATGTGGAAATCAAAGCACAGTGGGAATCACACAAGACTCTATAATGATCTCGGGTCTACAGACTAACCTGCACAAGTGTCACCAGAGAACTTCCATCTGACGTGAGGTATAATACCATCTGGGAGTTCTCGGCGAGTCCGTCCAGTGTACCCAGTCTCTACTGAGCACCCGTATACCATCTCTGATGTCGAACATCAATGGAT
The DNA here is from genome assembly GCA_030015575.1 of Agapanthus africanus. NCBI lineage: Eukaryota > Viridiplantae > Streptophyta > Magnoliopsida > Asparagales > Amaryllidaceae > Agapanthus > Agapanthus africanus. The sequence goes on from CM057344.1 coordinate 572,395,296, forward strand.
ATGGGATCATCCATCGCCCATCTCATGGGTCGAGAAGCGTATACGCTAGTCTACACTGGTATATCGATGCCCCGTCTCAATTCACCTACGACTAGGAACCTTGAAGGATGTACTTATGGACTACCATGTCCCCACTAGTATGATCCTCATCATAGTCCAGGTAGTCAAGTACACATCCTAAGGGCTTTACCAACATGTAACTATAAGACAGTATAAAGATACAAGTATACATGTTAAGATAAAGAGCAACCAGATAGCATACTATCATATCGAGCAAGAAAGTCATCTCTATATATGTCCAAGCATCCAATATAATATACATCATCTGTACAATACTGGCCTCTAGGGCATACATACAACTAACAAAGATAATGTGGGGATTTAATTATTAAGGGAAAATCAAAATTAAGTGGAAATTATCATGGTTAAAGATGCTTGTAGAAGCTTATGGAAACCATTGACTTAGTCCACTAATTTTGTTTTACTTTAAATATTTATTGACCTGACCATTATTTTTAGCTATGGTTTAGTCTCTACATGAGTTATATATGATATTTTCTCACCCATTGCTGCTAGAGTTCACCAATTCTTCTTCTTCATCATCTCCATTCTTGCTCTCTAGCTTTTTTGTGAGAAGAAAAAGTAAAAGAGAAAAACATTTCTAAAGTGAAAAAAATTCCTACTTCACCAATCTATACCAAACTTGCCATTTAGTATAGGCTGTTTCTTCACTAGTTCATTAATTAGTGAAAAGGTTGCTTGAGCTAGAGATTCTTCAACGTAGATTATCTTCGGCCTCGAAGATCTTTGAGAAAGCTCGATCATTTCTCCTAGTGAAGCCTAAGGAGAGTCCGGGAGACCACTACTTGGAGCAAAGAGACTACTACACGGAGCTTTAGAACTGAAGGACCAGTCTATGTTAGTGATATGTATGCCCTAGAGGCCATTACTGTACATGCGATGTATATTGTAGTGGATGCTTGGACATATATATGGAGGACTTTTCTTGCTCCACATGATAGTATGCTATCTGGTTGCTCTTTATCTTAACATGTACATTGATAGTCTCTATGTTACATGTTGATAAAGCCCTTAGGATGAGTACTTGAGTACCAAGACTATGATGCAGATCATACTAGTGGGGACAGTGTAGTCGCTAAGTACATCCTTCAAATGTTCCTAGTCCCAGGTGTTTCGAGACAGGGCATCGATATACCAGAGTAGACTAGCGTATGCTTCTTGACCCATGTAGATGGGTGATAGATGATCCTATATCCATTGATGTTTGACATCAGAGATAGTATACGGGTGCTCAGTGGAGACTGGGTACACTGGACGGACTCGCCGAGAACTCCCAGATGGTATTATACCTCACGTCAGATGGCAGTTCTCTGGTGACACTGGTACTGGTTAGTCTGTAGACCCGAGATCGTCATGGAGTCTTGTGTGATTCCCACTGTGCTTTGATTTCCATCATACCACGTCCAAGAGGGCGTGCAAAACGGTGGCTTTTGGGTACTGTCCCAAATCACATGGAGGCAATGAGCGATACGAGGGGTTTCGTCTCTCCCGGTATAGGGAGTTGATGTTGCGCTGTGTTCGATTGGCTATAACTGGAAATCCCTGGCCAGGGTTGCTGAGATTTACTGGTAAGTGTTATCAGTAGTTTCTCGAACTGTTAGGGACCTCATATCGACACGACTTATCGGTTACTGGGGTCTGACGTTTACCACCCCTAGACTGGATATGCGATATATCAGACGAAGAGACCGGACTGTATGGGAGTGTTACTGATAGTATTCACAGGAGAATGTACAGGCTTTCTTGTTGATCTTCTGATTGCTCAATACACGGGTGGCTGTTACGTTTAGCTGACCGCTTGCAGCTTGTGGGTGTTTTGATATGATCATCACTTACTGCCGGCGTATTGACGATTCTTTAGAGTCCTACACAGAGGTTTCCTGTCTCAGGAAAAACGGAGTAGGAGCATATATGTGATATGTGTGGGACCAAGAATAATACGTGTATGTGATACCGTATTAAATTCTCGCGATATATGATATCCGCCGGGTATATGTGATATAGCCGGATCATCGGATCAAGTATTGATTCGATGAACTGATACAGATTATATTAGTCGGTTATTTGTGAAATAACCGGATTATCGGATCAAGTGTTGATTTGATAATTTAATGTATAATTATATATTTGATATATTACATTACATTAACTAATATAAGCCCACTTAAAGATTCTTTTTCTCACATTGATAATACATTGATATATATGAGATATATGTTAATTGTATTATTTTTTTTGTTACAAAATATATTGTATATGTGATATAAAATATTGTAACAAGTTAGGGTTACAAATGCAACATGCTTTGTGGAGTTTAAACAAGTTAAGGTTTGGATTTGGGTTAGCTTTTGCATGAAGCATTCTTTTGTTTTTAGCTTAGATATTTTGTGTTGATATTTATTAACCCAACACAAACCTTAGCCTACAGTTTATTCTCTACAAGGGTTAACTTTATTATTCTTTAACCCATGGTTGTAATTCTAACCTCACACAACAATTCATTATTCATCACAAATGAAATTCTTCTTCTTCCTCCTCTTGAAAAAATCTTTCTAGTTTTTTGTGATGTGATGAAATAAAGTGAGAAATTGAAAACAAAATAGAGCAAAATTCCTACTTCATCATCCTCATCTATTATAGCCACTTAGATTAGGGTGTTTGCTTTGCTAATACTTGATTAGTGAAGCAAGAGCTTGGGTTTGAGATTCTTCAAGGTAGATCATCTTAGTAGTTGAAGATTGGAAGCAAGCTTGCATCTTTCTCTTCATGGAGCCTCTCTAGAGTCCGGGTACTTGATGATCGCAGCGAAAGGACCTCAACATGGAGCTTATGAAGCGAAGGAATGGACTACAAAGGTTGTAATCCCTAACTCTTAGAAGTAAAGTTGTTTACTTGTATAGTTTTCCCTAATTCTCTAGTTATGATCTTGGTTAGGGTTACATAGCACCCCAAATTTTTATAAAATGGCATGTGTGATGCCTTGCTAAACCTTGTTGTCATGCTATACAACCCTACAGTGGTATCAGAGCCAAGCTAGAGCATTAGGCGTTGTCTAGACAAAGTTTAAAGTCCGATTGAACTCCGAAACCCCGAAAAATCCCACTTTCTGGAATTTTTTTCAAAAGTTGAAATTTTTCATATTCAAAATACTCAGAAAATCATCCATGGAATTCTAAGGATTACTGTAAAGTACGAAGCTATAACTCGCTCAAGTGACCGCGGAACCGCGGCTAAACCATGCGTTTGGCGGTGGTTCCGCGGCCAACTTTAGGAGTTAAAGGCTAATACTTCAGCGCTTTATTCTTGGGTACTTTTTCATGCTTCTGGGAATTTTTAATTCTACTCAAGCATTGAGCTTTCTGGGAAATATAGGGAACTCGTTGATTCGATCAGAAAGTTTAACATCGTTTATTTTTTTCCGGGTAATTTAGAACTTGTTAAAAAGTTTGAACGGATATCAATAACTCACTTTTTCCCCTGTCGGAAAACTTTCAAGTGTTGGATTTTTCCTGAGTTTAAAACTTTCAGAAAATCATGAAAGCGAATTTGTGGACCCTCTAGAAGAACGTAACCTTAACTCAAATATGTGACCGTCAAAACAGCTACCGAACCATTTGGTTTGTGGTAGTTTAGCATTGCCACATGTGAGGCGTTGGTTTGACCCTTCTACGGCTGGTTCATAGCGGCTGTGACATGTTCTGGGACTTTTTGAACTCTGCTCAAGTGTTGAGCTATTTGGGAAATATTGGGTGTTTGTTTATTCGACTGGAAAGTTTAACATTGTCTATTTATCTGAAATGTGATACAATATGTGGAATTCATATAGTTAGGCATGAAATGCGAAGTATGTGATATTTCGGATTTAAGATGTCTAAAATTATTATGGATTCCAAATGTTGTAGTTTTTCACTTTCTTTTCTGCGACCGTAAATGTAATATGTGGTCTATCGCCGGTTTCGATGCTATATGTCAACGACAACTGGGATAGGCATATTTACTTACGTTGATGATATGTGATGTTATGTGTTGCTGTGATATGTTATATTGGATCGTCGTGTTTTGAATAGCCGGGTGGTTTATGTGAGATGAGATTTTTTCTTTTTCATTCATGTAAAATTCAATTGTATGTAGTATTCTTTTATTGGGGCACTTCCAGGTTGAGGATGATGTCACCATTGTATATTATTTACTTTTCCGCATTAGGATAGACCCAAGGCAGAGAGCACAAGTAACCGGGTTCTAGGGTCCAGTGGAAGACCATCTCGAGGAGTCGAGACCGGGTCTCCTAACTCTAGAATTGATAGGGTTGTTTGCCGCTCTCGTAGGGGTCTAGGGATGTGGGTTTGGCTATTCATCGCGACCGTGGAATCCGTATTTTATACTGGCTTAACTTAAAACATGGAATTCCTAGAATATCCAATATTTCATATGTGTTTCTTCTGCTGCAATGTTCTGTGATGAGATCATATTACTGCCTGAGATGAATGTTTATATTATATATATGAGATATATGTTATATTGCTGATTTTGTTTCAAATGTGATGCTTGTGAAGCATAATAAAATGGGACTTCATTAATGAGATTAATAAAATAAAATAAACCTAAAGATGTTGTAGAAACTTGTTTTAAAAACTGGTAGCTCTAGTTCTTGCTTTGCATAGCAGTATTCCTTGTAAAATATCCAGCACCTTATTCGATAAGGAAAGAGCCGAGATCCCTTCACCGGGAGTGACCTCTTTAGCGAAACTAGCAGATGCTACACACTCGGTTTGTCTTTTGATTGCTTCTATAGTTTTTGCTTTGCATAGTGGTATTTGTGAAATATCCTGCACCTTATTCGATAAGGAAAGAGCCGACGATCCTTTCACCGGGAGTGATCTCTTTAGCAAAACTAGAAAAGCCTAAAAAACACTCCATTTAAAATCACTCGATTCTACGATGATATCAAGTTCATTACGCAAAAGGTTTTCTTAAAAACCTATCGTAGCCCTCCGTCATTTCAGATAAGTACTGGTTAGTATTCGTGCTACGTTTGTTGACTATGTTAAGGTGTAGTGTGCGGTAGCTGATTATTGCTTATCTGTATAAACATTGGATATGATTGGATTAGGGCAGTCATACGACTTTGTTGACTATGTTAAGGGTCGTGCGGGTGGGTTTAATTCAATCGGGAAATGACGGGTACAACTTGACTAGCACTTATGATTTGTTGACTATATTAAGGTCATAAAGATGCTAGGGGCAAAAGCTTATTGGGAATTTCAAGTGTTGAAATTTGCAATGAGATTGCATACCTCCTATGAGATAGTTGGATTCCGATACCCACTGCGAGTAAGAGTTACGCCTGGGAGAGTTTTACACATTACAATTAGCCGATCAAGTAGGTGTCTAGAAAGGTGTTGAATGGGGTTACGCTCCTGGGAAAACGAGGTTTATTTTAATTAGGTCCGTGCGAAAGCACGGGGAACCTCCCTCAAAGTACCGACACTGGCCTGGCCGAAAGATTGGCGAACTTGTAGGATGTAATTAATCCCGGCTAGTCTTACCTTTTAGGGTTTGAAGGAAGATTTGACTAAAACAGTGGGAGCCATCCTAATTAGATAAATTGATAACCAATCTAATCTTGCAAAAAGCGCACGCAGAGTGTCTTCTTCTCTCTCTCTCTCCTGGTAGCGACTATGTCACGCCTTAATCATGATAATAATATGGATGCATTGACCGAACCCGCTTGTTATACTGTGCTAGGGGACGTTGGTCCCGCTCCAACTTATAATTGTTATAAGACCGAGCAGGAAAGAGGAGATTACCAGAATTCCCGTGCCGCCCAAACGAAGAAAGTGCATGCTGATTCATCTTCTTCCGGTGTGTTTATTACCGAGAACTGTTTCTCAGTATTCTTTACGTCGTGGGTATGAGATACCGGATCAGGATCCCACAAATGTAATCTGTTACATGGGCTACAGATAGGTAGAGAACTGAGAACAGGTGATAAGTTTCAAGAGTTGGAAACGGTGCAATTGTTGCAAGCCAAGTCTGTTGGCAGTTATCACCCTGTATTAAAAAAATACATTGATTCTGAACGAATGTTATTAGATACCGAAGCTGATATACAACATCTTATCAGTATCTTTATTTAATAAAGAAGGATATAATTTTGTATTGTTGGATAATGTTTTGAACATTTACTATATCAAGAGTTGATCAGTTCAGGCACGTTATCTAAAGCATAAACGTTCTAAATCAAACCACGGTTCTTAATGTACAGAACACACATAAGAGGAAGAGTTCAGAAATGAACGAATCCTTCTTGAGGTTTTGTAGACTAGGTCATATCAATATGACCCGACTAGCTAAGTTACATTTAGATGCATATTTAAATTAGTTTGAATTTACATCTTGTGAAACTTACCAGTCATGTCATAAAGATAAGATGACCATAGCTCTGTTTATTGGAAACAGAAAAAGAGTTAGTGAACTCTTGGGATTGATACATGATGATGTATGAGGTCCCCTGTTTACACATGCCAGGACTGGTTCTTTGTACTTCAGAGGTGGAGAACCAAAACGGGTATAGGTATTATGTCATTTGATGTGATCAGGGAGGAGAATACTTGAGCACGGGATTCCTGGACTATTCTAAAGGAGAGTGAGATTCTCTCTCAGCATTACTCCTCCGTATACACCACAGTACGTTGGTATATCGGGGCGGAGCAATCGCACCCTATGTGATAAGGAGTGCTCTATGATGAGTACTACTGAGTTACCTATTTCCTTTTGGGGGTTATGCACTTGAGAAGCTGCATACCTATTGAATAGGGTTCCAACCAAATCAGGTGCCTACCACTCCATATGTGATATGGTATGGAAAGAGCCCATCTCTTAAGGATGTTAAGATTTGGGGTTGTCCAAAGCAAAATCCGGACAAACTCGAGACAAGGTCGGTTCTGTGGAAGTTTGTTGGATATCCCAAGAATTCGCAAGGGAATATCTTCTACCAAACTGGAGAGCAAAAGGCGTTTTGTTTCTCAGCATGCCACATTTTGGAAAGGGAATTTCTTGTGAAGAAATTAGTGGTCATAAGGTAGAACTGGAAAAAGTTTCAGCTATACAAACTGCATCTGATGATTTGGTAAACCCGAAGGATTCAATAGTTTCTAACGAACCTCAGCCTCTCCGCCGATCTAGTAGGGTTCCTCATCCACCTGAGAGATACCTCGGTTTCTCTATGACAGTGGGAGCGAGGATTGCATCATGAGATGATGACCCAACTTGTTTCGAGCAGGCCATCAAGAGTGGGGACTCTGTAAGAATGGCTGGATGCTTAGCGATCTGAGATGGAATCCATATACACCAACAAAGTATGGACTTTGGTTGCATTATCTGAAGGGTTAAATCCCCATCAGAAGAAAGTATATCTTGAGAAGATTACTTGGTGTACATGGAAAAGTTAAGACTTTCAAAGCTATGCTTAAGTCCATCCAGATCCTACTTGCCATTGCTACATACCATAACTACGATATCTGGCGGTTGGGTGTCATGACTGCTTTTCTAAATAGTGATTTAGAAGAAAGCATCTATAAGTACACAGCTAAAGGGCTTCGTAGACAGTGGGAGCAACGGAAATGTGTGCAAGTTGCTTTATGGGATAAAGCAGGCATCGCGGAGATGGAACGTCTGTTTTGATGTGGTGGTCAAAGATTTTGACTTCATCAAAATGGTAGATGAACCTTGTATATACAAAAATTTAGTAGAGAGTATGGTGGTGATCCTCGTATTGTATGTGGATGATATGCTCTTGATGGGAAAGGAGTTTCCTATGCTACACTAGGTCAATCTCCTCTTATCACAAGAATTCTCTATATAGGATCAAGGTGATACCTCATAAATCATGGTTTTGGATCTGTGAGATAGATCTAATTGGATATTAGGATTCTCACTAGATGTAGTGAGATGGTATCAATCGATCCTGAGAAGAATCACTGGAAAGCTTCCATGGTGGTTAGGTCGACTGAATGTCAGTCATAGGCATTGTCTTTACCCTCAGTGGAGGGACGGTATGTTAGAAGAGTTCCACGCTAGATACCATGACATACTAGACGATAAAGGCAGGATAAATCACTACCAAGGATGCTACCAAAGAAATAGTCTGGATGTACACTAGTTCATGAGATGAACTTCGTTACTACCATTGTGTGACAATGGAGTTTTGGCTTTTGCCAAGGAAACCCCGTCCCTTCTGTGATCCAGACATATTCTAAGGAAGTATCACCTGATCATGGAGATGGTTGATCTCCAGGGAGATCGAGGTTAGGAGAGTAGACACAGAGGACAACAGCGCGGATCCACTCACAAAGGCCAATTTCCCAGTAGAGACTTTTATGGGATGGTTGAGTATGAGATACTTCAACCACAGCTGATTGTTGGATATGAGATACTACAACAGATGGCCCTAGTGCAAGTGGGAGATTGTTAGTGATATGTATGCCCTAGAGGGCATTACTGTACATGCGATGTATATTGTAGTGGATGCTTGGACATATATATGGAGGACTTTTCTTGCTCGACATGATAGTATGCTATCTGGTTGCTCTTTATCTTAACATTTACTCTGATAGTCTCTATGTTACTGTAAGCCCGCGGGGGCGCCCCGGCCGTCGATCCGACGCCGGAAACGCGGAAACAAAAACTTTGCAAAAACTTGCAACCGACACCACCGCGCACTTTTCACCCGGATCGGGCCATTAACCTAGCTAACTAGAAAATAAGAAAAGAGTAGAGAAGTTATACCAAGCGATCCGTATCCTTCGGTCTTCATCTCCACTCCGATCTTCCGCGGAATCTCCGTCCATCATCGTCTCGTCGGAAAGGGCACCACGTAGCCGGAATCTTTTACGGGCTCCCACCTCTTGACCGAGGCAACTCGGGCGCGAAGTTGGCTAGCCGACGCGTCCAAGACTTGCTATAGATATAGTGTAGAAGCTCGTCTCTTTTGGGGTTATGAGGTTGCCATGGTTTGTGTAGGAAAAGAATGAACTTGAGAGAAAGAAAAAATGGAGCTCTCAAGTTTTTCAAGCAACATATGAGATAAATCACCACCCACTAAAATCAATCCCCTTCTCCCTTGAATAGTGGCCGGCCCCTTCTCTCACAAGAATGAGATTGGAGAGAGAAAAAGAATTCTCCAAGTATATAAAAATATAATGGAAAAACCAATAAAGAAAATGGTCACTCTCATTTCATTTCAACCATCAAATGAAAAGCAAAATGAAATGGACAAGAATGGACTCTCATCATGAAGAGGCTACAATAATGCAAGAAACCCCTCCACTAAATGTTAATTGCAAACTTGCAATTAACACCCTCCAACGGATAGTCCGGCCGTGAAGGAAAAAGAGAAAACCGGCCGGAACGGAATGCAAACTGGCAACCCCAGAAAACCGATCCCGTAATAAATTACAGGAAAACCCCGCTACTGCAAATACATGCCCGCATTTGTATTCCTACTGAACACAAATGCAAAGAGACAAAACTACACTATCTAATACTAGAATCCGGCTTAAACCAAAACCGGCTAGTAAAATCCGTCCGATCACGATCCGTGCAATACCGCACGTATCTGATCGAACCCTGCCATATCTCCATACGGCCTCTACAGCGTTTCGCCCGAAACCTGAGTAACTGGGTGTGGTGGACTCTAAAGACTCGTCAATACTGTGGCTGTGGATTTAACCACTAGCACGTCAGAGGTATAAGCCAATACGTGACGGGCCACCAGGTATTGACCAAAAGGGACGTCGATGAGCGAACTCATCCTGACACCCTACCGAGCCTGTCAGTGACAATATCCGTACAGTCCGGTCCGTTCATCTATGAGCATCGCATGGCGGGCCTAGGGGGTTGGTAAAAGTCAGACCCCCAAAAGCGGTACAAGTCATGTCGGAGTGTAGCCCAGAACACCCTGAGATACTACTGGAATACCTACCAGCAAATCTCCTGCCTTGGCCAAGGACTTTTCATGTTCTGGCTCTCCTAGACACAGCACGACCTCACCCCCAATACCGGGAGAGACGAACCCCTGCAGATCCGCTCACTGCCTCCATGTAGCTCGGGACTGTACCCAACTAAAACCTGTTTGCACGACTCCTTTGAGCCGTGGTAGGGTAGTAATCAAAGTACAGTGGGAACTCACACGAGACAAATGACGATCTCAGGTCGATGAACTAACCTGTACACATGTCACCAGGGAACTGCTATCTGACGTCTGGTATAATCCCAACTAGCAGGTTCCCGGCGAGTCCTGTCCGGTGTACTCATAACCCAATGAGCACCTGTATACATCTTAGGTGAACCAACTGACACCAGTGGCTTGTGAGACCGGCCACCACCCCTCGTCGGGGTCTCGACTGTATACACTAGTCTACTCTGGAGAAACGATGCCCTGTCTCGAATCTCCCACGACTAGGGACCTTTTAAGGATGTGCTTGTAGACCCCCAGCTCCCACTTATATGATCGCCCTCATACTGCTGGTGGTCAAGCAAGAATCCAAGGGGCTTTATCAACGTGTAATAGCGACTCGAAAGGTCACCTAAAGCAGTACACGATGACAAAAATAAACCAGATAGCATACTATCATCTCGAGTAAGACTGTCCTACCGGGATAGGTCCTCCCCTCAATCATTGCAATCACGTGCCTGTGATCCAATAATTGACTCTGAGGGCACTATCTCCAACAGTTACATGTTGATAAAGCCCTTAGGATGAGTACTTGACTACCAGGACTACAGGACTATGATGCAGATCATACTAGTGGGGACAGTGTAGTCGCTAAGTACATCCTTCAAATGTTCCTAGTCGCAGGTGTTTCGAGACAGGGCATCGATATACCAGAGTGGACTAGCGTATGCTTCTTGACCCATGTATATGGGCGATGGATGATCCCATATCCATTGATGTTTGATATCAGAGATAGTATACGGGTGCTCAGTGGAGACTGGGTACACTGGACAAACTCGCCGAGAACTCCCAGATGGTATTATACCTCACGTCAGATGGCAGTTCTCTGGTGACACTGGTACCTGTTAGTCTGTAGACCAGAGATCGTCATAGAGTCTTGTGTGATTCCCACTATGCTTTGATTTCTATCATACCACGTCCAAGAGGGCGTGCAAAATGGTGGCTTTTGGGTACAGTTCCGAATCACATGGAGGCAATGAGCGATATGAGGGGTTTCGTCTCTCCCGGTATAGGGAGTTGATGTTGCGCTGTGTTCGATTGGCTATAACTGGAAATCCCTGGCCAGGGTTGCTGAGATTTACTAGTAAGTATTATCAGTAGTTTCTCGAACTGTTATGGACCTCATATCGACATGACTTATCGGTTACTGGGGTCTGACGTTTACCACCCCTAGACTGGATATGCGATATATCAAACGAAGAGACCGGACTGTATGGGAGTGTTACTGATAGGATTCACAGGAGAATGTACAGGCTTTCTTGTTGATCTTCTGATTGCTCAATACACGGGTGGCTGTTACGTTTAGCTGACCGCTTGCAGCTTGTGGGTGTTTTGATTTGATCATCACCTACTGCCAGCGTATTGACGATTCTTTAGAGTCCTACACAGAGGTTTTCTAGCTCAGGTAAAATGGAGTAGGAGCATATATGTGTATGTGCGGGACCAAGAATAATATGTGTATGCGATACCGTATTAGATTCTCGCGATATGTGATATCGGCCGGGTATATGTGATATAGCCAAGTCATCGGATCAAGTGTTGATTTGATGAACTGATACAGATTATATTAGTCGGTTATTTGTGAAATAGCCGGATTATCGGATCAAGTGTTGATTTGATAATTTAATGTATAATTATATATTTGATATATTACATTACATTAACTAATATAAGCTCACTTAAAGATTCTTTTTCTCACATGGATAATACATTGATATATATGAGATATATGTTAATTGTATTATTTTCTTTTGTTACAAAATATATTGTATATGTGATATATAATATTGTAACAAGTTAGGGTTACAAATGCAACATGCTTTGTGGAGTTTAAACAAGTTAGGGTTTGGATTTGGGTTAGCTTTTGGGTTAGCTTTTGCATGAACCTTTCTTTTGTCTTTAGCTTAGATATTTTGTGTTGATATTTATTAACCCAACCCAAACCTTAGCCTCTAGTTTATTCTCTACAAGGGTTAACTTTATCATTCTTTAACCCATGGTTTCAATTCTAACATCACACAACAATTCATTATTCATCACAAATGAAATTCTTCTTCTTCTTCCTCTTGAAAAAAGCTTTCTAGCTTTTTGTGATGTGATGAAATAAAGTGAGAAATTGAAAAAAAAAGAGAGAAAAATTCCTACTTCATCATTCTCATCTATTCTAGCCACTTAGATTAGGGTGTGAAGCAAGAGCTTGGGTTTGAGATTCTTCAAGGTAGATCATCTTAGTAGTTGAAGATTGGAAGCAAGCTTGCATATTTCTCTTCATGGAGCCTCTCTGGAGTCCGGGTACTTGATGATCGTAGCGAAGAGACCTCAACACGGAGCTTATGAAGTGAAGGAACGGACTACAAAGGTTGTAATCCATAACTCTTAGAAATAAAGTTGTTTACTTGTATAGTTTTCCCTAATTCTCTAGTTGTGATCTTGGTTAGGGTTACATAGCACCCTAAATTTTTATAAAATGGAATGTATTATGCCTTGCTAAACCTTGTTGTCGTGCTATACAACCCTACTTTTTACAAAGTTTGTATTCCTATATCACTTAGAGTAAAGTTGTTTACTTGCTTAGTTAAACCTTAATTCTCTAGTTAGATCCTAGGTTCGGGTTTCTTAGCACACTAATTTTTTGAAATTGCATGCTTGATGCCTTCCGAAAGCTATTACTCATACTAAGGAACCCAGCAATGGTATGAGAGCCTTGCTAGAGCATTAGAAGTCGTATAAGTGAAGTTAAAGTGTTCGATCGAACTCCAAAACCCATGTTTTCCACGCTCTTTGGAAATTTTTCCAAATGTTGGAATTTTCCATATTAAAAATATTCAGAAAATTGTGCAGGGTTTTCTATGGAACCACAAGAAAAACGACGACCTAACTCGACCAAACGGCCGTGGAAGAGCGGCCAAAGCATGGCTTTGGCGGTGGTTCCGCGACATCGTTGGTGAGGTAGGGAATGTGCTTTCTTGTGTAGGTCCGTAGGTACTTGGGGCACTGTCTGGGTATTTTTAACTGTGACTCAAGTGTTGAGATCTCTAGGAATTTTGGGTGTTTGATAGATCCATCGAAATGTTTAACATCGTCTAGATATCTGTGATTTGTGATATAATATTTGGAATCCACAATAATTAGTTTTATGAAAACTAATTAGTGTTTTGTAAATCTAGCAATTTAGTCTCACTTGATCGGTTGCCACGGGGTTTTGATTCGGATCAAAACTCCGTCGCAATCACGTATAGTACGCGAACAGTCGCCGGGTAACACTACTAGATAGCCACGCCCCATAGCCCTGACCAAGTGACTGTAGGAGAACCCCGTAGCCAAAAGCATCCGTTCGGGTGCTCGCGGCCGCGGTGTTCTGCCTAAGTGCACTTCGTCGAGGACATCGGGGGTACGGCCGTCCACTAAAGTTTCCGACGAGCATTCGATCAACGGTCGGGAATCTTGTTGAATTGCCCGACTAAATATTGAAAAATATTTTCAATTTGAGACTAAAATGCCGGGTTTATAATGTTAGGCATGAAATTCGGAATATGTGATATTCTGAGTTTATGATGTCTAATGAATTTATATGGTTAGGCATGAAATCCGAAGTATGTGATATTTTGGGTTTATGATGTATAAGGTGGTTGCAGATTCCAATTGTTGTAGTATTCACTTTCTTTTCTGTGACCGTAAGTGTAATATGTGGTGTATCACCTGTTTCGTTGCTATACGTCAACGACAATTGGGATACGCATATTTACTTATGTTGATAACATATGATGTTATGTGTTGCTGTGATATGTTATATTGGATCGTCGTGTTTAAATAGCCGGGGGGTTTTGCGTGAGATGAGATTTTTTCATTTTCATTCATGTAAAAACTTGTATGTAATATTCTTTTATTAGGGCACTTCCGGATTGAGGATGATGTCACCGTTGATGTATATTATTTACTTTTCCGCATTAGAATAGACCCAAGCAGAAGAGCACAAGTAACCGGGTTCTAGAGTCTTGTGGGAGACCATCTCGAGGAGACGATTCCGGGTCTCCTAACTCTAGAATTGGTAGGGTTGCTTGCCTCTCTCGTAGGGGTCTAGGAATGTCGGTTTGGATATTCATCACGACCGTTGAATCCGTGTTTTTTACTGGCTTAATTTAAAACATGGACCTCTTAATATATCCAATATTTCATATGTTAAATTCTGCTACTATGTTCTGTGATGAGATTATATTACTGCCTGAGACGAATGCTTTGTATTATATATATGATATATAATAAATGTTGCTTATGTTTTTCATCCGCGCTAGTCCTGCCCCCGCTCTGCCGTTAGTTATCTAACCTAATGGTGGATGACGAGACCCCGTGGCGAATGCGGATGGCATAAGCGTACGTTGTTTTTTCGTTTCTTCTGTGATGCTTAAGAAGCATAAATGATGGGACTTCTTTAATGAGACTAATGAAAAAGGAAAGAAACCCAATGATGTTATGGAATCAAATTTTCAAAACTGGTAGCTCTAGTTCTTGCTTTGCATAGTTAAATTCCTTTAAGAATATCCCGCATCTCATTCGATGAGGAAAGAACCGAGATCTCTTCACCGGGAATGACCTCTTTAGCAAAAGCTAGAAAATGCTCCACCCACTCGGTTTATTTTGAAAAACTCGATTTTCAAATCGGAGCTTAAACCACTCCTTTTAAAATCACTCAATTCTACAACGATATCAAGTTCATTACGTAAAAGGTTTCCTTGAAAACCTATTGTAACCCTCCGTCATTTCAGATTAGTATTCATGCTATGTTTGTTGACCTTGTTAAGGCGTAGTGTGCGGTAGCTAACTAGTGCTTATCTTCCGCATATGATGCGATTGGATCAGGGTATTTCGTACGGCTTTGTTGACCTTGTTAAGGGTCGTACGGGTGGGTTTAATTCAATCATGAAATGACGGGTTGAACTTGGCTAGCACTTATGATTTGTTGACCTTGTTAAGGTTATAAGATGCTAGGGGCAAAATATTATTGGGAATTTCAAGTGTTGAAATTTGCAATGAGATTGCATACCTTCTATAAGATAGTTGGATCCCGATACCCACTGCGAGTAAGAGTTATACCTGGGAGAGTTTTGCACATTACAATTAGCCGATCAAGTAGGTATCTAGAAAGGTGTTAATGGGGTTACACCCCTGGGAAAATGAGGTTTATTTTAATTAGGTCTATGCGAAAGCACGGGAAACCTTCCTCAAACTACCGACACTGGCCTGGCTGAACGATTGGCGAACTTATAGAATGTAATTAATCCCGGCTCATCTTACCTTTTAGGGTTTGAAGGAACATTTGAAAAAAACTGTGGGAGCAATCCTGATTAGATAAGATAATAACCAATCTAATCTTGCAAGAGCATACGCTAAGTGTTTTCTTCTCTCTCTCCAGGTAGCGACCATGTCACGCCTTAATCAAGATAATAATATGGATGTATTGACCGAACCTGCTTGTTATACTGAGCTGGGGAACGTTGGTTCCGCTCTATCTTATAATTTTTATAAGTCTGAGCTGGAAATAGGGGAATATTCGGATTCCCACACGACCCAAATGAAGAATAAGCATGTTGATGCATCTTCTTCGGGTGTGTTCGTTTCCGAGAACTGTTTCTCAGTATGCTCTACGTCCTGGGTATTAGATACCGGATCAGGATCCCGCATATGTAATCTAATACATGGGCTTAAAAGAGGTAGAGAACTGGGACTGGGTGATAAGGATATAAGAGTAGGAAACGGTGCAATTGTTCCAGCCAAAGCAGTTGGCGATTATCACCTTGTATTACCAAGTGGTAATACATTGATTCTGAACCAATGTTATTACATACCGAACTTGATATGCAACATTATATCAGTCTCTTTATTAACTAAAGAAGGATATAATTTTGTATTGCAGAATAATGTTATGAACATCTTCCTGAATCAAAAATTGATTGGATTAGGCACGTTATGTAATGGCATATAAATTCTAAATCAAACTACAGTTCTCAACGTACAGAACAAACAAGAGGAAAAGTTCATAAATGAACGAATCTTTCTTATGGCATTGTAGACTAGGTCATATCAATGCCACACGGCTAGCTATGTTGCATAAAGATAGATATTTAAATCAGTTTGAATTTACATCATATGAAACTTGTCAGTCATGTCTCAAAGGTAAAATGACAAAAACTCCGTTTACTGGACACGGAAAAAGAGCTACTGAACTCTTGGAACTGATACATAGTGATGTATCCGGTCCCATCTCTACACATGCCAAGAATGGTTCCTCGTACTTCATTACATTCACCGATGATCTCTCAAGATTCGGGCATGTGTTCCTGTTGAAACACAAGTCTGAAACTTTTGAGAAATTCAAGGAATATAAATGCGAAGTCGAGAACCAAACGGGTAAAAGTATTAAAATCCTTCGATCTGATCGGAGAGGAGAATACTTAAGTACGGAGTTCCTGGAATATTTAAAAGAGAATGGGATTCTGTCTTAGCTTACTCCTCCATATACCCCACTGCATAACGGTGTATCGGAGCGGAGAAACCGCACCCTATTAAATATGGTGCGCTCTATGATGAGTAACACTGAGTTGCCTGTTTCCTTTTGGGGTTATGCGCTTGAGACAGTAGTATACCTATTGAATCAAATTCCAACCAAATCAGTGCCTACCACACCATATGAGATATGGAGCGGGAAGAGACCATGTCTTAAACGAGTTAAGATATAGGATTGTCCGGCCTATGTTGAGAAGCAAAATCCGGACAAGCTCGAGGCAAGGTCAGTTCTGTACAAGTTTGTAGGATATCCCAAGCATTCGCTAGGGTATATCTTCTACAACACTGAGGAACAAAGGGTGTTTTGTTTCTCGAAATGCCACCTTTTAAGAAAAGGAATTTCTTATGAAAGAAATTAGTGGTAATGTGGTAGAATTGGAAGAAGTTACAGCTATACAAACTACAGCTGAAGATTTGGTAGAACCGGAGGATTCAATAGTCTCCAACAAACCTCAGCCTCTCCGCCGATCTAGTAGGGTTCCTCATCCACCTGAGAGATACTACGGTTTTCTCAATGACAGTGGGAGCGAGGATTGCATCATGGAAGATGATGACCAATATAGTTTCGAGCAGGCCATCATGAGTGGGGACTCTGTGAAATGGCTGGATGCTATGCGATCTGAGATGGAATCCATATACACCAACAAAGTATGGACTTTGGTAGTTGCACCTGAAAGGGTAAAACCCATCGGGAGCAAGTGGATCTTGAGAAGATTCTTGGTGTAGATGGAAAAGTTGAGACTTTCAAAGCTAGACTTGTTGCAAAAGGTTTTCTTCAATATCCAGGTGTGGATTTTGATGAAACCTTTTCTCCAGTGGCTATGCTTAAGTCCATCCGGATCCTACTTGCCATTGTTGCATACCATTACTACGAAATCTGGCAGATCGAAGTCAAGACCGCTTTTCTAAATGGTGATTTAGAAGAAAGCGTGTACATCACACTGCCAGAGGGCTTCGTAGACAGTGGAAGCAGCGAAAAGGTGTTCAAGTTGCTTAAATCAATATACGGATTAAAGCAGGCATCGCGAAGTTGGAACATCTATTTTGATGTGGCCGTCAAAGAGTTTGTCTTCCTCTTATTGTACGTGGGTGACATACTCTTGATAGGAAATGGTGTTCCTATGCTGTACTCGGTCATACTCTTCTCATCACTATATTTCTCCATGAAGGATTTGGGTGATTCCTCTTACATCCTGGAGAGAAACACTGGACAACAGTGAAGAACATTCTTAAGTACTTGAGAAGCACTAAAGATATGTTCTTGGTGTATGGTAAAGGTGAACACCAAATGGAGTCCTTTACCGATTCGAGCTTCCAGAGTGATAAGGCCGACTGTAAGACAGACTCGGGTTTTGTCTTTACCCTCAATAGAGGGACGGTATGTTGAAAGAGTTACAAGCTAGATACCGTAGCAGACTCAACGACAAAAGGTGAATACATCGCTGCCAACGATGCTACCAAAGAGGTTTTCTGGGTATAAATGTTCATGAGAAGAACTTGGTTCCTACCATTGTGGTGACAATGGAGCTGTGGCTTTGGCCTAGGAACCCCGGTCCCATCAGTGATCCAGACATATTCTTAGGCAGTATCACCTGATCATGGAGATGGTTGATGTTCGGGTGATCGAGGTTAGGAGAGTTAAGACGAAGAAAAACACGGTGGATCCACTCACGAAGGCCTTATCCCCAGATACTATTTGAGAGCTTTTGGGATGCTAGGTATGAGATACTACAATAACTGGCCTTAGTGCAAGTGGGAGATTGTTAGTTATATGAATACACTAGAGGCCATTATTGTACATGATTGTATATTATAATGGATGCTTGGACATATATAGGGAGGACTTTCTTGCTCGACATGATAGTATGCTATCTGGTTACTCTTTATCTTAACATGTAGACTAGTATTGTGATACTGTCTTGCTCTCACATATTGGTAAAGCCCTTAGGATATAATTGACTAACATGATTATGATGCAGATCATACTAGTGAGGCCAGGGTAGTCCACAAGTACATCCTTTAATTGTTCCTAGTCGTGGGTGTATCGAGACGGGGCATCGATATTCCAGAGTAAACTAGCGTATACGTTTCTTTACCCATTTGATGGGCGATGGATGATCCCATATCCATTGGTGTTTGACATCAAAGATGGCATACGGGTGCTCAGTGGAGACTGGGTACACTGAACAGGACTCGCCGAGAACTCCTAGATGGTATTATACCTAACTTCAGATAGCAGTTCTCTGGTGACACCGGTACAGGTTAGTCTTTAGACCCGAGATCGTCATAAAGTCTTGTGTGATTACCACTGTGCTTCGATTTCCACCTTACCACGTTCAAGAGAGCGTGCAAAACGGTGGTTTTTGGGGACAGTCCCGAGTCACATGGAGGCAATGAGCGATAGGAGGGGATTCGTCTCTCCCGGTATTGGGGGTTGATATTGCGTTGTACTCGATCGGCCGTAACAGAAAGTCCCTGGCCATGGCTGATACTGAGATTTACCGGTAAGTGTTCTCAGTAGTTTTTCGACACGTTATGAGCCACACATCGGCACGACTTATCAATTTATTGGGGTCTGACGTTTACCACCACCAGACTAGATATGCGACATATCAGACGAAGAGACAGGACTGCACGGTAGTGTTACTTATTGGATTCACGGGAGTATGAAAAAGCTTGCTTGTTGATTTTCTGATCGCTCAATACCCGGGTAGCCGTTACGTCCAGCTAGTACCGCTGACGGCTTGTGGGTGACTGATATGATCATCACCTACCACCGGCGTATTGAAGAATTTTTAGAGTCCTACACAGATGTTTCCTAGCTCATGCGAAACGAAGTAGGGCATATATGTGATATTTGCGGGACCGAGATTGATACTTGTATGTGATAGAGTATTCTAATCTCACTATATTGGTTATATGTGATATAACCGTATTATTGAATCTAGTGTTGATTCAGTAATTTGTTATATGATATTAGTCGGTTATATGTGATATAGCCGGGTTATTAAATCAAGTGTTAATTTTATAATTTAATGTATAATTATATATTTGATATATTAATATGCATTAACTAATATTAGCTCACTTAAGAAAATGTTTTCTCAAAATACATTTAAATATATATGTGATATATATTAATGTATTTATTATGTGTCATGCTAGATGATACATTGGACTTAGGTGTATGAGACTCATACCATACGTAAGATAATGTGATGATTTAATTATTAAGGGAAAAACAAAATTAGGTGGAAATCATCATGGTTGAAGATGGCTGTAGAAGCTTATGGAAACCATTGACTTAGTCCACTAATTTTGTTTTACTCTAGATATTTATTAACCTAACCATTATTTTTAGCTATGGTTTAGTCTCTAATGAGTTATATATGATATTTTCTCACCCATGGTTGCTAGAGTTTAACACTTCTTCTTCTTCTTCATCTCCATTTTTTCTCTCTAGCTTTCTTGTGAGAACAAAAAGAAAAAGAGAAAAACATTTCTAAAGTGGGCAAAATTCGTACTTCACCAATTTATATCAAACTAGCCATTTAGTATAGGATGTTTCTTCACTAGTTCATTAATTAGTGAAGAGATAGCTTGAGTTAGAGATTCTTCAGCGTAGATCATTTTCGGCCTCGAAGATCTTTGAGCAAGCTCATTCTTTTCGCCTAGTGAAGCCTAAGGAGAGTCCGTGAGACCTCTACTTGGAGGAAAGGGACTACTACACGGAGCTTTAAAAGTGAAGGACCGGTCTACAAAGGTTGTATTCCTATATCACATAGAGTAAAATTGTTTACTTGCTTAATTAAACCCTAATTCTCTAGTTAGATCTAAGGTTCGGGTTTCTTAGCACACTAAAATTTTTGAAATTGCATGCTTGATGTCTTCCGAAACCTAGTAGTCGTGCTAAGGAACCCAGCATGATTGATACCTATTACCACATTAAGGGCGTAAGCTACATCCAGTCTGGTCCATAACATCGGATACATGATAGACCCAACTGCAGAACCATAGGGTATCACGTTCAAATCAGCCCTCTCCAAATCAGTCTTGGGAAACATCTCTTTGGAGAGAGTGATTCCTGAACAAGCGGGAAAATTACCACGCTTAGAATCTTACATGCTAAACCTCTTTAGTATGGTGTCTATGTAGCTGGATTGGGACAATCCCAACATCCTTTTAGATCTATATCTATAGATCTTTGTAACATTTCAGAAAAATAAAATATTATTTTTGGAATTTAAATAATTAAAATAATAAATTTTATGGATATTATAAAAAGTATGGAAATTGGTTTGAATGAAATAGTATGATTATATACTTATAGTTTGAAAAATATTTGGAAAATAATATGAATTAATTATTTTGAAAGTATTTATTTGATTTGGACATTTTATAAATTATTATACAATTATTTGTATACAAGTTTAATGCTAAACTTGATTAATATCTTACTAGTTATAGATTAACCCTATATATATATATATATATATATATATATATATATATATATATATATATATATATATATATATCATGACATGCAACATATCATGTTTGTAAACACTTATTCATATTTGCAACCATGGCATTATTAGCTTTTCTTTTAATTTGTTTTGTTTTAATTTGGGAAAAGAGAAAGAAAAGATTTTAAAAAAATTAGTAAGGACAAGGGAGCATGGTGAGAGGGAGGGAGAGAGAGAGTGAGAAAATTATACACACTTCTAGCGTTCCCTCATTCTCTTCATTATTTCCTCACCTCCTCATTTCTCTTCTTCATTTTTCTTCTCCTCCTCCTTCTCCTCTTCCTTCCACCTCACTACCACCCATGGCCACCCTCAAAACCACCACAAAACACCATACCACCTTCACAAAAATCATTCCTTACCTCACTACAAACCCCATAGTTGAATCAAGTTGGGATTTTGAGCACTTTGGGCCATCCGAGAATTTTCTTGAGTTGCTTCCAACAGGCATATCCTACAGTTTTAGTTAAGTATTTAGTTTTCCTAACCTCCTATAGTGATTTAGAGTTAAACTAATGTAGGTTAATGATCTTGAAAAATTCTAAGTTTAGGTTTAGGAGATGTTTAGAATTATAGAGGTGTATTTGTGGTTTAGTTAGTGACCACAACCTTTCTAGTGTTAGAATTCTGGACCAAACTAAGTGTAGAAACCCCAAAACATGAACTTGGAATTTACCGATATCGGGTTTTGCGGAAAATGTGATGAGATATTAGGATCTGCTATAACCCAGAGACTCTGAAAAATATTTAGCGAACACAGAGAGATGTGCAGGTGATTAGGAGCATACCCTAGAGACTCGAGCCCCCAACTCTCTCTTTAGGCCGCCAAAATATGCGTTCTGGCCACAAATTGCAGCCTGGCCATGAAGCATGTGTCTCGTTCTTGGACCATGGTTTCCTTATCAGATAATTAGACCTATCCTATATGCAAAATGTCCCAATTTCACCTGAGTCAAAATCTGGGAGTGTTTTTGTTGCTATTTTCGTTTTACGACTTTTGTTAACTTGAATTTTGGTATTTGAGTTTTGACTCGGTCGTTTAACGTTTGCACGTCAACGTCGAGAGTTATTTGGTTGTTTTTACATGCATGTGCTATAGGTTCTAACCTATGTGCACTTCGCGTGCCGTATCGATTTTCGTATTTGATTCATGTTTACGATATGACGTACGTTGAACTGTAGGTACCTTCGCGTGGACTTTCAGGACGATAAAGGAGAGCAATGCGCCATCGACTTCAGCTAAAGCAAGGATAAAAGGTTAGTAGATGTATATCTACGGGGAGAGTCGAGTGGATGGCGTATAGCACCCCCACAACCGTAGATTAGGATACTTATATATATATATATATATTTAAATGTCGGATATGGATATTTAGCAAATAGGGTTCTAGGAGGCTATAGGTTAGAATAAGCGTACTCGTAGGAAGGTATACCCTTCATCCTATTTCTTTTAGTTGTGAGCCTTTGGATTCATGTTGTCTCGCACACATACACGCACATACACTTGGTATGATATGTGTGTGTATGTATGTGTGTGTGTGTGTTGATGTATATATATATATATACATACATATACATGCAAGATGGGGATATGATTTATGGATATGATCGGACATGATGTCACGAGGTCATGATATATGATTTGAGACCGAAAAAACATGTTATGATATGAGATATTACTTTATCATTGGGCGATATACATATAACATGTGATGACATGTGACTAGATGAGATAATAGAATGTATGTGACCTTAGATCTGTACCCTTGATTATGATATCGTACGACGGAGTATACCATACGAGATATGATATATATGATGATTGGCCCATATTCTTGATTCAAGGACATTGTACGATGGATGATATCATACGAGATATGATATATATGATCATTGACCCGTATTCTTGATTTGAGGATATCGTACGACGGATGATATCGTACGAGATATGATATATATAATGATTGACCCATATTCTTGACTCGAGGATATCGTACGACGGATTATACAGTACGAGATACGATATATATATATATATATATATATGATTGATCCGCACTCTTGACTTGAGGATGTTGTACGAAGAACTATACTGTACGTGATATTATGAGGCTGGATCGCCGACTGATAGACGTATCGACTCGGAAATGTTATAGTTTTCTAATCTCTTTCGACTCGGGATTAGTTTAGCCTTTTAATCACTTAAGTAGATATTAAAATATAACTAGAGCCATACCTATTTTCAAAACTAACGAATCGTATCCATTTTCAAAAGACAAACCCGAGGCACGCTACGGATATTTAAAGGTATCTTTTTTTCTCAAAAACGCAGTAGCCCCTACTTTTCTAAAAACAACGATTCGTGCTATTTTAAATACTATAACTGTATGGCTCGTATAAGAATATATATTTTATACTGTTGTGTTTACTGCTTACTTTTCTGCTATGCTCATATTCTTCTCTTTGCATTTTATATAGATGTTCTTTTTATTATCTTATATGACATCGTCTGCTAGGACACATGCACCATTACCGATGATGCGCATGTTGCACGTACACTTACTTGTCGGCTCACACACATCATCATCGGTAATTGCCATACCACGTACACATTAAAAATCGCTACTTCGTCATATAACCTGATAACTTGTAGCTTAATAGTATTGCTTAGCCTTCATGATCTCACATGCTAGTTTAGATATTTCATTTCTTATTTAGATGACACATTCATTTAGATATACATTCTAGTCATGCACTGTAGATTGGCTTTGTGCCGATATTCATTGTTTCATTATTGGCTCATGATTATGAGATTTCGGTTTTCATGAGATTTCTAAATTTGGGAAACCGCATGTGAATTTTGAAAACTTATGATCTTTTTAAAAGAAAATTACGGTTTTCCTTGATATGATGTGTGGCGTCCACCATGAGTTTTCTCGGTTCTTGAGCTATATGTATTAATCGGCTATTCGAGGAGAGAGGAGGCACCGTCTGCGGGTACATGGTGGACCCGGTGCGGTTCCCCGAGGCAAGAAGATTGAATAGTGAGACGTTGAGCCCGGCAGGGGAGCACTACCGACCGGTGATAGTTTGGCTCGGCGGATATCCGGAGGATACCAACCGGAGTCATGAGATTAGATGGATACGGGGCCATGTTGGGTTCCCTAGGGTCGCCGCGGGGTTTCGGGAGGCATCGACTATACCGTTTTTTAAAAAATGGCGCGCTAAAGAACCCTAACCTAGAATCATAACTAGAGAATTAGACGAAACTATGAATGTAAACATCTTTACATATAAGTGAATAATGAATACAACCTTTGTAGTCCGGTCCTTCACTTCAATAGCTCTATGTAGTAGTCCCTTCGCTCCAAGTAGTGAACTGCCGGACTCTAGAAAGGCACCACAAGATGAAAGGAACAAGCTTGCTTGAAGTCTTCAAGGCCGAAGATGATTTATATCGAGGAGACAATAACTCAAGCTACCTCTTCACTAATTATGAAACAAACAACCTAAACTAAATGGCTAATCTAGTGTAGGTTGATGAAGTAGGAATTTTTCTCACTTTAGAAATATTTTTCTCACTAATTTTCTTCACCTCCTAAATTGCTAGAGAGCTAAAGAAAGGAGATGAAGAAAAGCAATCATAGAGTGAAGCAAGTGTAGAATGGCAACCATGGGTGAGAAATATCTCATATAACTCATGTAGAGACATAACCATGGTTTAAGATAATGGTTGAGTTAATAAATATCTAATGTAAAACAAAATTAGTGGACTAATGCAGTGGTCACTACAAGCTTCTCCAAGCTTCTAACCATGTGAATAATTTCCAACTAATTTTGATTTACTTTAAATAAATAAAACCCATCAGTATGATAAGCATGGTGTGAGTCTCATACACCCATGTCTCATGTATCATCTAGCATGACACACAAAAGAGTGTACATTAATATATATCACATATATACGAAATGCACAGGCGAGAAAAAGAATTCTTAAGTGGGCTAATATTAGTTAATGTAAATTAATATATCAAATATATAATTATTCATTAAATTATTAAATCAACACTTCATTTAATAATCCGAATATATCACATATAACCGACTAATATCATATGTATCATCTTATCAAATCAATACTTGATCCGATAACCCGGCTATATCATATATAACCGATCGATATCATATATCACGAGAATAGAATGTGGTATCACATACGCGCATTAATCTCGGTCCCGCACATATCACATGTATGCTCCTACTTCATTTCGCTTGAGCCAGAAAATCTCTGTGTAGGACTCTAAAGACTTGTCAATACGCCGGCAGTAGGTGGTGATCATATCAGCCACCTACAAGCCGTCAGCGGTACTAGCTGGAAGTAACGGCTACCCGGGTATTGAGCGATCAGAAGATCAACAAGGAAGCCTGCTCATACTTCTGAGAATCTAATAAGTAACACTACCGTACAGTCCGGTCTCTTCGTCTGATATGTCGTATATCTCAGCCTGGGGGTAGTAAACGTCATACCCCAATACCCTGATAAGTAATGCCAATGTGAGGCCCATAACGGTTCGAGAAACTACTGATAACACTTACCAGTAGATCTCAGCAACCCTGACCAGGGATTTCCTGTTATGGCCAATCAAGCATAGCACAACATCAACCCCCAATACCGGGAGAGACGAAATCCCTTCCTATCACTCATTGCCTCCATGTGACTCGGGACTGTACCTAAAAACCACCATTTTGCATAATCTCTTGAATGTGGTAAGGTGGAAATCAAAGCACAGTGGGAATCACACAAGACTCTATGACAATCTCGGGTCGACAGACTAACCTATACCAGTGTCACCAGAAAACCGCTATCTGACGATAGGTATAATACCATCTAGGAGTTCTCGGCGAGTCTGTTCAGTGTACCCAGTATCCACTGAGCACCCGTATACCTTCTCTGATATCAAACACCAATAGATGTGGGATCATCCATCGCCCATCATATGGGTCAAGAAGCGCATACGCTAGTCTACTCTGGAATATCGATGCCCCGTCTCGATACTCCCACGACTAGGAACAATTGAAGGATGTACTTACCAACTACCTCTGCTCCACTAGTATGATCTGTATCATAATCCTAGTAGTCAAGTACTCATCCTAAGGGCTTTATCAACATGTAATAGAGAGACAATAAGTGTACATGTTAAGATAAAGAGCAACCAGATAGCATACTATCATGTCGAGCAAGAAAGTCCTCCCTATATATGTCCAAGCATCCACTATAATATACATCACATGTATAATAATGGCCTATAGGGCATACATATAACTAACAATCTCCCACTTGCACTAAGGCCATTTGTTGTAGTATCTCATACTCAACGCCCCATAAAATTCTCTCTAGGGAAAGGCCTCTGTAAGTGGATCCGCCGTATTATCCTTCGTTTCAACTCTCCTTACCTTGATCCCTTGGAGATCAAGCATCTCCTTGATCAGGTGATACTGTCCTCAGAATATATCTGGATCGCTGATAGGACCGGCGTTCCTAGGCTAAAGCCACAACTCCATTGTTGTCACAATAAAAGTTATTGGACGCTCAATGGTAGGAACCATGTTTATCTCAAGAACAAGAATTATCCAGACATCCACTTTGGTAGCATCGTTGGTAGTGATGTATTAAGCCTTTATCGTCTAGTTTGCCACGGTATATAGCTTGGAACTCTTCCAACATACCGTCCCTCTACTGAGGGTAAAGACAAAGCATGTGACTGACTTTCAGTCGACCTTATCACTCTGGAAACTCGAATTGGTAAAGGACTCCGACTGGAGTTCACCGTTACCAAACACCAAGAACATTTCTTCAGTGCTTCTAAAGTACTTAAGATGTCCTTAACAGCTGTCCAATGATTCTCCCAAGATCCGATTGATTCCTGATCACTACTCCTAATGAGTTAGCTACATCTGGTCTGGTACATAACATCGCATATATGATAGAGCCTACTGCCGAAGCATAAGGTATCCTTTGTACGCGAGCTCTCTCCAAATCAGTCTCGGGAGACATCTTTTTGGAGAGAGTGATTCACGAGTAAGTGGGCGAACCACCACGCTTAGAATCTTCCATACTAAACCCCTTTAGTATGGTGTTAATGTACCTGGATTTGGGACACTCCCAACATCCACTTAGATATATCACCATAGATCATAATCCACAAGATGTAGTAGGTATCATCCAGATCTTCCATGGAGAATCCTCGTGATAAGAGGAGCTTGACCGAGTGTAGCATAGGAAACCATTTTCTATCAAGAGTATATCATCTACGTACATTACGATGAAGACAACCTTACTCTCTACAACCTTCTTGTATATACAAAGTTCATCTACCTTTTTGATGAATTCAAACTCTTTGACTGCCATATCAAAACAGATATTCCAACTCCACGATGTGTGCTTTAATCCTGATGGACTTAAGCATAGCCACTGGAGAAAAGGTTTCATCATAAACCACACCTGGTTATTGACGAAAACCTTTTACTACAAGTCTAGCTTTGAAAGTCTTAACTTTTCCATTTACACCAAGAATCTCCTCAAGATCTATTTTCTCCCGATGGGTATTACCCCTTCAGGTGCAACATTCAAAGTCATACTTTGTTGGTGTACATGGATTCTATCTCTGATTGCATAACATCAAGCCTTTTCACAGAGTCCCTACTCGTGATAGCCTGCCTGAACTTGGTTGGGTCATCATCTACCATGATGCAATCGTCGCTCCCACTGTGATCGAGAAAACTGTAGTATCTCTCAGGGGGATGAGGAACCCTACCAGATTCGCGGAGAGGCTGAGGCTCGTTGGAGACTATTGAATCCTTTGGTTTCACCAAATCATCAGCTGTTAGTTTGTCTAGCTGGAACTTCTTCCAGTTCTACCTCATGACCACTAATTTCTTCATAAAAAATTCCTTTTTTAAAAGGTGGCATACTGAGAAACAAAACACCTTTTGCTTCTCAGTATGGTAGGAGATATGCCCTCACATATGTTTGGGATATCCAACAAACTTATACAGAACCGACCTTGCCTCGAGCTTGTCCGGATTTTGTTTATCAACATAGGTCGGACAACCCCATATCTTAACTCGTTTAAGACATGGTCTCTTCCCATACCATATCGCATATGGAGTGGTAGGTAAAGATTTGGATGGAACCTCATTCAACAGGTATGCAGCTTCTCAAGTGCATAACTCCAAAAAGGAAACTGGTAACTCAGTAGTACTCATCATAGAGCGCACCATATCTCATAGGGCGCGATACCTCTGCCCCAATACACCGTTGTGCTATGGTGTACACGAAGGAGGAAGCTGAGAGAGAATCACATTCTCTTTTTAAATAATCCAGGAACTCCGTGCCCAAGTATTCCCTTCTCCGATCACATCGAAGGACTTAATACTTTTACCCCTCTGGTTCTCAACTTCAAGCTTATATTCCTTGAATTTCTCAAAAGTTTCAGACTTGTGTTTCAATAGGAACATATGTCCAAATCTTGAGAGATGGTCAGTGAATATAATGAAGTACGAGGAACCAGCCCTGGCATTTGTAGACATAGGACCGAATACATCATCATGTATCCGTCCCAAGAGTTCAGTAACTCTTACTCTGTTTCCAGTAAACGGAGTATTGGTCATTTTACCTTTGAGACAAAACTGGAAAGTATTCATAAGATGAAAATTCGAACAGACTCTAATATTCATCCTTAATGTAACTTAGCTAGTCGTGCCTCATTGATATGACCTAGTCTACAATACCAAAAGAAGGATTCGTTCATTTCTGAACTTCTCCTCTTGTATGTGTTCTACATACTTTGAACTGTGGTTTGATTTAGAACGTATATGCCATTGCATAACGTGCCTGATCCAATCAACTCTTGATTAAGGAAAATGTTCACAACATTATCCTCCAATACAGAATTATATCCTTCTTTAACTTAATAAAGAAACTGATGTAATGTTGTATATCAGGTTCGGCATTTAAAAACATTTGTTCAGAATCAATGTATTAATATAAGGTGATATTTGCCAACCGATTTGGCTGCAACAATTGCACCATTCTCTAACACTTAGAGACATATCACCTAATCCCAGTTCTCTACCTTTCTGTAGCCCATGTAACAGATTACATATGTGGGATCCTTTTCCGTTATCTCATACCTACGACGTAGAGGATACTGGAAAACAGTTCGTGGTAATGAACACATCCGAAAAATATGCATCAACATGCTTATTCCTCGATTGGGTAGCGTAGAAATCCGGATATTCCCCTATTTCCTGCTCGGACTTATAGCGATTATAAGATAGAGCGGAACCAACGTTCCCCAGCTCAGTATAACAAGCTGGTTCAGTCAATACATCCATATTATTATCTTGATTAAGGCGTGACATGTGTTAGTTATATGTATGCCCTAGAGGCCATTACTGTACATGGGGTGTATATTGTAGTGGATACTTGGACATATATAGGGAGGACTTTCTTGCTCGACATGATAGTATGCTATCTGGTTGCATTTTATCTTAACATGTTGACTTATATAGGTGATGCTATCTTGCTCTCACATGTTGATAAAGCCTTTAGGATGTGTACTTGACTACCAGGACTATGATGGAGATCATACTAGTGGGGCCAAGGGTAGTCCACAAGTACATCCTATAATTTTTCCTGGTCGTGGGAGTATCGAGACAGGGCATCGATACTCCAGAGTAGACTAGCGTATGCGCTTCTTAACCCATATGATGGGTGATGGATGATCCCACATCCATTGGTGTTCGATATCAAAGAAGGTATACGGGTGCTCAGTGGAGACTGGGTACACTGGACGGACTCGCCAAGAACTCCTAAATGGTATTATACCTATCGTCAAATAGCAGTTCTCTGGTGACACTGGTACAGGTTAGTCTGTCGACCCGAGATCGTCATAGAGTCTTGTGTGATTCCCACTGTGCTTTGATTTCAACCATACCACGGTTAATAGATCGTGCAAAAAGGTGGTTTTTGGGTACATTCCCGAGTCACATGGAGGAAATGAGCGATACGAGGGATTCGTCTCTCCCGGTATTGGGAGTTGATGTTGCGCTATGCTCGATTGGCCATATTATGAAATCCCTGGCCATGGTTGCTGAGATTTACCGGTAAGTGTTATCAGTAGTTTCTCGAACCGTTATCGACCTTGCATCGGCATGACTTATCAGGCTATTACGGTCTGACGTTATACTACCCCAGGCTGTGATATGCGACATATCTGACGAAGAGACCGGACTGTACGGTAGTGTTACTGATTGGATTCGCAGGAGTACGAGCAAGCTTGCTTGTAGATCTTCTGATCGCTCAATACCCGGGTGGCCGTTACGTTTAGCAGACCGCTTGCAGTTTGTGGGTGTTTGATATGATCATCACCTACTGCCGGCGTATTGACGAGTCTTTAGAGTCCTACACAGAGATTTCCTGGTTTATGAGAAATGAAGTAGGAGTACATATGTGATATGTGCGGGACCGAGATTAATGCGTTAATGCGATACCGCATTCTATTCTCGCGATATGTGATATCGGACGGTTGTATGTGATATAACCGGGTTATCGGATCAAGTGTTGATTTGATGGATGTTACATTTGATATTAGTCGGTTGTATATGATATAGCCGGATTATTAAATCAAGTGTTGATTTAATAATTTAATGTATAATTATATATTTGATATATTATCTTACATTAACTAATATTAGCTCACTTAAGATTTCTTTTCTCACTTGTGTACACTTAGTATATATGTGATGTATATTAATGTACATTATTTTGTACCATGCTTGATACCACATGCTTCTTGGGTGTATGAGACTCACACCATGCTTGAAATAATATAGGGTTTTATTTATTTAAAGTTAATCAAAATTAGTGGGATTAAATCACATGGTTGAAGCTTGTAGAACCTTGTGAAACCATTGACCAAGTCCACTAAGTTTGTTTTACTTGTAAATATTTATTAACCTAACCATTATTAACTAACCATGGTTTATTCTCTATATAAGTTAGTGTATGACACTAACTCACTCATGGTTTTCTATTCTCACCTTATGAGTTTCATTTGTTCATCACTTCATCTTCTTCTTGATGAGAGAAAAGGCTTGCTAGCTTTTTCTAAGGTGAGAAAATATTGTGAGAAAAAGAAAACTAAAGAGAGCCCATTTTCTATTTCATCATTCTCTACTATTAGCCATTTAGTTTAGGGTGTTTGCTTCACTAAACCCTAATTTAGTGAATAGGTAGTATGAGCTTGAGTCTCCTCGACGTAGATCATCTTCGGCCTCGAAGACTTCGAGCAAGTTTGCATCTTTCACCTTGTGGAGCCTCTCAAGAGTTCGGGAGATCATACTTGCAGTGAAGGGACATCTACACGGAGCATTTGAAGTGAAGGATCGGTCTACAAAGGTTGTATTCCTCATTCACTTAGTATGTAAAGTTGTTTACATTTCTTATTGTTTATATCTCTAGTTAAGATTCTAGGGTTAGAGTTATTTAGAACGGCAAATTTTTGAAAATGGCATGGACGGTGCCTCCCGAAACCTTATTGCCGTGCTAAGTAACCTTACAGTGGTATCAGAGCCATGCTAGAGATTTAAACGATGTTTGTTAGATTACGAAACCGAAACAACTCCGAAACTTGAAACAATATCACCTAGTTTCTGTCGAATTTTTAAAGGGCTAAATTTTTTTTAAACAACTACAGAATGTTGTATGAGATATAACATGAACACTATGAAAACTTGAGGCATTTCCACCCAAAATTAGCCGTCCACATACCCTCTATAACCGGCGAGATCGGTCCAATATGCTCCTCTGGGCTTCAAATTTTCATGGGGTTCCAGTCTCTAGGTTTTGGGGTTTCAGGTGTTGTCTGTTTTTGCTAAATTTGCATGTGATGTTAACTTTCTGCAAAGACAACTCGGAGTGTTTCGCAGTCATAATTCTAACATGTATTCGGGTTATTTAGACGATGTTAAAAAGTTTGAACGGATATTAATAACCCAATTTTTCCCCGCTGGAAATTTTCCAAGTGTTGGATTTTTTCCAAGTTCAAAATTTTCAGAAAATCATGCAAGCGATTCTGTGAACACTCTAGAAGAACGATACACAAACTCGACTTTTTGGACCGCGGAACCACGGTGATACCCTAGGGTTTTCCATGGTTCTGTGGCGACATGAGTGAGGCATGGGTCGGCCCTTCTACGAATAGTTCATAGGAGCTGTGGCAGTTTCTGGGTACTTTTTGAACTCCGCTCAAGTGTTGAGCTTGTTAGGAAAGTTTGGGTGTTTGAGTATTCGATCGAAAAGTTTAATTTCGTCTAGCTATCTGTGATTGTGATACAATATTTGGAATCCACAAATAATTATGAGATAACTAGTTTGAATTTTATAAATCTGGCAGTTTAGTCTCATTTGATCGGTTGCCACGGGATTTTGATGTTGATCAAAAGTCCGTCGCAACTACGTAGTGTACATGAATACTCGCTAGGTAACCATACTAGATAGCCAAGCCCCATAGCCCCGACCAAGTGACTGTAGGAGAACCCCGTCGCCAAAAGAATCCGTTCGGGTGCTCGCGGCTGCGGTGTTCCGCCATAGTGCACTTCGTCGACGGCATCGGGGGTGCGGCCGTCTACTAAAGTTTCCGACGAGCATTCGATTAAGTTATCGGGAATCTTGTTGAATTACCCGACAGGTTATTGAAAAGTGTTTTCAATATCGAGACTAAAATAAGGGGTTTATAATTGTTAGGCATGTGATGTTTAAGGAATTCATTTGGTTGGGCATGAAATCCAAAGTATGTGATATATTGGGTTTATGATATCTAAGGTGGTTGCGGATTCCAACTGTTGTAGTTTTTCACTTTCTTTTCTGCGAACGTAAGTGTAATATGTGGTGTATCGCCGGTTTCATTGCTACATGTCAACGACAATTGGGATACGCATATTTACTTACGTTGATGACATGTGATGTTATGTGTTGCTGTGATATGTTATATTGGATCGTCGTGTTTTGAATAGCCGGGTTTTTTTTTATGTGAGATGAGAGTTTTTCATATTCATTCATGTAAAAACTTGTATGTAATATTCTTTTATTGGGGCACTTACGGGTTAAGGATGATGTCACCATTGATGTATGTTATTTACTTTTCCGCATTAGGATAGACCCAAGGAGGAAAGCACAAGTAATCGGGTTCTAGGGTCCAGTGGGAGACCATCTTGAGGAGTCGAGACCAGATCTCCTAACTCTAGAATTGGGAGGGTTGCTTGCCGCTCTCGTAGGGGTCTAGGGATGTGGGTTTGGCTATTCATCGCGATCGTGGAATCCGTGTTTTATACAGGCTTAATTTAAAACACAGAATTCCTAGTATATCCAATATTTCATATGTGATTCTTCTGCTGCTGATATTCTGTGATGTGATTACTTGATATTCTGAGACGAATGCCTATATTATATATATGATATATAATAACTATTGATGTTTTCGTTTCTTCTGTGATGCTTGTGAAGCATAATTTGATACGACTTCATTAATGAGATTAATGAAAGAAAAAGAAACCTAAAGATGTTGTAGAAACTTGTTTTAAAAACTGGTAGCTCTAGTTCTTACTTTGCATAGAAGTATTCCTTGTAGAATATCCAGCACCTTATTCGATAAAGAAAGAGCCGAGATCCCTTCACCGGGAGTGACTTCTTTAGCGAAACTAGCAGATGCTACAACCCACTCGGTTTGTCTTTTGATTGCTTCTATAGTTTTTGCTTTGCATAGTGATATTTATGAAATATCCTATACCTTATTCGATAAGGAAAGAGCCGAGATCCCTTCACCGGGAGTGACCTCTTTAGCAAAACTAGTAAAAGCCTCAAAAACACTCCTTTGCAAAATCACTCGATTATATAACGATATCAAGTTCAGTACGCTTATGGTTTTCTTAAAAACCTGCGTAGCCCTCCGTCATTTCAGATAAGTACTACTTAATATTCGTGCTATGGTAGTTTGGCCACCGTTAAGACGTAGTGTGTGGTAGCTGATTAGTGCTTATCTGCATAAGCATATGATGCGATTGGATTAGGGTATTCGTACGGCGTAGTTTGGCCTCCATCAAGGGTCGTGCGGGTGGGTTTAATTCAATCAGGAAATGACGGGTTGAACTTGACTAGCGCCCTATGGGTAGTTTGGCCTCCGTCTAGGTCATAGGACGCTAGGGGTAAAAACTAGTATCGGGAATTTCAAGTGTTGAAATTTGCAATGAGATTGCATACCTTCTATAAGATAGTTGGATTCCGATACCCACTACGAGTAAGAGTTACTCCTGGGAGAGTTTTACACATTATAATTAGCCGATCAAATAGGCGTCTAGAAAGGTGTTAACAGGGTTACACCCCTGGGAAAACGAAGTTTATTTTAATTAGGTCCGTGCGAAAGCACGGGGAACCTCCCTCAAAGTACCGACACTGGCCTGGCCGAAAGATTGGCGACCTTGTAGGGTGTAATTAATCCCGGCTAGTCTTACCTTTTAGGGTTTGAAGGAAGATTTGACTAAACAGTGGGAGCCATCCTGATTAGATAAAATAATAACCAATCTGATCTTGCAAGAGCACACGCAGAGTGTTTTCTTCTCTCTCTCTCTCTCTCTCTCTCTCTCCTGGTAGCGACTATGTCACGCTTTAATCAAGATAATAATATGGATGCATTGACTGAACCTGCTTATTATACAGTGCTGGGGAACGTTGGTTCCGCTCTATCTTATAACTGTTATAAGTCTGAGCAGGAAATAGGGGAATATCCGGATTTCCACACGACCCAATCGAAGAAAATGCATGTTGATGCATCTTCTTCGGGTGTGTTCATTACCGAGAACTATTTCTCAGTATCCTCTACGTCCAGGGTATGTGATACCGGATCAGGATCCCGCATATGTAATATGTTACATGGGCAACAGATAGGTAGAGAACTGGGAATGGGTGATATGTCTCTAAGTGTTAAAGAATGGTGCAAGAGTTGCAGCAAAACCAGTTGGCAAATATCACCTTGTATTAATACATTGATTCTGAACAAATGTTATTAGATACCGAACCTGATATACAACATTACATCAGATTCTTTATTAAGTTAAAGAAGGATATAATTCTGTATAGGAGGATAATGTTGTGAACATTTTCCTGAATCAAGAGTTGATTCGATCAGGCACGTTATATAATAGCATATACGTTCTAAATCAAACTACAGTTCAAAGTATTTAGAACACACACAAGAGGAATAGTTCAGAAATGAACGAATCCTTCTTGTGGTATTGTAGACTGGGTCATATCTATGCTACACGACCAGCTAAGTTACATAAAAATGAATATGAGAATATGTTCGAACTTTCATCTTATGATACTTGCCAGTCTTGTCTCAAAGGTAAAATGACCAATACTCCGTTTACTCGAAACAGAGAAAGAGTTACTGAACTCTTGGGACACATACATGATGATGTATAAGGTCCTATGTCTACAAATGCCAACGCTGGTTTTTTGTACTTCACTATATTCACCGATCTTCTCTTAGGATTCGGGCATATGTTCCTGTTGAAACACAAGTCTGAAACTTTTGAGAAATTCAAGGAATATAAGCTTGAAGTTGAGAACCAAACGGGTAGAAGTATTAAATTCCTTCGATGGGATCGAGGAAGCGAATACTTGGGCATGGAGTTCCTGGAATTTCTTAAAGGAGAATGTGATTCTCTCTCTGCTTACTCACCACAGCACAATGGTGTATCGGGGCGGAGGTATAGCACCCTATGAGATATGGTGAGCTCTATGATGAGTATTGTTGAGTTACCTGTTTCCTTTTGGGTGTTATGCACTTGAGAAGTTGCATAGCTATTGAATGGGGTTCCGTCCAAATCAGTGCCTACCACTACATATGAGATATGAAATGGGAAGAGACCATGTCTTAAACAAGTTAAGATATGGGGTGGTCCGGGCTATGTTGAAAAGCAAAATCCGGACAAACTCGAGGCAAGGTCGGTTCTGTATAAGTTTGTTAGGATATCCCAAACATTTGCGAAGGAATATCTTCTACCACACTGAGGAGCAAAAGGTGTTTTGTTTATCAGCATGCCACCTTTTTAGAAAAGGAATTTCTTATGAAGAAATTTGTGGTCATGAGGTAGAACGGGAAGGAGTTCCAGCTAGACAAACTAACAGCTAATGATTTGGTGAAACCAAAGGATTCAATAGTCTCCAACGAACCTCAGCCTCTCCGCGAATCTGGTAGGGTTCCTCATCCACTTGAGAGATACTACGGTCTTCTCGGTGACAGTGGGAGCGAGGATTGCATCATGAGATGATGGCCCAACTAGGTTCAGGAAGGCCATCACGAGTGGGGACTCTGTGGAGTGGCTGGATGCTATGCGATCAAAGATGGAATCCGTGTACACCAACAAAGTATGACTTTGTATGTTGCACCTGAAGGGGTAAACCCATTGGGAGCAAATGGATCTTGAGAAGATTCTTGGTGTAAATGGAAAAGTTGAGACTTTCAAAGCTAGGCTTAATTCCATCAGGATCAATGCGCGCATCGTGGAGTAGG
This sequence comes from Agapanthus africanus, assembly GCA_030015575.1. Taxonomy (NCBI): domain Eukaryota; kingdom Viridiplantae; phylum Streptophyta; class Magnoliopsida; order Asparagales; family Amaryllidaceae; genus Agapanthus; species Agapanthus africanus. Next base: position 572,432,336 of record CM057344.1, read on the forward strand.
AATATCTGTTTTGATGTGGCAGTTAAAGAGTTTGACTTCATCAAAAAGGTATATGAACCTTATATATACAAGAAGGTTGTAGAGAGTAAGGTTGTCTTCCATGTATTGTACGTAGATAACATACTCTTGATAGGAAATGGTTTCCTATGATACACTCAGTCAAGCTCCTCTTATCACGAGGATTCTCCATGGAAGATCTGGATGATACCTACTACATCTTGTGGATAATGATCTATGATGATAGATCTAAGTGGATGTTGGGATTGTCCCAAATCCAGGTACATTAACACCATACTAAAGGGGTTTAGTATGGAGGATTATAAGCATGCTGGTTCGCCCACTTACTCATGGATCACTCTCTCCAAAAAGATGTCTCCTGAGACTGATTTGGAGAGAGCTCCCACGCAAGGGATACCCTATGCTTCGGCAGTAGGCTCTATCATGCATACAATGTTATGTACTAGACCAGATGTAGATGACTCACTAGATGTAGTGATCAGGAATCGATCGGATCTTGGGAGAATCGCTGGAAAGCTGTGGAGGACATTCTTAAGTACTTGAGAAAGACTAAATGAATGTTCTTGGTTCGAGCTTCCAGAGTGATAAGGACGACTGAAAGTCAGTCATAGGAATTGTCTTTGCCCTTGGTGGAGGGACTGTATGTTGGAAGAGTTCCAAGCTAGATACCGAGACATACTAGACGATAAAGGCTGAATACATTACTACCAATGATGCTGCCAAAGTGGCTGTCTGGGCATTTCTTGTTCATGAGATGAACATGGTTCCTACCATTGAGCGTCCAATAATTGTTATTGTGAAAACAATGGAGTTGTGGTTTTGGCCTAGGAACGCCGGTCCCATCAACGATCCAGACATATTCTGAGGCAAGTATCACCTGATCAGGGAGATGGTCGATCTCCAAGGGATCAAGGTAAGGAGAGTATTTTTTAAGGTTAACACGGCGGATCCACTCACCAAGGCCTACTTTCCCAAATACTATTTGAGAGATTTTGGGATGGTTCAGTATGGGATACTACAACCACTGCTAAATTGTTGGGTATTGGATACTACAACAGATGGCCTTAGTGCAAGTGGGAGATTGTTAGTTATATGTATGCCCTAGAGGCCATTATTGTACATGGGATGTATATTGTAGTGGATGCTTGGACATATATAGGGAGGACTTTCTTTCTCGACATGATAGTATGCTATCTGGTTGCACTTTATCTTAACATGTTGACTTGTATAGGTGATGTTGTCTTGCTCTCACATGTTGATAAAGCCCTTAGGATGTGTACTTGACTACTAAGACTATGATGGAGATCATACTAGTGGGGCCAAGGGTAGTCCACAAGTACACCCTATAATTGTTCCTAGTCATGGGAGTATCGAGACAGGGCATCGATACTCCAGAGTAGACTAGCGTATGCGCTTCTTGACCCATATGATGAGCGATGGATGATCCCACATCCATTGGTGTTTGACATCAGAGAAGGTGTACGGGTGCTCAGTGGAGACTGGGTACACTGGACGGACTCATCGAGAACACCTAGATGGTATTATACCTATCATCAGATAGCAGTTCTCTGGTGACACTGGTACAGGTTAGTCTGTCGACCCAAGATCGTCATAGAGTCTTGTGTGATTCCTACTGTGCTTTGATTTCAACCATACCACGGTCAATAGAGCATGCAAAAAGGTGGTTTTTGGGTACAGTCCCGAGTCACATGGAAGCAATGAGCGATAGGAGGGGATTCGTTTCTCCCGGTATTGGGAGTTGATGTTGCGCTATGCTCGATTGGCCATAACATGAAATCCCTGGCAGGGTTACTGAGATTTACTGGTAAGTGTTATCAGTAGTTTCTTAAACCGTTATGGACCTTGCATCGGCATGACTTATCAGGCTATTGAGGTCTGACGTTATACCACCCCCAGGCTGTGATATGCAACATATCTGACGAAGAGACCGGACTGTACGGTATTGTTACTGATTGGATTCGCAGGAGTACGAGCAGGCTTGCTTGTAGATCTTCTGATCGCTCAATACTCGGGTGGCCTTTATCTTTAGCAGACCGCTTGCGGCTTGTGGGTGTTTGATATGATCACCACCTACTGCCGGCGTATTGACGATTCTTTAGAGTCCTACACATAGGTTTCATGGTTCATGTGAAACGAAGTAGGAGCACATATGTGATATGTGCGGGACCGAGATTAATGCGTGTATGCGATACCGCATTCTATTCTCGTGATATGTGATATCGGTCGGTTGTATGTAATATAGCCGGGTTATCGGATCTAGTGTTGATTCGATAAATTTTACATTTGATATTAGTCAGCTGTATATGATAGAGCCGGATTATTAAATCAAGTGTTGATTTAATAATTTAATATATAATTATATATTTAATGTATTATCTTACATTAACTAATATTAGCTCACTTAAGATTTCTTTTCTCACTTGTGTACACTTAGTATATATGTGATATATATTAATGTACATTATTTTGTGTCATGATTAATGCCACATGCTTCTTGGGTGTATGAGACTCACACCATGCTTGAAATAATGTAGGGTTTTATTTATTTAAAGTTAATCAAAATTAGTGGGATTAAGTCACATGGTTGAAACTTGTAGAAGCTTGTGGAACCATTGACCAAGTCCTCTAAGTTTGTTTTACTTGTAGATATTTATTAATTTAACCATTATTAACTAGCCACGGTTTATTCTCTCCATGAGTTAGTGTATGACACTAACTCACCCATGCTTTGCTATTCTCACCTCATGAGTTTCATTTGTTCACCACTTCATCTTCTTCTTGATGAGAGAAAAGGCTTGCTAGCTTTTTCTAAGGTAAGAAAATATTGTGAGAAAAAGAAAACTAAAGAGAGCCAATTTCCTATTTCATCATCCTCTACTATTAGCCGTCTAGTTTAGAGTGTTTACTTCACTAAACCCTAATTTAGTGAAGAGGTAGCTTGAGCTTGAGTCTCCTCGATGTAGATCATCTTCGGCCTCGAAGATTTCGAGCAAGTTTGCATCTTTCACCTTGTGGAGCCTCTCAAGAGTTTGGGAGATCATACTCGCGGCGAAGGGACATCTACACGGAGCATTTGAAGTGAAGGACCAGTCTACAAAGGTTGTATTTCTCATTCACTTAGTATGTAAAGTTGTTTACATTGCTTATTGTTTATATCTCTAGTTAAGATTCTAGGGTTAGAGTTATTTAGAATGGCAAATTTTTGAAAATAGCATGGACGATACCTCCCGAAACCTTACTGACGCGCTAAGTAACCCTACAACATGGTCGCTACTAAGAGAGAGAGAGAAGAAATCACTCAGCGTATGCTCTTGCAAGACCAGATTGGTTATTATTTTATCTAATCAGGATGGCTCCCACTGTTTTTATCAAATCTTCCTTCAAACCCTAAAAGGTAAGACTAGCCGGTATTAATTTCACCTTACAAGTTCGCCAATCTTTCGGCCAGGCCAGTGTCGGTACTTTGAGGGAGGTTCCCCGTGCTTTCTCACGGACCTAATTAAAATAAACCTCATTTTCCCAGGGGCGTAACCCCGTTAACACCTTTCTAGACACCTACTTGATCGGCTAATTGTAATGTGCAAAACTCTCCCAGGAGTAACTCTTACTCGCAGTGGGTATCGGGATCCAACTATCTCATAGAAGGTATGTAATCTCATTGCAAATTTCAACACTTGAAATTCCCGATAATATTTTACCCCTAGTGACTTATGACCTCAACTTTGGTCAACAAATCATAAGCACTAGTCAAGTTCTACCCGTCATTTCGTGATTAATTAGACCCACCCACATGACCCTTAACTATGGTCAATAAAGTCACTTGACTGTCTTAATTAATCGCATCATATGCTGTGTAGGAAGACATCACTTACTACCGCACACTACGCCTTAACTATGGTCAACAAACATAGCACGAATACTAAGTACTTTACTTCCTAAAATGACGGAGGGTTACGACAGGTTTTTAAGAAAACCTTTTGCGTAATGAACTTGATATCGTTGTAGAAATGAGTGATTTGAAAAATGACTGTTTTTTAGGTTTTTGCTAGTTTTGCTAAAGAGGTCACTCCCGGTGAAGGGATCTCGGCTCTTTCCTCATCGAATGAGGTGCTGGATATTTCACAAATACAACTATGCAAAGCATGAACTAAAAATGCAATCAAAAACCAAACCGAGTGGATTGTAGCATCTGCTAGTTTCGCTAAAGAGGTCACTCCCGGTGAAGGGATCTCAACTCTTTCCTTATCGAATAAGGTGTTGGATATTCTACAAGGAATACCGATATGCAAAGCAAAGAACTAGAGCTACCAGTTTTAAAACAAGATTCTACAACATCTTTAGGTTTCTTTTCTTTCATTAATCTCATTAATGAAGGCACATCAATTATGCTTCCTAAGCATCACGAAGAAACGAAAGCAGCAATATTTATTATATATCATATATATAATATAAGCATTCGTCTCAACATATCAAGTGATCACATCACAGAATATCAGCAGCAGCAGAACACATATGAAATATTCGATATATTAGGAATTCCGTGTTTTAAATTAAGCTAGTAAAAAACGCGGATTCCACGGTCGTGATGAATAAACAAACCCACATCCCTAGACCCTTACGAGAGCGGCATGAAACCCTCCCAATTCTAGAGTTAGGAGACCCGGTCTCAACTCCTCGAGATGGTCTTCCATTGGACCCTAGAACCCGGTTACTTGTGCTCTCCTCCTTGAGTCTATCCTAATGCGGAAAGGTAAATAATATACTTCAATGGTGACATCATCCTCAACCCGGAAGTGCCCCAATAAAAGAATATTACATACAAGTTTTTACATGAATGAAAATGAAAAACTCTCATCTCACATAAAAAAAACCCGGCTATTCAAACACGACGATCCAATATAACAGATCACAGCAACACATAACATCACATGCCATCAACGTAAGTAAATATGCGTATCCCAATTATCGTTGATATATAGCAACGAAACCGGCGATACACCATATATTACACTTACGGTCGCAAAAAAGAAAGTGGAAAACTACAACAATTGGAATCCGCAACCACTTTAGACATCATAAACCCAATGTATCACATACTTTGGATTTCATGCCTAACCAAATGAATTCCTTAAACATTGCATGCCTAACAATTATAAACCCCGCATTTTAGTCTCGATATTGAAAACACTTTTCAATAGCCAGTCGGGTAATTCAACAAGATTCCTGACAACCTGATCGAATGCTTGTCGGAAACTTTAGTAGGCGGCCACACTCCCGATGCCGTCGATGAAGTGCACTTAGGCGGAACACCACGGCCGCGAGCACCCGAACGGATGCTTTTGGCGACGGGGTTCTCCTATAGTCACTTGGTCGGGGTTATGGGGCGTGGCTATCTAGTAAAGTCCCGGCGAGTATCCGCGTACACTACGTGATTACGATAGACTTTTGATCCACATCAAAATCCCGTGGCAACCGATCACTTGAGACTAAATTGCTAGATTTATAAAATTCAAATTAGTTTTCACAAAACTAAATATTGTGGATTCCAAATTTTGTATCACAATCCTAGATAGTTAAACGATATTAAACTTTTCGATCGAATCAACAAACACCCAAAATTTCCCAGAGAGCTCAACACTTGAGCACAGTTTAAAAAATACCCAAAACATGCCACAGCACCTATGGACCAACCGTAGAAGGGCGAACCCTTGCCTCACCTATGGCGCCGCGGAACTACCACAAACCCTAGGGTTTGGTGGTAGTTCCGGCGGTCATAGAATCGAGTTAGGGTTTCGTTCTTCTAGAGGGTCCATAGAATCACCTGCATGATTTTCTGAAGATTTTAAACTTGGAAAATTCCAACTTTTAGAAAATTTCCAGCGAGGGAGAAAATGGGTTATTGATATCCGTTCGAACTTTTTAACGTCGTCTAAAAAACCCGAAACAATGTTAGAATTACGACTATGAAACACTCTGAATTGCCTTTACAGAAATATAACATCACATGCAATCTCAGTAAAAACAAGCAACACCTGAAACACCAAAACCCAGAAACTGGAACACCACCAAAAATTGAAGCCATAAGCATACTAAAAATCCGGTGGGACCGGTTTTTAAACACATGTAACCGGTAAAAATCCAGCGAGGGGGGTTCAATTTTCTGTGGTGTTCATGTTATATCTCATGTAACGTTCTGCAATTACATAAAAAAAATTTAGACACTCTGAAATTTTCGACAGAAACTTGGTTTTTGTTTCATGTGTTTCGGAGTTGTTTCGGTTTCGTAATTATACAAACACCGTCTAATTCTATAGCATGGCTCTGATACCACTGTTGGGTTCCCTAGGATCGCCGCTGGGTTTCGGGAGGCATTGACCATGCCGTTTTTATAAAAAACAATGGCACGCTAAAGAACTCTAACCTAGAATCATAACTAGAGAATTAGACGAAACTATGAATGTAAATATCTTTACATCTAAGTGAATAAGGAATACAATCTTTGTAGACCGGTCCATCACTTCAATAGCTCTGTGTAGTAGTACCTTCGCTCCAAGTAGTGAACTCCTGAAGTCTAGAAAGGCTCTACAAGATGAAAGGAACAAGCTTGCTTGAAGTCTTCCAGGCCGAAGATGATCTATATCGAGGAGACACTAACTCAAGCTATCTCTTCACTAATTGTGAAGCAAACAACCTAAACTAAATAGCTAATCTAGTGTAGGTTGATGAAGTAGGAATTTTGCTCACTTTAGAAATATTTTTCTCACTAATTTTCTTCACCTCCCAAATTGCTAGAGAGCTAGAGGAAGGAGATGAAGAAAAGAAACCATGGAGTGAAGCAAGTGTAGAATGGCAACCATAGGTGAAAAATATCTCATATAACTCATGTAAAGACATAACCATGGTTTAAGATAATGGTTGGGTTCATAAATATCTAATGTAAAAAATATTAGTGGACTAAGTCAATGGTCACTACAAGCTTCTCTAAGCTTTTAACCATATGACTAATTTACAACTAATTTTGATTTATTTTAAATAAATAAAACCCATCATTATGATAAGCATAGTATGAGTCTCATACACCCATGTCTCATGTATCATCTAGCATGACACACAAAAGAGTGTACATTAATATATATCACATATATACTAAATGCACAAGTGAGAAAAAGAATTCTTAAGTGAGCTAATATTAGTTAATGTAAATTAATATATCAAATATATAATTATACATTAAATTATCAAATCAACACTTGATTTAATAATCCGGCTATATCACATATAACCGACTAATATCATATGTATCATCTTATCGAATCAACACTTGATCCGATAACCCGACTATATCACATATAACCGATCGATATCATATATTGCGAGAATAGAATGCGGTATCACGTACGCGCATTAATCTCGGTCCCGCACATATCACATATATGCTCCTATTTCGTTTCGCTTGAGCCAGGAAACCTCTGTGTAGGACTCTGAAGACTCGTCAATACGCCGGTAGTAGATGGTGATCATATCAGCCACCCACAAGCCGTCAGTGGTACTAGCTGGACGTAACGGCTACCCGGGTATTGAGCGATCAGAAGATCAACAAGCAAGCCTGCCCATACTCCTGCGAATCCAATAAGTAACACTACCAAACAGTCCAGTCTCTTCGTCTGATATGTCGCATATCTCAGCCTGGGGACAGTAAACGTCAGACCCCAATAGCCTGATAAATCATGCCGATGTGAGGCCATAACGGTTCGAGAAACTACTGATAACACTTACCAATAGATCTCAGCAGCCCTGGCCAGGGATTTCCTGTTATGGCCAATCAAGCATAGCGCAACATCAACCCCCAATACCGGAAGAGACGAAATCCCCTTCTATCGCTCATTGCATCCATTTGACTCGGGGCTATACCCAAAAACCACCGTTTTGCACGATCTCTTGAACGTGGTAAGGTGGAAATCAAAGCACAGTGGGAATCACACAAGACTCTATGACGATCTCGGGTCCACAGACTAACATGTACCAGTGTCACCAAAGAACTGCTATCTGACGATAGTTATAATACCATATAGGAGTTCTCGGCGAGTCCGTCCAGTGTACCCAGTCACCACTGAGCACCCGTATACCTTCTCTGTTGTCAAACACCAATGGATGTGGGATCATCCATCGCCCATCATTTTTTTATTTCACTTTTTCTTAACTTTTACCTTTCTATGGGTCAAGAAGCGCATACGCTAGTCTGCTCTGGAATATCGATGCCCCGTCTCGATACTCCCACGACTAGGAACAATTGAAGGATGTACTTAACGACTACCTCTGCCCCACTAGTATGATCTGCATCATAATCCTGGTAGTCAAGTACTCATCCTAAGGGCTTTATTAACATGTAATAGAGAGACAATACGTGTACATGTTAAGATAAAGAGCAACCAGATAGTATACTATCATGTCGAGCAAAAAAGTCCTCCCTATATATGTCCAAGCATCCACTATAATATACATCACATGTATAATAATGGCCTCTAGGGCATGCATATAACTAACAGGCCAATCCGGACAGACGGAGCCTAAGATATGAGGATTATGTATCGCTGCTGGACACGGTTTTCATGATGTTTTCAAGTGTCGATGCTGGGCACTCAGGTTTTATCATGATTTAGTATGTCGTTGCTGGACACATGTTGGATGATGCATTTATATATGATACACATGACATGTTACCACTTTATGACACGGACTCGAGTACATTGGTATTATACTTATGTTTATACTATTACCCTTATACCACTCGATGTCATTATATTATTATAATTATACTATATGACCTAGGAGATCGTCATACATTCGATTTCTACTCGGTGATGTCTTCTACTCACGAGTTGGCAACTCATCCCCGTTGTACCACAGTTTTCTTGTAGGTTTGACCGCGTGGATTCAGTAGCGAATTGCTGGCACACAATTTCTTTTCGGGTGAATTGCTTTGGTAGCTGGGATACACTTGCATCGTGACCACCATTGTACTTGTATATTTCTTCCGGTTGTATCTAGTTAAAAGCTCCATCAACCAGACTATGTATATTTGTAGACTTAGAAACCACTGTTGTATACTCTTTTGGACTTAGAGTCACACTCATGTATCTATTCTTTATTCTGGTTTTCTTTGATGATGTTTTAGTTTCCTTTCTTTCTGTGTTTGATCTTCACCTCAGGGCACCGTATATTTATATCATTGCATGGTTGTGTTTTCATCTAATGGCGAAGAACTAGCTTCTACAAATATACGAGTTGGCTACTCACCCCCGTTGTGCCATAGTTTTCTTATAGGTTTGACCGCACGGATTCAGTAGCAACTTGCTGGCACACAGTTTCCTTTCGGGTGAATATCTTTGGTAGGTGGGATACACTTGCATCGTGACCACCATTGTACTTGTATATTTCTTTCAGCTTTATCTAGTTAAAAGCTCTATCAACCAGACTATGTATATTTGTAGACTTAGAAACCACTGTTGTATATTCTTTCGGATTTAGAGTCACGCTCATGTATCTATTATTTATTCTGGTTTTCTTTGATGATGTTTTAGTTTCCTTTCTTTCTGTGTTTGATCTTCGCCTCAAGGAATCGTATATTTTGTTGCTTTCCTAGGCACCCTAATGAGGTCTCACAAGGCATCAACCATGCCAATTTCAAATTTAAACGGTGCCGAGAAACCCTAGAACGGATCGTTGGCTAGATTTCTAGGCGACAAAGCAAACTAGTTAACACTTAACTACAAGAATACGGAAATACAACCTTTGTAGATCCGGTTCTCCACCTCCATAGCTCCGCAATGAAGTCTCCTCGCTGTCCTCATACAATCCTGGGCTCTAGCGTCGGCTTCATCGGAGAATGGACAGGCTAGGTCGTCGACATCGATGCCGAAGATGATCTACGTCGAGGCATCACTAGATCAAGCTCCAACTTCACCAAGTCAAGAAACTTGTGAAGAAAACACACTCTACTACTTGGCAAGAGGTAGAGGATGAAGAAATAGGAAGTGGGTAGACTTTAGAATTGGATTTCTGACTCATTTTCATCAATCACCATTGATGAAGTGAAGGTTTCTTCATTGAAGAAGATGAAGAAGAAGATAATGATCTATTATGATAAGTTAATTAAAAAAGAAAAGAAAAAAGGAAACTTATCATAATAATAACCATGATTAGGTGTAGAGAATAGACCATGGTTAATTGCAAGGGTTAGGGTTAAGCATGAGACAAAATGGTCACAAAGTCAAAGCTTCATGAAGCTTCAAAGAAAGAAACAAAACTTGCAACCATTTCATTTCTAATCTTTTCCAAATAAATAAATAAATAAATGATTAAGAAAAAAAAAACCCTAATCATCAATTTAACCATGGTTTAATCTTTACACTTAACCAAGTTAACATGTATTATCAAACATGATACAATCATTTGCACAAAAAGTATATCACATATACAACTTGTACAATCAAGTGAGAAAATCCTTTTAAAGTGAACCGATACTAGTTAATGCAAAGTAATATATCATATATATAATTATACATTAAATCATTAAATCAACGCTTGATTTAATGATCCGGTCATATAGCATATAACCGACTGGTATCATCAGTAACAACTTATCGAAACAATACTTAATCCGATAACCCGGCTATATCGCATATAACCGAGCAATGTCACATATCGCGAGAATCAAATACAGTATCACATACTGGTATCATTCTCGGTCCCGCACATATCTCATATGCGCTCCTATTTCGTTTCGCTTGAGCCAGGAAACCTCTGTGTAGGACTCTAAAGACTCGTCAATACGCCGGCAGCAGATGATGATCATATCAAGCACCCACAAGCCGCAAGCGGTCTGCTAAACGTAACGGCCACCCGGGTATTGAGCGATCAGAAGATCGACGAGCAAGCCCGCTCACACTCCAGTGAATCCAACCAGTAACACTACCGTACAGTCCGGTCTGATCGTCTGATATGTCGCATATCTCGCCTAGGGGTGGTAAACGTCAGACCCCAATAGCTCGATAAGTCGTGTCGATATGAGGTCTATAACAATTCGAGAAACTACTGGTAACACTTACCAGTAAATCTCAGCAACCCTGGCCAGGGATTTCCGGTTATAGCCAATCGAACACAGCGCAACATCAACCCCCTATACCGGGAGAGACGAATCCCCTCCTATCGCTCATTGCCTCCATGTGACTCGGGACTGTACCCAAAAACCACCATTTTGCACGCCCTCTTGGACGTGGTAAGATGGAAATCAAAGCACAGTGGGAACCACACAAGACTCTATGACGATCTCGGGTCAACAGACTACTCTGTACCAGTGTCACCAGAGAACTGCCATCTGACGTGAGGTATAATACCATCTGGGAGTTCTCGGCGAGTCCGTCCAGTGTACCCAGTCTCTACTGAGCACCCGTATATCATCTCTGATGTCAAACACCGATGGATATGGGATCATCCATCGCCCATCTATATGGGTCGAGAAGGTATACGCTAGTCTACTCTGGTTTATCGATGCCCCCGTCTCGATATACCCTCGACTAGAGACCTTGAAGGATGTACTTATAGACTACCATGTCCCCACTAGTATGATCCGCATCATAGTCTGTAACACCTTGAATGTGTTTTGTAGCTAAATATATTTTAATGTGTGGTTTTTAATAAAAAGTTTACCAAATTAAGTTTTAAATATTTTATCTTATTTAATGTGTATTTTTTTAGAATTTTGTGAGGCACACACACACACTTGTGCATGATAACTAGGGTCGTTTTTGGAGTTAATTCATGATTGGCAACCATGGTTAACTAACCATTTCTCCCTAACCTAGTTTTAATATTGTTTATGTGTTATGGTTGTAATTAGTAGTGATGGTTTTAAAATAAAAAGGGTTTTTGAAAAGGGTTTTAATTGGTTGAATTGTTGACTTGGGTGAGAGAGAGGGCATGGTGAGCATGGGGTGAACCATGCCTCATTAATGATGAGAGAGAAGGAGAGAGGGAGGGGTTGTAGCCTTGCACTCATTCTCACTCTCTTTTCCCTCATTCTCTCTCTCACAAACACACACACACACACACTTTTGTAGCAGCAGCAGCTGCCCCAGCAGCAACACAACAACAATAACAACAGCAACAATGGAAGCAGCAAGCAGCAGCAAGCAACACCATCAACAGCAGCAACTTCATCAACACACACACACCCACACTCACCTGTAGCAAGCAGCAGCAGCAGAGAGAAGCAGTGGCAGCAGCAAAGCAAGTAGCAGGAGCAGCATCATCAGCATCAGTAGCAGCAGTGGCAGCAACTGCAACAGCAGCAGAAGCCCAGCAGTGTAGCAAGCTCTCCTCCTCCCCCGTTCACTCAATCTCCTGCTTCCTAGGGTTGCATTGGGTATATTTTCTGAACCCAATCCCTAGTTTGATTAGTTGTGTGTGGTTTTGTGTCGATTAGATTAGTGAATTTAGTGCTAGATTTTGGTGATTTTGAGATGTGGTGGTAAAGTGATGATTGTATTGGTAAACCCTAGTTATTTTAGTGTTATTAAGGTTACCTTACACTGAGAATTCCCTGGATTTCACTAAAATACCATAGGGTTTGTGTATTGTGCTAAAGCGTCGTTTTTAAGCGATATTTGTGACTTTTGCAATCTGCTATAGACCCGGACCTTGCAGAATAAAATTGAGAAGACTGGGACATGATACCTAGGTCTAGACACCACCACCAGAGCACGACCCCATAATTCCCAACCCAGGCCGCCAAATCCTTCATTTTGGCCGCCAATTGCGGCCCAGAGGGGGAATTGGGTGTTGGGGTTCTGGTGTAGGGCTCCCTGCTGTGTTTTCTAGGTCTTTGGCATGTCTAGTTTTGTAATATCTTACCTGTAGGAAAATCTGGGGCTATTTGACGTTTTGGTGTTATTTGTGTTTGCGCGATACGCACGATACGTGAGTGGGTTCTGTGATCCAGCGTATCGCGGCGTGTCGCGATGGTTTTAGACGCGTACACACACGATTCAGCGTATCGTGCACACGCGCGCTTAGTTCGCGACGCGAGTTTCTCGTTTCGTTTCGATATCGCGGGATATTTGGCTTATATGTGATTTCCATGTCTTAATTACAGGTTTGCAGACAGGGACTACGGACACTACTACAGAGGGAGCAGATGATAGGATTCACCCAGCGTGGAGTTTAGGTGAGTAGATATAACATCTACAGGGGAATCGCCCGCATGGCGTTATGCGTCTGGGCTAGGATTCAATTTCCTGTCGCACATTCTACGTCATTGTAGAATTGCGCCTTTACTATATTTCCTTGATATAGCTATATACTGTGACTAGCAGCCGTAGGACACTGCACACATTATTGACGGTTCATGTTGCACGAGCACGGATTGTATGCTACACACACACCGTCAATAATTGCCATGTCACACACTACCCCTTATAGCTACTATTGCTTGCCACACATGACATCTAGCTTATCGGTATACCTATAGTGTATCATACCTTTAGTGATAGGTATATTTTCACTTTGCGATACAGCTACAGGTATACCTCCTATATAGTTTACCTATACCGGGAGGGATTTCCTACATATGTTACTTATACCCAGGGGGGTATACGACATCAGTTCCTATAAGTAGATACCTATACCTTGCTACACCTGTATGTTAGACACATATTCAGTTGTTGTCGCATCTCTGCTTCTACTGATGTTACTTAGCTGTACCTTATCTTGTTTTCGCATATATCTGGTTCAGCTATATACTTGTGTTTACCTGCTCGCATTCAGATATATCGCATATATTTATTCTTGGATTGCGCATTGTTTATCTGGATTTTATATGATGTTTTCGGGATTTGGGAACCGCGGAAGTTCATGAAATTATGCATACATGAACAACCCGGTTTCCTTGATATGATATTTGAGTGTCCCCCATGAGTTTTATCGGTGCTGATTATATACTCCATACGAGGTGTGGTTGCCGTATGAGAGTACATGGTGGGGCCCGGTATGGTTTCCCTCGGCAAGAAGATCGATGGGTTTGCCGATTGAGCCTGGAGGCGGGCGAGTACCTACCGGTGATTGTTTGGACCTGGCAGTTGTCCGGAGGCTACTGGCCAGGGTAGAGAGATGGATGCGGGATGACCTGTACTGTCGGGGCCGAGGGCCGACACTGCAGACGGACCCCGTGGGCTGATCCGGACTGATGGAGCCCCATATACGAGGATTTCTGTGTCGATGCTTGGCACACGGTTTCATGATATTTCTTTAACCCCTTTTTGTATATATAACAGGGGATTTAGCCGTTGTTATATATACCCTTACACCAATATTAGTGGTATGGGACGCTAATATATGTGTATTGCCCCCATCATATTTATTTCTGTACATATATTTACCTTTAGGATGCTAGAAACTTATTGGAGATTGGACTTGGGATACTAGGTGATTTATTGGGATTGGACATTGGATATACCTATGTGATTGGTGATTTGTACATTCGGGATATAGGAGATTACTCGATATTGTACATTGAGGAGATGTGAGACTTATATGATGTGAGTGCCCAATGTGGGGGCTGATTTGAGGATTTGGGATTGGAGTATCTTGATGGATTGTGATCCTGTCACGACGTCAGGTTTCCGTGGGAAATGACATATTCCACCCTATACCTCACCCTTACCTATCTTATGCACAGATTCATATATTGGAAGTACTTGTAGTGTACCCTTATGATAGTTGCATATTTTGCTTTCTCATATCTCTATTGCATAGTCATTGCATACTATTATCATGTCATCATTGCTTCACATATTGATTGTACCTGCTAGTGTACTCTCCTCATTTCAGCTTTGCATGACATATTATTACTGTAATCGCATATCTTAGATTCATGTTGTACGTGCATTCCTGCGATTACCTGCATATGTTTTATACTATTCACGAGTTGGCAACTCACCCCCGTTGTGCCACAGGTGTTTCAGGTTTTTCCCCAGAATAGTCGAGGCAGGCTATTCCTCTATTCAGCTATCCAGTTACCACCTTTTGCTACAAATATCGCATCAGCTCACAGTACCATTTTGCTTAGGTGGGTTAGATGGTTATCTGTATTTCACATTGTATATTCGTTGTATTTGTACTCTCCATCTACTATTGTATATTTGGCATAGAGACTTGGTGAGGACGTTAGTGTGTATTATTGTGGATTTGATGTCTTTTATATACAGCTTTTTCTCTACTGTCCTTATATCTCTGTTGTATTCATCTTGACTAGTCTTTATAAAAAGGGGGTGTTGCTAAAATTTTAAAGAAAGAAAGTAAGACTTTTAAAGAATTTGGGTTGCGATTTCAATTGTTTCAAAACTTATATTATCTTTTCCGTATTTTCTTGGTTTAGATTTCTGGGTTTGGCTTTCTTTTACTACGTTGCGTCTTTAGGCGTTGCGTAGTATTAGGGCCGTCACGGGCCAATTTTGGGTCGTGACAAAGTTGGTATCAGAGCGTTAGGTTTCACCTTTCGGAGTGTAGGATGACCTTAGTATGATGGAGTAGGTAGCTTAAGCAGAGTAACGTAGTGTGTGTATGTCTGCAGCATACCCACAGCGCGGTACCTTGCATTAAGTCACCTAAGTACAATTTGCTTGACATTCCTTCCTTGATGATTCATATCTTTGGGATTCAATTTCCTCATTCTTATCGAATCTCATCTTATATCTATTTATAGCCTTGCCGCCGATGACTATGGGGACTCAGAGCGATGCAGCGAGGGCCGAGGTCAGAGTTAGCTCGGGTGAGACGAGTACTGACCAGGATGGCACCCTAGTTGCACAGGTGCAGACGGATCAGCCTACGATCTATACTATGGATAGACTTTTGGTAGAGATGCAGGACTTCCGCCAGACGATGAGTTCTTTGGTTGATGTCGTTCGGGAGCTACGACAGGAGGTTGTCACCCCCGTTACTCAGCTATCCCTTTCGATCAGTATGCAGCAGTCCGTCACCTACATAGCACCAGTGGTTGCAGCTCCAGTTGACGAGGCACATATTTCAGAGGCTCAGAGAGTTCCAGGACAATGGAGGACTCGTACCAGCGTACCAGCCCAGAGACAGAGGTTTGGTCGTCGAGACAGATTTCATGGCCACCACGGGAGTAGCAGAGGCCTAGGACGAAGACAGTCGTTCAGCTCTCATCCCCAGGATGGTCAGCAGTCAGCACGTGGATGTTTTCGATGCGGAAGCCTTCAGCACTTCGTCAGGGATTGTTCCTCAGCACGGCGTCAGGATCGTATTCAGAGAGGCCGTGGACGTGGAAGATTCGCTCAGAGGGCTCAGTCTACTAGAGGAGTTCATCCAGCTGCGAGTAGAGTGCAGACACAGGAGTTTGCTTCTACTCATCGGGACGCGCAGACGTCCAATGTGGAGTTTTCAGGTACCCTTGAGTTATATTTTCTCTTGATGCATTCGTTTGTTTGTTTCTTGCTTGTACCGTGGTTGGGTAGATTAGTCGTAGTTGTTTTAACTTTTGTCAGCGATCCTTTTGTTGCGCGACACGTATTCAATTTTGTGCCAATCGGATAGGAGATGGAGATTTTGTCCGTCGTTTTGATCCTTCTAGAGATGTTGGATTTGACGTTCTCCTGGGCACGGACTGGTCAGCTACATGTTAGGCGTCTGTGGACTACCGTGTGGAAACAAGTTAGGTTTTGTTTCCCCGGCAAGTCAGTTCTTGTTGTGCAGGTGGATAGTTGTGCCGCCTCTCACAGCTTGAATTCAGCCTTTTTCGCTAGTCGGCTTCTGAGGAGATGTCGTGGATTCTTGACGTTCATTCGTGATACCGGAGCCACAGTGGGATTGTTGGACCGGGTTCCTTTCGTGCGAGAGTTTTTCCGACGTTCCAGATGGGCCAGCGAAGCTTGGGAGCTAAAGGATCAGCTGCAGAGTTTTGGTTTGAGGAGTTTTGTGCGTCTGAGTGTTTCGCTTTTGGAAACTCCTATTTCTGTTCGTCGAGGACAAAGACGGCAGTTTAGGGTTGTGTATCGACGGATTATCAATTGAACCGGCTTACGGTGCGGATAGGTATCCTTCATCTCGCCGTGACGATTTCCTCGATCAGCTCCAGAGTGCGAGACATTTTCTAAGTTGCTTGGGATCAGGTCATCATTATTGCGGATTCGGAGTGACGGCATTCCGAAGACTGCCTTGTGCGTGCTACGGGCTCTGTGTGTATCAGTGAGTCGTTGGATTCCCTGGTGCCCTACCAGCATTTATGGATATGATGAACCAGATTTCCGCGGGCCGTTCCTCGACCAGTTTTTGTTGTATTATTTACGACACTCTGGTCTACTTAATGTGTCTTGAGGGACAGGAGTAGCGCTTGAGGATTTGTTATGCAGATGCTGGGAGAGCACCAGCAGTTGCTAAATTCTCGGAGTGTTTATTCAGGCTTGTTTGTGTTGACTCCTAGGTCTTGTAGTCGCGGGAGACGGTTCCGTATGGTTTCGAGGGAGATTGTGACCGTACGGCTTAAGTCCAGACATGTGTGCAGGACGGAGATCCGCAGGTTCTTGGACTTAGCAGGTTTTTACCGCCGTTCCTTGCAGGATTGCTAGGGCAGTGCTGCACCGTCGACTGAATGGACCAGAAGGGAGGTTTCTTTCCTTTGGACTGAGGCATGTGTACGGAGTTTTCAGCAGTTGAAGATTCTGTTAGCAACTGCATCAGTCTTTCCTTGCTTGTGGTTCGGGCGACCTTGTTGTTTAACTGTATTGTTTCGTGAGTGGGCTCGAGGGTGTACTGATGTGCCACTATAGAGGTATCGCTTTTGCTTTCCCTACATTTGGAGGAAGTACGAGAAGGATATTCCACTCATGATCTGGAGATGGCCGTGGTGGTTTTGCGTTGGAAATTTGGAGACACTTCTTGTTGAGAGTCGTGTCAGATTTTCCACGGACCACCAGAGCTTAATGTACATCTTCCTGTAGCGGATATTGATTGTTGTGTTAGTCTTCTGCAGATTTACAGTTTTTGTGTGATCGTTGAGTATAGCTTAAGTTCGTCTCTACGGAGGGGACAGCTTGCTCATGTCCGCGCCCGACCACTTTCCTTAAATCGTTCTCGCGAGACACTGCCCGTCGAAGCTCGTACGTCAGAGATACCTGAGCATATTCGGCTGGGTAATGATTCAGAGACCTTGATCTGTGACAATGATGTGCTAAGTTAAGGACGCGTTTGTGTACCTGGTTTCATCGGGTAGAGACGTAAAATCCTAGAGCATGCACATCTGTCAACTTCCTTTATGCATTCAAGTCCCACCAGCTTTGGCGTGACTTGTGAGATAGTTACGAGTGGACAGGAATGTAAGGAGAAGTTTCAGGTTTCGTTTCAAGGTGTCAGTCTTGTTGTGTGCTTTGGGTCGAGCATCTAAGGCCGGCGGGAGAATTGCAATCTTTTACCATTCCGAAGCAGGAATGGGAGCAGATCTCCATGAATTCCGTTATGGTTTCTACCCAGTTAGTTAGGGTGTGACTCCATTCGGATTCTTGTCATCCGGTTATACTCAGTTTGCTCAGTTGTTTTGTTAAGTTGTGTGTTTGTTTTGCTTGTTAACAGCGGTTGGGGATCGTCACTCGCCATCGTTAGGGTTCTCCTTCGATAGCTGTTATCAGGAGACACTCCAATTGGCCACCCTTAGGTTTAGGGGTGAGGACGTGTCGACCACCAGCCTGTTGTTTTTCTGACTCTGCGTAAGTAGGACGTTGGACCCCAGCTAGTCTAGAGATTTCGGAGACGGTCCAGTTGTGTTAGGTCAGGATGGGGATTGTCCATTTCGAACTGAGGTCTTATGACGACGGTGTTGGTCATAGACTCGAGTTCGTAGGGCAGATCATGTATTCCTATGGACCTTCCGATGAATGATGTGTTGGATGTTGGGAAGCTTATCCCAGGATTTTAGGACTTTTTAGATCCTATAAGCGAGTTAGTTTTGTTGCCTTTAACTTGGCACTTCCGCCCAGATTATTGGATTTTCACCCCGTATTCCTTGTGATGATACTTTACAATTACCTTCTTGACCTTTCTCACATGATTTGGCACCAGACCTTTTAGCTGGACGCGATCTTTCGTTCACCCGCAGCCATGTGTGTTAATGGCTCGACAGGTGGAGAAACGTCGGTCAAGAGTCTTGCCATCTGTGAAGGGTTTTCTTGGACGTAGCCGTATAGTGAGGTAGTCTCTTGGGAGGCTGCGCGTGAGATTTGAGGATCTTAATCTTCTTTTTGAAGGTACGTGTAACAGTATATTTTTAAATTCGGGGACGAATTTCTTTTAAGGGGGGGAGATTGTAACACCTTAGAATGTGTTTTGTAGCTAAATATATTTTAATGTGTGGTTTTTAATAAAAAGTTTACCAAATTAAGTTTTAAATATTTTATCTTATTTAATGTGTATTTTTTTAGAATTTTGTGAGGCACACACACACACTTGTGCATGATAACTAGGGTCGTTTTTGGAGTTAATTCATGATTGGCAACCATGGTTAACTAACCATTTCTCCCTAACCTAGTTTTAATATTGCTTATGTGTTATGGTTGTAATTAGTAGTGATGGTTTTAAAATAAAAAGGGTTTTTGAAAAGGGTTTTAATTGGTTGAATTGTTGACTTGGGTGAGAGAGAGGGCATGGTGAGCATGGGGTGAACCATGCCTCATTAATGATGAGAGAGAAGGAGAGAGGGAGGGGTTGTAGCCTTGCACTCATTCTCACTCTCTTTTCCCTCAATCTCTCTCTCACAAACACACACACACACACACTTTTGTAGCAGCAGTAGCTGCCCCAGCAGCAACACAACAACAATAACAACAGCAACAATGGAAGCAGCAAGCAGCAGCAAGCAACACCATCAACAGCAGCAACTTCATCAACACACACACACCCACACTCACCTGTAGCAAGCAGCAGCAGCAGAGAGAAGCAGTGGCAGCAGCAAAGCAAGTAGCAGGAGCAGCATCATCAGCATCAGTAGCAGCAGTGGCAGCAACTGCAACAGCAGCAGAAGCCCAGCAGTGTAGCAAGCTCTCCTCCTCCCCCGTTCACTCAATCTCCTGCTTCCTAGGGTTGCATTGGGTATATTTTCTGAACCCAATCCCTAGTTTGATTAGTTGTGTGTGGTTTTGTGTCGATTAGATTAGTGAATTTAGTGCTAGATTTTGGTGATTTTGAGATGTGGTGGTAAAGTGATGATTGTATTGGTAAACCCTAGTTATTTTAGTGTTATTAAGGTTACCTTACACTGAGAATTCCCTGGATTTCACTAAAATACCATAGGGTTTGTGTATTGTGCTAAAGCGTCGTTTTTAAGCGATATTTGTGACTTTTGCAATCTGCTATAGACCCGGACCTTGCAGAATAAAATTGAGAAGACTGGGACATGATACCTAGGTCTAGACACCACCACCAGAGCACGACCCCATAATTCCCAACCCAGGCCGCCAAATCCTTCATTTTGGCCGCCAATTGCGGCCCAGAGGGGGAATTGGGTGTTGGGGTTCTGGTGTAGGGCTCCCTGCTGTGTTTTCTAGGTCTTTGGCATGTCTAGTTTTGTAATATCTTACCTGTAGGAAAATCTGGGGCTATTTGACGTTTTGGTGTTATTTGTGTTTGCGCGATACGCGCGATACGTGAGTGGGTTCTGTGATCCAGCGTATCGCGGCGTGTCGCGATGGTTTTAGACGCGTACACACACGATTCAGCGTATCGTGCACACGCGCGCTTAGTTCGCGACGCGAGTTTCTCGTTTCATTTCGATATCGCGGGATATTTGGCTTATATGTGATTTCCATGTCTTAATTACAGGTTTGCAGACAGGGACTACGGACACTACTACAGAGGGAGCAGATGATAGGATTCACCCAGCGTGGAGTTTAGGTGAGTAGATATAACATCTACAGGGGAATCGCCCGCATGGCGTTATGCGTCTGGGCTAGGATTCAATTTCCTGTCGCACATTCTACGTCATTGTAGAATTGCGCCTTTACTATATTTCCTTGATATAGCTATATACTGTGACTAGCAGCCGTAGGACACTGCACACATTATTGACGGTTCATGTTGCACGAGCACGGATTGTATGCTACACACACACCGTCAATAATTGCCATGTCACACACTACCCCTTATAGCTACTATTGCTTGCCACACATGACATCTAGCTTATCGGTATACCTATAGTGTATCATACCTTTAGTGATAGGTATATTTTCACTTTGCGATACAGCTACAGGTATACCTCCTATATAGTTTACCTATACCGGGAGGGATTTCCTACATATGTTACTTATACCCAGGGGGGTATACGACATCAGTTCCTATAAGTAGATACCTATACCTTGCTACACCTGTATGTTAGACACATATTCAGTTGTTGTCGCATCTCTGCTTCTACTGATGTTACTTAGCTGTACCTTATCTTGTTTTCGCATATATCTGGTTCAGCTATATACTTGTGTTTACCTGCTCGCATTCAGATATATCGCATATATTTATTCTTGGATTGCGCATTGTTTATCTGGATTTTATATGATGTTTTCGGGATTTGGGAACCGCGGAAGTTCATGAAATTATGCATACATGAACAACCCGGTTTCCTTGATATGATATTTGAGTGTCCCCCATGAGTTTTATCGGTGCTGATTATATACTCCATACGAGGTGTGGTTGCCGTATGAGAGTACATGGTGGGGCCCGGTATGGTTTCCCTCGGCAAGAAGATCGATGGGTTTGCCGATTGAGCCTGGAGGCGGGCGAGTACCTACCGGTGATTGTTTGGACCTGGCAGTTGTCCGGAGGCTACTGGCCAGGGTAGAGAGATGGATGCGGGATGACCTGTACTGTCGGGGCCGAGGGCCGACACTGCAGACGGACCCCGTGGGCTGATCCGGACTGATGGAGCCCCATATACGAGGATTTCTGTGTCGATGCTTGGCACACGGTTTCATGATATTTCTTTAACCCCTTTTTGTATATATAACAGGGGATTTAGCCGTTGTTATATATACCCTTACACCAATATTAGTGGTATGGGACGCTAATATATGTGTATTGCCCCCATCATATTTATTTCTGTACATATATTTACCTTTAGGATGCTAGAAACTTATTGGAGATTGGACTTGGGATACTAGGTGATTTATTGGGATTGGACATTGGATATACCTATGTGATTGGTGATTTGTACATTCGGGATATAGGAGATTACTCGATATTGTACATTGAGGAGATGTGAGACTTATATGATGTGAGTGCCCAATGTGGGGGCTGATTTGAGGATTTGGGATTGGAGTATCTTGATGGATTGTGATCCTGTCACGACGTCAGGTTTCCGTGGGAAATGACATATTCCACCCTATACCTCACCCTTACCTATCTTATGCACAGATTCATATATTGGAAGTACTTGTAGTGTACCCTTATGATAGTTGCATATTTTGCTTTCTCATATCTCTATTGCATAGTCATTGCATACTATTATCATGTCATCATTGCTTCACATATTGATTGTACCTGCTAGTGTACTCTCCTCATTTCAGCTTTGCATGACATATTATTACTGTAATCGCATATCTTAGATTCATGCTGTACGTGCATTCCTGCGATTACCTGCATATGTTTTATACTATTCACGAGTTGGCAACTCACCCCCGTTGTGCCACAGGTGTTTCAGGTTTTTCCCCAGAATAGTCGAGGCAGGCTATTCCTCTATTCAGCTATCCAGTTACCACCTTTTGCTACAAATATCGCATCAGCTCACATTACCATTTTGCTTAGGTGGGTTAGGTGGTTATCTGTATTTCACATTGTATATTCGTTGTATTTGTACTCTCCATCTACTATTGTATATTTGGCATAGAGACTTGGTGAGGACGTTAGTGTGTATTATTGTGGATTTGATGTCTTTTATATACAGCTTTTTCTCTACTGTCCTTATATCTCTGTTGTATTCATCTTGACTAGTCTTTATAAAAAGGGGGTGTTGCTAAAATTTTAAAGAAAGAAAGTAAGACTTTTAAAGAATTTGGGTTGCGATTTCAATTGTTTCAAAACTTATATTATCTTTTCCGTATTTTCTTGGTTTAGATTTCTGGGTTTGGCTTTCTTTTACTACGTTGCGTCTTTAGGCGTTGCGTAGTATTAGGGCCGTCACGGGCCAATTTTGGGTCGTGACATAGTCCAGGTAGTCAAGTACACATCCTAAGGGCTTTACCAACATGTAACAGAGAGACAATCAGTGTACACGTTAAGGTAAAGATCAACCAGATAGCATACTATCATGTCGAGCAAGAAAGTCCTCCCTATATATGTCCCAGCATCCACTACAATATACATCCTATGTATAGTAATGGCCTCTAGGGCATACATATAACTAACAATCTCCCACTTGCACTAGGGCCATCTGATAGCAGTGGTTGTAGTATCTCATACTCAACCATCCCATAAAATTCTCTCTCTGGGAACAGGCCTTTATGAGTGGATCCGCTGTGTTGTCCTCTGAGTCTACTCTCCTTACCTCGATCTCCCTGGAGATCAACCATCTCCATGATCAGGTGACACTGCCTTAGAATATGTCTGGATCACTGATGGGACCGGCGTTCCTTGGCATAAGCCACAACTCCATTGTCTCACAATGGTAGGAACATAGTTCATCTCATGAACCATTATACATCCAAACAGCCTCTTTAGTAGCATCTTTAGTAGCGATGTATCCTGCCTTTATCGTCTAGTATGCCACGGTATCTTGCTTGGAACTCTTCCAACATACCGTCCCTTTACTGAAGGTAAAGACAATGCCTGTGACTGACACTCAGTCGTCATTATCACCCTGGAACACTTCCAGTGATTCTTCCCAGGATCGATTGATACCATCTCGCTACAACTAGTGAGAATCCTAACATCCAATTAGATCTATCTCATAGATCCAAAACCCAGGATTTAGGAGGTATCATTTTGATCCTATATGGAGAATCATTGTGATAAGCGGAGATTGATCGAGCGTAGCATAGGAAACTCCTTCCCTATCAAGAGTATGTCATCCATGTACTCTACGAGGATCGTCACCATACTCCCTACTTCCTTTTTGTTTATACAAGGTTCATCTACCATTTTGATGATGTCAACTTCTTTGACTAATTCATCAAAACAGACGTTCCAACTCCGCGATGCCTGCTTTATCCTATAAAGCATCTTGCACACGTATCCGCTGCTCCCACTGTCTACGAGGCCCTCTGGCTGTGTACTTATAGACGCTCTCTTCTAAACATCATTTAGAAAAGCTGTCATGACACCCAACCACCAGATATCGTAGTCATGGTATGTAGCCATGGTAAGTAGGATCTGAATGGACTTAAGCATAGCCACTGGAAAAGGTTTCATCATTATCCACGCCTGGTCGATGACGAAAACCCTTAACAAGTCTAGCTTTGAAAGTCTCAACTTTTCCATGTACACCAAGTAATCTTCTCAAGATATACTTGCTCCTGATGGGGATTTAACCCTTCAGATATAGCAACCAAAGTCCATACTTTGTTGGTGTATAAGGATTCCATCTCAGATCGCTAAACATCCAGCCATTCTTACAGAGTCTTACTCTCGATGGCCTGCTCGAAGCTAGTTGGGTCATCATCTCATGATGCAATCCTCGCTCCCACTGTCATAGAGGAACCGAAGTATCTCTCAGGTGGGTGAGGAACCCTACTAGATCGGCGGAGAGGCCGAGGTTCGTTGGTAACTATTGAATCCTTTGGTTCCATCAAATCATCTTCTGTAGTTTGCATAGCTGGAACCTTTCCAGTTCTACATAACTAACCTTGCCTCGAGTTTGTCCGGATTTTTCTTTCAGACATAGGCCGGACAACTCCAAATCTTAACTAATCTAAGATATGGGCGCTTCCCTTTCCATATCACATATGAAATGGTAGGCAATTGATTTGACTGGAACCCTATTCAATAGGTATGCAGCTTCTCAAGTGCATAACTCCCAAAAGGAAATAGGTAACTCAGTAGTGCTCATCATAGAGGACACCATATCAAATAGGGTGTATCTGCTCCACCCCGATATACCATCTTGCAATGGTGTATACGGAGGAGTAATGCTGAGAGAGAATCTTATTCTCCTTTAGAACAATCCAGGAATTCCGTGCTCAAGTATTCTCCTCCTTGATCTCATCACAGGACATAATACTTATATCCATATTGGTTCTCTACTTCTAACTTATATTCTGTGAATATCTCAAAAGGTTCAGACTTGTGTTTCAACATGAACATATGTCTGAATCTTGAGAGATTATCAGAGAACGTAATGAAGTACAAAGAACCATTCTTGGCATGTGTAGACAGGGGACCTACATACATCAACATGTATCATCCCAAGAGTTTACTAACTCTTTCTCTGTTTCCAATAAACAGAGCTGGTGTCATTATATCTTTGTGACATGACTGGCGAGTTTCACAAGATGTAAATTCAAACTAATTTAAATATGCATCTTTATGTAACTCTAGCTAGTCGGGTCACATTGATCTGACCTAGTCTACAATACCTCAAGAAGGAATCGTTCAATTCTGAACTCTTCCTCTTGTGTGTATTCCATATACTAAGAACTGCAGTTTGATTTAGAACATCAATGCTTTTAGATAACGTGCCTGAACCGATCAACTTTTGATATAGGAAATGTTCAAAACATTATCCAACAATACAAAATTTTATCATTTCTTTACTAATAAAGAGACTGATATGATTTTGTATATCAGGTTCGGTATCTAATAACATTCGTTCAGAATCAATGTATTTGTAATACAGGGTGACAGTGACCAACAGACTTGGCTGCAACTCTTGCCCCGTTTTCTGTCTCATGAAACTTATCACCCGTTCTCAGTCCTCTACCTTTCTGTAGCCCTATGTAACAGATTACATATCTGGGATCCTGATCCGGTATCATATACCCAGGACGTAAAGGATACTGAGAAACAGTTCTGTATAATGAACACACCCGGAGATGATGCATCAGCATGCACTGTCTTCGTTTGGGCGGCACGGGAAATCTAGTATTCCCCAAATTCCTGCTCTGTCTTATAACAATTATAAGTTGGAGCGGGACCAACGTTCCCCAGCTCAGTATAACAAGCGGGTTCGGTCAATAATCCGTATTATTATCTTGATTAAGGCGTGATATGGTCGCTACCTGGAGAGAGAGAGAAGAAAACACTCAGCGTGCGCCCTTGCAAGAATAGATTGGTTATTATTTTATCTAATCAGGATGGCTCCCACTGCTTTTTATCAAATCTTCCTTCAAACCCTAAAAGGAAAGACTAGCCGGGATTAATTACACACTACAAGTTCGCCAATCTTTCAGCCAGGCCAGTGTCGGTACTTTGAGGGAGGTCCCCCGTGCTTTCGCACGAACCTAATTAATGTAAACCTCGTTTTTCCAGAGGCGTAACCTCGTTAACACCTTTCTAGACACCTACTTGATCGGCTAATTGTAATGTATAAAACTCTCCCAGGAGTAACTCTTACTCACAGCGGGTATCGGGATCCAACTATCTCATAGAAGGTATGCAATCTCATTGCAAATTTCAACACTTGAAATTCCCGATAATATTATGCCCCTAGCGTCCTATGACCTTGACGGAGGTCAACAAACCATAGGCTACTAGTCAAGTTCAACCCGTCATTTCTTGATCGAATTAAACCCACCCGCACGACCCTTGACGAAGGTCAATAAGGCCGCACGACTACCCTAACTCAATCTGCATCATATGCATAAACAGATAAATACTAGTTAGCTACCGCACACTACGCCTTGACGGAGGTCAACAAACGTAGCACGAATACTAAATAGGACTTATCTGAAATGACGGAGGGCTACGACAGGTTTTTTCTGAAAACCTATTGCGTAATGAACTTGATATCGTTGTAGAATCAAATGATTTTAAAATGGAGTGCTTTTGAGGCTTTTCCAGTTTTGCTAAAGGAGTCACTCCCGGTGAAGGGATCGTCGGTCCTTTCCTCGTCGAATGAGGTGCGGGATATATCATATATATCACTGTGCAAAGCAAAAACTCTTAAAAGAATCAAAAGACAAACCGAATGTGTAGCATCTGCCAGTTATTGCTAAAGGAGTCACTCCCGGTGAAGGGATCTCGGTCCTTTCCTTATCGAATAAGGTGCAGGATATATCATATATACCGCTGTGCAAAGCAAGAACTGTAGCTACCTGTTTTATTTTGAAATTCGATTCTACAACATCTTAGGTTTCTTTTATTTCATTAATCACATTAATGAAGTCCCATCATTTAAGTTACCTAAACATCACAGATAAATACGACGTACACTTATGCCATCCGCATTCGCCTCGATGTCCCCTCGTGCACCGTTAGGTTAGGTGACTAACGGCAGAGCGGGGCAGGGCTAGCGCGGGTGTAAAACATAAGTAACGTCTATATAATATATCATATATACTATATACTGTATCTATCACAGAACATCACATGATCACATCACAGATATCGCAGCAGAAGAAACATATGAAATATTGGATATACTAGGACGTCCGTGTTTTCAATACGAGCCAGTATAAAACACGGATTCCACGGTCGTGATGAATAGCCAAACCCAAACCCCTAGACCCCTACGAGAGCGGTAAGCAACCCTACCAATTCTAGAGTTAGGA
This sequence comes from Agapanthus africanus, assembly GCA_030015575.1. Classification (NCBI taxonomy): domain Eukaryota; kingdom Viridiplantae; phylum Streptophyta; class Magnoliopsida; order Asparagales; family Amaryllidaceae; genus Agapanthus; species Agapanthus africanus. Next base: position 572,460,130 of record CM057344.1, read on the forward strand.
GACCCGGACTCGACTCCTCGAGTTGGTCTCCCACTGGACTCCAGAACCCGGTTACTTGTGCTCCCCTCCTTGGGTCTATCCTAGTGCGGAAAAGTAAATAATATACAAAGGGTGACAACTTCCGCAACCTGGAAGTGTCCCAAGAAAAGAATATTACATACAAGTTTTTACATGAATGAAAATGAAAAACACTCATCTCACATAAAAACCCCCGGCTATTCAAACACGACGATCCAATATAACATATCCAGCAACACATAACATCACATGTCATCAACGTAAGTAAATATGCGCATCCCAATTGTCGTTGACATATAGCAACGAAACCGGTGATATCACATATTACACTTACGGTCACAGAAAAGAAAGTGTAAAACTACAACAGTTGGAATCCGCAACCACCTCAGACATCGCATGCCTGACCAAATGAATTTCTTTAGACATCGCATGCCTAACAATTATAAACCCCGCATTTTAGTCTCTTTATCGAAAACACTTTTCAATACCAAGTCGGGCAATTCAACAAGATTCCCGAAAAACTGATCGAATGCCCGTCGCAAACTTTAGTAGGCGGCCGCACCCCCGACGACGCTGACGAAGTGCACCAAGGCGGAACACCGCTGCCGCGAGCACCCGGACGGATGCTTTCAGCGACGGGGTTCTCCTACAGTCACTTGGTCGGGGCTATGGAGCGAGGCTGTCTATTAAGTTTACCCGGCGAGTATCCGCGTACGCTACGTGATTGCGACGGACTTTTGATCGCATCAAAATTCCGTGGCAACCGATCAAGTGAGACTAAAACGCGATGTTTATAACATTCATTCAGTTATCTCATAACTTCTTGTGAATTCCAATTATTGTATCCCATTCCAGATAATTAGAAAATGTCAAACTTTCCGATCGAACAATCGAACACCCAAGTTTTCCCGATACAGATCAACACATGAAACAAGTCTAAAAACATTCAGTTCGTGCCTCAGTACCAACGGTCCATCCGTAGAAAGGTCAAGCCAACGCCTCACATGTGGCACGCCGTACTGCCCCAAACCCGAAGGTTCAAAGGGCAGTTCAAGACGGTCACATAATCGAGTTAAGGTTTGTTGTCTTCTAGAGGGTCCATCGAATTACTTGCACTACTTAGAACGTCTTTAAACTACGGAAAAATCCAACACTTGGAAATTTCCCGACAGGGGAAAAATTGGGTATTTATATCCGGTCGAACTTTTTAACATATTCTAAAATTTATCCGGAAAGCCACACAGACAAAATTTGATAATCCGATCGAACATTCGAATCCCCAAAACAACCCCAAAAAATTCAACTCTTGAATAATTATTAAAAATTCCCAGAAAACCCAGCATATTAAAATAGGAATTTCTGTGCAATAATGGGAAGGTGACGTCATCACCTAGCCGCGGAACCGCCGCAGAAGCTGGGCTTCTGCCGCGGTTCCGCCGCGTTTTGGATGAATCATGGGGCTTCTGCCGCGGTTCCGCCGCGTTTTGGATGAATCATGGGTCCAATTTTGCTCCGTAATTCATATATTTCCCTGCTGAATTTTTTAGCAATTTTTAATTTGGAAAAATCCACGTTTTCAGAAAAAGTCCAGAGAGCATGGAAATTTTGGGGTTTCGGTTCGTTCGGACTTCAAATTCCGTCTAGACTTCGCCTAAGGCTCTAGCTAGGCTCTGATACCACTGTAGCTTTCCTAGGCACCCTAATGAGGTCTCACAAGGCATCAACCATGCCAATTTCAAATTTAAACGGTGCCGAGAAACCCTAGAACGGATCGTTGGCTAGATTTCTAGGCGACAAAGCAAACTAGTTAACACTTAACTACAAGAATACGGAAATACAACCTTTGTAGATCCGGTTCTCCACCTCCATAGCTCCGCAATGAAGTCTCCTCGCTGTCCTCATACAATCCCGGGCTCTAGCGTCGGCTTCATCGGAGAATGGACAGGCTAGGTCGTCGACGTCGATGCCGAAGATGATCTACGTCGAGGCATCACTAGATCAAGCTCCAACTTCACCAAGTCAAGAAACTTGTGAAGAAAACACACTCTACTACTTGGCAAGAGGTAGAAGATGAAGAAATAGGAAGTGGGTAGACTTTAGAATTGGATTTCTGACTCATTTTCATCAATCACCATTGATGAAGTGAAGGTTTCTTCATTGAAGAAGATGAAGAAGAAGATAATGATCTATTATGATAAGTTAATTAAAAAAGAAAAGAAAAAGGAAACTTATCATAATAATAACTATGATTAGGTGTAGAGAATAGACCATGGTTAATTGCAAGGGTTAGGGTTAAGCATGAGACAAAATGGTCACAAAGTCAAAGCTTCATGAAGCTTCAAAGAAAGAAACAAAACTTGCAACCATTTCATTTCTAATCTTTTCCAAATAAATAAATAAATAAATGATTAAGAAAAAGAAAACCCTAATCATCAATTTAACCATGGTTTAATCTTTACACTTAACCAAGTTAACATGTATCATCAAACATGATACAATCATTTGCACAAAAAGTATATCACATATACAACTTGTACAATCAAGTGAGAAAATCCTTTTAAAGTGAACGGATACTAGTTAATGCAAAGTAATATATCATATATATAATTATACATTAAATCATTAAATCAACGCTTGATTTAATGATCCGGTCATATAGCATATAACCGACTGGTATCATCAGTAACAACTTATCGAAACAACACTTGATCCGATAACCCGGCTATATCGCATATAACCGAGCAATGTCACATATCGCGAGAATCAAATACAGTATCACATACTGGTATCATTCTCGGTCCCGCACATATCTCATATGCGCTCCTATTTCGTTTCGCTTGAGCCAGGAAACCTCTGTGTAGGACTCTAAAGACTCATCAATACGCCGGCAGCAGATGATGATCATATCAAGCACCCACAAGCCGCAAGCGGTCTGCTAAACGTAACGGCCACCCGGGTATTGAGCGATCAGAAGATCGACGAGCAAGCCCGCTCACACTCCAGTGAATCCAACCAGTAACACTGCCGTACAGTCCGGTCTGATCGTCTGATATGTCGCATATCTCGCCTAGGGGTGGTAAACGTCAGACCCCAATAGCTCGATAAGTCGTGTCGATATGAGGTCTATAACAATTCGAGAAACTACTGGTAACACTTACCAGTAAATCTCAGCAACCCTGGCCAGGGATTTCCGGTTATAGCCAATCGAACACAGCGCAACATCAACCCCCTATACCGGGAGAGACGAATCCCCTCCTATCGCTCATTGCCTCCATGTGACTCGGGACTGTACCCAAAAACCACCGTTTTGTACGCCCTCTTGGACGTGGTAAGATGGAAATCAAAGCACAGTGGGAACCACACAAGACTCTATGACGATCTCGGGTCAACAGACTACTCTGTACCAGTGTCACCAGAGAACTGCCATCTGACGTGAGGTATAATACCATCTGGGAGTTCTCGGCGAGTCCGTCCAGTGTACCCAGTCTCTACTGAGCACCCGTATATCATCTCTGATGTCAAACACCGATGGATATGGGATCATCCATCGCCCATCTATATGGGTCGAGAAGGTATACGCTAGTCTACTCTGGTATATCGATGCCCCCGTCTCGATATACCCTCGACTAGGGACCTTGAAGGATGTACTTATGGACTACCATGTCCCCACTAGTATGATCCGCATCATAGTCCAGGTAGTCAAGTACACATCCTAAGGGCTTTACCAACATGTAACAGAGAGACAATCAGTGTACACGTTAAGGTAAAGATCAACCAGATAGCATACTATCATGTCGAGCAAGAAAGTCCTCCCTATATATGTCCCAGCATCCACTACAATATACATCCTATGTATAGTAATGGCCTCTAGGGCATACATATAACTAACATATTTATATCATTGCATGGTTGTGTTTCCGCCTAATGGCAAAGAACTAGCTCCTGGTTGGGGATGCTTTTTATTATTGCTTGTATTGGTTTCGAGTTAAAATATACAAAGGAGGTGCTGCCCAAATTTCAAATGACGAAAATGTTTTAACTACGGTATATAATCCACTTCTGTTTTATATAATAGTACTTATGTTTTTAAAGAAAGAACCTGATTTCATTAAACCGTTATTTTAAAACTTCATCTCTACTATTTTTCCTAATAGGTTTAGATTTCTGGGCTTTTGGCTTACTTGGATTAGGTGGGGTCCTATAGACTTCACGTGATCCAAGTGCTAGTCACGTACCAATTCTGGATCGTGACAATCTTTATCCTAAGGATGTAGGAGGCATCACCCAGATTTTTCATAGAGAAATTTTGTGATAGGAAGAGTTTGACCGAGTGCAGTATAGGAACATCATTTCCTATCAAGAGTATGGCATCCACATACAATACGAGGAAGACAACCTTACTCTCTACAACCTTATATATATATATATATATATATATATATATATATATATATATAGTTCATCTACGTTTTTTATGAAATCAAACTCTTTGACTGCCACATCAAAACGGATGTTCCAGCTCCGTGATGCCTGCTTTAATCCGTAAATTGATTTAAGCAGCTTGCACACCTTTCCGATGCTCCCACTGTCAACGAAACCCTCTGGCTGTGTCATATACATGCTCTCTTCTAAATCACCATTTAGAAAAGCGGGCGTCCATCTGCCAGATTTCATAGTCATGGTATGAAGCAATGGCAAGTAGGATCCTGATGGACTAAAGCATAGCCACTGGAGAAAAGGTCTCATCATATTCGACACCTGGTCGTTGACGAAAACTTTTTTCTACAAGTCTAGCTTTGAAGGTCTCAACCTTTCCATCTACACCAATTTTCTTCTTAAAGATCCACTTGCTCCCAATGGGTTTTACCCCTTCAGGAGCAACTTCCAAAGTCCATACATTGTTGGTGTACATGGATTCCATCTCGGATCGCATAACATCCAGCCATTTCACAGTGTCCCTACTTATGATGTCCTGCTCGAAACTAGTCAGCTCATCATCTTCCACGATGCAATCCTCGCTCCCACCATCTATGAGAAAACTGTAGTATCTCTCAGGTGGATGAGGAACCCTACTAGTTCTGCGGAGTGGCTGAGATTCGTCACGGACTACTGAATCCTCTGATTCTACCAAATCTTCAGTTGTAGTTTGTGTATCTGGAACTTCTTCCAGCTCTACCTCATTACCACTAATTTCTTTTACAAAAAATTCATTTTTCTAAAAAGGTGACATGTTTAGCAACAAACACCTTTTATTCCTCGGTGTGGTACAAGAATGTTTGGGATATCCAACAAACTTACATAGAATAGACCTTGCCTCTAGCTTATCTGGATTTTTCTTTTTAACCTAAGCCGGATAACCCCATATCTTAATGAAATTAAGACATGGTCTCTTCCACTCCCATATCTCATATGGAGTGGTAGGCTTAGATTTGGTAGGAACCCTATTCAATATGTATGCAGCTGTCTCAAGTGCATAACTCCAAAAGGAAATAAGTAACTCAACAACACTTATCTTAGAGCGCACCATATCTAATAGGGTGCGATTCCTCCGCTCCGATACTATATTGTGCTGTGGTGTATACGGAGGAGTAAGCCGAGAGAGAATCCCATTTTCTTTTAAATAATCTTGGAATTCCGTGCTTAAGTATTCACCTCCTCGATCAGATCGAAGGATTTTAACACTTTTACCTGTTTGGTTCTCTACTTCGCTCTTATATTCCTTGAATTTTTCAAAAACTTCAGATTTGTGTTTCAAAAGGAATACATGTCCGAATCTTGAGAGATCATCGATGAATGTAATGAAGTGCAAGGAACCATTCCTGGTATGTGTAGACATAGGACCACATACATCATTATGTATCAGTCCCGAGAGTTCAGTAGCTCTATCTCCGTGTCCTGTAAACGGAGTTTTGGTCATCTTTTCTTTGAGACATGACCGACAAGTTTCATAAGATATAAATTCGAACGGATTCAAATATCCATCTTTATGCAACTTAGCTAGTCTGGTCGCATTGATATGAATAAGTATACAATGCCACAAGAAGGCTTCGTTCATTTATGAACTTTTCCTCTTGTGTGTGTTTTGTATATTCAGAACTGTATTTTGATTTAGAACGTATATACCATTACACAACGTACCAAACCCAATCAACACTTGATTTAGGAAAATGTTCATAAGATTTTTCTCTAATGAAAATTTATACCCCTCTTTATGTAATAAATAAACGGATATTATATTGCACATCATCGACGGTAAAAAATAACAGTCGTTTAAAATCAATGTATTACCATTTGGTAATACAAGGTGATATTAGCCGACAGCTTCGGCAGCAACAATTTCTCCATTCCCTACTCCGAAAGACATATCACCCTTTCCCAGTTCTCTACTTCTCTTTAACCCTTGTAACAAATTACAAAAATGGGATCCTGAACCAGTAACTAATACCCAGGACATAGAGCAGACTGAGAAACAGTTCTCAATAACTAACACACCCGAAGAAGATGCATTAGAATGCTCTTTCTTCATTCGGATTGTGTGGAAATCCTAGCATTCCCCTATCCTTTGCCCAGACTCATGACTGTTGTCATAAGGTAGAGTGGAACCAACATTCCCCAGCCCGGTATAATAAGCGGGTTCGGTCAATACATTCATGTTATTATCTTGATTAAGGAGTGACATGGTCGCTACCCGGAGAGAGAGAGAGAAGAAAACACTTTAGCGTGCGCTCCTGCAAAATTAGATTGGTTATTATCTTATCTAATCAGGATGGCTCCCACTGTTTTTATCAAATCTTCCCTCAAACCCTAAATGGTAAGATTAGCCAGGATTAATTACACCCTACAAGTTCGCTAATCGGTCAGCCAGGCAAGTGTTGCTACTCCGAGAGAGTCTCTCCGTGCTTTCGCATGGAACTAATTAAATAACCTCATTTCCGCATGGGCATAACCCCATTAACACCTTTCTTAGACACCTATTAGATTAGTTAATTGTAAAGTGGAAAATTCTCCCAGGAGCAACACTTACTTGCAGTGGGTATCGGGATCCAACTATCATATAAAAAGTATGCAATCTCATTGCAAATTTCAACACTTGAAATTTCCGATATCTGTGTTTACCCCTAACGACCTATGATCTTGATGGAGGTCAACAAACATAGGCCTCCAGTTAAGTTCAACCTATCATTTCTTGATCGATTCGAACCCACCCACACAAATCCTTGACGGAGGTCAACAAGGCTGTGTGACTGCCCCTACTGATCGCATCAACATGATGCAGATAAGTATTACCCAGCTACTGAACATTGTGCCTTGACAGAGGTCAACAAACACAGCACGAATACTAAATACTACATATCTGAAATGACGGAGGGTTACGGCTGGTTCTGAAGAAAAACTTTAACGTAATGAACTTGATATCGTTGTAGAATCTAGTGATTTGAAAAAGGAAGGGTTTAAGCTCCGCTTTAAAATCGAGTAGTTTTCAAAACAAACCGAGTGGGTTGTAGTATATGCTAGTTTTTGCTAAAGAGGATATTCCCGGTGAAGGGATCTCAGCTTTTTCCTCATCGAATGAGGTGCTGGATATTCATAATAGAATACCGCTATGGAAAGCAAGAACTAGAGCTACCTTTTTGAAAAATTTGATTCTACAAAATTTCTTTTAGGTTTCTTTTCTTTTCATTAACCTTATTAATGGCGTCCCATCACTTATGTTTCCTAAATATCACAGAAGGAACGAAAATAAACACACATATATGCCATCCGCATTCGCCACAGAGACCCGGGTCTTCACCGTAAATTTACTTAATTTACGGCAGGACGGGGTCAGGACTAACACGAATGCAAAACATATATAGTGTCTACTAATATATCATATATATATAAGTAGCATTCGTCTCACGCAGTTATATGATCACATCAAATCACAGAAACAACAGAAGCATATATATGAAATATATGATATATTAGGAGGTCCGTGTTTTAGATTAAACCAGTAATGAAAAACACGGATTCCATGGTCGTGATGAATAGCCAAGCCCACACCCCTAGACCCTATGATATCAGCAAGCAACCCTGCCAATTCTAGAGTTAGGCGATCAGTCTCGACTCCTCGAAATGACCTCCTACTGGACTCTAGAACCCGGCTAATTGTGCTCCCCATCTTGGGTCTATCCTAATGCGGTAAAGTAAATAATATATATCGAATGAAGACAACAACCTCAACCCGGAAGTGTCCCAATAAAAGAATATTAAATACAAATATTTACATGAATGAAAATTGAAAAACCCGCATCTCACATAAAAAAACCCGGCTATTCAATCACGACGATCCAATATAACATATCGATAGCAACACAATAACATCACATGTCATCAACGTAAGTAAATATGCATATCCCTAATGTCGTTGTCGTATAATAACGAGATCGGGGATACTGCCACATATTACACTTACGGTCGCAGAAAAGAAATGAAAACTATAATAATTAGAATCCGCATCATCTTTAAACATCCTAAACCCGGATTATCACATATTCTGAATTCCATGCCTAACCCTATAAACCTTACATTTAAGTCTCGAATTGAAAACACTTTTCAAAAATTAAGCCGGGCAATTCAACAAGATTCCTGATTAATGATTCGAAGGATCGATGGGAACTTTAGTAGATGGTCACACCCTCGATGTCGTCAACGAAGTGCACTTGGGCGGAACACCGTGGCCGCGAGCACCCGAGTAGATGCTCTTGGCCATGGGTTCTTTTATAGTCACTTGGTCGGGGCAATGGGGCGTGGCTTTCTGCAAGTGTCTTCTAGCAAGTATTCGCGTATGATACTAGATTACGACGAAGTTTCAATCCAAAACCAAACTCCGTGATAATCAATCATTTGAGACTAAAATGCCAAATTTATAAATCATTAACTAGTTTTCTCAAAACTAATCAATGTGGATTCCAAAAATTGTATCACACATCCAAAGCAATATAGACGAAGTTAAATATTTCGATTGATTTTTCAAACAACAGCAATTCACAGAGACCTCAACAACTTGAGCATCACAAAAATACCCAGAAAGTCCAAAATGAAAAGATGAAGAAACTCAAGAAAATTGGAGATATAATTCCCCAAATTGGCCGTGGAACCGCGGCTAAACCAAGGTTTAGGCGGTGATTGAGTCAATTTCTTTGAGTAAAAGAAAAGAAGTTTTGTTTAGAAGTTTTAGTAACCGCAATCAATAACGGTGTCGCGTGTAGCAAACCTTTAGTGAGTACGGGTCGTCCTCTGGGATTCGTGGAATTTTATAGTTCTTGCTTTAGATCGGTTGAAAGAAATAGAAAAGAGAAAATCAAGAAAATAGTTTCAAGAAAATCAAGAAAATAGTGTTAGTGTATATGCCCTAGAGGCCATTACTGTATCATACTAGTTTGTATATTACTTTATGGAAGCTTGGGATATTCACAGTTGTATATACAATCTTGCTTGAAATGGTAGTATGCTACTTGGTTTGTCTCTGCTTTAATATGTGCATGTGTTTCTTTTAGCATATCGCTGATATATATATTAGTAGAGCCCTTAGGATCTTTGCTTGATTACCAGCGTTGTGATGGCGCTCACACTTGTGGGGCTGGGTAATCCATAAGCACATCCTTATACAGGTCCCTAGTCATTGGACTATCGAGACAGGGCATCGATACTCCAGAGTAGACTAGCGTATGCGCTTCTCATCCCAGTGTGGGAGACGGTCTGTCCCACAGCCGTCAGTACGTCGTACTTGAGATAGTATGTGGGTGCTCGTTAGGTTACGAGTACACTGTACAGGACTCGTCGGGAACTGTTGGTTGGTATTATACCTATCGTCAGTTATCAGTTCTCAGGTGACATGAGTACAGCTTAGTCCGCTGACTTGACACTGTCACTTCGCCTCGAGTGTGTTCCCACTGCACTTTGATTACTACCCTACCACGGCTCAAAGGAGTCGTGCAAACAGGTAGTTTTTGGGTGCAGTCCCGAAGCACTTGGAGGCAGTGACGGTTAGACAGGATTCGTCTCTCCCGGTATTGGGGGTTGACATCGCGCTGTGTCCAGGAGAGCCATTACACGAGTAGTCCCTGGCCAGGGCAAGCGAGATATACTGGTAGGTTTCCAGTGTTATCTCAGGGTGTTCTGGGCTACACTCCGACACGACTTGTACCGCTATTAGGGGACTAACGTTCACCGCCCCCCTAGGCCCGCCATGCGATGTATCAGACGAACAGACCGGACTGTACGGAGACTGTCACATACAGGCTCAGTAGGAGTTCAGATGGGGTTCACCTCGTCAGTCTTCTTATCGGCATCTACCTGGGGACCGTTACGTACAGCTAGTGCCGCTTGCGTTCTGTGGTTAAACCCACAGCCAGCGTAGTGTCGAGTCTTTAGAGTCCCATACAGAGAGCTATTCACCTTTAGGCAAAATGAGTAGAGGTCGCATGGTTTTGCGACAGGGTTCGTTCACATCCGCGCACTTGTGCACGTTTGTTGTCCGGACAGCTTATACTAGCGGGCTATGGTTTAAGCCAGATCCTAGTATATGATTTGGGATTGGTTTTATCTCTTTGTATTCGTGTTCCTCGGATCACGAATACGGGTGCGTATGCACAGTTGCTTGAGACAGAGGGAGAGGACTTTGATTAGGGTTAATGACCATTGTCATTTTATTAACCCTAATGCTTATGTGTGTATTATGGTTAATTGATATTAGTTTAATAATTGTGCATGGTTATGGTTGTTGACCATTTGACCTTTTTGACTTGTTGACCTAGGTTGACACTTTGACCATCATCATTTCATTTGGAAGATGCTCTTTGATCCTTACAATTTGCATTAAAAATGAAATGATAATGGTCATGTCTTGATTAAGCCATGACAATTATCTCACTAATTATCTATTTACAATAATTCACACATATATGTGAGAATGGTTTATTTTTCTCTCATTCTATCATTTACTTTCTCTCTCTTGTTCTTCCTCTCCCTCAAGTTCTCCCCTCTCATGTGTTGAGAAACACTTGAGCTTGAGAAAAACCTCTTCTTGATAATCTCTACTCTCTTCTAGGGTTCTAGGATTAGCACTTCTAGCACCCTAGTTACTTCTATCTCGGAGTTGAAGCCAAAGGTTGAGGCTTTCGGGTGGATCTTTCATCGACGTGAGAAGACGACAAAGGTGACCTCTTTCTACTACTCCAAGGAGCAAGGAGAGAAGGACATAAAGCCCTAGGTATAACCATTCTACCTTAAGCTAGTTTCTAGTTAGCTTTAGCTTGTTTTTGTTTAGCAAAGATCCTTCTTTGTCTAGTCCATGTTGCCTAAAGTGACAAAAATCCAATTTTTATTCCGTTTTCCGCCTCCCCGTAAGCACCGGGGTGGGCAACGTGGACTTACAGTGGTATCAGAGTCTAACTAAACATAAACTAGTTAGGTAGTAAAGTGTATGGAAGTTCGAATCGGAAAAATCGCAAAACCGAGTTTTCAAAACCCTAACTTTCTGTTAAAATTTTTTCTGTTCAAAATGAAATAAATCATACTCCAAAAATCATCTCAGGGTTTTGTGAAGAAAGCCACCAAAAACGATCCAGTGATTCGCCCAAAGCGTCGCGGTTCCGCGGCAATAGCAAGCTATTGCCGCGCAACCGCGGCCGTTTTGGCTCAGTTCTGCGTCGAGTTTGGTGCAGTGTTTTCCTGGCTTGGTTTTAGGATTTTTAAGATGGTTTATATATGCCCAGGTTTTCCAGAAAAGAAATTTATTTTTGGGGGCCTATAAATCCGTATTTTTTATCGAACTTCAATACACTTTGACTAAACGGTTATATCTGTGGTGTTTATATGTATTGAACGTCGGCTAATCGCTATATGTCGATTAGTCGGGGTTATACATATCTGTGATCTGTGTTTGATGATGGTATGTGTATATGAATGTGTTGGATTGTCGCGGGTGAATAGTCGGGGTGGATGTGAGATGAGTGTTTCTTTTTCTTTCATTCATTGTAATATGTAAATTGATGTAATTATTATTTGTTTGGCCGCACAACCGGGTCGGGGTTGTAACCGTCATTGTATAATTCTTTTTACTGTTTTGCTCCTAGGATAGACCCATGGAGGGGGTGCACAAACTACCGGGTATCTCGAAATGCCGAGTGGCCTACTCACGGTGTTGAGGGAGGTTGCTTCGCTTCGAGTACTTGGCGGGTAGTTTGCCGCATCCGTAGGGGTCTTGGGTGGGGTATTGGCTATTCACCGCGACCGTGTAATCCTCTTTTCGTTGCAGGCTCGAACGGATTGCGGAGTCCTAGTATATCCAATGTATTCATCTGTGATCTGTAATGTCTATCATTGCTATATATTTATATATGATAACTATTTAGGTGTTGCTTATGTTTTGCATCCGCGCTAGTCCTGCCCCCGCTCTGTCGTTAGTTAAGTAACCTAACGGGTGATGACGGGACCCCGTGGCGAATGCGGATGGCATAAGCGTACACCATATTTTGGTTGTTTTCTGCAATGGTAGGTTTAAATGATGGGACGCATTAAAAGAACTAATGCAAGAAAATAAACCAAGTAAAAGTCGATTGGAACACTTTGAAAACCACTCGGTTCTTTTCAAAACTAAACTTTTAAACGTGGAGCTTGAACCACTCCTTTTAAAAGCTATCTCTTCCATCGATTATATCAAGTTCACTACGTTCACGGTTTCCCCAAAACCATCCGTAGCCCTCCATCATTTCAGTTAAATATTCGGTAGTATTCAAGCTATGTATCTTGACCTCACGCCAAGGCATAGTGATTGGTAGCTGCTGGATATTTATCTGTTGCATAGATAGAATGCGTTGGTTTGAGACAGTCGTACTGCCATTTTGGCCTACGTCAAGGGTAGGTACGGGTGGGTTCAAATTAACCGGGATAATGATGGGAAGAACTTGACTGTGACTTATGACATTTTGACCTCACGCCAAGGTCATAAGAGCATGGGGCAAAAATCCACATCGGGAGTTTCATAAATACTGAAACTTGCTAGCGCTGCATACCATTTGGAGTGTGATAATTCTGGTAGGATTCCTTCGGTTTTATCACGCGATGATATTTGGATCCCGATCCTACTGTGAGTATATGCTACTCCTCGGGAAAACTCTCACTTAACGATCAATGCTATAAACCTAGTAGGTGTCTAGAAAGTTGTTAGCGGGGCTACGCCCACAGGGAAAAGAGGTTACTTAATTAAGGAACTTCGCGAAAGCGTTGGAAAACCTCCCTCGAAGTACCGACACTGGCCTGGCTGAACGGTTAAGCAAGTATTGTACGGTGAGATTGATCCTGACTAATCCTTTCTTTACGGTTTGAGAAGGGATTCGAGAGACAGTGGGAGCCATCCAGTTTAGACAAACTAAGAACCACTCTAAACTTGCAAGAGCATCATTCTAAAGTGTTTCTTTTCTCTCTCCTAATTGCAGCGACCATTCAACATGACCGGACTTAAGTTATTACTAGATAAAAACATATTGACAGGGCCAAACTACAAAGATTGGCTCAGGAATGTCAAGATGGCAATCACTTACGACAAGTTGGGATATGTCCTTACCACCAAAGCTCCCCCTGTCCCAGGTCCCAAAACCAGTGTCGTAGATAGGGAAATCTACAAGACCTGGGAAATAGATTGTGCGAAGGCCAGATGCCTCGTACTAGCCTCGATGGACAACGAACATCAGAGGAGGCACGAGAATATGGACCTAGAGTCTATATTTCTTCATACAAAAGAACTGTATGGAGAGCAGTCTCGTATCGCCAGATACGAAGTGTCGAAGAAGTTGTTTTCGGCAAGGTTGGCCGTCGGATCATCAGTAGCGGAACACGTGCTTAAGATGATTGGCTACATAGAGGAGCTCGCGGACCTTGGGACCACGTTGGAGAATGAACTCTATACTGATTTGATTCTCCAGTCCCTTCCTTCCACTTACGCCCAGTTTATCCTTAACTTCAACATGCAAAGAAAGGAGGTTGAACTTTCCGAACTTCTGAACATGTTGAGGAGTGCTGAGGGCACCCTACAGAAAGGTAGGGAGACATCCACTTTGTTTGTAGGAGGATCTTCCTCTTCTAGATCCAGGGCGAAAGCCAAGGGTAAGAAGAAGAAAGCCCCCGCCAAACCAAGAGGCGGTGTCGGTAAAGTGGATACGAAGGTAAAAGGAAAAGCAACAAAGGTAGCGGGAAAGCTGGTGGGGAAGGAAGAATGCTTCTATTGTCACAAAAGTGGAAACAGGATTGCAAGGCTTGGAAGGCCAGAACACAGGATTTGAAGCGAGTTGCAGCTTCAGCTTCAGGTGTGTATGTTATTGAAAACTGTCTATCAATAAACTCTACATCCTGGGTATTGGATACCGGATCAGGATCTCATATCTGTAATTCTTTGCAGGCGTTGAGAAAGCGTAGAGTTTTGAAGGCAGGTGACATGACCCTCAGAGTTGCAAACGATGCTAGCATGGATGCTGAGGCCGTGGGGGACTATCACCTGGGATTGTCGGATGGACACTTTTTGGTTTTGCGTAGTTGTTATTATGTACCAAATGCAACCTGTAATATCATTTCTGTATCTTTATTATCTAAAGAAGGTTATGAATTTGCATTTGTAAGTAATGTAGTGAACATTCACCTTAATCAAGTTTTGATTGGGTCAGGTACATTGAACAACGGTATATACGTTTTAAACCAACCAAAGATTTTCAATATCCAGAATACACACAAAAGAAAGTCTCCAGAAATCAATAAAACTTTCTTATGGCATTGTAGACTGGGTCACATTAATGAGAGAAGGTTGACTAAGTTACATACAGAAGGATAATTGGATCCGTTCGAATATCAATCGTATGCAACTTGTCAATCCTGTCTCAAAGGAAAGATGACAAAGACTCCGTTCACTGGACACGGAATAAGAGCGAGCGAGCTCTTGGGACTCGTACACAGCGACGTGTGCGGTCCAAGGTCTACACATGCACGAAGCGGTTATTTTTACTTCATTACTTTTACGGATGATTTCTCAAGGTTCGGACATGTCTTCTTGATGAAGCATAAATCCGAAGCTTTTGAAAAGTTCCAGGAATATAAGAATGAAGTAGAAAAATAAACAGGCAAAAGTATCAAGACACTAAGATCTGATCGAGGTGGTGAATACTTGAGTGCAGAGTTCCGGGTTACTTAAAAGAGAATGGAATTCTCTCTCAACTTACTCCTCCATACACTCCGCAACATAACGGTGTATCGGAGAGACGGAACCGAACCCTATTGGATATGGTACGGTCCATGATGAGTAACGCTGAGTTGCCGCGATCGTTCTAGGGATATGCGCTAGAAACACCTGCATACCTTTTGAACCGAGTTCCCACTAAGACTGTGCCTACCACACCATATGAGTTATGGAGTGGGAAGAAACCCTATCTTCAATACCTGAAGATTTGGGGATGTCCAGCTTATGTCAAAAAGCAGCATACGGACAAACTAGAGGCACGCTCAGTACTGTGCAAGTTTGTGGGATACCTAAAGAACTCCAGGGGGTATCTTTTCTATTACGCAGATGAACAAAAAGACCTTGTTTCTCATAATGCCCATTTTCTGGAACATCAGTTCTTAGAAAAAGAAATAAGTGGGAGCGCTATAGAACTGGAAGAAATTCCAGAACCACAAGCTATTACTGAAAGCTTAGTAGAACCAGAGGGTTCGAAAGATCAGGACATTCCCACGCCACTCCGCAGGAGTAGTAGGCAGTCTCATCCGCCCGAGAGATACTACGGTTTTCTCATTGACGGGGATAGAGAGGATTGCATCATAGATTGTGATGACCCTACTAGCTTCCAGCAAGCCATTCAGAGCGTCGACTCGGTAAAATGGCTGGATGCAATGCGGACCGAGATGGAGTCCATGTACACCAACAAAGTATGGACATTGGACATTGCTCCAGATGGGGTAAAACCCGTAGGATGCAAGTGGATCTTCAAAAGGAAGATTGGTGTAGATGGACTGGTTGAGACCTATAAAGCTAGACTGGTTGCAAAGGGTTTTCATCAAAGACCTGGTTTGGACTATGACGAAAACTTTTCTCCAGTAGCTATGCTGAAATCCATTCGGATCCTTCTTGCCATTGCTGCCTTCCACGATTATGAGATTTGGCAGATGGACGTAAAGATAGCTTTTCTAAATGGACATTTAGAGGAGTGTGTCTGTATGGACCAGCCAGAGGGTTTCATTCAGAGTAGGAGCAGCGGAAAGGTGTGCAAGTTGCTTAAGTCCATTTATGGACTAAAGCAGGCATCGCGGAGTTGGAACATCTGTTTTGATGAGACGGTCAAAGAATTTGGCTTTATCAAAAATCCAGATGAACCATGCATCTATTGTAGATTTGTAGCGAGAACTGTAGTATTCCTCGTTTTATACGTGAATGACATTCTCTTAATAGGAAATGACATTCCTATGCTACAATCTGTCAAGGGGTTCTTGTCACACAGGTTCTCCATGAAAGACCTGGGTGATGCCTCATACATTCTGGGTATCCGGATCTACCGTGACAGATCCAAGAGGATATTAGGACTTTCGCAGTCCAGGTACATCGACACCATACTGAAGAGATTCAGTATGGAAGATTCCAAGCACGGTAATATACCGGCTTGTCACGGGATCACCCTCTCCAAAGAGATGTCTCACAAGACTGATTTGGAGAGGGATCGCATGTCTATTATACCCTACGCTTCTGCGGTAGGATCTATAATGTATGCGATGTTGTGTACCAGACCGGATGTGGCTTATGCACTGAGTGTGGTAAGCAGGTATCAGTCAAACCCTGGGGAGAAACATTGGATAGCAGTAAAGAACATTCTCAAGTACCTGAGAAGGACTAAGGAGATGTTCTTGGTGTATGGCGGGAAAGACCTCCAGATTGAGGCCTTTGCTGACTCTAGCTTCCAGAGTGACAAGGATGATTCCAAGTCCATGTCGGATTTTGTCTTCACCCTCAATGGAGGGGCGGTGTGTTGGAAGAGCTCCAAACAGGAAACCGTTGCTGACTCGACTATGGAAACGGAATACATCGCTGCATCTGATGCCGCAAAAGAAGCTGTCTGGATGAGGAAGTTCTTGAGAGAACTTCAGGTGGTTCCGTCCATTGTTGACCCAATACCTCTGTACTGCGACAACAACGGGGCTATAGCTTTAGCGAAGGAACCCAGGTCCCATCAGAAATCCAGACACATCTTGAGGCGGTATCACCTGATCAGGGAGATCGTGGATCGCCAGGAGATCGAGGTTCGGAGGGTTGCTTCAGAAGATAACACAGCAGTTCCATTCACCAAAGCCTTGCCCCAGACTCAGTTCGAGCGGCTGATCGAGATGATAGGTCTTCGATATGCCAATATATGGCCTTAGTGCAAGTGGGAGATTGTTAGTGTATATGCCCTAGAGGCCATTACTGTATCATACTAGTTTGTATATTACTTGATGGAAGCTTGGGATATTCATAGTTGTATATACAATCTTGCTCGAAATGGTAGTATGCTACTTGGTTTGTCTCTGCTTTAATATGTGCATATGTTTCTTTTAGCATATCGCTGATATACATATTAGTAGAGCCCTTAGGATCTTTGCTTGATTACCAGCGTTGTGATGGCGCTCACACTCGTGGGGCTGGGTAATCCATAAGCACATCCTTATACAGCTCCCTAGTCGTTGGACTATCGAGACAGGGCATCGATACTCCGAAGTAGACTAGCGTATGCACTTCTCATCCCAGTGTGGGAGACGGTCTGTCCCACAGCCGTCAGTACGTCGTACTTGAGATAGTATGCGGGTGCTAGTTAGGTTACGAGTACACTGGACAGGACTCGTCGGGAACTGTTGGTTGGTATTATACCTATCGTCAGTTATCAGTTCCCAGGTGATATGAGTACAGCTTAGTCTGCTGACTTGACATTGTCACTTCGCCTCGAGTGTGTTCCCACTGCACTTTGATTACTACCCTACCACGGCTCAAAGGAGTCGTGCAAACAGGTAGTTTTGGGGTGCAGTCTTGAAGCACTTGGAGGCAGTAACGGTTAGACAGGATTCGTCTCTCCCGGTATTGGGGGTTGACATCGCGCTGTGTCCAGGAGAGCCATTACACGAGTAGTCCCTGGCCAGGGCAAGCGAGATATACTGGTAGGTTTCCAGTGTTATCTCAGGGTGTTCTGGGCTATACTCCGACACGACTTGTACCGCTATTAGGGGACTGACGTTCACCGCCCCCCTAGGCCCTCCATGCGATGTATCAGACGAACAGACCGGACTGTATGGAGACTGTCACATACAGGCTCAGTAGGAGTTCAGATGGGGTTCACTTCGTCAGTCTTCTTATCGGCATCTACCTGGGGACCGTTACGTACAGCTAGTGCCGCTTGCGGTCTGTGGTTAAACCCACTGCCAGCGTAGTGTCGAGTCTTTAGAGTCCCACACAGAGAGCTATTCGCCTTTAGGCAAAATGAATAGAGGTCGCATGGTTTTGCGACAGGGTTCGTTCACATTCGCGCACTTGTGCACGTTTGTTGTCCGGACAGCTTATACAAGCGGGCTTTGGTTTAAGACAGATCCTAGTATATGATTTGGGATTGGTTTTATCTCTTTGTATTCGTGTTCCTCGGATCACGAATACGGGTGCGTATGCACAGTTGCTTGAGACAGAGGGAGAGGACTTTGATTAGGGTTAATGACTATTGTCATTTTGTTAACCCTAATGCTTATGTGTGTATTATGGTTAATTGATATTAGTTTAATAATTGTGCATGGTTATGGTTGTTGACCATTTGACCTTTTTGACTTGTTGACCTAGGTTGACACTTTGACCATCATCATTTCATTTGGAAGATGCTCTTTGATCCTTACAATTTGCATTAAAAATGAAATGATAATGGTCATGTCTTGATTAAGCCATGACAATTATCTCACTAATTATCTATTTACAATAATTCACACGTATATGTGAGAATGGTTTATTTTTCTCTCATTCTATCATTTACTTTCTCTCTCTTGTTCTTCCTCTCCCTCAAGCTCTCCCCTCTCATGTGTTGAGAAACACTTGAGCTTGAGAAAAACCTCTTCTTGATAATCTCTACTCTCTTCTAGGGTTCTAGGATTAGCACTTCTAGCACCCTAGTTACTTCTAGCTTGGAGTTGAAGCCAAAGGTTGAGGCTTTCGGGTGGATCTTTCATCGACGTGAGAAGACGACAAAGGTGACCTCTTTCTACTACTCCAAGGAGCAAGGAGAGAAGGACATAAAGCCCTAGGTATAACCATTCTACCTTAAGCTAGTTTCTAGTTAGCTTTAGCTTGTTTTTGTTTAGCAAAGATCCTTCTTTGTCTAGTCCATGTTGCCTAAAGTGACAAAAATCCGATTTTTATTCCGTTTTCCGCCTCCCCGTAAGCACCGGGGTGGGCAACGTGGACTTACAGTGGTATCAGAGTCTAACTAAACATAAACTAGTTAGGTAGTAAAGTGTATGGAAGTTCGAATCGGAAAAATCGCAAAACCGAGTTTTCAAAACCCTAACTTTCTGTTAAAATTTTTTCTGTTCAAAATGAAATAAATCATACTCCAAAAATCATCTCAGGGTTTTGTGAAGAAAGCCACCAAAAACGATCCAGTGATTCGCCCAAAGCGTCGCGGTTCCGCGGCAATAGCAAGCTATTGCCGCGCAACCGCGGCCGTTTTGGCTCAGTTCTGCGTCGAGTTTGGTGCAGTGTTTTCCTGGCTTGGTTTTAGGATTTTTAAGATGGTTTATATATGCCCAGGTTTTCCAGAAAAGAAATTTATTTTTGGGGGCCTATAAATCCGTATTTTTTATCGAACTTCAATACACTTTGACTAAACGGTTATATCTGTGGTGTTTATATGTATTGAACGTCGGCCAATGTGACTGCCACATGCCTGATCATGACAGAAAGACAATACACTCTTGAATTCATCATCAAGGACACATCTGTAAATGATTTGGTCAGGACAATACTTAAACAAATAAGGTTCATCCCAGTAAAAGTGCTTTACTCGGGATAGAAATCGATGATTGTCTTGTTTAGACCATTCGTTGGGAATAAGTCTCATTGCTAGATAATTCACAATATCCACGAACCAAGGTACGCAGGATACAGTCAAGAGCTGTTCGTCAGGGAAAGAGTCGTTTATTGGCAATGTCACTGTAGGTGAAGAAGAGATGCGTGAAAGACGGTCGGCTACTACGTTTTCACATCCACTCTTATCTCGTATGACAAGATCAAATTCTTGTAATAATAGGATCCAATGTATTAACCTAGCCTTAGCATCCTTCTTCGATAAAAGATGTTTTAGGGCGGAGTGATCGGTGTAAACCACTATCGGTGAGCCAATCAAGTAAAGCCTGAATTTTTCTAATGCAAATACAACTGCCAAAAGTTCTTTCTCAGTAGTTGTATAATTAATTTGGGCATCATTAAAGGTCTTACTTGCATAATAAATTGCATGTGGCATCTTATCAATGTGCTGTCCTAAGACTGCATCAATAGCAAAATCCGATGCATCACACATAAGCTCGAACGGGTGGTTCCAATCAGGAGATGATAGAATGGGGGCTGTAGTGAGAGATCTTTTAAGCAATTCAAAAGCAGCCTCGCAATCCGAATCAAAGTGAAATGTTGTATACTTGGCCAAGAAAAGAGTTAAGGACCTAGAAATTTTGCTAAAATCCTTAATGAATCTCCTATAAAATCCTGCATGACCAAGGAAGGGTCGTATATCTTTGACGCATTTGGAATGAGGAAGGTTATGGATGTCATCTATTTTATCTCTGTCTACCTCAATGCCTTTTTGTGAAATGACATGTCCAAGCATGATACCTTCTTAGACCATGAAATGACATTTTTCCCAATTCAAAGTTAAGTTCTTATCCTTACAGCGGGTAAGAACCGTGTCAAGATGACGTAGGCAATCTTCAAAGGAGTCCCCAAATATAGAGAAATCGTCCATAAATATCTCCATAAAATTCTCGACCATGTCTGAGAATATCTGTATCATACACCGCTGAAATGTAGCGGGAGCATTGCATAACCAAAAGGGCATGCATCTATAAGCAAAGGTACCAAAAGGATAAGTAAATGTTATTTTATCTTGATCTTTTTCGGTGATGGGGACCTGGTTATAGCCAGAGTATCCGTCCAAGAAACAATAATATTCATGTCCAGCTAATCGTTCCAACATCTGGTCAATGAAAGGTAGAGGAAAGTGATCTTTCCTCGTTGCGACATTGAGTTTCCTATAATCAATACATACACGCCACCTAGTTTGGGTGCGTGTTTGGATCAACTCATTAGCCTCATTAGTTATGACCGTGATGCGAGACTTTTTAGGGACTACATGAATATGACTTACCCATTGGCTATCAGAGATTGGGTAAATTATACCACTATCTAAGCATTTGAAGATTTCTTTCTTTACCGCCTCCTTCATGATAGGATTTAACCATCTTTGTGGGTCTCGGGTTGGTTTGGCTTCATCCATCAAATATATATGATGTCCAACAATCAAGGTACTAATCCCTTTGATGTCTTCCATTGTCCAACCAAATACTTGCCGATTTGATCTCAAGACCATCAAAAGAGCGTTCTTTTGCTCTAACGCTAGAGAAGAGGATATGATCATGGGAAAAAACTCATTCTCACCTAAATATGCATATTTAAGATGAAAAGGTAGTAATTTGAGATCTAATGTCGGCGGAGAGACGATAGAAAGTGGGGTAAGGGAATGATACTCAGACTCCCTAAAAAGTTCATAACATGCGTAGGATGTTGACTCGGAAAGTGCTATTGACTTTTGCGATGAGTCAAAAAGTTCAAACTCGAGGGTGGACTCATCAAATGTGTCCTCACTATAGTAATTTGCTAGATCAAACAATGATGTACTAGTGTCGTCGAGATCATTATAGCAAAATTCCTCAACCTTGCCGCTGTCGAAAGCTATCTCGTTGACATAACAAACATCAATTAGATGAGCAGAAAATTCAGATGGTTGACTTCCTAACTTGTAAATGTTAAGCTCAATTGTCATCTTTCCGAAGGATAGGTTCATAGAATCGTTACGACAATTAATGATAGCATTGGAAGTGGATAAGAAGGGTAAACTGAGAATCACCAAAATTTGGTTTCGTGGGTTCGCTACAGGCTGTGTATCTAGAACAATAAAGTCCACAGGGAATATAAATTCCCCGACTTTTATCAACACATCCTCAATCTCACCCCTAGGTTGGGTGATAGATCGATCTGCCATCTGGAGAGTGTAGTGGGCAGGTTTCAACTCTCCTATACCTAGCTGCTCATAGACAGAGTAAGGAAGCAAGTTAACACTAGCGCCAAGATCGAGTAGAGCACGATTGATATTTTTACCCCCAATAGAAATGGAGATTGTAGGACAGCCGGGGTCCTTACGTTTCTTAGGTAATTGCTGGGTAAAAGCTGTGCTTACATTACTCGTCATGAATACCTTTTCCGGCACTTGAGTTTTTCTCTTCCTAGTGCACAAGTCCTTAAGTATTTTCGCATAATCCGGAACTTGTTGTATAGCATCTAGGAGTGGGATATTTAAGTTAACCTGTTTAAAAATTTCCATAATCTTCTCCATATGTGGACTTTGTTTTTTCCCCTTAACCTATTTGGATAAGGAGCTTTATCAATAAAGTTGGGTCCAATATTGGAGAAGATCGAGGGGGTAGAACGGATCCCAGAATTGGAGTTGGGATCGTGTTAGGTTGACTCAAAGAGGTGGGTGGAGGGTTCGAGCTTAGGGGAAAACGGAGAATAGGCTCGGAAGAAGATGGTAGATTAGACGAAATAGGGTTAGAAGTGGAAGCTGGGGTATCATTGATTGATTCCTCATTATCAACCTATTCACCGACTTGGTTGTTCAGCACTCTTCCTGATCTCAACGTGGTAATGGAAATCACATTTTGATGTTGTGAGTGGCCAGGATTCGGTAGGGGTTGAGATAGAAGTTTCCCTTTCTCTCTTACACTCATCGCGGCATTTAATTGTGCAATTTGTGCTTCTATCGATTTTATACTCTCACCGTGGGAAGCGGAGTTCTTTGTTAATGTATCGATAGAAGACTTTATATCAGCCGACGTTTGTATGGAATGTTTTATAAACATTTCCAAGGTTCGTTCAAGTGCAGAGGAGTTTTCGGTACCGGCCGTTTGGAAGGAATTATTATAAGGTGCAGAATTGTTGGCCGGATTTTGAAAAGTTTGTGGTTGGAAGGGGTGCTGACTCTGTGATGGTTGTTATTGCTGTGGAGGAACCCTTTGATAGTTATTTTGGTTTGGAACCGTATTTTGAGTTTGAGTTTGGTGTTGGTTTCAAGAAAAATTAGGGTGATTCATCCAACCTTGATTATATATGGAAGAAAAAGGATCGTTTCTAGGTCGCTGCTAAAAAGCAGCATTAGTGTGTTCTTAACCTTGAAACGGAAAATTCAAAGGACATTCTTCCGTCAGATGTGATGGATCGGAACAACATCCACACACGGTTTTAGGGAGCGTTACCTGGTTTAGGGAGGCTAATAAAAAAAAATTTCCATAGTTTCGAGTTTCTTTTGCATCGCTGCCATTTCGGCTTTTACTGCGATGGAAATATCGAGCTGATGGATACCTTCCCTAGATGACGGTGGTCTAACGCTTTCCCATTGAAAAGTGTGTTCAGCAAGATCTTCCAGAAATTTCCAAGCTTCACCATCGTCTTTGGACATGAAATTGCATTGACACATGGTTTCAAGCATCTGCTTTGTCGCTGGAGTAATGCCCTCATATATAATTCGGCACAGATCCCATTTATGGATTCCATGATGAGGACATTGGACAAGCAGATCCTTAAACCATTCAAAGCATTTCCAAAATGGTTCATTGGGAAACTGGGTAAACTGGTTGATTTCGTTCCGAACATGGGCGGTCTTATGATTGGGATAAAATTTCTTAAGGAATACTATAACGAATTCATTCCAATTGGAAATAGAGTGTGCGGTTGCGTTATAAAGCCACTTTTCGGCTAAATCACACAAAGTAAACGGGAGAAGACGTAAACGCATAGCATCCACAGAAAGTTGTGAAGTGCCCATCATATCACATATGTTTTCGAATTTGATGATAAAAACGTATGCGTCTTCAGACTCAAGACCGTGAAATTTAGGCAAAAAGTTGATAAGGTGTGGTTTAATTTCAAAATTATCCCCATTGGCGGGTAGGATAGAAAGACAAGTAGAAAGGGGACCACGTATAGGGTAGCATCTCTCTTGGAGAGAGATGCGCGGTGGATTCTGCGCACCTGCGGATGGCAGCAGAGTGGTGTTATTAAAATTTGATGGAGAATCGTCCATCTAGGTCGATGTTGTGGGTGGTGGGAAAAAAGACGATGAAGAAGTACTAACTTCGGAGTCGATAGAAGAAACGCGGACAAGACGGGTACTAGAATCCCGTGTCCAGCTGAGCATGCACTAAGCGAGTTTAGCGCAAGTGGCAGCGTTTGTGAGAATTATATAAAAAGAAAAGTTTGTATTGAGAAAAGGTTTGTTTTGAAAAAGGTTTGAGAAAGGTTGGACATTAACAAATCACAAAAATGCACAATCAACTCTAGATCTAAGGTCACCTAGGTCAAGTCACTAGACCACTCCTAGACTTTCAGAAGACAAATCGCAGGATCAATTCTCTACTACCTCTTTAACCCTCTTGTGGCCAGGTAAGTGGGAGGTATCCGCTATACGAATAACCGAAATAGTGGGCCTAATTAAGTAACCACTTGCCTTAGACACACTTGCCTAGACACCACAAAATAAATGCGGATAATTAGTAGATTACCCACGACCCTCCTCTGTCCTAATTGAGCGTGACGGTCCTTAGAATCTTGGTCTAGATATTTTTTAATTAATGAAGGGTGATGCAGATGCTAGTTTTGTGATTTGTGGGGATAAGGAAGGGTAATGAAATCCCCACCTAATCTGAATTTGGTCTTTGCTCCTTAATTTTCTGTATTACAATATGCAAAAACAACCCAAAAACAAAACACGCAACAAGAATTTTTTTAAGCAGCGAATTTTTGCAAAGAATCCTGCAGAAAAATTGTTATTGGACTTTGCAGAGAGGAGAAAAGGAGGTAGAAAATATACCAGAGAGACTTGAAGCCTTAAGTCACAGAATCCACCGCGGTTCCGCCGCGAGAATGGCCTTCTTGCCACGGTTCCATGGCCAACTTAATGGTTCTTGAAATTATTTTTTCTACAGTTGCTTCTCTAGCTCCTATGTTCTTGATGAATGCTTGTGAATCTTTATCTCCCTGCTACAATGATTTCAGATCCCCTTGCAAAAAAAAAAATTCACACACTAATCGTTAAGCACAAGATGCGTTCTTGATTTATATTTTGATGGAATAATAATATTTCAACCCAAATAGAATGAAAGAAAAAATTACGCACAGATCCCTAGCAACGGCACCATTTGATTGATTCAATTTCTTTGAGTAAAAGAAAAGAAAAGAAGTTTTGTTTAGAAGTTTTAGTAACCATAATCAATAACGGTGTCGCGTGTAGCGAACCTTTAGTGAGTACGGGTCATTCTCTGGGATTCGTGGAATTTTATAGCTCTTGCTTTAGATCGGTTGAAAGAAATAGAAAAGAGAAAATCAAGAAAATCAAGAAAATAGTTTCAAGAAAATCAAGAAAATAGTTTCCAGAAAATCAAGAAAATAGTTTCAAGAAAATCAAGAAAATAGTTTCCAGAAAATCAAGAAAATGGTTCAAGATTTAAATGAGTTATCAAGAAAATTTTATATGAAGAAGCCTTATAGGATTCTTTAGGATTTATTAGCCATGGATGACTAATAAATATTGCTCCTCTTATCTATTGATAGATTTAAAACTAGATTGATAGCTATGAATGAGAATTAGGGTTCTTTGGAAGAAACCAGGGTTTCTCCTCTATTGACCCATGTCCTTTCATTGATCTCCATTCTTGTTTAGCCCTTAGCAAAAGGATCGTCAATCTCATCTCAAATCATGGTCGAGATTATCAAGAAATTGATGTCACGCCCGATAGGGATGTTGACGATTCTTTTGCCAAAGTTCATAAACTTCATAAGACTTAAAAGGAATATAGAATTTTCTTACCCATTGATCTACCTTAATCCTACGAATCCTATCAAACGGAGAATTACTCGTACATCATGAAAATAAAAGAAGAAATAGAGAAAGAATTCATAATGCGGAAATTAAAAGAAAGCGAAATTAAAACTAATGATCACCTTTATTACTCAACCTCACAATACATTTTTTCGAGTTTAGATTACAAAAGGAAGAAGAATTTGCTTTAGATCTCTGCCTCGAAGAAGTAAATGTTTCGTCGATCTTCACGTCGCTTGATCACCTCGAGTCTTGGACCTGTCGTGGATTGCTTGCTTGTTGACGGTGATTGGCTTCGTGTAAAGGAGAATTTCTTGATTGATCGCTTGGTTGATTTCTCAATGGATTTCTTGATCTTGGATCTCAAGATCGAAGATTCTCGATCTTAGATCTTAGATCCCCTTTTGATCTTGGATTTGATCTTTGAGATTGATTTTTCTTGAATATTGGATTTTTTTGATTTTTTTATATCTCCTCTCAAATGATGTAGCCCTCGGTCTTTTTTATAGCCTCGAAACCAGTAACAGAAGCCTCCAACAAACTAAGTTTGTTACGCTGAAAATTCCAGAAAAATCTTGAACCATAATCCCTTGAATCGGCCACGGATCCGCGGCGACTCGGCCTGACTCGGCCGCGGTTCCGCGGCCTAATGGTGAGTTCTTTGCTTCAAACTTCAGGAGTATTTTTCTGTTGGTATTTTGGTATTTCTTTGATGTCTGGAACCTTCTTATCTCTTCTGAGTCTCTACCAGTATTTGATTCTTCGACTTTCTTTACTTTATCAGCAGATTCTTGATCCCTGATATCTGACCTGAGCTAATCTTGCAGAATATCTTCAATGAACAATATTAGTTATTTTTGAGATACAAAATATTATGTGTAAAAATATTAAACATACAATTTCCTTCATAATGTTGATTATAATATATAAACACATGGTAAATGATATTTTGCAGATGAACTTCTAATATGTGTTATATTTATAACAAACACCTTTAGATGATTAAGAAAAGTTAGGAATTGTCATGTTAAAAGTGCACTATGTTCGACTGAACAGACGGCGGTTCCGCGGCCAAGTTTATGGCTTAGGATATCTGTTTTATTGAGTCTTCCTAAAAATACTTGCACGATTCTCTGAGCATTTTTAATATCAAAATATCCACGTTTGAAAAAATGGACAGAAACTACCCAAATCCGTGTTTAAAACACCGATCGAACACTTTAACTTCAGCTAAGCTATTCATGAGCCTCTAGCTTAGCTCCGATACTATGAATGTATATCTTAACACCTCTACTATGTTTCTATGAGCATCCAGTATGCAATTTGAAAATTTTAGAGGTCTAAGTAAACAAGAATCGAACTAGAGAGTTAGGGTTTTAAAGTTAGCAAACAATGTTATAAACTAAGTAAAGAGAGTCTACAACATTGTATTCTAATCCTTCACTTCTAAAGCTCCAAGGAGTAGTCCCTAAAACTCTTCTTTGACTCCACTTGAAAAAAGGATAGGGCTTACTTGTAATCTTCGTCGTCGAAGATGATCCACCTTGAGACAACTCTCAATCAAGCTCACACTTCACTAATCAAAATATTAGTGAAGATAACAACATATACTAATGGGCTAGAGTAATGTAGGTTGATAAAATAGAAATTTTGCTCACTAGAAATATTTCTTTCTCTTTTTATTTTTCTCACCCTAAAAAACTAGTGAGGAGATGAAGAAAGAGATGAACTTGGATGTGTGTGAACCATGAGCTCAAGAGATAAGATGAGATTGAGATTGTAAAATATCTATGAATAAAACAAAGTATAAGAGGTGAGTCATAGATTCTCAAGGCTTCTACAAGCAATGACTCATTCTCTTTTTCTTTAATTCATTAATCCATATAATTATCTTCTCATCTTTAACTCTTGCGTGATTCTCATACATCCAAGTTACATATATCATCAACCATGACACGTTATATATATATATAAAGAGAAGAAAATCTTAAGTGAGATTAATATTAGTTATAATATATATATATATATATCAAATATATAAATATATATCAAATTATTAAATCAACACTTGATTCAATAATCCAGTTATATCATATATAACCAGCAAATATCAAATATATATTTATATCAAATTATTAAATCAACATTTGATTCAACAATTCGGTTATATCACATATAACCGGTTAATATTCAATATTAGTTTATATATATATATATATATATATATCAAATTATTAAATCAACACTTGATTCGGTAATCCGGTTATATCATATATAACTTGGCTAATATCAAATATATTAACACACACACACACACACACACACACACACACACACACACACACACACATATAAATCATTGAATCAACACTTGATTCAATAATCCGGTTATATCATATATAACCGGCTGATATCATTTAATGCTGGATTAGAATACAGTATCATATACTCGTATTTAATAAAAACCCCGCACATATCTCCATACGTGCCCTACTTCGTTTCGCTTGAGCTAGGAAACCTCTATGTGGGACTCTAAAGACTCATTAATACGCCAACAGTAGGTAATGATCACATCAGATACCCACAAGTCGTCAGCGGTACTAGCTGGACGTAACGGCTACCAAGGTATTCAACGAATAGAAGATACACAAGCAAACTTGTCTAAACTCCCATAGTTCCTATAAGCAACACTTACCATACAGTCCGGTCTCTTCATCTGATATGTCGCATATCGAGTCTGGGGGTTGAATCATCAGACCCTACTAACTCGACTAGTCATGCCGATGTGTGGCCTATAACCTTTCGAGAAACTACTGATAACACTTATCAATAATTCTCATCAGCCCTGGCTAGAGACTTACTGTTATAGACAATCGAGCATAGCGCAACATTAACTCCAAATATCGGGAGAGACAAAACCCCTCCTATCGCTCACTGCATCCATATGACTCAGTACTGTACCTAAAATTCACCTGTTTGGACGACTCCTTTGAGCCATGGTAGGGAGGAAATCAAAGCACAATGGGAACCACACAAGAAACTATGACGATCTCGGGTCTACAGACTAACCTGTACAAGTGTCACCAGAGAACTGCTATCTGACGATAGGTATGGTACCATGTAAGAGTTCTCGGCGAGTCCTATTTGGTGTACCCATTCTCTAATGAGCACCTGTGTACAATCTTTAATGCCAAACACCAATGGTTATGGGATCAACCATCGCCCCATACAGGGTCAAGAAACGCACACACTAGTCTACTCTGGAATATCGATGTCATGTCTCGATACTCTCTCGACTAGGAACTGTTAAAGGATATGCTTATGGACTACACAAGCCCCACTAGTATGATCTGTATCATGGTCCTAATAGTCAAGCCAACATCCTAAGGGCTTTATCAACATGTATCAAAAAGACATTAAACTAAAACAAGTGTACATGTTAAGATAAAGTGCAACCAGATAGCATACTATCATGTCGAGCAAGAAAGTCCTCTATATATATGTCTAAGTATCCACTATAATATACAATAATGGCCTCTAAAGCATACATATTCCTAACATAACCATCCGTCACAGGCATGATATAAGCAACATCACAGATAAGCGATAAGCAACATGGAAAAGCGGATAATCTTGAGCCCCGGGTTTCATTCGAACCGCAAATGAAACCCAACATTCTATGGTCATGTGGATAGCCTGTACAATGTAAAACCAAGACCCCTACGAGTGTGGCAAGTTACCCACCAATTCTAGAAGCGAAGCAACCCCAATCAACAAGGTAAATGGGCCACCCAACACTTTGTGGAATCCGGTAACTTGAGCACTCCACCGTGGGTCATCCTATACCCTCTATGAGTGCGGCGAATAGCCCGCCAATTCTAGAGTAAGGCACTCTGGTCTAGACGCCATGAGATGGAGGCCCGTTGTCTTCTAGAACTCGGATACTCGAGCACTCCTCCGAGGGGAATCCTAGTACAGAAATGAAAAATATATATAATGGTGACATCGACCTCAACCTGGTCGTGCCCTAATAAAAGAATATATAATCAGATAAAAACGACAGTCCACATGTCGGACACTCACCCCGCAATAATGAAATACAAATGAATCAAAATTGTACAACAAACATTTCGCTATAGGCTATTGTTCATCACGAAAAACTGTGTTTTAATACCGCTCATTCTTTATCAATTTTGTGATATATCAGTACTATTAACCCATGTCTGCTCAATAAATACAGATTATAAGTATTCGTGACAAAACACTGGAAACAAACTCAAATACACAGATACGACATTTGTGAGTCGACACTGAAACCGGAATAGAAAACCGATCAAAATTCAATGAGTTTCTTTTTGCAACAACATGTGTACACTTTTTTTTATCATGACAAATGCAACGAAACAAGTGTGAACACAAAACCTTTTTGATGCATGAACCTTTGTGGGGCAGCCTTGCACAGGTGGGCAAACAAATCATGACTTGTGCAAGTGGGCATGGATCATGAGTGATGAATAAAAGGTGTGATGTGATTTAAAGGTTGTATTTCCCTCCAAATCTACAGATTACAATCCAGGGTTATAATAAAGAATCAAACAATACTATAGAGATCATGGAGAGCACACAAGATCGCCACACAAAGACGGGCCCTAACACTCTTTACAAAACCGGCAGAAATCAACAATTAGCCGGCGTCGCTGGTCCCAATAAGCCCAATGAGCTTTAATTTTCTTCTGGTCATTCCATGTTGTCACATCATCCTTGTTTTATTGTTTGTTTATTCTGATGAGATGACTATAAATAAACAACAGAAGAGAGGCTAAAGGGTCCATGTTTTTAGTTTAGAACAAGTCTTTCATTTTAGATGTTAACTTGTATTTCCTTTTGTACTCTTGAGCTCTTGATCTTGTAACTTCTTCAATGAACTTACAAGCTTAAAATTTAGGTTCTTGAATTCAAGTTAGTTTGTATCTTCATTGAAAATCAATAAAAAGTTCTTTTTGCTCATTTCATGTCGTGTGCTTGCTACCATTGTGATCTTGTGAACTCCTTTGCCTTTCTTTGATCTTACAACCTCTTAAGTGAGCTTACAAATTTAAAGTTTGGTATTTTGGTTTCATATTGAGATTTGGACTTAAGGACACTTGAAGAAATTGTATATTGGATATATCGGTTCTTAGTTCTTTAACCTTTGTTTTACTTTTCTTTGCAATTTTTCCTATGTGTCTTTCTCTTGTTGTGTTTTATTTTGATTTTGTGAATTTATATGAGTAATTGTTTAACTTGTTAAGGGTAGAATATAGTTAGTTTGTGTTAGGAGAAGTGTTTGCTAAAAACCTTAAAAAAACTTAAATTGTAATTGAAACTCCGACCAAACGATTCGCAATCCGCTTCGTTAGGTATCCTATCCTACCAAGATAGCGGTGAATCCTAATCGTGACCGGTTGCGAGTGGTTTGCCAGAGGCTAAGGCCAAGAGATAAGAACGGAAGGACAAGGGACAAGAAATACGGATTTAGCGCACAATCGCAAATACCGTACTTCAAGTTCCATAATCCGCGTTGTTGTCGATTACCTTAATATCAATATTTAGTTAGGTCTATAAGGAAACGGCAAATATCATCTTAACTCAAGCTAACCTAAACTACCCCTAACAAGTCATTTTCTTGAACATATCATATTTACGACACTTAGAATAAAAATAACTCAAGTTACGGACGTAACTCATTAAAACAAGCTTAAAAACCTACCATCTCCCTACGGACGATCCGTACTCATCTCGGCTCGCTATACGCGACACCGTTTTGATTGTGGTTATTTTAAACTTTAAAATGTCACGCAAAATATGTACTAATCAAATGGCGCTGTTGCCGGGGAGACGGTAAAGCTTTTATACTTGTAGTCTCGGGTTAATTTGTGAATATTTTGTATAAAACAAACTAACTTTCTAAAAGATATAACTTTCTAACAGATTCAACAAAAAAACACATTCTTTTAAAAAAAACCGACACGAGAACTAAAATTGTGACATTTTGTTCTCTAGAATTTGATCTGCTAACACTTTAAGATTAAACTGGAAAACCAAAGTATAACAATGTAAAACTGGTATAAAATAGAGAGAACACACAAAACTTGAGCACCCAATTTTTACATTCGACCGGCGGTTTCTTGTAAATTCCCGCTACCGCCGGTCCCTTTGTGGGTTTTTTAAAATCTTTTTTTTGTGATACCTCCACTATTCTGTTAGTACTCTATTTTTATTTTTTGATTTTCAAAATTTCTTGTGTGCAGTACTTTGGCTATCTATATCTCTTTCTAAGCTCAAATATCCATGTTTTTCGACATTTGCAGATTTGACGGGTTGGCGAGCATCGATCGTGCGGAGCAGGGGGCGTTTTCAAATATAAGGTGATAGAACACTACAGCGCTAAAGATCCGGATAGTTTGACCCGCGCAAGCGAACCATTCAAGCACTCGTAGACGATATCAACACGAGTTTCTTAACTCGACTCTTTTTTTGGTGCGTACTTTTTTAAACTCCTTCTTCTCAAATCCGACGCTCTAAAATTCATATCTTTGCAGGATTTTTTGCAATATCGTCGCAGAAGCCAAAGGAAAACTATCCGTATTTATTGCGGCGCCACACTTAAATTAAACAAAAAATTAGATTGTTTGATAACAAAACCTTTTTGATTTGAATTACGCATTGCATTATTAATATGGACTTAAGGGGCTATAACACCAATTCAGATTGGGTGGGAATTTCATCACCCTTCCTACAACCCCGAAAATCACTAATTGTATAAGCGTCGCCTTGAGCTTAATAAAAAATATTTAGACTCAGCCAATTAAGGACCTGTCGCGCTCAATAGGACAAAGGAAGATTGTGGGCATTTGGTCGTTTATCTAAACGTGACTTTTGTGGTGCCTAGGTTATAAAAGTGGGGAGGTAGCTTTAAAAGGCCCATCTCACGGTGATTCGTGAGCGGAACCCTCCTTTTCTCACTTGTGCTTACCTGGCCAACATTGGGTGTGAAGAGACGATTTGAGGGTTATCTCACAATTTGTCATTTTGGAACAATTAAGAGCATGTCTAGTGGACTTTGAGGACCCTAGTCTAGGTATTGATTGAGCATTTGTGACTGTGCATTTGTGATTGTGTTTGTTGAGCTGTCATTTCATTTTCACATTCTTACAAAACCAAACATGAATTCGCCACTTTGACCACATTTATCACCTTCACCTAAGTTTTCTCCTTTTACGTTTTCTTACCATCACATTTTATGGTTTGACTACACTAAACTCGTTTAGTGTATGTCCGGTTGGAATCGGGACCCTAGTGCCCATTTATTCCGTGTTTCGTTAGTCGTTACGGACTACGCGATTGACCCTGAAGTCGACACGCCTTTTTCACCTTTACCTTTGCCGGTAAACTCCAACGTTGACCGTGATTATATCCATACTTCTTCACCTTCACTTTCACCAAGCTCTTCTTCCAAGATGTCAGGATTTTCTCCTAACATCACGTTACCTACAATGGGAATGATTCTACCTCCACTTGGTGCGAATAACTCGCGACCACCTCTTGTTGCAGCGCCACAGCGAATTGCGCACCAAGATCGTTTCTACCCAACATGCGCTGCACTTCCGACTTGTCTTTCTCTTCCACCAGCCAATGGGGAAAATTTTGAGATTAAGCCCCATTTCATCAACATGCTGCCTAAATTTCAAGGGCTTGAATCTAAAGATGCCTAGATCTTCATAAACAAATTTCAAAATGTGTGCACGATGATGAAGATAACCCAACTGTCTCATGATGTTATACGGCTATGTGTTATACCTTTCACTCTCTGTGTCCTTGCGGAAAAGTGGCTGTATAGCACAACATCTCATTCGATAACCAGTTGGGACGAATTTGTGAAAGAATTCCTGAAAAAATTCTGTCCAAATCACAAAACCGCCAGGATCCGAAACGAAATAAACAATTCACCCAGCTTCCAACCGAACCTTTTTGGAAGTGTTTTGAACGGTATAAGAACCTCCTTGTTCAATGCCCTCATTATGGTATTGATAGATGACAACTTTGCCAAACTTTATACGAGAGCCTGAATCCAACAACTAGGCAGTTAATGGAAACTATTTGTCAAGGCCACTTCCTATCCAAATCCGACGAGGAAGCTTGGCAATTCTTCGATAATATTGCGGAGCAGACGCTTCAATGAGAGAGCACCAGACCGAATGCTTCATCTTCTTCTACTTATTCTTCCGGTCAGTCTAGGGCAGGCATTCACCAGCTCGATGTCTCTATTGCAATGAAATCCGAAATGGCTGCAATCACGAGAAAACTTGAGGTGATTGAAAGCAAATTTTCATCTCCTTCCCCTATCCCTGTAGCTCCCCTTCGCACCCTCTGTGCATGTTGTTCAGATCTATCTCATCTGACCGAAGAGTGTCCTTACAATCCACCATCTCAAGGACAAGATCAGATTAATGATGCATTTGAGAAAAGACCAAGAAACGATCCATATTCTTCCACGTATAACCCTGGATAGAGGAACTACCCTAACTTCACCTGGAACCAAAATCCGAATCAGAACCAGTTCCAAGGACAGAACAACTTTCAGAGGGCCCCTCCACATCAACAAGCTCAACAACAATTTCAGCAACCTTTTCAATCCCAACCTTTCAGAATCCGACGAACAACTTTGCACCTTACAACAATTCATTTCCTCAGAACAGCAACATTGTTCCATCAAATAACGATAAGATTTCCACGCCGGAACGGAGTCTTGATGCTTTTGTGAAGCAATTAACTCAATCCACCGTTAACATTCAATCTTCCACTCAATCACTTATGCAACACACAACTTCTCATGGGCAGAGCATCAAAGCCATCGAGACCCAGATTGCACAGCTGAACGCGGCATTAAGCGAGCGAGAAAAAGGAAAACTTCCGTCTCAACCATTACCCAATCCTGGTCACCCACATAATGCACATGTTGCTCTCGAACAACAAAACTATAATGTGAGTGTCATGGCTACGTTGAGATCACGAAGAATGCTGAACAACAACATCGGCGCATAGAATAATAAGGATGATGACACTCCGGCTGCTGCTGCTGCTTCTTCATCATCGTCTGCGCCTATTCCCCATTCTTCGCAGGGCACTTCTTCAAAACCCACTACTTCAAACGGACCCACCTTTCACTCCACTCAAGCTCCAGTTTTGGGTTCCAATCCAACTCCACAATCTCCTCCACAAATATTGGACTCAACCAATTTAAACAAAGCTCCATTTCCAAACCGGTTGAGATCCAATAAGCAAAGTCCATAAATAGAGAAGGTTATGGATTTATTCAAACAAGTTATCATAAACATCCCTCTCTTAGATGCAATCCGACAAGTCCCTTCTTATGAAAAAATCTTGAAAGACTTGTGCACTAAGAAGAGAAAATCGCAGGTACCGAAGTAAGTTTTCTTGGCAAGTAACATGAGTGATGCTCTTACCTAAGATTTACCATAAAAACGAAAGGACCCTAGTTGTCCTACGATTTCAATTACCATTAGGTATAAGAACATCAATCGCGCTCTTTTGGATCTCGGTGCCAGTGTTAACCTTCTTCCTTATTCTGTTTATGAGCAACTCGGTGTAGGAGAACCGAAACCTACCCATTGTACTCTTCAAATGGTTAACCGATCTATCACCCATCCTAGGGATGAGTGATTGGTGTGAAAAAGTGTTTATAGTTACCGCAATCAACACGGCGTCGCGTGTAGCTAGCTCTGGTGAGAACGGGTCGTCCACAGGGATGCGTGAAACTTTTAATCTTGCTTTAGACGAGTTGATTGAAAAGAGGGAAAATAGTTTTAATATCTATTTTAAATACGGATGTAGATTTTATAAGAAGAGGGCTTGTAGAGTTTATAGAATTTAGTAGTAATGGATGATTAATTAAAGATTACTCTTTATATCTTTTAATAGATTTAAAACTATATCGATAGTTGATGCATGTAGATTAGGGTTTTTGGAGGGAATAGGGTTCCCACTCTTAACCCTTATCTTTACATGAATCTCTATTCATGTCTAGCCTTTATCAAAACAATTGTTAATCTAATCTCAAATCATGGTTGCGACTATCAATAAATTGATAGCGCGCCTGATTATGATGTTAACAATTCTTTTGATAAAGTTTATAAACTTTATAAGATGTAAAAATAGTTATAATATTTTCTCATCTATTGATCTACCCTAATTCTAAGAACCCCAACAAGCGGAGAATTACTCGCTCTTGGTTTGAGAAGAAGAAGAAAGCATAGAAAAGGAAATCATAATGTAGAATTTAAATGCAGAATTTAGATGCAGAAAGTAAATGCGAAATAATTAAGCAAATGATCTACCTTTATTAATCAACGTTACAAACACAAATCCTACGAATTTAGATTACAAGAAGAAGTTGCTCTCGATCTCTGCCTCGTAAGAAGTAAATGCTGAGTCTATATTCACGTCGCTCTATCATGTCGAATTATGGACCTATCGTGGATCTCTTATTCTTGATGGTGATTTGCTTCGTGTTAAAGGAGATGATTTTCTAAGTTTAGCCCTCGGTCCTTTTTATAGCCCTCAAAGAAGAAACCCTAAATCTCATAGGTTTAGATATGCCATCAAGATCCAATTTCCAAAATCACAGATCCTACGGCCATTAATTGGTCGCGGATCCACCGCTATTTTATGCTAATGGCCGCGGAAGCGCCACGGTTTGGAGGAGTTAGGGTTCCAAACTTCTGGGGCCTTCTCATGTTGACACATGGAGATTTTTTCCATGCCTAGATTCTTCAAATATTTACTGAGTCTCTGCCAATATTGATTCTACGATTTTAGTAGATTTTTGATCCTGACTACTTGAATATCTTGATCTCTTGACCTGAGCTAAATCTGCACAATATCTCTATGAATAATGTTAGTAATATTTGTTATATTAGAGATATAATCTTAATCATTTTATATGGTAATAAATCTTTAAGAAATTTAATTAAGATTATTTGATATGTATATGCATATTTTAATTACCAAAACAACATATAAATATTATATGCATATATTTTACTTCATAATGTTAATTATAATATATAAACATATGATAAGAGAATTTTGCAGATAAACCCACATATGTTCTATATTTATAATAAACATCTTTAAATATTTAAGAAAAGTAAGGAAAATATTATATCAAAAGTGCAATATTTTCGACTGAACAAATACCCCAAAACTTTACTTTGATCGTCCCGAGCAAACTAGTTATTCAAGAGAGGGAGAAAAAAGAAAAAGGAAAAGAAAAAACTAAGTAGCACACTTTCGTAGGCAACACGATTGCACTTAGCACGTGCAACAAGCCGTTAAACCCCTAGGTGTCCCTAGTAGTAGGAGTGTTGTCTCCTGAGGGTTTTCAACGGATTACACCCACAAAATCCCATAATAAAAGAATGATGGTGAAAGCTACATACAAATATAATGATTTATAAAAGAAAGAACTTGAAAATAAGAGTTTTCAACTACACCAGCGTTTTAGTTGCTATGAGCCCTATCTTAATGGTCATGAAAAGATGTTAGAAATCATATCATCTCTCAATAAAACATCGCCTTTAGTTTTCCTCCCTACCTGTTATCCAAACATTGATCATATGCCCCTATGTGTGTATAAAAGACATCCCTACACTTAGAGATTCAATTCAAGCTATCATACTCTTGTCCATCTTCCTTAGTAGTTTTTAGTCGGTGAATATTTCAGATGGAATTACTCACACATTCTTCATGTGACCGTTAATATTTCTTGAGGTACTAAACAATCGATTATCAAATGTGCTCACTCGTTAAGGTATAAATAGCAATTTTCTAGCCTTGCAACACCTAAGGCTTAGCAGTGGCTCCCAAACCACTTGGTCTAAGGCATTAGGTGATAAAGCACCCTCGCTATATTTTTTTATGCTGCCTTAAGTATTTACAAAACCATGTGTTCATTTTTCTTCACCATTTTTTTTTTCATTTATATTTTTGTTTATTTATTTTCTTTCATACCAAGGCTTTTAGACAAGAGAATTTCAAGGTATGCTCTACTATCCCAAGTTTCAAGATATGTGCAAGTGCGTATAGTAGGGTATCAACGTTCAGATGTTTGGACTCAAGAATAGGGGTTATTTTTCAGACTTATTTCTATTCTCAGATTAGTGATTCCCTTCATCTTACTAACCCTTGGGACAACAGCTCATGACTACCTATTACTAGCTTTGTTTTAAAACATCTAATTTTCTTACTTTTCTTAAACTTTTTATATCTTTCATATGTAAATTTTCACTTTCTAACTTTTATTATCAAAAACTTTTTGTGCTATTATTTAGTATAATACAAAATGATGTGTGAATAAACACAAACCTCCCCCCAAACCTGTTTGCAGTAGTATCTTCACTGATATCGTTTTTTTAATCTCAAAAAACCTGTAGACTTGGGAGGAAAAGTTATTTAAAGGGGACAAAAATTAATCACAGTGAAATCCTCCCCCAAACTTATTGTTGGCTCACAATCTTGTAAAAAAATTTCTATCAAGGGCTAAAATATATTGTTCTCCCCCCCCCCCAAACTTGAGTAAAACAGTATTAAGCATTTTAAAATTATAAAGAGGGGGGATAAAGTTATTTGTCAATATAAAATTTTACAAAGACCAAAAGTCAACACCAACCATTCAAATATTTTATCAATGTAACACCAAGATTGGTAGAAAATCATGTCACCTATAGACGTGAAGAAGAGGGGAGGAGATAAGAAATGTATTATAACGGGTTTACGTCTCGGTTTGTAGAGACGAAATAAAGATTATGGATTACTCGCATTCTCGTTCTTGATAAGAAGAAGGGAGGCCGGTTCAACTTCTTTGGTTTGGGGTTGATTCATCACAACTCCCATATCTTCTAAGAATGCGAGTTCTTCGGTGAAAATGTCTTCAAAACTTTCATTGATATTCCGAATGATAATCTCATCGGAAAGAAAGGTATGATCCTCGGACTACATAAAAGGTTCATATTTAGCGTTAGATGTTGACCCGGACAGCTCTACTAACTTATTCGACAAGTCAAAGGATTCGGACTTGGGTGTGTACTTGTCGATAGATGGGTTCTCAGGTGTATAATAAAAAGTAGGGTCAAACAACAACGCAATAGGGGAGTCTAGATCTGTATCGTGAAGCTCTTCAAGTTTTCTGCTACCGGAATCCATCCTTTTGACAGAACATACATGAGCATAGGGTTCGGAGGGTTCACTTACCAACTTGTAAATGTTAAGCTCAATTGACATCTTCCCGAAGGATAGGTTCATAAAACCATTACGATAATTTATTACAACGTTGGAAGTCGCTAGAAAAGGTCGACCTAAAATCACCGGAATTTGGTTTCGTGGGTTCGCCACAGGCTGTGTATCTATAACGATAAAGTCCACAGGGAATATAAATTCCCCGATTTTGATTAACGCATCCTCTAGCTCACCACTAGGTTGGGTGATAGATCGATCGGCCATCTGAACAGTGCAGTGCGCTAGTTTTAACTCTCCGGTCCCTAATTGCTCATAAACAAAATTCGGAAGCAAGTTAACACTAGCACCTAAATTGAGTAGAGCACGATTGATATTTTTACCCACAATAGCAATAGATATTGTAGGACTCCCGGGGTCCTTTCGTTTCTTGGGTAATTGTTGGGTAAAAGCTGTGCTCATATTACTCGCTAGGAAAACTTTTTTAGGTACTTGAATTTTCCTTTTCCTAGCGCACAAGTCCTTTAGAATTTTTGCATAGGACGGAACTTGTTGGATATTATCTAGGAGAGGAATATTTATGTTAACTTGCTTTAAAATTTTCACAATCTTCTCCATTTGGGACTTGGTGTGTTGCCCCTTAACCTATTTGGATAAGGAGCTTTATCAATAAGGGTTTGGTCCACCATTTGTGGAGAAATTTTTGGAGATGGAATCGATCCCAGAATTAGAGTTAGGATTGCTTTAGGTTGACTCGAGGAAGTGGGCGGAGGGTTCGAGCCTAAGGGAAAACGGAGAATAGTCTTAGAAGAAGTTTTTGGATTAGACGAAGGAGGAGTAAAAGTAGAAGCCAGGGTATCATCAATATCATCAACATCAACATGTTCACCCACTTGGTTATTTAGCACTCTTCCCAATCTCAACGTGGTTATGGCACACACATTATGACTTTGTGAGTGGCCAGGATTAAGTAGAGGTTGAGATGGAAATTTTCCTTTCTCTCTCTCACCCATCGCGGCATTTAACTGCACAAGTTATGCTTCTATCGATTTTATGCTTTCACCGTGGGAAGCAGTGTGTTGCACTAGAGCTTGGATAGAAGATGTTAAATTAGCCGTCGTTTGTGTAGATTGGTTAATGAACATTTCTAAGCTTCGTTCGAGTGCAGAGGATTTTTCGGTACCGACCGTTGGGAAAGAATTATTATAAGGTGCAAAATTGTTGGCCGGATTTTGAAAAGTTTGCGGTGGAAAGGGGTGCTGACTTTGTTGGGGTGGTTGTTGTTGCTGTGGAGGAGATCTTTGATAGTTGTTTTGGCTTGGGAACGCATTTTGAGTTTGAGTTTTATTTTGGTTCCAAGCAAAATTAGGATGATTCCTCCATCCCTGATTGTATGTGGAAGAATAAGGATCGTTTCTTGGTCGTTGCTGAAAAGCAGCATTAGTTTGTTCTTGACCTTGAAATAGAGGATTTAAAGGACATTCTTCCGTTAAATGTGATGGGTTAGAACAGCAACCACACACGGTTTTGGAAAGCGTAACTTGGTTTAGGGAGGCAGATGAGACTTTGGTTTCTATAGCTTTGAGTTTCTTTGGGATCACGGCCATTTCGGCTTTTACTGCGATGGAAACATCGAGCTGATAGATACCTCCTCTAGACGATATTGGTCTAACACTTTCCTACTGTAAAATTTGTTCGGCGAGATCTTCCGGGAATTGCCAAGCTTCCCCCTCGTCTTTAGATATGAAATGGCAATGACAAATGGTTTCAAGCATTTGTTTTGTGGCAGGAGTAACACCCTCATATATAATTCGGCAAAGTTTCCATTTATCAATTCTGTGAAGGGGGCATTATAGAAGAAGATCCTTGAACCGTTCAAAGTATTTCCAAAATGGTTCATTGGGAAGTTAGGTAAACTAGTTAATCCCGATTCGAACACGGGCGGTTTTATGATTGGGATAAAATTTCTTAAGGAATGATATAAAGAATTCATCCCATTTGGCGATAGAATATGTGGTAGTGCTATAAAGACATTTTTTTGCTAGGTCGCACAAAATAAAAGGGAGAAGACGTAATCTCATAGCATCCCCTGAAAGTTGTGAAGTGTCCATCATTGCGCATACGTTTTTGAATTTGGTTATGAAAACGTATGCGTCTTCGGATTCAAGCCTGTGAAATTTAGGCAATAAGTTGATGAAGTGGGGTTTAATTTCGAAATTATCCCCATTGGCCGGTGGAATAAATTGACAAGTAGGAAGAGGACCGCGTATTGGGTAGCATCTTTCTTGGAGAGAGATGCGAGGTGGATTCTACGCACCTACGGGTGGTGGCAGGTGGTATCATGAAATCCCGATAGAGATCCGTCCATTTCGGGAGATGTGTTGGGTGGAAAGGGAAAAGAAGACGAAGAAGTACTGACTTCGGAGTCGACAGCGGAAACGCGGACAAGACGGGTACTAGAATCCCGTGTCCAGCCGATCATGCACTAAGCGGGTTTAGTGCACGTGGCAGCGTGTGTGAGAATGATTTAAATGGTTTGTTTTGAAAAAGTGCCAGACGTGAAGCTTGAATTGACAAATCACAAAAATGCACAATCAACCCTAGAACTACGGTCACCTAAGTCAAGCACTAGACCGCTCCTAGACTTCCAAAGGACAAGTCGCAAGATCAATTATCTACCACCTCTTTATCGCTCTTGTGGCAAGGTAAGTGCCAGGTAAGTGGGAGGTATCCACTATACGAATCACCGAAAATAGTGGACCTAATTAAGTAACCACTTGTCTTAGTCACACTTGGCTAGACACCACAAGATAAATACGGATAAGTGATAGATTACCCACGACCCTCCTCTGTCGTAATTGAGCGTCACGGTCCTCAAAGTCTTGGTCTAGATATTTTTTTAATTAATGTAGGGTTATGCGGATGCTTGTTTTGTGATTTGTAGGGCCTAAGAAGGGTGATGAAATCCCCACCTAATCTGAATTTTGATCTTGCCCCTTAAAATTTGGTTAAAAGTATGCAAAAACAAACCAATAACAAAACACGCAAAAGATTTTTGTGCGGCGATATTTTGCAGAAATTCCTGCAGAAAATCAAATTATTGGATATCTAGAGGAGAGAGAAAGATAAGAGGAATATACCAAAAAAATTTAGGGCACAATTCTCCAAGGCCGCCGTGGTTCC
Source organism: Agapanthus africanus (assembly GCA_030015575.1). Classification (NCBI taxonomy): domain Eukaryota; kingdom Viridiplantae; phylum Streptophyta; class Magnoliopsida; order Asparagales; family Amaryllidaceae; genus Agapanthus; species Agapanthus africanus. Next base: position 572,502,849 of record CM057344.1, read on the forward strand.
GCCGCCAAAACCACCTTGTTGCTGCGGTTCCGCCGCGCAATGGAGGGGTCTTCTGCCAATTTTATCTACAGTGCCACATTTTCTCCTCTGGTCCTCTTTGAAAGTCTCTAAATCTTAAATTTCTCATTCCATTGACTCCAGATTTCGTCGCAAAAAGTCGCACACTAAGCGTTGAATATACAATTTGTTGTTTTTTATTTTTTATGATATGGATTGAATAAGAATTCAACCTGAATAGCATGGAAAAAAAAATACGCACGCATCCCCGGCAATGGCGCCATTTGATTGGTATGAAAAAGTATTTTTAGTTACCGCAATCAACACGGTGTCGCGTGTAGCTAGCTGTGGTGAGAACGGGTCGTCCGCAGGGATGCGTGGAACTTTTAATTTTGCTTTAGACGAGTTTATTGAAAAGAGGGAGAATAGTTTTAATATCTATTTTAAATACGGATGTAGATTTATAAGAAGAGGGCTTATAGGGTTCATAGAATTTGTAACAACTCCAATTTCAATGTACAGAAAATTGTTTAAAAGTTAATGTACAATTGGGGTATTTGCAATCCTGTGTACACTATAAGTATTTGATTTGCTTTTGAACAGCAAGAAAATACTTATAGCATATTGGTAAAGTCTTGCACTACTGTGACGTAACCCCTGTGATCGAATCCCTCCAGCCACATTATCTTTTTATTTAATTTTCTTTTAATCTTTTAGAAGCCCAAGGGTTTGCACGTGCACTACACGTAAAATGAAGAGACACGGAATAATCAAACATGTGCACTGAAGAAAACCAAGCGACACCAACACGTGGAACAAATCCCACCGTCCACCACCGGTTTTGGTCCGGCGACGCATGCAAGGGGGACCGGTACCGCCGGGCCGATCGTAGATAATGGCCTCCATCTCTTCACCCGAGCACCCCTTGGCCTCCCCCACTTCCCCTAGACTGTTTGTATTCTTTGCAATTATCCAGAGAATTAAAAATCCCATTTTATCCAATTTTTAATACATTCTTTAACCCTCTAAACCCTAATCTTACCTATAAATACAACCCTATCCTTTGGCACTCCTCACTCAGAAATTCCCTGTCAAAACTCTCAAAAAATTAATAAGTCCTTATAGTGTGCAAGTGTGGTTAGCAAAGGGTAAAGTTCCAGCGAAGTTCCGAGGAGATTCCAGCGACGAAACGACTCCCCGACACCTTCCCTAGCTCCCCTCTTCTCCCCTCTTAACTTGTAGCCAGTAAGTCCCCTCTCTCCCTCTCGTCTTCTATTCTAAAAAGTCTCATTTGTAAAACCTGACGGAAGCGGAGTTAATCCGACTTCCGATTCGGTTTTTCCTTAAAAAATCTATTTTTCTTAATCAATAAAATAACATACTCTCATATAATGTTTAACAAATATTAAAACAAGTTTCATCTCAAAAGAATCTTTTATGCAATTTTTATTGTATTTTTACTGTAAAATACCACATACTTTACATTTCGCCATAATTCGCATAATACTTGTATTACCTTAAGATAACACACGAGTTAATGACATACCTCATCACAACACACATCTTTGACATAGAATGATAAAATTTGGGAATATAGTTATGGGATAGTACGAAATTACAAATAAATACCATCAAACTTGCAAAACCATTTCTGTAAAAAGTATATTAATCAATTCCTTGCAATTGCGCCTCTACACTCCACTTTTGGGGACCCCGTTCGGGATGGTGTGGATTATCGCACGTCCTCGGGCCTATTAGAGCGAGATGCAGACCTCCAAAAGGAGCATTCGATCTCGATGAAATTTTAATACATTTTTCTTTAGAAAATGAGATTTCTACAAAAATAAATAAAATTTATTTTTATTAAATATATATATATATATAAATATTATCAAAATATCTATTTTAATTATATTATATAAATATTCTAAGTTTTCTAAATCAAAGGAATCACCATTACAGGAAAATACCATTACAATTCAACGCAAAATACTGATATTTCAATAAAATACCATATACTATGAAAACTAGGTTCTACTCACTAGAAATCTCACATTTATAAAATATTCATCTAATAAAACCCTAAAGACGATAATTAAATGCTTGAGATGTATTTTGAAATTATATCAAAATTATTTTTACATAAAACCCCCTCAAGTTATACTAAATTACAATAAGGACCCTAGTAAATATAGGTTTAAGCGGGACCAATTCTCTTGAGCCTGAGAGAGCCGGAGAATGTGGGTGCTTGCTTATCTAAGGTGGACAATCTAACAAACGGTGTTATCAATACAGTAATTGTCTTGGAAAAAGACATAAATCCTGCCGTCTATGTGCAGCAGTTACCGTTAACATCAAAACTAATTCAGGATTTCAAGTTCCTTTCAAGTTTCTGACTCAAACTGAGTCTTAATCTAATCAATCTGACTTGAATGTGATTCATATATAAAACTACAATACAACATGAATCTATGAATCCGTCTATTCAATCTATATTGACTAAACCGAACCATGGATATACTCCGTCTACATGACTCTCCATTTATATCCATTCCATTTAGTGATATCATGGTTTCGGCAAGTTATCCATCTATATAAAAACATAATACAATCAATACAAAAGACATCGCGGGGTTTATTAAGGGGTAGATTGGTATGAAATGTGTTAAAAGTGGCACGAGACTGTAACCTGAATACACCTAACCTGAATATCCATTGTCATTGTACCGTGGTTGAACGGTTCCTTGTGCTCCGTATATCTTAGTCTCCGGAATAGTGGGACTCCTCTCATATACACTAGCATATTCTGTACCAAGGTACAAACAACTGCGTTAACAATATAATAAAACAATACTAGTCTTATTCTTCCTGTATATTCTATCTCTACGCATCTTTGGGAGTTACCGAGTGATTGTTCGCTGACGACATTCATTTCTTCTTTCTTTGGAATGTTGTCAGGTGATTTGGACGCCCTAGAGACCGAGCCCAGTACTGAGGAATTGGAGCAGTTTGCTTTTGACCCGGAGCTTTAGACACTTGTACATATTTATTTCATTTCAGTTATGTCATTGTTTAGGCATCACTTTCTATTCATGTATTTACATTTCAGTTGTACCTGTAAAAGAATGTTTAATAAATAAAGTTGTTGTTCATTTACATTCATGTCTCTTGTGTACTTTACTTTATATTGCTTAGATACACTTAGCATGTTTACTTCTGAGTAAATACGTAGCGGCCTCGCCGCGTCTCCTTGCCGTACACTGGGAAGCGGGGCGTGACAGGTTTTGTTGGTGGCCCATGCAAGTCTCGAACCTATGACCTTCGCGTTATCTACCGGGATGAAGCGCCATGCCACTCATATGGCAGGAGGAGCCTCTTCATGGCCACAATTTGTTCCCAGGAGACCGGGAGTACCGAATAACCGGCCCAACCCAGCCTTTTGTACCTACTGCAGGAGAGATGGACATTTGGCGAAAGACTGCCAGCGTGCAAATCGCCATTGCTTAGTTTGTGGCTCAGCTACTCATGACATTGGGTCTTGTCCTAGTAGACACAACCCAAATATTGCATCCAGGCCAGCAATCACTTATCAGCAGTGCCTAGCCATCCAGGCACCTGCTCAACGACTCGCACTACCTGCTCCACCTCCTTATGGACCAACTGCACCTCCTCCTCGTCAGTTCCATTAAGCCCAACGGAACGTACCTCAAGTATAAAGGAACGGACAGAGGAATGCTCCTCCAACAAGGAGGAGTGTGCCAAGGCGACAGGCTTTCACAATGACTGTAGAAGAAGATGAAGCCACCGGCCAAGTCATTACTGGTAACACTTTCCTTTCAAACTTTCTTTTAGTCTATATACATACCTATGTATCTTTTTCTTATACCTAAAACATATCCTACATAACTTAGGTACGATCTTAGTAACCTCACTTCCTGCACAAGCACTCTTCGATATTGGAGCATCACATTTCTTTATGTTGCAACAGTTCGTCCGAACTCATGCGATTCCAGTCAAACCTCTCGTATCCAGCTGGAATGTCAGTTCAGGAAACGACGTTCTAAAGGCAGTAATGGGATACGACCTGTGTCCAGTGGTCATCTGCAGCAGAGAATTCTATGCTGACTTCAAGGTGCTGGACATACCGAACTTCGATGTCGTTTTGGGTATGGATTGGCTAGGAACATTCTATGCTACCATTGACTGTCGTCAAAGGACGGTAGTGTTCGAGATTCTAGATCATCCGGTCTTTTATTTCAAAAGTGGAGATTGTACCCTGGAGCTAAGCATATACAAGGCGAAACCAAAGAAGGCAGTAATTGCAACACATCAAGCGGAGGAAAGATCAAAGCCAGAAGTAGTTCGAGAGTTTGACGATGTATTTCCTGAAGACATATCAGGTTTGCCTCCTGACCGAGCTCTTGAATTCATCATTGATTTAGTACCTGGAGCACAACCGGTGATCAAGGCACCGTATCGGTTAAGCCCTAAAGGTTTGAAGGAGATCTGTACTCAGTTGGACGAATTATTGACGAAAGGTTGGATTCGTCACAGCACTTCAAGTTGGGGATCACCAGTTCTACTTGTGAAGAAGAAGGAAGGTTCATATCGAATGTGCATTGATTATAAAGCTCTGAACGAAGTAACTATAAAGAACAAGCATCCACTCCCGTGCATCGACGATCTGTTCGATCAGCTAAGTAGATCTTGCGTTTTCTCCAAGTTAGATCTTTGTTCGGGTTATCATCAGGTGAAGGTCAAAGAATCTGATATCCATCAAACGGCATTCAAAACTCGCTATAGACATTACGAATTTCTTGTGATGCCATTTGGAGTGACCAACGCACTGGCTATATTCATGAACTTAATGAATCAAGTTTTCCGAGAGTACCTAGATAGGTTTGCTGTCATCTTCATCAACGACATCCTGGTGTATTCTAAGAGTCGGAAAGAGCATGACGAGCACCTATACATTGTCCTGGAGACTCTACGACAGCATCAACTCTATGCCAAATACAGCAAGTGCGAGTTTTGGCTAGATCAAGTAGGTTTTCTTGGACATATTGTATCAGGCGAAGGAATCTCTATAGATCCAGCTAAAGTGTCAGCAGTAAGCGAATGGCCGATACCGAAGTCAGTGAAGTAAATTTGAAGTTTATTAGGTCTAGCAGGATATTACAGAAGGTTCATTAAAGGATTTTTGAATATTGCAACACCCCTGACCAAGATCACACGTAAAGATGAAGAATTCGTGTGCTCAGAAGCATGCGAATGAGCTTTCGTAGAACTCAAGTCAAGATTGACTTCAGCACCTATTCTCCTCATACTAGACCAATATGGAGGTTTTGAAGTGCATTGCGATGCATCCGGTAAGGGATTAGGATGTGTTCTACATCAGCACGGAAAAGTTGTAGCTTATGCATCAAGACAGCTGAAGATTCATGAGCACAATTATCCAACGCATGATTTGGAGTTGGCGGTCGTTATCTTTGCACTCAAGATTTGACCCCATTGTCTTCTTGGTGAACGGGTGAACATATACACAGATCACAAGAGTCTGAAATATGTGTTTACTCAGAAAGAGTTGAATATGCGGCAGAGAAGATAGTTAGAACTCATGGCGGACTTCGACATCAACCTGTAGTATCACCCAGGTAAGATGAATGTAGTACCTGATGCCCTTAGTCGCCAACCATTAGCTTTGAATCTCACCGCTCAGTGGAAGCTTCAACAAGACTTGCATCAAATGGAGATTGAAATAGTCATGCCACGTAACGCTTCAAGTTTGATGAATTTACAAGTTCAATCTACCATTGTCAATCAGATTAAAACAGCTCAAGCAGGTGATGCTAAGTTGCAGAAGATCAGAGAACAAGTAGAAAGTGGACTTAGAACAGACATCATCATCCATGAAGACGAATCTTTGAGATACGGCAGTAGATTGTATGTACCAAAAGGTTCTGTGCGAGAAGAGTTGATGAAAGAAGCTCACAGCTCTCCCTATTCAAAACACCCTGGAGATACAAAGATCTGCGTCAAAATTACTGGTGGCATGGAATGAAGCGTGAAGTATTCAGAAGCGTCGCTAAATACTTGGTGTGTCAGAAAGTAAAAGCTGAAAATCACAGGACTGATGGTGTACTTCAACCGTTACCTATCCCAGAATGGAAGTGGCAACACATCACAATGGATTTTGTAACTGCACTTCCTCGCAGCACGAAAGGTAACGATGCGGTATGGGTTATTGTGGACCAACTCACAAAGTCGGCTCACTTCATCCCATTTCGAGTTGGCCAATCTACTGAGACACTAGCAAAGAAGTACATGGAAGTAAGTATGAATCTAAGTAAGATTTATCTCTTCAAATATGTACTATCTCTGATACCCATGAACTCATGCAGGAAATCGTGAGATTACATGGAGTACCGGTTTGCATTGTCTCCGATCGTGACACCAGATTCCGATCGCAATTTTGGCAGAATCTGCAAGCTAGCTTGGGAACAAGTCTGAACTTCAGCACAGCTTATCATCCACAAACAGATGGTCAGTCTGAGCGAACTATTCAGACCTTAGAAGATATGCTAAGAGCGTATATGCTAGACTTAGGAGGATCGTGGAAAGATCACCTACATCTTGTGGAGTTTTCATACAACAATAGCTACCAAGCAAGTATAGAAATGGCACCCTTTGCAGCGCTATATGGAAGGATGTGTCGATCGTCATTAAGTTGGAACGATATTGGAGATAGGGAACTCCTTGGACCTGAGATGATAGTAGCAACTGTCGATGTGGTTCGTACTATCAGGGAAAGAATGCGCATAGCCTAAGCTCGACAAAAGCACTGGGCTGATGCAAAGCGCCGTCACTTAGAGTTTCAACTGGAAGAACATGTATTTCTGAAGATGTCTCCAAACCGTGGAGTGATTCATTTTGGAAGACGGGGTAAGATTAGTCTGAAGTATATTGGACCGTTCGACATACTTGAACGAGTCGGTGAAGTGGCATATCGCTTGGCACTTCCACCCTCATTGGAAAAAGTGCACAATGTGTTCCACATATCCCAACTCAGAAGGTATGTGAGTGACCCTAGCCATATTCTTGATCACTCCGAGCTCACTGTAGAGCCAGATTTATCTTGTAAGCAACAACCTGTTGAGATCCTGGACAGGAAGGTGAAGTCACTTCGGAACAAGAAAGTCAACTTGGTTCGAGTGATGTGGAGAAGAGACACCCCAGGAGAATCAACATGGGAAAGGGAAGATGAGATGCGTGCAAGATACCCTCATTTATTTGTAAACTAGTCCTTAAAATAAATTGTAAATTTCGAGAACGAAATTTTTGTAAGGAGAGTAGACTGTAACAACTCCAATTTCAATGTACAGAAAATTGTTTAAAAGTTAATGTACAATTGGGGTATTTGAAATCCTGTGTACACTGTAAGTATTTGATTTTTTTTTGAACAGCAAGAAAGTACTTGTAGCACATTGGTAAAGCATTGCACTGCTGTGATGTAGCCCCTGTGATCGAATCCCCCCAGTCACATTATCTTTTTATTAAATTTTCTTTTAATCTTTTAGAAGCCCAAGGGTTTGCACGTGCACTACACGTAAAATGAAGAGACACAGAATAATCAAACATGTGCACTGAAGAAAACCAAGCGACACCAACACATGGCACAAATCGCACCGTCCACCACCGGTTTTGGGCCGGCGACGCAAGCAAGGGGGACCGGTACCGCCGGGCCGACCATAGGTAATGGCCTCCATCTCTTCACCCGAGCACCCCTTGGCCTACCCCACTTCCCCTAGTCTGTTTGTATTCTCTGTAATTATCCAGAGAATTAAAAATTCTCTTTAATCCAATTTTTAATGCATTCTTTAACTCTCTAAACCCTAATCCTACCCTATAAATACAACCCTATCCTTTGGCACTCCTCACTCAGAAATTCCCTGGCAAAACTCTCAAAAAATCCTCAAGTCCTTATAGTGTGCAAGTGGAGTTAGCAAAGGGTAAAGTTCCGGCGAAGTTCCAAGGAGATTCCGGCGATGAAACGACGCCCCGACACCTTCCCTAGCTTCCCTCTTCTCCCCTCTTAACTTGTAGACAGTAAGCCCCCTCTTCCCCTTTCATCTTCTATTCTAAAATGTCTCATTTCTAAAACCCGATGGAAGCGAAGTTAATCCAACTTCCAATTCGGTTTTTCTTTAAAAATTCTATTTTTCTTAATCAATAAATACCATACTCTCATATAATGTTTAACAAACATTAAAACAAGTTCCATCTCAAAATAATCTTTTATGCAATTTTTATTGTATTTTTACGGTAAAATACCACATACTTTATATTTCGCCATAATTCACATAATACTTATATTACCTTTAGATAACTCATAAGGTAATGTCCTACCTCATCACAAAACACATCTTTGACATAGCACGATAAAATTTTGGGAATATAGTTATGGGATAATACGACATTACAAATAAATACCATCAAACTTACAAAATCATTTCTTTAAAAAGTGTGTTCATCAATTTCTTGCAATTGCACCTCTACAACCCACTTTTGGGGACCCCGTTCGGGATGGTGCGGATTATCGCACATCTTCGGGCCTAGTAAAGCAAGATGCAGACCTCCGAAAGGAGTATTCGATCTCGATGGAATTTTAATGCATTTTTGTTTAGAAAATGAGATTTCTACAAAAATAAATAAAATTTATTTTTATTAAATATATATATATAACTATTATCAAAATATCTATTTTAATTATATTATATAAATATTCTAAGTTTTCTAATCAATGGAATCACCATTACAGGAAAATACCATTATAATTCAATGCAAAATACCAATATTTCAATAAAATACCACATACTAATGAAAACTAGGTTCTACTCACTAGAAATCTCACTTTAATAAAATATACATCTATGAAAACCCTAAAGACGATAATTAAATGCTTGAGGTGTATTTTGAAATTATATCAAAATTATTTTTAATTAAAACCCCCTCAAGTTATACTAAATTACAATAAGGACCCTAGTAAATATAGGTTTAAGCGGGACCAATTCACTTGAGGCTCAGGGAGCTGGAGAATGTGGGTGCTTGCATATCTAAGGTAGATAATCTAATAAACGGTGTTATCAATACGGTAATTGTCTTGGAAAATAACACAAATCCTGCCGTCCATGTGCAGCAGTTACCGTTAACATCAAAACTAATTCAGGATTTCAAGTTCTTTTCAAGTGTCTGACTCAGACTGAGTCTCAATCTAATCAATCTGACTTGAATGTGATTCAAGTATAAAACTACAATACAACATGAATCCATAAATCCGTCTATTCAATCTATATCAATCTATATTGACCGAACCGAACCATGGATATACTCCGTCTACCTAACTCTCCATTTATATCCATTCCATTTACTGATATCATGGTTTCGGCAAGTTATCCATCTATATAACAACACAATACAATCAATAAAAAAGACATCGCGGGGTTTATTAAAGGGTAGATTGGTACGAAATGTGTTAAAACTGGTACGAGACTGTAACCTGAATACACCTAACCTGAATATCCATTTCCGTTGTACCATGGATGAACGGTTCCTTGTGCTCCGTATACCTTAGTCTCCGGAATAGTGGGACTCCTCTCGTATACACTGGCATATTCTGTACCAAGCTACAAACAACTGCGATAACAATATAATAAAACATTACTAGTCTTATTCTTCATGTCTATTCTATCTCTACTCATCTTTGGGAGTTACCGAGCGATTGTTCGCTGACGACATTCCTTTCTTCTTTCTTTGGAATGTTGTCAGGTTATTTGGACGCCCTAGAGACCGATCCCAGTACTGAGAAATTGGAGCAGTTTGATTTTGACCCAGAGCTTTAGACACTTGTACATATTTATTTCATTTCAGTTATGTCATTGTTTAGGCATTGCTTTCTATTCATGTATTTACATTTCAGTTGTACCTGTAAAAGAATGTTTAATAAATAAAGTTGTTGTTCATTTACTTCTTTTCTGTTGTGTACTTTACTTTATATTGCTTAGATACGCTTAGCGTGTTTACTTCTGAGTAAATACGCAGCGGCCACTCCGCATCTCCTTGTCATACACTAGGAAGCGGGGCGTGACAGAATTTAGTAGTAATGGATGATTAATTAAAGATTAATCTTTCTATCTTTTAATAGATTTAAAACTAGTTCGATAGTTGATGCATGTAGATTAGGGTTTTTGGAGGGAATAGAGTTCCCACTCTTAACCCTTATCTTTATATGGATCTCTATTCATGTTTACCCTTTACCAAAACAATTGTTAATCTAATCTTAAATTGCGGTCGTGACTATCAATAAATTGATAGCACGCCTGATTAGGATGTTAACAATTCTTTTGATAAAGTTTATAAACTTTATAAGATGTAAAAAGAGTTATAATATTTTTTCATCCATTGATCTACCCTAATTCTACGAACCCCAACAAGCGGAGAATTACTTGCTCATGGTTTGAGGAGAAGAAGAAAGGATAGAGAAGGAAATCATAATGCAGAATTTAAATGCAGAAAGTAAATGCGAAATAATTTAGCTCGTAGGAAGAAGTTGCTCCGATCTCTGCCTCGTAGGAAGTAAATGCTCCGTCGATATTCACGTCGCTCTATCACGTCGAATCGCGGACCTGTCGTGGATCTCTTGTTCTTGACGGTGATTTGCTTCGTGTTAAAGGTGATGATTCTCTAAGTTTAGCCCTCGATCCTTTTTATAGCCCTCAAAGAAGAAACCCTAGATCTCACAAGTTTAGATATGCCATCAAGATCCAATTTCCAAAATCATAGATCCTACGGCCATTAATTGGCCGTGGATCCGCCGCTATTTGATGCTTATGGCCGCGGAAGCGCCGCAGTTTGGAGGAGTTAGGGTTCCAAACTTCTAGGGCTTTCTCATGTTGACACGTGGAGATTTTTTCCATGCCTGAATTCTTCAAATATTTACTGAGTCTCTGCCAATATTGATTCTACGATTTTAGCAGATTTTTTATCCTGAAAACTTCAATATCTTGATCTCTTGACCTGAGCTAAATCTGCACAATATATCTATGAATAATGTTAGTAATATTTGTTATATTAGAGATATAATCTTAATCATTTTATATGGTAATAAATCTTTAAGAAATTTGATTAAGATTATTTGATTTGATATGCATATTTTAATTACCAAAACAACATAAAAATATTATATGCATATATTTTCCTTCATAATGTTAATTATAATATATAAATATATGGTAAAAAGTATTTTGCAGATAAACCCACATATGTTCTATATTTATAATAAACGCATTTAAATATTTAAGAAAAGTAAGGAAAATGTTATATCAAAAGTACAATCTACTCGTATAGTAGATGCCACACGCACATCGATAAGATGCCACATGTAATCTACTACGTGAGCCGGACCCTGAATGACGCTCAACTGAATTATACAAAAACCGATAAAGAGTTCTTGACAGTTGTATTCGCTTTAGAAAAATTCAGGCCATATCTCATCGGCTCCCCAGTTGTTGTCTACACTGGTCATACCGCTCTGAGACATCTTTTTGCGAAAAAGGATGCAAAATCTCGGCTAATACGTTGGATTCTCTTACTTCAAAAGTTTGACCTTGTCATTAAAGACAAAAGATGATGTGAAAACTTAGTAGTTGATCATCTTTCACGACTTCCTTCTTCGTCGACGCTTCCTCTCCCAATTAACGATGCTTTCCCTGATGAACAACTCTTGACGGTATCTTGCGAACCTTGGTTCACAGATATTGTGAACTATTTAGCAACTGGACTTGTACCAAGCGAATGGTTGAGTCAGGACAAACTTAGATTCTTCTCTCAAGTAAAACACTTTTACTAGGACGAACCCTACTTGTTCAAGTATTGTCCAGACTAGATCATCCGCCAATGTGTTTCGGAAAATGAGTTCAAGAGTTTGTTGTCTTTTTGCCATGATCAAGCATGTGGCAGAAATTTTGGCCCAAGAAAGACAGCTGAGAAAGTCTTACAGTGTGGCTTTTACTGGCCAAAACTTTTCAAAGATGCACATGATTACTGCAAGACTTGCTCCCGGTGCCAACATTTCGGCTGGATTTCCAGGAGAAACGAGATGCCGCTCCAACCAATCCTGGTTGTTGAAATGTTCGATGTATAGGGGATAGATTTCATAGGCCTGTTTCCCAACTCTTTTGGGAACCTGTACATTCTTTTAGCTGTTGATTATGACTCCAAATGGGTCAAGGCGGTGCCGAGCCGGACGAACAACAACAAGGTTGTCATTAGATTCCTGAAAGAAAACATCTTTTCCCAGTTCGGGTACCCTCACGCTATCATTAGCAATAATGGGACACATTTCTGCAATAAGTATTTTGAGATCTTGATGCGGAAATACTCGATTAATCATAAGCTATCCATGTCCTACCACCCTCAAATATGTGAGCAAGCCGAAGTTTCAAATCGGAAAATCAAGCAGATATTGGAGAAAACGGTTTCTAAGAACCTTAAGGATTGGTCTTTGAAATTAACCAACGCCCTTTGGGCATTTCGAACTACGTACAAGACTGATCTTGGCATGTCTCCCTATCGTCTTGTGTACGGAAAGGCTTGCCATCTCCCTGTGGAAATTGAGCATCATGCATTTGGGCGATCAAAGAGCTGAATTTCAATCTTGAACATGCGGGCAGCTATCAAAAACTGCAACTCAATGAATTAAACGAGCTTCGGGATGAGGTTTACGAAAACGCGGTTGTTATAAAGAACTGAACGAAGGTGTTTCATGACAAACACCTTATACGCAAAACTTTCACGCCTGATTAACAGGTACTTCTTTACAACACAAGACTTCACTTACATCCTGGTAAGCTCAGATCTTGCTGGACGGGACCCTTTTTTGTGCGATGTGTTTACCCGCACGAAACGGTGGATTTGGAAAATCCAAAGGACGGTTCGTTTTTTAAAGTAAACGGGCAGAGATTGAAACCATTCCTTACCGCTAAACCATCAGAGGAGCTCCTGATATTGCAGGAGCCGGTTTACCCTGCTTAATTTTCCTCTGTTTACCACCAAACTTCGGTTATCCAGTCATAAACAGTGGAGACACTGTTTCAAATAAGTTTGGGGGTATACATATATACTATTTTTGCATATATCTGTGGATATTCTTGTCAGGTGCATATCCATTTTTCTTTTTGACGGGCAATCTTGTCTGGTAATGATCGGTTTTTGAAACAAAAAAAAGAGAAAGAGAAAGAGAAAAAGGGGAGGGGAATGTGTATAGAGAAAAGAAAAGAAAAAATATACATGAAAAGAGTAAAGAGCGGGTTTCTTTTGAAAAGTTTTTTTTTGTAAAAACAACTTCTTATAATACCAAACCACCGACCCGAGCCCCATTCTAAAACACTCAAACAATAATTTCTATCTTCTCTCCTCTCCCCCCAAATCAACACAGAAACCCTAGCTCCAAATTCCTCAATTCGACCGGCCAAACCTTCCAATCTCCCGTCACCGCCGGCCCCCCTCTCACCAATAGATGATTTACTTCTTCCTCACTGTAAGATTCAAACTCTTATAGAGCCTATAAGCAACACTTACCGTACAGCTCGTTCTCTTCATCTGATATATTGCATATCGAGTCTGAAGGGTGGTATCGTCAGATCCCAATAACTCGATAAGTCTTGCCGATGTGTAGCTTATAACCAATCGAGAAACTACTAATAACATTTATCAGTAAATCTCATCAGCCCTGGCCAGGGACTTGCTGTTATAGCCAATCGAGTATAGCACAACATCAACTCCCAATACCGGGAGAGACAAAACCCCTCCTGTCGCTCACTGCCTCCATATGACTCGGGCCTATATCCAGCTACCACCTGTTTACACAACTCGGTAGGGCTGTGGTAGGGAGGTAATCAAAGCACAGTGGGAACCACACAAGACACTATGATGATCTCAGGTGTACAGACTAACATGTACAAGTGTCATCAGAGAATTGCTATCTGACGATACACATGGTACCATCTAGAAGTTCTCGGTGAGTCCGTTCGGTGTACTCATTCTCCAATGGGCTCCTGTTTACAATCTTTGGTATCAAATACCAATGGTTGTGGGATCAACCATCACCCTATACAGGGTCATGAAACGTACACACTAGTCTACTCTGGAATATCGATACCATGTCTCGATACTCTCTCAAGTAGGAACACTTCAAGGATGTGCTTGTGGACTACTTAGACCCTACTAGTATGATCTACATCATATTCCTGGTAGTCAAGCATACATCCTAAGGCCTTTATCAATATGTATCAATGTAATAGTAAACTGGAACAAATGTGTATGTTAAGACAAAGAGTAACCAGATACCATACTATCATGTTGAGAAAGAATGTCCTATGTGAGTGTGTGTGTGTGTGTGTGTCCAAGCATCCACTATAATTTACAATAATGGCCTCTAGGGCATACATACCACTAATAGTTATTTGTAAACTTCATTTTTTTGCACCTTATTATTTCTTATTTATTGCTTATCATGTTCATTATCGACTATTCTTTTGCTCCCTAATTTCTATATTCCCCCTCCATGTTTTTAAAGTTTTTGATATTTTCAAAAAGGGGGAGAAATAATATGCATATACTCAAGGGGAGCATTGGAATAAATATTTTTTAAAAAAAATTTTTATATCATTTTGAAATTATGTATATCTTAATTTTTATTAGTTAATTTTTTGTAAAATATCCACACAAAAAAAGATTGTTGACTTATGCATCTCATTCTATTTGTTATAATTCCTAGCGCCCTAGCTGCTAACTGCGGCCGTTGAGGAACAAAAAAACTTTTACTTTTAAAAACTTAGTGCTTAAGATAAATCGAGCGGGACACAAGAAAAGGGTGGATCATACCAAGGCCCCTAGTAGCACTTCACCTTGTTTCCTCCTCCTGCTGGAGCGTATCAAATGAAGCTTGGATAGCCTCCTTGATGGAAATTGCTGTAAGAAAAAAAAGGTTATTAAAATATAGATATATGAGAATATCGCAAAGCACGTGAATGGAACCGAATGAGATGTACCAATCGCCGCAACAGCCTTGATTGCCTTTTCTTTTTGGGTTGTTCACTTAGAAGCAAATATAGATTTCTGAAGGTTGACATCATCGTCCTCTGCTACTGACTCAACAATAACCATTGCAAGATCAACAGACTCCTCGATTCTCGCCTCCAAAGGATCACGATTCATATTTGATCCATATTCAGCTAAGCCTGCGGTCAAGTGAGTACAGGTCCTTTGATCAAAATCAAAATCGGTTAAGGCCACAGTCATTCTTCTTCTTCTTGCGAGAGCCAGAAGGGGCCTTGGAAGCTCTTTTCCTTCCAGCAGGAACTCTAGGCCGACGCTGTCCAACATCTCCAATGTCGGACTCAGGCGATAATCCAGCTACCGCATTAGCCGTAGCAGCCGAACTGGGCTGCGATTCAAAAGCCAATAAGCGAAACGCCATCAAAAGGCGTTGGTTCGCCAAAAGACCAGAGAGCTGCAGGAGATGAGGGGCGCTTCCTACCAGTGGCTTTCTTCTTTCGGGACCTCGGCACGGTGTCAGAATGAACACCCCTAACATCAAGGGTTGTTCAAAGCTCGAAGGCACCAGAAAGAGCTTGATTGAATGAATTCTCGATATGTATGGAAAATGTAAAATATCACAATCAAAGAAATTTGTAAACCGCAATCTTTAATGGTGTCAATTGTAGGTTCGTTAGCGAGTGCGAATCGTCCACAGGGAAAGTGAGATTTGATCGTATTTGTTTTAGTTGAGTCGAAAATTAAAGATGAAAAGAAAAGAAAAGAAAATTCAAGATTTATAAAAGTGAATTTCAAGAATTATAAAGAACTAGATATAATATCAAGAAATACTAAAAATCAAGAATCAAGAATTGATGATATCCAAATTGAATGAGTAATCAAGATTTGTAATGAGGCTCGTAGGAATCGATCGAATCGATAGTGAGGATGAAGACTTGTGATTACGTATTCTTATCCATTGATGATTTGTTGCTAGATCGATAACGATCAACGAGATTTAGGGATCTATCGAAGAAACTATGGTTTCTTCATCTATCTCTTGCCCTTTCGTTGATTATCATTCAAATTCTAGCCTCTAGGAAATTCAAGAATCGATCGTTGATCACTAGTTAAGAGCGAAAACATTCTAGAAAGCATCTCGCTCGAAACTAGGTTGTCGATGATTCAATTTACTAGATTTTACAAAACTCATTGGACTTAAGAATCGTTCAAGAATTTAATCATCGTCATCTATCAATTTTCTTGATTCCTCCACGAGCGGAGTTTTTACTCAAGCTCATAACAAAGAAAACAATTAAGAATTGAGATCTCATCATAATGCTCAAATATAAAGAAAAGCAAGATTAAGAAATTTCACCTTTTATTATTCAACAATTCCGTTACAATTCGCTCAAGAACTACAAAAATTGAGGAAAGAACTCGATCGTCGAATTAGCTTCGCATCGTCTCCGTGAGTCGCGGATCGTCTTGGATCACTTGCTCGGTTGAAGATCGGCGTCGCTCCAAAAAGGTTGAAGGCTTCTTGCTTGATTTGTACTCGGAGATCTTGAATTTGGTTTTTGTGATTGGATTAGGGTTTTGGTGCACAAGTTGTGTCACTCAACTTGTGGGTGAATTGATGAACAACCCTTCAACAACTTTTGAATGAAGCCCCATGGGTCCTTTTTATAGCCTTCATTAGCTTCCCCTGGAAGCTTGATTAGGATTAGCTTCCTTTAGAAGCTAGGTTTAGTTTAGCTTCACTTGCAAGCATGGTAGTTAGGTAGAAGGTTCTAGAGTTAGTTAGTTAGGGCTAGCTTCCTTGATAAGCTTGGAGGTTAGGAAGAAACTTCTAGGTTTAGTAGTTATGTGGCTTGCTTGAAAAGCTTGGATGTGCTTAGCTTGTACAAGGAGCTTGGCTGTTCGGACAGAAGCTTCTGGAGTTCTATGGAATTTGCAGTGGCTTGAAGAAGTGTGGGCCTTGAAAGGAGAGTCTGAAGGAAGGAGCTGTTGACGTCATCATTACTTAGCCGCGAATCCGCCGCGGGAAGGACCTTTTGGCCGCGGATCCGCCGCCCTTTAAAGGCTTCAGTGCATGGAACATTCAGGTAATTCTTGTACTGTCCTTGTGGCACTTTTTTGATGTGTTGAATCTCATATTTCTTTCTATATCACTACCAGATCTCAAGTTTTGGACTTGGCGTATTTTTATCAACGCTTTTAACAGTTTTGGCTCTTTTCCTGGAATTTCCTGCACAGATTCTCGAGACAAGTGTTGCGCTATACAAAGATAATGCATGCAATGATAAACACTCAATTTCCCTCAAAATGCCGGTTATAATGTATAACACAAGTTATTTGGTATTTTACAGACGTTTTGCTAATATGTGTTATATTCATACCGAACACCTTTAGATGAGTGTAAATAGTAGGGAAATTGATGTGTTAAAAATGCAATATTTTACAGACGTTTTGCCAATATGTGCTATATTCGTAGGCAACACGATTGCACTGAGCACGTGCAACAAGCCTTTAAACCTCTAGGTGTCCCTAGTAGGAGGAGTGTTGTCTCCTAAGGGTTTTCAGCGGATTGCACCCACAAAATCCAATAATAAAAGGAAGACCGTGAAATTTACATATAAAGATAGAATTGTAAAAGAAAGATTTTGAAAATTAGAGTTTCCAACTACACTAGCTTTTCGGTTGTCATGAGCCCTATCTTAATAGTTATGAAAAAATGTTAGAAATCACATCATCCCTCAATAAAATATCGTCTTTATTCTTCATTCCTACCTTTCTTCCAAATATCGATCATATAACCCTACGTGTGTGTAAAGAACATCCCTACACCCAGAGAATTCAATTCAAGCTATCATACTCTTGTCCATCTGCCTCAGTACTTTTTAATTTGATGAATATTTAGATGGATTTGCTCACACACTTTCATGCAACCGTTAATACTTCTTGAGGTACTAACCAACCGATTACTCATATGCTTGCTTATACGGTGTATTCCTCGTCTTGCACCACCTGAGGCTTAGCAGTGACTCCCAGACCAGTTGGTCTAAGGCACTAGGTGATGAAGCACCCTCGCTATATTTTTTTATTGTTGCCTTGGCGATAACAAAACCAGTGTTCAGTTTTTTCTTCACCATTTTTTATTTTATTCATTTTATTATTTCCTTTATACTTTGGCTTTTAGGCAAGAGCATTTCAAGGTATCCTCTACTATCCCGAGTTTCAAGACGTGTGTAAGTGCGTATAGTAAGGCATCAACGTTCAAAATGTTTGGCTTCCAGAATATGAACTATTTTTCAGACTTATTTTTATTCTCAGATTACTGACTCCCTTCATCTTACTAACCCTTGGGACAACGGCTCATAACTACTTATTACTAGTTCGTTTAAGAAAACTTCTAATTTTCTAGGTTTTCTTAAATTTTTCCAATCTTTTGGATGTAATTTTTCACTATCTAATCTTTTATTATCTTATTTATGTACAAAATTAAATAATAAATATTTTTTTTTTGAATTTTTTTTTAATTTTTATAGGTTTTAAAATGTTTTGTGCTTATGCAAGGTGATATGCAAATGATGCGTAAATAAGCACAAACCTCCCCCAAACTTGTTTTCAACGGTGTCCTCACTGTTGCCTTCCGCTAGATCACAAAAACCTGTAAGCCTGGGAGGAAATTTATTAACGGGGGCAATAAATATGATCATGAAAATCCTCCCCCAAACTTATTTTTGGCTCACAATTTTTGAGTAAAAATTTTCTTTTCAGGAGCCAGCTTATCCCCCCCTCCTCAAACTTGAGTTAAACAATGTTAAGCTTTGAAAATCACAAGAGGGGGTCAAAGATTATTGGTCGATGCCAAGGTTGCAAAGACCGAAGGTCAACACCAACCATTCGAAAATTTTATCCGTGTAGTGCACATGTTGGTGGAATAAGAAGTGGGGAAAGGGTAAGTGGTGGAATAGAATGTGTTCGCGTCTCGTTTTGGAGAGACAACTCAGTGATTGTGATGGATTACTCGCATCCTTTTTACAGTCCAGAAGAAAGGGTGGAGGTTCAATTTCTTTGTTTGGGAGATGATTCATCTCAACACCCGTGTCTTTCAAAAATACGAGTTCATCAGCGAAGATCTCCTCAAAAGTCTCATCAATACCCCGAAGAATAATGTCATCACAAAGCGCGGGGTGATCTTCAGACTCCAAAAACGGTTCATAATCAGTGTTAGATGTTGACCCGGAAAACTCGGTGGAAGAGTCCATATGTGTATGATACATAGTTGGGTCAAATAACAACATATGAAAAGAGTTAAGATCGGTATCATAAGGATCGTCAAATTCCCTGCTGTCGACATCCATTAATTCGACAGAACATACCTGAGCAGTAAGTTCGGAGGGTACACTTCCCAACTTGTAAATATTCAGCTCAATTGACCTATTTCCGAAAGATAGGGTCATAGAGCCATTACGACAGTTGATTATAGCATTGGAAGTGGCCAAAAAGGGGCGACCAAGAATCACCGGAATTTGATTCCGTGGGTTTGCTACAGGCTGTGTATCAAGTAAAATGAAGTCCACAGGGAATACAAATTCCCCGATTTTTATTAACACATCCTCTAGTTCACCCCTACGTTTGGTGACTGATCGGTCGGCCATCTGGAGAGTGCAGGGAGCTGGTTTCAACTCTCCGATCCCTAACTGCTCGTAAACCGAGAAAGGAAGCAGGTTAACACATGCGCCAAGGTCAAGTAGAGCACGGTTGATGTGTTTATCCCCAATAGAAATAGAAATAGTAGGATAGCCAGGATCCTTACGTTTCCTAGGTAATTGTTGGGGAAAACCTGTGTCTACAGTCTTTGACATGAACACCTTCTTGGGCACTTGAGTCTTCCTCTTTCTAGTGCACAAGTCTTTGAGAATTTTCGCATATGCGGGGATTTGTTGGATAGCATCTAGAAAAGGGATGTTGATGTTAACATGTTTAAATATTTCAGTGATCTTCTCTATTTGCGGACTTGGTGTGTTTCCCCTTAACCAATTCGGATAAGGAGCTTGAGCAATAAGGTCGGGGTCCAACATTGGAGAAGATCGTGTGGGTGGGAACGATCTAAGAATAGGAGTGGGGATCGTTTTCGGTGGACTAGAAGAGCTGGGCTGAGGTGTCGAGCCTTGGGGAAAATGGAGAATAGGCTCGGAAGAAAATGGTGGGGTAAACGAACTGGGGTCAGAATTAGAAGAAGAAGTGGAAGGAAAGGTCTCAGCCGGGGTATCATCGATTGATTCTTCATTTTTATCAATCTCCTCACCAACATGATTGTCAAGCACTCTTCCAGATCTCAACGTGGTGATAGCATTCACATGATGTGAATAGCCAGGATTGGGTAAAGGTTGAGCTGGAAGTTTCCCTTTCTCTCTAGCACTCATTTCGGCTTTTAATCTTGCAATTTCTGCTTCCATCGATTTAATACTCTCAGCTTGAGAGGTGGAATTTTTTTTTATATCATCGACGGAAGTCTTTATTTCAGCCGACACTTGCATGAGATTTTTCAAAAGCAAGTTCATGAATAAAGAGGATTCATCGGTACCGGTCAACTGCAAAGGATTATTTGGTGCAGGTGTGTTGACCGGATTTTGAAAGCTTTGTGATTGGAAGGGGTGCTGACACAATTGAAGTAGTTGCTGTTGTGGTGGAAGAGCCCTTTGGAAATTGTTTTGTCTTAGAACCGTGTTTTGAGTTTTTGATTGGTTCCAAACAAAATTAGGGTGATTCCTCCAACCCTGATTATATGTGGAAGAAAATGGATCATTTCGAGGTCTTTGAAAAGCAGCATTGGTATGCTCATGACCTTGAAATGGAGAATTCAATGGACATTCTTCCGTCAAATGAGAAGGATCAGAACAGCATCCACAGACAGTTTTGGAAAGTGACATTTGATTTAGGGCAGCGGCTAAAAATTTATCTTCCATAGTCTCGA
Source organism: Agapanthus africanus (assembly GCA_030015575.1). Lineage (NCBI taxonomy): Eukaryota > Viridiplantae > Streptophyta > Magnoliopsida > Asparagales > Amaryllidaceae > Agapanthus > Agapanthus africanus. Next base: position 572,523,925 of record CM057344.1, read on the forward strand.
GTTTCTTTTGCATTGCTGACATTTCAGCTCTAACTCCTATGGAAACATCTGATTGGTTATTGCCACCCCTAGACTATTGACTTACACCCTCCAACTGTAAAGATCTTTCAGCGAAATCTTCTAAGAATTTCCAAGCTTCGCTATCATCTTTGGACATGAAAGTGCCTTGACACATGAATTCAAGGGTCTGTTTTATGGTAGGATTAATGCCCTCATATATGATTCTGCACAAACCCTATCTAGGAATTCCGTGATGTAGACATTGAACTAACAGATCCTTGAAGCGTTCAAAATACTTCAAGAATGTTTCATTTGGAAGCTGGGTGAATTGATTTATTTCGCTACGGACTCGAGCTGTTTTATGATTGGGGTAGAATTTCTTTAGGAATGCTTTTACGAATTCTTCCCAGTTTGAAATAGAATGTGCGGTTGTGTTGTAAAGCCACTTCTTGGCTATATCGCACAGGGTGAATGGGAAAAGACGTAGACGCATAGCATCCACAGAAAGCTGTGAAGTACCCATCATAGCGCATACATTTTCAAATTTGGTAATAAAGACATATGCGTCTTCAGACTCGAGACCGTGATATTTGGGTAGAAGATTGATGTATTAGGCTTTTATTTCAAAATTGTCCCCGTTGGCTGGTGGAATGGTGAGACAGGTCGAAAGAGGACCTCACATAGGATAGCATCTCTCTTGGAGTGAGATGCGGGGTGGATTCTGTGCACCTGCGGACGGCGGCAGAGTAGTGGTAAAGAAGTTCGATGGAGAACCGTCCATCGATGTGGGTGTGGTGGTGGGTAAAGAAGAAGTAGACGTAGAAATACCGACTTCGGAGTCGATCGGAGGAACGCGGACAAGACGGGCACTAGAATCCCGTGTCCAGCCGAGCATGCACTAAAGGGTTTAGCACAAGTGGCAGCGTTAAGATAATTAAGGAAAAGATGAAGTGGTGTTTGTTTTGAAAAAGATACGGATTTTTGAAAAAATGCAAATCACAAAAATGCACACACAACCCTAGATCTAATGGTCATCTAGGTCAAGTCTCTAGACCGCTCCTAACTGCCAGAAGACAAGTCGCAAGATCAATCCTCTACTGCCTCTTTGTCCTTCCTGTGGCCAGGTAAGTGTCAGGTAAGTGGGAGGTTCTCCACTACGTAAGTAGCGGGCCTAATTAAGTAACCACTTGCCTTAGACACACTTGCCTTAGACACCACAAAAGAAACGCGGATAAGCAATAGATTACCCACGACCTTCTCCTGTCCTAAATGAGCGCGACGGTCCTTAGAATCATGTCTAGATTTTTTTTAGTTAATGAGGGTGATGCGGATGCAGTTTTGTGATTTTCGGGGCTTAGGAAGGTGCAGGGTTCCTAGGCACTCTAGTGAGGTCTCCCAAGCCATCAACCATGGCAATTTCAAAAATTATGGTGCCTACAAACCCTAAAGTACGGATCGTTTGCTAGATATCTAGGCGAACAAGAACTAGTTAACAAATAACTAATGAGAATACGGAAATACAACCTTTGTAGATCCGGTGCTCCACCTCCATAGCTCCGCAACGAGGTCGTCTCCGCTGTCCAAATCAAATCCGGGCTCTAGAGTCGGCTTCGTCGGAGAATGGGCAAGCTAGGTCGTCGATGTCCATGCCGAAGATGATCTACGTTGAGGCATCGATGAATCAAGCTCCACCTTCACCAAACCGTGAAAAGTTGTGAAGGAAACACACTCTACTACTTGGCAAGAGGTAGAGGATGAAGAAATAGGAAGTGGGTTAACTTTAGATTTGGATTTTGCTCACTAGAACACTTGCCATGAATGGCATCAAGGTTGCTCACTTGAAGAAGAAGAAGAAGATGATGAGCATAGAATTATGATAAGTTAATAGAAAAAAGAAAAATAATAGAATACTTATCATAATTCTAACTATGGTAAAGTGTAGAGAGTTAACCAAGGTTAGTTGTATGGTTAGGGTTAAGAATGAGATAAGAATGGTGGACTTAGGTCAAAGCTTCATGAAGTTTCAACTAAACAACAAAAGAAGCCACCATTCTTTTCTCATTTTCTTTTCTCACTTTCTTTTATTCATTTATCAAAAAGAATAAATGAATAATTAAGAAAATAAAACCCTAAACACAAACACAACCATGGTTCAAACTTTACACTTAACCAAAGTGGTATGCATCATCAAACATGATACAAACATGTGCACATAAACATATCGCATATACAATGCGCACACCCGAGCGAGAAAATCCATCTTAAGTAAACCGATACTAGTTGATGCAAAGCAATATATCAAATATATAAATATGCATTAAATCATTAAATCAACACTTGATTCAATGATCCGGTCATGTTGCACACAACCGACTAGTATACAATGTATCGGCTTATCGAATCAACGCTTGAATCGATAACTAGGTTATATCGCATACAACCATTCGATACATTCATCACGAGAATGAAATACGGTATCACATACACGCATTATTCTCGGTCCCGCACATATCTCATATGCGCTCCTATTTCGTTTCGCTTGAGCCAGGAAACCTCTGTGTAGGACTCTAAAGACTCGTCAATACGCCGGCAGCGGATGATGATCATATCAAACACCCACAAGCCGCAAGCGGTCTGCCAAACGTAACGGCCACCCGGGTATTGAGCGATCTGAAGATCGACGAGCAAGCCCGCTCACACTCCAGTGAATCCGACCAGTAACACTACCGTACAGTCCGGTCTGATCGTCTGATCTGTCGCATATCTCGCCTAGGGGTGGTATACGTCAGACCCCAATAGCTCAATAAGTCGTGTCGATATGAGGTCTATAACTGTTCGAGAAACTACTGGTAACACTTACCAGTAAATCTCAGCAACCCTGGCCAGGGATTTCCTGTTATAGCCAATCGAACACAGCGCAACATCAACCCCCATATACCGGGAGAAACGAATCCCCTCCTATCGCTCATTGCCTCCATGTGACTCGGGACTGTACCCAAAAACCACCGTTTTGCACGCCCTCTTGGACGTGGTAAGATGGAAATCAAAGCACAGTGGGAACCACACAAGACTCTATGACGATCTCGGGTCAACAGACTACTCTGTACCAGTGTCACCAGAGAACTGCCATCTGACGTGAGGTATAATACCATCTGGGAGTTCTCGGCGAGTCCGTCCAGTGTACCCAGTCTCTACTGAGCACCCGTATATCTCCTCTGATGTCAAACACCGATGGATATGGGATCATCCATCGCCCATCTGTATGGGTCGAGAAGGTACACGCTAGTCTACTCTGGTATTATCGATGCCCCATCTCGATACACCCACGACTAGGGACTGTGAAGGATGTACTTATGGACTACCATGTCCCCACTAGTATGATCCGCATCATAGTCCAGGTAGTCAAGTACAGATCCTAAGGGCTTTACCAACATGTAACAGAGAGACAATCAGCATACACGTTAAGGTAAAGGGTAACCAGATAGCATACTATCATGTCGAGCAAGAAAGTCCTCCCTATATATGTCCCAGCATCCACTACAATATACATCCTATGTACAGTAATGGCCTCTAGGGCATACATATAACTAACAATCTCCCACTTGCACTAGGGCCATCTGTAGCAGTGGTTGCAGTATCTCATACTCAACCATCCCATGAAAGTCTCTCTCTGGGAACAGGCCTTTGTGAGTGGATCCGCTGTGTTGTCCTCTGAGTCTGCTCTCCTTACCTCGATCACCCTGGAGATCAACTATCTCCATGATCAGGCGATGCTGCCTTAGAATATGTCTGGATCACTGATGGGACGGGCGTTCCTTGGCATAAGCCACAACTCCATTGTCTCACAATGGTAGGAACATAGTTCATCTCATGAACCTATATACACCCAAACAGCCTCTTTGGTAGCATCTTAAGTAGCGATGTATCCTGCCTTTATCGTCTAGTATGTCACGGTATCTAGCTTGGAACTCTTCCAACATACCGTCCCTTTACTGAGGGTAAAGACAATGCCTGTGACTGACACTCAGTCGTCTTTATCACCCTGGAACCATTCCAGTGATTCTCCTCAGGATCGGTTGATACCGTCTCACTACAATTAGTGAGTATCCTAACATCCATTTAGATCTATCTCATAGATCCAAAATCCAGGATTTAATAGGTATCACTTTGATCCTATATGGATAATCATTGTGATAAGTGGAGATTGATCGAGCGTAGCATAGGAAACTCCTTCCCTATCAAGAGTATGTCATCTACGTACTCTACGAGGATCGTCACCATACTCCCTACTACCTTTTTGTTTATACAAGGTTCATCTACCATTTTGATGATGTCAAACTCTTTGACTACTTCATCAAAACAGACGTTCCAACTCCGCGATGCCTGCTTTATCCTATAAAGCATCTTGCACACGTTTCCGCTGCTCCCACTGTCTACGAAGCCCTCTGGCTGTGTACTTATAGACGCACTCTTCTAAAACATCATTTAGAAAAGCAGTCATGACATCCAACCACCAGATATCGTAGTCATGGTATATAGCCGTGACAAGTAAGATCTGGATGGACTTAAGCATAGCTACTGGAAAAGATTTCATCATTATCCACGCCTGGTCGATGACGAAAACCTTTAACAATTCTAACTTTGAAAGTCTCAACTTTTCCATGTACACCAAGTAATCTTCTCAAGATATACTTGCTCCTGATGGGGATTTAACCCTTCAGATATAGCAACTAAAGTCCATACTTTGTTGGTGTATAAGGATTCCATCTCAGATCGCTAAGCATCCAGCCATTCTTACAGAGTCTATCTCTCGATGGCCAGCTCGAAACTCGTTGGGTCATCATCTCATGATGCAATCCTCGCTCCCACTGTCATAGAGAAACCGAAGTATCTCTCAGGTGGGTGAGGAACCCTACTAGATCGGCGGAGAGGCTGAGGTTCGTTGGTATCTACTGAATCCTTTGGTTCTTTCAAATCATCTTCTGCAGTTTGTATAGCTGGAACATTTCCAGTTCTACATAACAGACCTTGCCTCGAGCTTGTCCGGATTTTGCTTTTAGACATAGGCCGGACAACCCAAAATCTTAACTAACTTAAGATATGGGCTCTTCCCTTTCCATATCACATATGAAGTGGTAGGCAACTGATTTGATTAGAACCCTATTCAATAGGTATGCAGCTTCTCAAGTGCATAACTCCCTAAAGGAAATAGGTAACTCAGTAGTACTCATCATAGAGCACACCATATCATATAGGGTGTGTTTGCTCCGCCCCGATATACCAACGTGCTGTGGTGTATACGGAGGAGTAATGCCGAGAGAGAATCTCATTCTCCTTTAGAATAATCCAGGAATTCCGTGCTCAAGTATTCTCCTCCTTGATCACATCAAAGGACATAATACTTATACCCGTATTCTGGTTCTCTACTTCTAACTTATATTCTGTGAATATCTCAAAAGGTTCGGACTTGTGTTTCAACAGGAACATAGGTCTGAAACTCGAAAGATCATCAGAGAACGTAATGAAGTACAAAGAACCAGTCCTGGCATTTGTAGACAGGGGACCTAACATACATCAACATGTATCATCCTAAGAGTTTATTAACTCTTTCTCTGTTTCCAATAAACAGAGCTGAGGTCATCTTATCTTTGTGACATGACTGGCGAGTTTCACAAGATGTAAATTCAAACTGATTTAAATATGCATCTTTATGTAACTCTAGCTAGTCGGGTCACATTGATCTGACCTAGTCTACAATACCTCAAGAAGGATTCGTTCATTTCTGAACTCTTCCTCTTGTGTGTGTTCCATATACTAAGAACTGTAGTTTGATTTAAAACATCAACGCTTTTAGATAACGTGCCTGAACCGATCAACTTTTGATATAGGAAATGTTCAAAACATTATCCAACAATACAGAATTATATCCTTTCTTTACTAATAAAGAGATAGATATGATTTTGTATATCAGGTTCGATATCTAACAACATTCGTTCATAATCAATGTATCGGTAATACAGGGTGACAGTGACCGACAGACTTGGCTGCAACTCTTGCCCCGTTTTCTGCCTCATGAAACTTATCACCCGTTCTCAGTTCTCTACCTTTCTGTAGCCCTATGTAACAGATTACATATCTGGGATCCTGATCCGGTATCATATACCCAGGACGTAAAGGATACTGAGAAACAGTTCTGTATAATGAACACACCCGGAGATGATGCATCAGCATGCACTGTCTTCGTTTGGGCGGCACGGGAAATCTGGTATTCCCCAAATTCCTGCTCTGTCTTATAACAATTATAAGTTGGAGCGGGACCAACGTTCCCCAGCTCAGTATAACAAGCGGGTTCGGTCAAATATCCGTATTATTATCTTGATTAAGGCGTGATATGGTCGCTACCAGGAGAGAGAGAGAAGAAAACACTCAGCGTGCGCTCTGTCAAGAATAGATTGGTTATTATTTTATCTAATCAGGATGGCTCCCACTGCTTTTTATCAAATCTTCCTTCAAACCCTAAAAGGAAAGACTAGCCGGGATTAATTACACACTACAAGTTCGCCAATCTTTCAGCCAGGCCAGTGTCGGTACTTTGAGGGAGGTCCCCCGTGCTTTCGCACGAACCTAATTAATGTAAACCTCGTTTTCCCAGAGGCGTAACCTCGTTGACACCTTTCTAGACACCTACTTGATCGGCTAATTGTAATGTATAAAACTCTCCCAGGAGTAACACTTACTCGCAGCGGGTATCGGGATCCAACTATCTCATAGAAGGTATGCAATCTCATTGCAAATCTCAATACTTGAAATTCCCGATAATATTTTGCCCCTAACGTGCTATGACCTTGACGAAAGCCAACAAACCATAGCCCGCTAGTCAAGTTCAACCCGTACATTTCTTGATCGAATTAAACCCACCCGCACGACCCTTGACGAAAGCCAACAAAGCCGCACGACTACCCTAATCCAATCGCATCGTATGCTAGCAGATAAGCAGCATATAGCTACCGCACACTGCACCTTGACGAAAGCCAACAAATGCAGCACGAATACTATATACAACTTATCTGAAATGACGGAGGGCTACGACAGGTTTTTCTGAAAACCTATTGCGTAATGAACTTGATATCGTTGTAGGATCGAATGAATTTTGAAATGGAGTGTTTTTGAGGCTTTTCTAGTTTTGCTAAAGGAGTCACTCCCGGTAAAGGGATCGTCGGTCCTTTCCTCGTCGAATGAGGTGCGGGATATATCATATATATCACTGTGCAAAGCAAAAACTCTTAAAAGCAATCAAAAGACAAACCGAGGGTTGTAGCATCTGCCAGTTATTGCTAAAGGAGTCACTCCCGGTGAAGGGATCTCGGTCCTTTCCTCATCGAATAAGGTGCAGGATATATCGCATATACCGCTGTGCAAAGCAAGAACTGTAGCTACCTGTTTTAATTTGAAATTCGATTCTACAACATCTTAGGTTTCTTTTATTTCATTAATCACATTAATGAAGTCCCATCATTTAAGTACCTAAACATCACAGATAGATATGACGTACACTTATGCCATCCGCATTCGCCTCGATGTCCCCTCGTGCACCGTTAGGTTAGGTAACTAACGGCAGAGCAGGGCAGGGCTAGCACGGGTGTAAAACATAAGTAACGTCTATATAATATATCATATATACTATATACTATATCCATCACAGAAACATCACATGATCTCATCACAGATATCGCAGCAGAATAAACATATGAAATATTGGATATACTAGGACGTCCGTGTTTTCAATACGAGCCAGTATAAAACACGGATTCCACGGTCGTGATGAATAGCCAAACCTACACCCCTAGACCCCTACGAGAGCGGCAAGCAACCCTACCAATTCTAGAGTTAGGAGACCCGGACCCGACTCCTCGAGTTGGTCTCCCACTGGACTCCAGAACCCGGTTACTTGTGCTCCCCTCCTTGGGTCTATCCTAGTGCGGAAAAGTAAATAATATACAACAGGTGACAACTCCCGCAACCAGGAAGCGCCCCAAATAAAAGAATATTACATACAAGTTTTTACATGAATGAAAATGAAAAACACTCATCTCACATAAAAACCCCCGGCTATTCAAACACGACGATCCAATATAACATATCCAGCAACACATAACATCACATGTCATCAACGTAAGTAAATATGTCCATCCCAATTGTCGTTGACATATAGCAACGAAACCGGCGATATCACATATTACACTTACGGTCACAGAAAAGAAAGTGTAAAACTACAACAGTTGGAATCCGCAATCACCTCAGACATCGCATGCCTGACCAAATGAATTACTTAGACATCGCATGCCTAACAATTATAAACCCCGCATTTTAGTCTCAAAATCGAAAACTCTTTTCAATATCAAGTCGGGCAATTCAACAAGATTCCCGACATCCTGATCGAATGCTCGTCGCAAACTTCAGTAGACGGCTGCACCCCCGATACCGGCGATGAAGTGCACCAAGGCGGAACACCGCTACCGCGAGCACCCGAACGGATGCTTTCGGCGACGGGGTTCTCCTACAGTCACTTGGTCGGGGCTATGGAGTGAGGCTGTCTATTAAGTTTACCCGGCGAGTATCCGCGTACGCTACGTGATTGCGACGGACTTTTGATCACATCAAAATTCCGTGGCAACCGATCAAGTGAGACTAAATTGCTACGTTTATAACATTCATTTAGTTATCTCATAACTTATTGTGAATTCCAATTATTGTATCCCATTCCAGATAAACAGAAAATGTTAAACTTTTCGATCGAACAATCGAACACCCAAGTTTTCCCGATACAGATCAACACATGAAACAAGTCTAACAACATTCCGTTCGTGCCTCAGTACCAACGATCCAGCCGTAGAAGGGTCAAGCCAACGCCTCACATGTGGCACGCCGTACTGCCCCAAACCCGAAGGTTCAAAGGGCAGTTCAAGACGGTCACATAATCGAGTTAAGGTTTGTGTCTTCTAGAGGGACCATCGCGTTACTTGCACTACTTAGAACGTCGTTAAACTACGGAAAAATCCAACACTTGGAAATTTCCCGACAGGGGAAAAGTTGGGTATTTATATCCGGTCGAACTTTTTAACATATTCTAAAATTTATCCGGAAAGCCACACAGACAAAATTTGATATCCCGATCGAAATTCCGAATCCCCAAATCAACTCAGAAAAATCAACTCTTGAAAAATTATTAAAAATTCCCAGAAACACCAGCACAGTACAATAAGAATTACTGTAGAAAACAAGCTGCGCAAAACGACAAAATGGCCGCGCTTGCGCCGCACGAGCCAGGCTCGTGCCGCGGAAGCGCGGCGCACTGTTGGAGTTAGGCAGCCGAATTTCACAGAATTTCTTATAATTGCCTGCTGATTTTTCTGAACATTTTTAATATTGAAAAATCCCTGTTTTTAAAAATTGTACAGAGAGCAAGTTTGTATCGGGGTTTCGGGTTCGTTCGGACTTCAATTTCCGTCTGGACTTCGCCTAAGGCTCTAGCTAGGCTCTGACACCACTGCAGGGTTCCTAGGCACTCTAGTGAGGTCTCCCAAGCCATCAACCATGGCAATTTCAAAAATTATGGTGCCTACAAACCCTAAAGTACGGATCGTTTGCTAGATATCTAGGCGAACAAGAACTAGTTAACAAATAACTAATGAGAATACGGAAATACAACCTTTGTAGATCCGGTGCTCCACCTCCATAGCTCCGCAACGAGGTCGTCTCCGCTGTCCAAATCAAATCCGGGCTCTAGAGTCGGCTTCGTCGGAGAATGGGCAAGCTAGGTCGTCGATGTCCATGCCGAAGATGATCTACGTCGAGGCATCGATGAATCAAGCTCCACCTTCACCAAACCGTGAAAAGTTGTGAAGGAAGCACACTCTACTACTTGGCAAGAGGTAGAGGATGAAGAAATAGGAAGTGGGTTAACTTTAGATTTGGATTTTGCTCACTAGAACACAAGTTGCCATGAATGGCATCAAGGTTGCTCACTTGAAGAAGAAGAAGAAGATGATGAGCATAGAATTATGATAAGTTAATAGAAAAAAGAAAAATAATAGAATACTTATCATAATTCTAACTATGGTAAAGTGTAGAGAGTTAACCAAGGTTAGTTGTATGGTTAGGGTTAAGAATGAGATAAGAATGGTGGACTTAGGTCAAAGCTTCATGAAGTTTCAACTAAACAACAAAAGAAGCCACCATTCTTTTCTCATTTTCTTTTCTCACTTTCTTTTATTCATTTATCAAAAAGAATAAATGAATAATTAAGAAAATAAAACCCTAAACACAAACACAACCATGGTTCAAACTTTACACTTAACCAAAGTGGTATGCATCATCAAACATGATACAAACATGTGCACATAAACATATCGCATATACAATGCGCACACCCGAGCGAGAAAATCCATCTTAAGTAAACCGATACTAGTTGATGCAAAGCAATATATCAAATATATAAATATGCATTAAATCATTAAATCAACACTTGATTCAATGATCCGGTCATGTTGCACACAACCGACTAGTATACAATGTATCGGCTTATCGAATCAACGCTTGAATCGATAACTAGGTTATATCGCATACAACCATTCGATACATTCATCGCGAGAATGAAATACGGTATCACATACACGCATTATTCTCGGTCCCGCACATATCTCATATGCGCTCCTATTTCGTTTCGCTTGAGCCAGGAAACCTCTGTGTAGGACTCTAAAGACTCGTCAATACGCCGGCAGCGGATGATGATCATATCAAACACCCACAAGCCGCAAGCGGTCTGCCAAACGTAACGGCCACCCGGGTATTGAGCGATCTGAAGATCGACGAGCAAGCCCGCTCACACTCCAGTGAATCCGACCAGTAACACTACCGTACAGTCCGGTCTGATCGTCTGATCTGTCGCATATCTCGCCTAGGGGTGGTATACGTCAGACCCCAATAGCTCAATAAGTCGTGTCGATATGAGGTCTATAACTGTTCGAGAAACTACTGGTAACACTTACCAGTAAATCTCAGCAACCCTGGCCAGGGATTTCCTGTTATAGCCAATCGAACACAGCGCAACATCAACCCCCATATACCGGGAGAAACGAATCCCCTCCTATCGCTCATTGCCTCCATGTGACTCGGGACTGTACCCAAAAACCACCGTTTTGCACGCCCTCTTGGACGTGGTAAGATGGAAATCAAAGCACAGTGGGAACCACACAAGACTCTATGACGATCTCGGGTCAACAGACTACTCTGTACCAGTGTCACCAGAGAACTGCCATCTGACGTGAGGTATAATACCATCTGGGAGTTCTCGGCGAGTCCGTCCAGTGTACCCAGTCTCTACTGAGCACCCGTATATCTCCTCTGATGTCAAACACCGATGGATATGGGATCATCCATCGCCCATCTGTATGGGTCGAGAAGGTACACGCTAGTCTACTCTGGTATTATCGATGCCCCATCTCGATACACCCACGACTAGGGACTGTGAAGGATGTACTTATGGACTACCATGTCCCCACTAGTATGATCCGCATCATAGTCCAGGTAGTCAAGTACAGATCCTAAGGGCTTTACCAACATGTAACAGAGAGACAATCAGCATACACGTTAAGGTAAAGGGTAACCAGATAGCATACTATCATGTCGAGCAAGAAAGTCCTCCCTATATATGTCCCAGCATCCACTACAATATACATCCTATGTACAGTAATGGCCTCTAGGGCATACATATAACTAACAGAAGGGTAATGAACTCCCCACCTAATCTGAATTTGGTTTTTGCCCCTTAATTTTCGTACTAAAAATGCAAACAACCAAGATCAAACACGCACAATTTTTTTATTTTTGCGGCGCTGCAAATTTTTGCAAAGAATCCTGCAGAAATTAGTTAATGGAGCAGATCAAATAGGAGATAAGAAAGTACAGGAGATACCAGAGAATTTTCGAACGGCGATGCTTCTTTCCTGCCGCGGAACCACCGCGGGAAGGTAGCAATGGCCGCGGAAACGCGGTCTCGTGATCAGATCACTGCACAGAAACTTTTCCAGAGACTCCTGTTCATTCGCTGAACTCCCTGAAATGTTCAGAATATTTTTCCTATCGCGCCACAGATTCCAAATTTCCTCGCAACAAATCACAACGAATCGTTTAGTGTTTGCGCGAATTTTGATCTAAAAATTCTGATGGAATAAATTTTTCAACTCAAATTTCAAAAACGAACAAATTAGCACATGACCCCCGGCAACGGCGCCATTTGATTGAATGAATTCTCGATGTATATGGAAAATGTAAAATATCACAATCAAAGAAATTTGTAAACCGCAATCAATAACGGTGTCAATTGTAGGTTCGTTAGCGAGTGCCGATCGTCCACATGGAAAGTGAGATTTGATCGTATTTGTTTTAGTTGAGTCGAAAATTAAAGATGAAAAGAAAAGAAAATTCAATTCAAGATTTATAAAAGTGAATTTCAAGAATTATAAAGAACTAGATCTAATATCAAGAAATACTAAAAATCAAGAATCAAGAATTGATGATATCCAAATTGAATGAGTAATCAAGATTTGTAATGAGGCTCATAGGAATCAATCGAATCGATGGTGAGGATGAAGACTTGTGATTACGTATTCTTATCCATTGATGATATGCTGCTAGATCGATAACGATCAACGAGGTTTAGGGATCTATCAAAGAAACTAGGGTTTCTTCATCTATCCATTGTCCTTTCGTTGATTATCATTCAAATTCTAGCCTCTAGGAAATTCAAGAATCGATCGTTGATCACTAATTAAGAGCGAAAACATTCAAGAAAGTATCTCGCTCGAAACTAGGTTGTCGATGATTCAATTTACTAGAGTTTACAAAATTCATAGGACTTAAGAATCGTTCAAGAATTTAATCATCATCATCTATCAATTTTCTCGATTCCTCCACGAGCGGAGTTTTTACTCAAGCATCATAACAAAGAAAACAATTAAGAATTGAGATCTCATCATAATGCTCAAATATAAAGAAAAGAAAGATTAAGAAATTTCACCTTTTATTATTCAACAATTCCGTTATAATTCGCTCAAGAATTACAAGAATTGAGGAAAGAACTCGATCGTCGAATTAGCTTCGCATCGTCTCCGTGAGTCACGGATCGTCTTGGATCATTTGCTCGGTTGAAGATCGGTGTCGCTCCAAAAAGGTTGAAGGCTTCTTTCTTGATTTGTACTCGGAGATCTTGAATTTGGCTTTTATGATTGGATTAGGGTTTTGGTGCACAACATGTGTCACTCAACTTGTGGGTGAATTGATGAACAACCCTTCAACAACCTTTGAATGAAGCCCCCTGGGTCCTTTTTATAGCCTTCATTAGCTTCCCCTAGAAGCTTGATTAGGATTAGCTTCCTTTAGAAGCTAGGTTTAGTTTAGCTTCACTTGCAAGCTTGGTAGTTAGGTAGAAGGTTCTAGAGTTAGTTAGTTAGGGCTAGCTTCCTTGATAAGCTTGGAGGTTAGGAAGAAACTTCTAGGTTTAGGTAGTTATGTGGCTTGCTTGAAAAGCTTGGATGTGCTTAGCTTGTACAAGGAGCTTGGCTGTTCGGACAGAAGCTTCTGGAATTCTCTGGAATTTGCAGTGGCTTGAAGAAGTGTGGGCCTTGAAAGGAGAAGTCTGAAGGAAGGAGCTGCTGACGTCATCATTACTTGGCCGCGGATCCGCAGCCCTTTAAAGGCTTCAGTGCATGGAACTTTCAGGTAATTCTTGTACTGTCCTTGTGGCACTTTTTTGATGTGTTGAATCTCATATTTCTTTCTATATCACTGTCAGATCTCAAGTCTTGGACTTGGCGTATTTTTATCAGCACTTTTAACAGTTTCAGCTCTTTTCCTGGAATTTCCTGCACAGATTCTCGAGACAAGTGTTGCGCTATACAAAGATGATGCATGTAATGATAAACGCTAAATTTCGCTCAAAATGCCGGTTATAATGTATAACACAAGTTATTTGGTATTTTACAGACGTTTTGCTAATATGTGCTATATTCATACCGAACACCTTTAGATGAGTGCAAATAGTAGGGAAATTGATGTGTTAAAAATGCAATATTTTCGACTGATCAGAGCTCCAGGATTATTCCCTTCTTGCGGCAGAGATGGAAGAATAATGGACTGGGGATTTAAAGGAAAGTGGCAATCTTTCGTCCTTAGTTCAGTACGGCACCAGAGAAAAAGATAAGCTTCATGACCGATGATCCCGTTCATGGAGTCCGTGTACCACTACCTATAGTTGTTCAATGGTCGGGGTATATAAGCAGGATCAGCAATCCTGAAGCAAGAATCGGTAGCTAGCCTCATGAAGTGATGAATGGCGTGCCCCGTCGACTCCTTCGTGAAAGCTGGGCAGAAATCGAATGCTTCAAGATGAACTCCTTGTTCATACTCAAACTGCTGAGAGAAACGATGAGGGCAATAAGGCCTGCAGGTGACCGTATTACTCCGCCGGTAGACCAGAAATCCAGGCTTGATGGAGTAAAGATATGCCCTCTCCCTGGCCTAAAAAGCTAGGGCTCCATCCTTGACTATGTCCAAAAGGGGGTGATCGGCATGTGTAGGACGTACGCTAGTGGATACTACGCGGTCCTCAAAGAAGATGCCCTTCTTTATTCTATGATTGTCCAGCTTAAGGCATACTCCGCGGTGATCTCTATTCGATACGATGCCCACGGCTTAAATAAATCTCATCACTAATGGAAAGCGGTTGGAATTGAAAATAGCAGGTCGCGTGTATTCACTATACGCCACATGCACGTGCAGACTGATCCAAGCACCAAAGTAGTGAAGTGACAAGAATACCTGTTCTAAGCTCGGATTATTCGAGTTGGCCGGTTCACTTAAACCCTAATATATGTAGGCCAATCCTGAAATCCCAATAGCCAATTGAGCTCCACAAAGGATACGATGCACCAAATAGAAGACAGAGACACGCATTAGGCGAGAATCTACCGGGATCACGAACCAGCATAGCCACAAGCCTATGAAAGCAAGAAAGAAAGAGTCTCTGTCGATTCCCGATGCAGCGATATCCTCGAGTCTGAGGAAAGAATTCTTCTAATGAAGCCTCATCATCTCGTAGTCTTTCTTTACTTAGACCGTAAGGATTTTAGAGATTCGCAAAGCCACCACTGACGTCTTTTAAAATACTTGGGTGCGCGAATATGGCTATAAATGCGTCAAAAGTTACACCATGTTGTTTAGACAGTATATCCAGCTCTTCAAATATTCTTAACACCATTTGAAGACCCGCGCGGATAGGAGTAATGGCGTTCTCATCTGACAATTCATCCTTGGTCGGGGCTGTAGCAAAGACAAATTCATCATGGGGCATTATTTCTTTGTAGTGTTCCCCAATGACAGGTAATCCGGAGATCTTCTGGAACTCCAGCAGAGATATGGATGCCTCATAGTCCGATAACATGAAGGTGCTCATCATCGGGTTCCACTATTCCACAAATATTCTAACCCACCAAGATTGAGTCTTGGGGTACTTAAACAAGGATGTGTATACTGCTAGGTAGTGTCCGGTGCGTCGCAATAAGTCCTTCTCTGTAAACATAATATATCTGGTCTAAGCAACGTAACCAGGAAGATAACACGGGACCAACCCTACGCCATAGGATACTCTCCATAGTCGGACCTCTTTCTGACTTATGCGACGACCAAGGAGATCCACAACCATCTTTCTCGTAATTCTGTCCAAAGAAGGCTGTGGCCGATTGCAGGGCGTCTAATCTTTCATTTCAACTATAAAAGCTGTTGACGCGGCATCAGTATAGCGGAAAGGCCCGAGCGGATTAGAGGATGCCACACGCTGGAAACTGACACGTCCCCAGATGATTTGATTGTACTAACCGGCCCAGAGTTGAAGATGTTTCTACATAGGATCACGGGCCTTAATCATCTGAAGAACCTCCCTATTGACAGGCTCATTGGGTTGCAAATATGTCGGACGATCATAACCAAATTTGGTTGAGAAAGACATCATACCTGAGAAGAAAAACCAGGAAGCGTTAGCTTGCGAAACAGAAACTACCATGGGAAGGATCAAGACTTGGTGCATACACCTTATAGAAAATCAAAAGATTTTTCTAAGTATGTGGTGTGCAACCCATCAGGGTGTGCACATCTTAATCCAAAGGATTTCTTTAAGGTAAGGGATGCGCAACCAAAGGGGTGCGTATGTCCCATGAAGATCAAAAGATTTTCTTAAAAAACGGTGTGCAGCCCATCATGGTGCACACATCTTAAAAAATCCAAAAGATCTCATTAAGTAAGGGGATGCGCAACCCATCAGGATACGCACACCCCATAAAAATCAAAGAATTTTCTAAAATAATAAATGGGCAACCAAAAGGGTGTGCACTATTTAAATGAAGCAAAAGCTTCAGGTGCGCATTCAAACTTGATGGGACGGACTTTACCTTTCAAATCAAGAAAGAATGAAGAAGCAAAGATTAGTTGAAGAGCACTAGCTTTGAGGAAGAACAACGGTTCTTGAAAATTTTCAAAAAGAAAAGAAAAGAGGCGTAGACTCAAAGTAGGGAAGAAGTCCCTATTTATAGGAAATTAAATTCGGTTCGACTCCTCGTAGATCTCGGAGCAGATCTAGCAGTTCACAAGTTGACACCACTATACGTACGTGCAAGACATGTGCGCACAGTCGATGGAGGAATTTGTTTGCACCCATTCTAGGGTTCATCCAATAGACGTGATGTGACACGTGCGTATGGCTTAAGCCCACCGCATGCAAAGCATGTGTGTATGGCAAGTGTTATCGCATGCGATACGACACGTGCAAGACGCATGCGCATGGCAAAAGCCATCGCATATAGAAGAAAATCTTCTATCAGTTAACAAAGTAAACAAAAATTGATCTTGGATAAATGGTCCAATGGTGTGCATGCACCCTAAATTGATATGAATCAATTTAAATCTGTTTGTTAATAACAAACTTAGCAAAAACGATCAAAATTGATCTTTGGATCAATAATCCAATGGTGCACATGTCACCTTTAATTGATATGATTCAATTTAGATCAAAACTCAACTGATTGTGGGGAACAAGTCCTAACGATTCCTCTCCTATAAATAGGAACCCCCCATCACAATAAAAAGGATCCTCTTTTTCTGCAAAAGAAAAAAGAAAAGGCTCTCTGAACTCTCGAAGAACCGAAGTTCTCAAGAAGAAACCCTAGCCAACTAGCAATAAAAAAGAAGAGGATGCCCTCTCTTTTTCATAAAAACTAGTGCTTTTCATAATAAAGTTAGGGCTTCTCCAAATAAAATAAAGATCAAACGATCTTAGAATTTATCTCTTATACAAAAAATCATTGCTTTCATGAAAGAGCTAATCTAAGATCCAAGACTTTAGATCACAAAAACACATAACGAAGCTAATGATTCTTTTGAAGGCTTTTACTTTCATTGAATTTAAATGTGCCATATGAATGCATTTTAAATAAAACAACAGAGATTTCAATCTCTTTGAAAACCAAAACTTGTTGTATCATAGTGTGCACCCTGGTTTAGAGTGTAAACTATGAATGTGCGCATCACGTGATATACATGTGATCGCATGTGGATGATACTATCTACATCAGCTATACTTAATGCTCAAAATCAAGTGCGCATCATATAGCACTCATGTGTGCACTTCATACAGATGTGTGTCACGTGATATCCACTTGCACACTTCATACAGATGCGCGTCACGTGATATCCACATACGCACCCTATAGAAAAAGATGCATACGCATCACGTGATACACACGTGCGCATTACTTGAACCCAGCCAAGTGTGCATCACATGTTACTCATGTGCGCACTTCTTGAATGGAGCAGCATGCGCATCCCATATCCAAGCGCACCATATACATGTGCACCCCATACTCATGTATATCCCTTTAAAAGGGAAAAGCATGAATGCCCTATGCGAAACACGTGCGCACTATACTATACACATGCGCACATGAACAGCAAGTGATAACTTAGATATTCAGCTAATATACATCACGTATAGAAGATTATGCTTCATAATTAAGTTGATATTAGTCTCATATATACGACTAACGGTCATTAATCAGAAGCTAAGTTCATTTTAGTCTAAAACAAGGCCATTGATCCTAAGATGAAAACAAATATCCCATGAATTGAAGGACCTGATCAAGATGAGAAATGCTACCTAGGTTCAAACCCTAAATCTAATATACGGATTTGGACTAATTCACGCCCTACGGGCGACGACACAACTTACACTACTATAATAAGGGGTTGCCCCTACGGATTTATCCGTAGGAGCAAAGCACTGCTCCTACGGATATATCGGTAGAGGGGAAAAAATACCCCGTAAGTGCAAAAGCCGCAGGTGCAAGTTTTTGTCCTGAACATACCCCTACGGAGTAATAATTGCCCCTACGCATTAATCCGTAGGGACACTTATCCCTGCGGAGTAATACGTAGGGCCTGATAAATATTTTAATTTATTGGTTTATAAAATAAAATAATTGCCCCTACGGATATATTCGTAGGGCCAGATTGGTGCCCCTACGGATACATCCGTAGGTCCAGATAAATGCCCCTACGGATAAATTCATAGGGGCAAGTTTTTACTGAGTCCATAGGGACAAAATATCAGGTATCCTGATATTTTGTCCATACGGCTAACTGTGTAGGGGAAAATATTATGATACCTGATATTTTGTCCCTACGGCTAACTGTGTAGGGGCAAATATTAGGATATTCGCAGATGTATTGACAGTCTTACTCAAAATGGTAGTATACTACTTGGTTTGTCTCTACCTCAATATGTGCATGTGTTTCTTTTAGCATATCGCTTAAACATATTGGTAGAGCCCTTAGGATCTTTGCTTGATTACCAGCGTTGTGATGACAGTCACACTAGGGGGCTGGGTAGTCTATAAGCACATCCTATGTAGGTCCCTAGTCGTAGGATTATCGAGACAGGGTATCGATACTCCAGAATAGACTAGTGTATACGCTTCTTATCCCAGCAGGGGAGATGGTCTGTCCCACAGCCATTAGTACGTCGTACTGAAGATAGTATACAGGTGCTCATTAGGTTATGAGTACACTGGACGGGACTCGTTGGGAACTGTTGGTGGGTATTATACCTATCGTCGGGTAGCAGTTCCCATGTGACATGAGTACAGCTTAGTCCGTCGAATTGACACTGCTGCTTCGTCTCGAGTGTGTTCCCACTGTACTTTGATTACTACCCTACCACGGCTCAAAAGTGTCGTGCAAATAGGTAGTAGTTAGGTGCAGTCCCGAAGCACTTGGAAGCAG
Organism: Agapanthus africanus; assembly: GCA_030015575.1. Classification (NCBI taxonomy): domain Eukaryota; kingdom Viridiplantae; phylum Streptophyta; class Magnoliopsida; order Asparagales; family Amaryllidaceae; genus Agapanthus; species Agapanthus africanus. The sequence continues at coordinate 572,543,311 of CM057344.1, forward strand.
TGGCGGTTAGATAGGATTCGTCTCTCCCGGTATTGGGGGTTGATATCGCGCTGTGTTTGGAGAGCCATTACACAAAGTCCCTGGCCAGGGCAAGTAGGATTTACTGGTAGGTATTCCAGTAGTTTCTCAGGCACTGCTACTCTCCGGCACGACTTATTGAGCTATTAGGGGTCTGCCGATTACCGCCCCATAGGCCCAACATGCGATACTCTTAGATGAACAGGCCGGACTGTACGGAGATTGTCACATACAGGCTCAGTAGGAGTTCGGATGAGTTAGCTCATCGGCCTTCTTATCGACAGATACCTGGGTAGCCGTTACGTGAAGCTAGTACCGCTTGCGGCTTGTGATTAAACCCACTGCCAGCCTACTATCGAGTCTTTAGAGTCCCACACAGAGGGTTTCCCTACGTCGGGCGAAAGATGTAGGGATCGTATGGTTTTACGACAGGGCTTCGATCACGTACGTGCACTTGTGCGCGTATGATGTTTGGGCAGATAATACTAGTGGGCTTTGGTTTAAGCCGGATCCTAGTATTGTATTGATGGATTTGTTTTGTCTCTTTGTATTCGTATTCTTCGGAATGCGGATGCGGGTATGTATATACGGATGAGGGGCATTCTCGTAATTTGTTGGGAAAGATTCTAGAAGTGGAAACCTATTAGGGTTTGATTTCTTTATTTGGATTAAACTTTATTAGGTGAGGAAATGAGGTGGATTTGAACATTGAACCTAGCATGGCTACTTGTTGATTCATGGCTATGACTCACCATAAGATATTTGTGAAACTCATTAGATATTTGTGTGAGAAATATCTCCTCAATTATTAGATAAGTTTCACTAATTCAAAAGAGGCAACCACACTTTTTTCAAGATTCACAACTTCACTCTCATTTTCTCAAGTCTTCTACTTCTTTCTCATGAACCCTAATTGTCTCATGAGTTGAGAAACCTAGGGTTCCAAGAGACAAACCACTCCATCTTCTTTCTCTACATAACCTAGGCCATCTAGATTAGCAAGTTAGTTTCCCTAGTTACCTCGGATTTGAGGTTGGAGCTCGAACTATAGACTCTCGGGTGGATCGTCTTTGACTCAAGGAAGACGACGAGGAAGATATGATCTGTTACGATCCTCGGAGCCTACGATGACGAGGAGGACAGAAACTAAAAGACCCGAAGGACTTGGTTTCGTGAGGCATAACTTTCATCCGAGTAGTTAAACATCACACAGTATTTTGTTAGCTAGGGTTTAGTATCGATCCTGGAGTTCAAGTCCGTGTTGCGAGCTTTGAAAAATCGTTTTTCGAAAATTCCGCCTCACCGTGGACTCGCGGGGAGCACGACATGGACTTACAGTAGTATCAGAGTCTACTAAACCATAGCTAACAGTTTAGACGAAGTGTAAAACTACGAAACCGAAATAACTCCGAAACACGATACCTAAACTCTAAGTTTCTGTCAAATTTTTCCGAGCCTCTAAAATTTTTTTAAACAATTGCAGAGTGCTCTACTTGTTTTGATATGAACACACAACAAAATTGAAGCTATTCCACTTAAATTGGACCGGCCAAACCTTCAAAAAAACCGGTGTCACCTTTTTTGTTGCGGTGAAATGCATTGATTTTTGGTATGCGTTCTAGTTGCTTGGATCTAAGGTCTCAGGTGTTGTTTGTTTTTTCCAATTTTGGATATACTGTTATCTTTTTACTGTGGCAATACGGAGTGTTTCAAAGTCATAGTTTTAACATCGTTGAAAGTTTCAAGTTGTGATATATGTGTTTGGAAACGTCGACTAATTGCTATACGTCGATTAGTCGAGATTGCACATATCTATGTTGTTGTTCTTGTGGTTTGTGTATATGAACTTATTGGATCGTCGTGGATGAATAGCCAGGGGATGTGAGATAAAAGTTTTCTTTTCTTTCATTCGATGTAAAATTGTAAAGTGATGTAATATTATTTTGAGGGGCACATCCGGGTTAAGGTTGTAGCCGCCGTTGTATTATTTTCTTTTATTGTTTTCTGCTCCTAGGATAGACCCAAGGTGGGGTGCACAAACTACCGGGTATTTTGAAGTGCCTAGTGGCCTACTCACTTTGATGAGGGAGGTTGCTTCACTTCGGGTATTTGGCGGGTAGTTTACCGCACCCGTAGGGGTCAGGGGTGGGGTTTGTCTATTCATCACGACCGTGTAATCCGTCTTTCGTTATAGGCTTAAACGAAATGCGGAATTCCTAGTATATCTAATATGTTCATCTGTGATCTGGAATGCTTATTATTGCATGAGACGAATGGTTATTATTATTATATAATACACGTTGCTTATGTTTTGCATCTGTGCTAGTCCAGCCCCCGCTCTGGCGTTAGTTAAGTAACCTAACGGTGTTAGACGGGGCCTAGTGGCGAATGCGGATGGCATAAAAGATGTGGTATTTTCGTCTTTTTCTGTGATGATAGGTATAAATGAAGGGACAGCATTACATTAATGCAAAGCAAATAAACCAATGCTGATTTGTTGGAACAAATTTTAAAACCACTCGGTTATTTTAAAACAGAAGACTTTTAAATGCGGAGCTTAAACCACTCCTTTTAAAAGCTATCAAGTTCCTTCGATTATATCAAGTTCACGGCGTTCACGGTTTCGCCAAAACCATTCTTAGCCCTCCTTCATTTCATATGAATATTCAGTGGTATTCATGTAACATTTCAGAAAAATATAAAATATTATTTTTGGAATTTAATATTAAAATAATATTTTTCCCGAAAACTGCCCGATTTGCGAAATTGGGGTTTTCGAAAATGGGTATAAATATATACCACTATTTGTGAAATAAATGGAAATTAAAATGATTTATTCGTTTAAAAAGATATTTATTGGATTTGGCATTTTTAAAATTTATTATATGCGATTTGGATAAAAATCGATTAGTGCACTGCTAATCGCGATTAAACCAAATCTGTGTTTCTACAGTTTTCCGTGGCTAGTGCACCATGTCATGTTTGCATTTGGTTACATGTTGTTGCATTTGTGTTGTATTATGGGTATTATGTGTTTTGGTTTTAAAAATAAAGAGAAAAGAAAAGAGAAAGGGGTAAAGGGGTAAAAGGGTAAAAGAGTGTGAGAGTGGGTAAGAATAAGAGAGTGAGAGAGAGAGGGCTGCCATCTAACCTCACCCCCATTTGTTTTCTCCATCATTTTCTTCTCCTTCTTCCTCACTTCCCTCCACGTTCAACCTTAAGATCCATCTCAAAAACCTTGTCAAAACCCTACACCCTCTTCATAAAAGTTGATCCACTCTTCATCCTCTACATAATGGACCAAGCAATGTTGGATTTTGAGGACTTTGTGGAGATAGGGTTTTGCTTGGAAACATCCATGAGGTATATTTCGCTTCACTTAGTTATGTTTTCCTAGCATTCTAGTTAGTTTAGAATTGGTTTAGGGTGTGGATTTGTGAACTTGGAAATTCCTATAGAAGAGTTTGAGTGTTGTGTGGATTGGGTGATACCTAGTGGATGTTACAAGACCCTAGAGATCAAATTCTAGACCTGGAACTGAGTTTAGAACCCGGAATACGAACTTTAGATGTGTCGATATCGGATTTTTGTAGATTTAGTGATGGTATTTAGAAATCTGGGATGACCCGGGACCTTTGTAAATAAAGTTCCCTTGACCATGAGACGTGCAGGCAACCATAAACCACCCCCTGAAACATGAGCCCCTGCCCCCACTTTCTGGCCGCAATTTATTCGTATGGGTCGCAATTTGCGGCCATGTCGGGATGAAATGGGTTGAATTTTGGTTGGTGAGTCTCTTAGGTGATATCTAGAGCAACCCTATATGGAAAATTCCCTAGTTTGGCCTAGGGTGAAATCTGGGAGCACATTGGGGTGTTTTAGGTTACGTTTTCCATATTTTGGAATGCTTGGTTTTGATATTTGGATTTGTATTTGGTTGTTGGGCGTTTGTACGTCAACAACAAGGGTTGTTTGTGTAGGGTTCCTAGGCATACCCATGGGTTCTACAAGTGATCAAACATGGCCAATTCAAAAATTTCCTATGTGCCAAGTAACCCTAAGCAAGATCGTAACTAGAGGATAAGCGATGCAAGCAAGTAAACAACTTTATTGCTAAAGGAAAGTGACTACAACCTTTGTAAATCTGGTCCTCCACTTCCTTGGCTCCATGATGACGTCCCTCCGCTGTACCCATCGGAATCCTAGACTCTCGCGGTGGTTTCATCGGAGAAAAGATCGGGCTAGGTCGTGGACTTCGATGCCGAAGATGATCTACGTCGAGGCAACTCAAGATCAAGCTCCAACTTCACCAAGTCATGAAACTTGTGAAGAAAACACCCTATACTACATGGCAAGTGGTAGAGGATGAAGAAATAGGAAGTGGGTTCACTTTGGATTTGGATTTCTCACTCTTTTTCTCAAGTCACCATTGAAGGTAGCAAAGGTTTTCTTCATCTTGAAGAAGAAGAAGAAGAAAAGAATATGATAAGAATATTGAAAATAGAAAATAAAGTAATTCTTATCATATAGCAACCATGGTTAAGTGTAGAGAATAAACTAGTGTTAGGTTTAATGGTTAGGTTAAGGCTAAGAAAAAAAATGGTCAAAGCTTCAAAGCTTCATGAAGTTTCAAGAAAGAAACAAAGTTAGCCACCATTTTATTCTTGCCAAAATAAATGAATAAAAGAATAAATAAATAAGTAAAAATTACAAAACCCTAACCATTAACCTAAACAAGGTTTAAAGCATACACATACCCAAGTTTGCATGTATCATCAAACATGATACAAACTAGTGCACAAAACTATATCATATATACAATGTGCACTTCAAGTGGGAAAATCCATCTAAAGTGAACAAATATTAGTTAATACAATATATCAAATATATAATTATACATTAAATCATTAAATCAACACTTGATTTAACGATCCGGTCATATCGCATATGACCGACTAATATCCAATGTTTCGACTTATCGAATCAATCCTTGATTCGATAACTAGGTTATATCACATACAACCATTCGATACATTCATCGCGAGAATAGAATACGGTATCACATACACGCATTATTCTCGGTCCCGCACATATCTCATATGCGCTCCTATTTCGTTTCGCTTGAGCCAGGAAACCTCTGTGTAGGACTCTAAAGACTCGTCAATACACCGGCAGCAGATGATGATCATATCAAACACCCACAAGCCGCAAGCGGTCTGCTAAACGTAACGGCCACTCGGGTATTGAGCGATCAGAAGATCGACGAGCAAGCCCGCTCACACTCCTGTGAATCCAACCAGTAACACTTACCGTACAGTCCGGTCTGTTCGTCTGATATGTCGCATATCTAGCCTAGGAGTGGTAAACGTCAGACCCCAATAGCTTAATAAGTCATGCCGACGTAAGGTCCATAACATTCGTGAAACTACTGATAACTCTTACCAGTATATCACTACAACCATGGCCAGGGATTTCCAGTTATGGCCAGTCGAGCATAGCGCAACATCAACCCCTAATACCGGGAGAGACGAATCCCCTCCTATCACTCATTGCCTCCATGTGAATCGGGACTGTACCCAAAAACCACCTGTTTGCACGACTCAGTAGAGCCGTGGTAGGGTGGAAATCAAAGCACAGTGGGAGACACACAAGACTCTATGACGATCTCGGGTCAACAGACTAAGCTGTACCAATGTCACCAGAGAACTGCCATCTGACGTGAGGTATAATACCATCTGGGAGTTCTCGGCGAGTCCGTTCAGTGTACCCAGTCTCCACTGAGCACCCGCATACCATCTCTGATGTCAAACACCAATGGATATGGGATCATCCATCGCCCATCACATGGGTCGAGAAGATATACGCTAGTCTACTCTGGAATATCGATGCCCCGTCTCGATATTCCTATGACTTGGAACATTGAAGGATGTACTCATGGACTACCCAGGCCCCACTAGTATGATCTACATCATAGTCCTGGAAGTCGAGTACACATCCTAAGGGCTTTATCAACATGTAATCAGAGAGACATAAAGTATACATGTTAAGATAAAGAGCAACCAGATAGCGTACTATCATGTCGAGCAAGAAAGTCCTACCTATATATGTCCCAGCATCCACTACAATATACATCCAATGTACAGTAATGGCCTCTAGGGCATACATATAACTAACAATCTCCCACTTGCACTAGGGCCATCTATAGCAGTGGTTGTAGTATCTAATACTCAACCATCCCATATAAGTCTCTCTCTGGGAAAAAGCCTTTGTGAGTGGATCCGCCGTGTTGTCCTCTGAGTCTACTCTCCTAACCTCGATCACCCTGGAGATCAACTTTCTCCATGATCAGGTGATGCTGCCTCAGATTATGTCTGGGTCACTGATGGGACTGGGGTTCCTGGGCCAAAGCCACACTTCCATTGTCATACAATGGTAGGAACCTAGTTCATCTTATGAACCAATATACAGCCAAACTGCCTCTTTGGTAGTATCTATAATAGCGATGTTACCAGCCTTTATCATCTAGTTTGCCACGGTATCTAACTTGGAACTCTTCCAACATACCGTCCCTTTACTGAGGGTAAAGACAATGCCGGCGACTGACACTCAGTCGTCATTAACCACTGTAAGTCTACGCTAGCGCCCCGGCCGTCTACAGACGCCAAATACGGAACAAAAACTTTTTATCTGGCGCTATCGTGTACTTTAACCCGGATCTGCCATTATTGCTAAACTAACAAACTGTAAAGAGTGTAGAAAGGTTATACCGAACGATCCGAGTCCTTCGTTCTTTAACCATCATCCCACGCTCCGTTGCGGCTGCTCCGATCTCGTCGATCTCCGATCTCTTCGTCGAGGTGGCACCACGTCGACGATTCTTTAAACGGGCTCCCGCCTCTGACTCGAGGCAACTCGGTCGTCAAGTTTGCTAAAAGAGACGACCAAGAATGATGTAGAGAATGAGTAAATGAGTTTGTCTCACTTCGTCCAAAGCCGTGGACGATCGGTTAATGAAGTTGCCGATGGAAATGAAATGGAACAAGAAATGAACTATGAAATTTCCATGCATCCAAAACTTTAGTCTTTTCTTTTTAGCAACCATAATTTTCTCAAGTGAGAGTAAGTGAAGGAGGAGAGAGAGGGCCGGCCATATATATGCAAAAAGGGAGGTGAGTGTAGGAGAGGGGAGAGTGACTATAAGAACAAATATCAACCACAAATATCCTTCATGCAAACAAAACATCATTAATGCAAATGGTGATTCATTAACCTAGTCACCATTGCATTAATGGCTCCATTAAAGCACTAATGACTCACTAGCCTCATCACCACTTCTAGAAGCTTCTAGAATGATGACTCACCCTTATCCAAGAAAAGATAAATCCGTCTTTAACCGAATGTTAAAAGACGGCTGATAGAAAACTGAAAACTGGCAACTTCCAAAAGTGATCCTGAAACAACTTTCAGGATAACCCCGTAACTGTATAAATATACCCGCATTTGTATTACGACCGAATACAAATGCAACTGAGACAAAGATATTATACCTACTCAATATAATACTCGGATCCGGCTTAAACCAAAGCCGACCAGTATCATCTGCCCGAAAAATAACACGTGCGTAAACGCACGTGCATTTTCCGAACCCTGCCATATAACCATACGGCCTCTACAACGTTTCGCCCGAACTTGGGAAACTGTCTGTGGGGGACTCTAATGACTCGTCAGTACCCTGGCAGTGGGTTTAACCACAAACCGTCAGCGGCACTAGCAATGCGTAACGGCTGCCCATGGACTGACCTCAAGGGAGACTGATGAGCGAACTCATCCAGAAACCCTACTGAGCCTAACAGTGATAATGTATATACAGTCCGGTCCATTCGTCTATGAGTATCGCATATCTGCCTAGGGGGCTAGTAACGTCAGACCCCCAATAGCAGTATAAGTCGTGTCGGAGTGTAGCCCAATAACACCTTGAGATACTACTGGAGTACCTACCAGTAAATCTCCTGCCACGGCCGTGGGCTTTGTGTAATGGCTCTCCTAGACACAGCACGATCTCGCCCCCAATACCGGGAGAGACGAATCCCCTGCCGATCCGCTCACGTGCCTCCATATGGCTCGGGACTGTACCCAAAAACTACCTGTTTGCACGACTCCTTTGAGCCGTGGTAGGGTAGAAATCAAAGCACAGTGGGAACTCACACGAGACAAATGACGACCTCAGGTCGATGAACTAACCTGTACACATGTCACCAGGGAACTGCTATCTGACGATAGATATAGTACTAACTAGCAGATTCCCGGCGAGTCCTGTCCGGTGTACTCATAACCCAATGAGCACCTGTATACATCTTAGGTGATCCAACTGACACCAGTGGCTTGTGAGACCGGCCACCGCCCCTCGTCGGGGTCTCGACTGTGCACACTAGTCTACTCCGGAGTATCGATGCCCTGTCTCGAAACTCCCACGACTAGGGACCACAATTAAGGATATGCATATAAACCACCCAACTCTCACGTATATGATCGCCATCATACTGTTGGTGGTAAAGCAAGATCCTAAGGGCTCTATCAAAGTGTAACATGTGATCAGTCACCTGAACATGTACACGACTGATAAAGGCAAACCAGATAGCATACTATCATCTCGAGCAAGACTGTCCTACCGGTATAGGTCCTCCGCAATCATTGCAATCACGTACCTGCGATCCAATAATTGACTATGAGGGCACTATCTCCAACATCACCCTGTAACCTTTCCAGTGATTCTCCCCAGGATCAACTGATACTATCTCACTATAGTTAGTGAGAATCCTAACATCCATTTAGATCTATCTCATAGATCCAAAACCCAGGATTTAGGAGGTATCATATTGATCCTATTGGAGAATCCATGTGAAAAGAGGAGATTGACCGTGTGTAGTATAGGAAACTCTTTTCCTATCAAGAGCATGTTGTCCACGTACAATACGAGGATGACCACCTTACTCTGTACTACCGTTTTGTATATGCAAGGTTCATCTACCATTTTGATGAAGTCCAACTCTTTGACTACCACATCAAAACAGATGTTTCAACTCCGCGATGCCTGCTTTATCCTGTAAAGCAACTTGCACACGTTTCCGCTGCTCCCACTGTTTACGAGGCCCTCTGGCTGTGTACTTATAGACGTTCTCTTCTAAATTAGTATTTAGAAAAGCAGTCATGACACCCAACCACCAGATATCGTAGTCATGGTATGTAGCAATGGCAAGTAGGATCTGGATGGACTTAAGCATAGTCCCTGGAAAAGGTTTCATCATTATCCATGCCTGGTCGATGACGAAAACCTTTAACAAGTCTAGCTTTGAAAGACTCAACTTTTCCATCGACACCAAGTAATCTTCTCAAGATATACTTGCTCCTGATGGGGATTTAACCCTTCAGATATCGCAACCAAAGTCCATACTTTGTTGGTGTATATGGATTCCATCTTAGATCGCTAAGCATCCAGCCATTCATACAGAGTCCCTACTCTCGATGACCTGCTCGAATCTAGTTGGGTCATCATCTCATGATGCAATCCTCGCTCCCACTGTCATCGAGAAACCGAAGTATCTCTCAGGCAGGTGAGGAACCCTACCAGATCGGCGGAGACGCTGAGGTTCGTCGAGAACTTTTGAATCCTTTGGTTCTGTCAAATCATCAGCAGTTTTGTATAGCTGGAACCTTTCCAGTTCTACAGAACTGACATTGCCTCGATTTTGTCCGGATTTTGCTTTTGACATAGGCCGGACAATCCCAAATCTTAACTTAATTAAGAGATAGGCTCTTCCCATACCATATCTTATATGGAGTGGTAGGCACTGATTTGATTCGAATCTAATTCAATAGGTATGCATCTTCTCAAGTGCACAACCCCAAAAGGAAATAGGTAACTCAGTAGTACTCATCATAGAGCACACCATATCTAATACGGTGCGATTTCTCCGCCCTGATATACCGTTGTGCTGTGGTGTATTCAGAGGAGTAATACGGAGAGAGAATCTCATTCTCCTTTAGAATAATCCAGGAATTCTATGCACAAGTATTCTCCTCCCTGATCTTATCATAGGACATAATACTTATACCCGGTTTTTGGTTCTCTATTTCTAACTTATATTCTGTGAATATCTCAAAAGGTTCGGACTTGTGTTTCAACAGGAACATATGTCTGAATCTTGAGAGATTATCAGAGAATGTAATAAATACAAAGAACCGGTCTTGGCATGGGTAGACAGGGGATCTTACATACATCATCATGTATCAATCCCAAGGGTTTACAAACGCTTTCTCTGTTTCCAATAAACAGAGCTATGGTCATCTTATCTTTGTGACATGACTGGCAAGTTTCACAAGATGTAAATTCAAACTGATTTAAATATGCATCTAAAATGTAACTTCAGCCAGTCGGTTCGCATTGATATGACCTAGTCTACAATGCCTCAAGAAAGATTCGTTCATTTTTGAACTCTTCCTCTTGTGTGTGTTCCGTATACTAAGAACTGTAGTTTGATTTAGAACATCAATACTTTTAGATAACGTGCCTGAACCGATCAACTTTTGATATAGGAAATGTTCAAAACATTATCCAACAATACAAAATTTTATCATTTCTTTACTTCTAAAGAGACTGATATGATTTTGTATATCAGGTTCGGTATCTAATAGCATTTGTTCAGAATCAATGTATTGGTAATACAGGGTGACAGTGACCAACAGACTTGGCTGCAACACTTGCCCCGTTTTCTGTCTCATGAAACTTATCACCCGTTCTCAGTTCTCTGCCTTTCTGTAGCCCTATGTAACAGATTACATATCTGGGATCCTGATCCGGTATCAGATACCCAGGATGCAGAGGATACTGAGAAACAGTTCTGTATAATGAACACACCCGAAGGAGATGCATCATATGCACTTTCTTCGTTTGGGCGGCATGGGAATTCTGGTATTCCCCTATTTCCTACTCTGTCTTATAACAATTATAAGTTGGAGCGGGACCAACGTTCCCCAGCACTGTATAACAAGCGGGTTCGGTCAATACATCCATATTATTATCTTGATTAAGGCGTGATATGGTCGCTACCTGGAGAGAGAGAGAAGAAAACACTCTGTGTGTGCTCTTGCAAGATTAGATTGGTTATTTATTTTATCTAATCAGGATGGTTCCCACTATTTTTATCAAATCTTCCTTCAAACCCTAAAAGGAAATACTAGCCGGGATTAATTACACTCTACAAGTTCGTCAATCTTTCAGCTAGGCCAGTGTCGGTATTTTGAGGGAGGTTCCCCGTGCTTTCGCACGGACCTAATTAAAGTAAACCTCGTTTTCCCAGAGGCGTAACCCCGTTGACACCTTTCTAGACACCTACTTGATCGGCTAATTGCAAAGTGCAAAACTCTCCCAGGAGTAACAATTACTCGCAGTGGGTATCGGGATCCAACTATCATATAGAAGGTATGCAATCTCATTGCAAATTTCAACACTTGAAACTCCCGATAAAGGTTTTTACCCCTAGAACCTATGACCTTAACTATGGTCAACAAATCATAAGCACTAGTCAAGTTCTACCCGTCATTTCGTGATTAATTAGACCCACCCACATGACCCTTAACTAAGGTCAACAAAGTCACGCGACTGTCCTAACTAATCGCATCATATGCGGTGTAGGAAGACATCACTTAGCTACCGTACACTGTGCCTTGACTATGGTCAACAAACACAGCACGAATACTAAGTACTCTACTTCCTAAAATGACGGAGGGTTGCGAATGGTTTTTATGAAAACCTTTAACGCTCTGAACTTGATCTCGTTGCGGAATCAAATGGTTTTTAAATGGAGTGTTTTTTAGGCTTTTCTAGTTTTGCTAAAGGGGTCACTCCCGGTGAAGGGATCGTCGGCCCTTTCCTCATCGAATGAGGTGCGGGATATATCATATATATCACTGTGCAAAGCAGAAACTATAGCAGCAATCAAAAGACAAACCGAGTGTGTAGCATCTGCCAGTTATTGCTAAAGGAGTCACTCCCGGTGAAGGGATCTCGGTCCTTTCCTTATCGAATAAGGTGCAGGATGTTCTACAAGGAACACCGCGATGCAAAGCAAGAACTGTAGCTACCTGTTTTATTTTAAAATTCGATTCCACAATATCTTTTAGGTTTATTTTCTTTCAATAATCTCATTAATGAATATCCCATCATTTAAGTCCACCTAAACATCACAGATAAATATAACGTACGCTTATACCATCCGCATTCGCCTCGATGTCCCGTCTGCACCGTTAGGTTAGGTAACTAACGGCAGAGCGGGGCAGGGCTAGCGCGGGTGTAAAACATAATCAACGTCTATATAATATATCATATATACTATATACTATATCTATCAGAACAAATCACATGATCACATCACAGATATCGCAGCAGAAAATATCATATGAAATATTGGATATACTAGGACGTCCGTGTTTTTAATACGAGCCAGTATAAAACACGGATTCCACGGTCGTGATGAATAGCCAATCCCACACCCCTAGACCCCTACGAGAGCGGCAAGCAACCCTACCAATTCTAGGGTTAGGAGACCCGGACTCGACTCCTCGAGATGGTCTCCCACTGAACCCTAGAACCCGGTTACTTGTGCTCCCCTCCTTGGGTCTATCCTAATGTGGAAAAGTAAATAATATACATCAACGGTGACATCTTCCGCAACCTGGAAGTGCCCCAATAAAAGAATATTACATACAAGTTTTTACATGAATGAAAATGGAAAAACACTCATCTCACATAAAAAAAAAAACCGGCTATTGAAACACGACGATCCAATATAACATATCCAGCAACACATAACATCACATGTCATCAACGTAAGTAAAGATGCGTATCCCAAATGTCGTTGACATATAGCAACGAAACCGGCGATATCACATATTACACTTACGGTCATAGAAAAGAAAGTGTAAAACTACAACAGTTGGAATCCGCAAACTCTTTAGACATCGCATGCCTAACCAAATGAATTCCTTAGACATCGCATGCCTAATAATTATAAACCCCGTATTTTAGTCTCAATATCGAAAACACTTTTCAATATAATGTCGGGCAATTCAACAAGATTCCCGGCATCCAGATCGAATGCTCGTCGCAAACTTTAGTAGACGGCCGCACCCCTGATACCGTCTACGAAGTGAACCAAGGCGGAACACCGCTGCCGCGAGCACCCGAACGGATGCTTTCGGCGACGGGGTTCTCCTACAGTCACTTGGTCGGGGCTATGGGGTGTAGCTGTCTATTAAGTTTACCCGGCGAGTATCCGCGTACGCTACGTGATTGCGACGGACTTTTGATCGCATCAAAATCCCGTGGCAACCGATCAAGTGAGACTAAACTGCTATGTTTATAACATTCAAATCAGTTATCTCATAACTACTTATGGATTCCAAATGTTGTATCACATTCCAGATAAATAGAAAATGTTAAACTTTCCGATCGAACAATCAAACACCCAAGTTTTCCCGAAACAGCTCAACACATGAAATGGGTTTAAAGACATTCACTTCATGCCTCAGTACCAACGGTCCAGCCGTAGAAGGGTCAAGCCAACGCCTCACATGTGGCACGCCGTACTGCCCCAAACCCTAAGGTTCAAAGGGCAGTTCAAGACGGTCACATAATCGAGTTAAGGTTTGTTGTCTTTTAGAGGGTCCATCGCGTTACTTGCACTACTTAGAACGTCTTTAAACCACGGAAAAATCCAACATTTGGAAATTTCCCGACAGGGGAAAAAGTGGGTATTTTATTCGGTCGAACTTTTTAACATATTCTAAAGTTATCCGGAAAAACACATAGACAAAATTAGATAATCCGATCGAATTTACGAACTCCTAATACAACCCAGAAAACTCAACTCTTGAGTGCAGATTAAAACTTCCAAGAGAACAGAAGAAACAGATACGGGCATTACTGTATAAAAATTAATCCCTAATCAGTACAAACGGCGGCGGAACGGCCGCGGAACCGCCGCGAATAGCATGGTAAGGCGGCGGTTCCGCGGCGATCTAGTGGAGTTAGGGGTTCGTTTTCTACAGTAACTCTTAGAATTTCTTGCTCTATTTTCTGAGAATTTTTAATTCACAAAAATCCACAGTTTTGAAAATTGTCCAGAGAGGGTTGAATGGTTAGGGTTTCGGGTTCGATCGGGTTTCTAACTTCGTCTGCTCATCGCCTAAGGCTCTAGCAAGGCTCTGATACCACTGTAGGGTTCCTAGGCACACCCATGAGGTTCTACAAGTGATTAAACATGGCCAATTCAAAAATTTCCTATGTGCCAAGTAACCCTAAGCAAGATCGTAACTACAGGATAAGCGATGCAGGCAAGTAAACAACTTTATTGCTAAAGGAAAGTGATTACAACCTTTGTAGATCCGGTCCTCCACTTCCTTGGCTCCATGATGACGTCCCTCCGCTGTACCCATCAGAATCCTAGACTCTCGCGGTGGTTTCATCGAAGAAAAGATCGGGCTAGGTTGTCGACTTCGATGCCGAAAATGATCTACGTCGAGGCAACTCAAGATCAAGCTCCAACTTCACCAAGTCATGAAACTTGTGAAGAAAACACCCTAAACTACATGGCAAGTGGTAGAGGATGAAGAAATAGGAAGTGGGTTCAGTTTGGATTTGGATTTCTCACTCTTTTTCTCAAGTCACCATTGAAGGTAGCAAAGGTTTTCTTCATCTTGAAGAAGAAGAAGAAGAAGAAGAAAAGAATATGATAAGAATATTGAAAATAGAAAATAAAGTGATTCTTATCATACAGCAACCATGGTTAAGTGTAGAGAATAAACTAGGGTTAGGTTTAATGGTTAAGTTAAGGCTAAGAAACAAAATGGTCAAAACTTCAAAGCTTCATGAAGTTTCAAGAAAGAAACAAAGTTAGCCACCATTTTATTCTTGCCAAAATAAATGAATAAAAGAATAAATAAATAAGTAAAAATTACAAAACCCTAACCATTAACCTAAACAAGGTTTAAAGCATACACATACCCAAGTTTGCATGTATCATCAAACATGATACAAACTAGTGCACAAAACTATATCATATAAACAATGTGCACTTCAAGTGAGAAAATCCATCTAAAGTGAACAAATATTAGTTAATGCAGAGTAATATATCAAATATATAATTATACATTAAATCATTAAATCAACACTTGATTTAACGATCCGGTCATATCGCATATGACCGACTAATATCCAATGTATCGACTTATCGAATCAATTCTCTATTCGATAACTAGGTTATATCACATGCAACCATTCGATACATTCATCGCGAGAATAGAATACGGTATCACATACACGCATTATTCTCGGTCCCGCACATATCTCATATGCGCTCCTATTTCGTTTCGCTTGAGCCAGGAAACCTCTGTGTAGGACTCTAAAGACTCGTCAATACGCCGGCAGCAGATGATGATCATATCAAACACCCACAAGCCGCAAGCGGTCTGCTAAACGTAACGGCCACTCGGGTATTGAGCGATCAGAAGATCGACGAGCAAGCCCGCTCACACTCCTGTGAATCCAACCAGTAACCCTTACCGTACAGTCCGGTCTGTTCGTCTGATATATCGCATATCTCGCCTAGGGGTGGTAAACGTCAGACCCCAATATCTTAATAAGTCATGCCGACGTAAGGTCCATAACATTCGTGAAACTACTGATAACTCTTACCAGTATATCACTACAACCATGGCCAGGGATTTCTAGTTATGGCCAGTCGAGCATAGCGCAACATCAACCCCCAATACCGGGAAAGACGAATCCCCTCCTATCGCTCATTGCCTCCATGTGAATCGGGACTGTACCCAAAAACCACCTGTTTGCACGACTCAGTAGAGCCGTGGTAGGGTGGAAATCAAAGCACAGTGAGAGACACACAAGACTCTATGACGATCTCGGGTCAACAGACTAAGCTGTACCAGTGTCACCAGAGAACTGCCATCTGACGTGAGGTATAATACCATCTGGGAGTTCTCGGCGAGTCCGTTCAGTGTACCCAGTCTCCACTGAGCACCCTCATACCATCTCTGATGTCAAACACCAATGGATATGGGATCATCCATCGCCCATCACATGGGTCGAGAAGATATACGCTAGTCTACTCTGGAATATCGATGCCCCGTCTCGATATTCCCACGACTAGGAATATTGAAGGATGTACTCATGGACTACCCAGGCCCCACTAGTATGATCTACATCATAGTCCTGGAAGTCGAGTACACATCCTAAGGGCTTTATCAACATGTAATCAGAGAGACAGAAAATATACATGTTAAGATAAAGAGCAACCAGATAGCATACTATCATGTCGAGCAAGAAAGTCCTACATATATATGTCCCAGCATCCACTACAATATACATCCAATGTACAGTAATGGCCTCTAGGGCATACATATAACTAACAGTTTGATTGTTTTGCATGCGTAGGCTATAGGTTCTAACGTATGAGCGCACCGTGTGCCGTATTTGTTTTCCGAACTTGATTTTAATAGCGATTTCGAATATGTTTTATTGTAGGTACTTTCGTGTGGATTCCGAGACGATGGAGCATGGCGTCATCGACTTCGACAAGCAAGGATCAGGTGAGTAGATCTATATCTACGGGGGAAGTCGGGTGGATGGCGTATAGCACCCCCGCATGTTTTTGATGGAAACCGATATATAGACTATGGTTAAGAAAACCTAGATTAGAAAACTAAGGATATGGTTTAAAAGATAGTTAGAGATGATGTGAAGGATTGAATATGTATATCGAGAGATGAGATGAAAGTTTTAGGGATATGAAAAGTGAAGGTGAATCACGACTTATAGATATGTAGTTACACTAGAATAAATATGAGTTTTAGAGTAGCATGAAACTAGATTAATAAAGTAGATGTATATATAAAAGATGACTTAATGTGATGAAAAGAATATACGAGGTGATATGATGACTTGATTGATATGTCGGTATACGGATGCGAGTCGATTAAGATGACTGATACCTTTGCCGGTCCCCTGATATGAGATTGTTATGGTTGTGACCCGGGAATATATGTATATAGATTTATATAATGTTGTGAATCTTGATTGATATACCGTACGAGACGTTAGGTCCGTACCCCTCATTGTCATATAGGATGATAGGATCCCTTATGGTTTAATGCCGTCGTACGATGATTTTCCGTACGTGATGAATTTGACTTGATGTTTGATCCACATCCTTGACTAGAGGATACCGTACGATGGATTTTACCGTACGTTATGTTATGAGGCTGGATGCCGATTGATAGATTCACCGACTCAGTCATGTTAGATACGTATACCTGTCAGCATTTGCATACGATTTACTTTATGCTACGCTCATATCATTCTCATTGCATTATATATACCTGTGCTAGTACACCTGCACCATTACCGATGATGCATATGTTACACTTACACGGATTTGCCGACTCATACACTTCATCATCGATAATTACCAAGTCACTACACAGTAGGACTGCTGCATCAGGATATGACTCCTTGCATAATTTTACTTGCTACAGTTACATATGCACCTTTATACGATGTTGCATTTGACTTTGGATAAATTGGGAACCGCATGATATATTTTAAAACTGGATTCATTTAAAAAGAGCGGTTTTCCCTTGATATGTGCATATTACTGTTCCATGCTGCATGATATACGGATATGCTTACATTCTGTTATATGTCGCATACATCATGCTTTACGATTTTACGCATTGAAATATGCTGTTTTCATAAGATTTCTGGATTTGAGAACCGTGGTCATTTTAAAAAAGAAGTATGTATTGTTTTAAAAACCCGGTTTCTCTTGATATGATATTTCAGTGTGTCCACCATGCGTTTTCTCGGTTCTGAGACGTGTGACAGTGATACCCGATTCGAGGAGCTGAATGAGGCCAATTACGGATACATGGTGGACCCGTTATAGTACCCCGGGGCGAGAATGGATTTGTTGTGCAGTAGACGGTGAGCCTATCAGAGAGAATACTACCTACCGGTGATTGGTTGGACCTGGCGGTTATCCGGAGGATACCGACCGGAGTTGAGAGATGGATAGGGGCCGACCCGTTCTACCGGAGCCCGAGGGCCAATCTCGCAGACGGAGCCTGTGGGCCGATCCGGACTAACGGAGCCCGTGATATGAGGATTTACATGTTGATACTGGACACGGGTTTCATGATGTTTTCGAGTGTCGATGCTGGACACCCAGGTTCCATGATTTTGATATGTCGCGAGGGACACACGTTGATTTATATCTTCATATTTCCATGTATATGCTTTTATGATATTTACATGCATGATGTTGTATCATTGGTTGACATGTGGACGGGATCCACTTGCATACATACATTGATTATATGGTTGGACGAGATCCACATGCATACAGACATTGATTATATTGTTGGATGATATCCACATGCTGATTGACATTGATATTAGTGTTGGCACATATACAGACCCGGTCACCCTAGATATCATAGTATTACCTTCATGATATAGTTGACCTAGGAGTCGTTGTTTATTCGATTTCTACTTGTTGATGTTTTTCTACTCACGAGTTGGCAACTCATCCCCGTTGTGCCACAGTTCTTGCAGGTTGACCGCATGGATCAGTAGCGGTATCGCTGGCACACAGTTGCTTTTGGGTGATTACTTTGGTAGGTGGGACATTTGTATCGTACCCACTCTTGTATTTATATTTCATATTATATCTAGTCAACTCCATCAATCAAAACTAATAATTGTATAAGTAATGAGACTTAGTGAGACTTGTAGTCGCGAGACTTGAGCGATGGGTTTTATGTTCGCCTTTTTGGGTTGATTTCTCGCTTTATTCTTTATTTTTGGTGTTGATCTTCGCCGTTGGGCGTCGTATACTTATATATGCTGTCTTGCGTTGTTGTGATCCGGCGTTTAAGGAAGAGCTAGCTCTCGCTTGGGGATGCCTTTATTATCATTATGTATTTGTGGCTTTGGATCAAAAAATACAAAGGAGGTGTTGCCCAAATTTTTAAAGGACGAAACATGTTTTCAAACTAGAAATTTTCACTTGCATTTTTATGTCCCTTTTCTATGCATTAAGAAAATTTGATTTCCTTATACCTTTATTTCAAAACTTCACCTCTTTTATTTTCTTAAAAAGGTTTAGATTTCTGGGTTTCAACTTACTTGAATTACGTTACGTCTTTAGACATTGCGTGATTTAAGTGCTGGTCACGAGCTAATATTTTGGGTCGTGACAAAGTTGGTATCAAAGCGCTGGGTTTAGCCTTGGTTCGAGTCTATTTTTGACTATGCAGAGTCTAGGGCGGGTATGTATTTCTGAACCTAGGCTTGACCTTACGGAACTTAGACTTGAACGGGGGGTATTAGACCCGAACTTTCGTTTCATAGGCTGATCCTGATTGATGGAGTAGGTAGCTTGGGTAGAGTGACGTGTCGTACGTATCTTCCGCGGCATATTTATGATACGATACTCCACTTAAGAAACCTTAGGATGTACATATTCCGAGATCTGTGATTCTCTTCGTACCTATGATTATACATCCATTTGAGATCCTTGATTATGTTCGTCTCTATGATCATATTTTCATTGATGTTGTTTCTTCTTATGATCATGTATCCATTCTGGATCTGCCGTTTCCTTCCATGCCCTTGATCTGATTTCGTCGACACACGATTGAGATTCCTGTCACCATGGTTTGAGTGCAGATTGAGCTGCTTCTAGTGATGCGGTCAGGGCGAGCTCGTCGTGGACGAGGACCGACCATTGTATTTTTCTGGTGACATGGGAACGTCTCAATATAGTGTTTGTGCTGTGACCTCTTGTTGAGGCAAGTGTTTGGTTTTATACCGGATGATCGGGCAATTGTTAGGGCTGCCTGTTGTGAGAGGACTGTTGATGTACAGACTACCTCAGAGATGGTGATGTCGTCTACCGTGTGGACAGATGACCCAGCTGTTGCTGAGATTGTTGTGATGTCGCTTCCAGAGCTTACAAGCTGAGATCGCTGGAGCTTCCAGGAAGAGATGCGATAGATGATAGCTAGTCTATCCCGAGTTGAGAGACGAAGATGATTCGTTAGATTGATGCGCCGATGCAGGCCAGTTGAGTTGAAGATTTCCAGTGTGGAGAGTCATACTCAGATCTAGAGTAGACCGATCCAGATATGACCATTGATGTTCGTCTTTCCTGGAGGATTGAGGCATTATTTAGCATGCGGACGAAGAGTATTCACGTGTGGTCTAGGCAAAGTTAAAAAGTTTGAACAAATGTCAGAAACCCATTTTTCCAAGTTTAAAGTATTCGAAGGAACATGCAAGAAATTCTGTGGACCCTCTAGAAGAATAAAACCCTAACCCGACATAATGACCATGGAACTGCTTCTGAACCTTAGTGTTTGTAGCAGTTCAGCGGTGCCATCAATGAGGCTTGGGTTTGCCCTTCTACAGTTGGTCCATAGGTACTGTGGCATGTGCGGGATATTATTAGACTGTGCTCAGGTGTTGAGCTTTCGGGGAATTATGGGACTTTGACAAATCGATCGAAAAGTTTGACGTCGTCCGAATATCATGTGATAAGAGATCAGCAAGCTGACCAGCTTCGGATAGAGGACCTCACCCAGATGTGTTGCGAGTTGATCGAGAGCGGACGAGTGTTGAGTATTCCTCCAATGGTTGGGACGAGTTCCTGAGGACGTGTTCGGCCAGATATCTTCTACAGAGTGATGAAGATACCGAGTTCGTAATTTCGAGTCCGTACGAGATACTCCGGATCGACTGTAGCCGAGGACCATTGCAGTACGCAGATAGCACGACGTGACATCGAAGTGGACGATGATACAGACGAGTGGAGCCAGAGGTTCATGCGAGATGCTGACGAGCTTTTGCTACTCCCCGTCGAGATTAGAGATCTGATATGCATACAGAGGCGTTGGGATACGGCCAGTTCCCGAGGAAATGTGTGCGGAAAACGCAGATGTCCAGAAAAGTGAGAAAGGATTATGCAAGAGTACCAGCCTCCGTATAGTTCGGCATAGGCGAGATCGGAAGCGACCCTGAGCAGGTTCCTTCCAGGATACTGCTGCGATGAGATTTGCACCGAGGATCAGTTGTGTCACGAGTATTCAGAAGACCAGAGACCGACGCCAGTAACGTGCTGCTTTACGAGTGGTCGTGATAATTGGCCGAGAGATGACCAGAGAAGTGCTAGAGCGGAATCGTTCCCGTTAGCACACCTGACCGGGCCGATGAACCGATGGATTGAGAGATTGGTAATCCCGAGAGAAAATGAAGACCAGAGAAAGAGGACGTCAGACCGTGAGCAGGAGGCAGGCGGATGTTCTTGCTCTGCCAGTTATGGGCGCACCGACATTTTTCGACATTGTAGGAGGTGTACCTCAATGTCATTTGTTTCGATTTGCGTTTGTGATCCGAGTATCATGCTTATATCGCTTGGATTTGAGTATTGATGATTGAGTTTCATGATATTGTTTTCGTGCACCATGGCTGCACCTACTGGGTATTTACATTTTGCGCTTGATATTGATTTTGTGACTTGCCTGCACATATTTATGATTCATGGATTTCATATAGTTGATTTGATTTTGTGCATGTGGTACGCACTCGATTCGATTTTTGCACTCGGTATAGCTTACATGTGCTTGCAGTGCAGTGATATGGATTCTGTGCACATAATTGCACACATTTTATGATTTTGTACACCTGGGTACACTCGGCGTGGCTTTTTACGCATTTGAGTTATTAATGAGTTTCCATGCACTTGTTGCACCCGATTTATATTTTGTGCAATTGTCGCACTAGGTTTTTACGCTGTGCAATTGATGCACTGTATTTGTATTTCGTGCACTGGGTGCACTGTATTTATATTTCATGCACTGAATGCACCGTATTTGTATTTCGTGTACTGGATGCACCGTATTTATATTTCATGCACTGAATGCACCGTATTTGTATTTCGTGTACTGGATGCACCGTATTTGTATTTCGTGCACTGGATGCACTGTATTTGTATTTTGTGCACTTAAAGCACCAGATTTGCATTTCATGCATTTGTTGCACTAGATTTTCATTTCGTGCAATTTTCGCACCAGATTTATGTTTTTGTGCATTTGCTGCACCAGATTCGTATTTCGTGCATTTGTTGCACTAGATTTACATTTCGTGCAATTGTCGCACCATATTTATGTTTTTGTGCATTTGCTGCACCAGATTCGTATTTCGTACATTAGTTGCACTAGATCTGCAATTCATGCATTTGTTTCACCGGACGGGTATTCGTGCATCAGTTGCATTAGATTTATACTCCGTGCATTGGTTGCACCCGATTTATGTTCTTGAGCATTCGTTTTACCAGATTTGTATTTTCGTGCGCGTTTGTACTTGATGTTCGTTTTTGTGCATGCTACTGCACTGGATGTTTCATACGAACCTGACACGCTTGGGTTGGATTTTTGCGCATATTAGGTGCCTGATATTGGATTTTGTGCGCATCGGATGCACTTGAGTGAGATTTTACTCGTACGTTGGATGCCCTTGATTTAGATTTTTATTCGTGCATGTTGGATGCACTTGATTTCGATTCCATTCGTGTATGACGGATGCACTTGATTTGGATTTTTGCTCGTGTTGGGCTCATGGTATGAGATGTGATTTGTGCACACCGGATGCACTCAATTTTGGATTTTCAATCGTGCATGTTAGTTGCACTGGATTGAGCTTTTCGTGCACTCTAGGTGTACTTGACATTGTTGTCGTGCACACCCGTTGCACTGGACAGATGCTTTCGTGCACACCCGTTGCACTTAGTTTTAGCTTTTGTGTATATTGTGGTACTTGTATTTGGATTTGATTTCCGTGTGCACCAGACGAACGTGATTGTTGGATACGCCTTTTGAGACTGATTTTGCTTTTGAGCATTTTGTTTTCATGTTGGGCAATATATTGTGTTGTAGCCAAACAGGACTGATCTGAGCACAGTACCTGAGTACCTTGCATGCATTAAAAAGTTTAACAAGATGTTTTCAAAAAGGAGCTACAGTCTCGCTATTTCCTACGTGTCCGCGAGTGACACGGACGTTTATAAAGGAAAACCTTTTGGGGATATTTCAAAAGGGGCGGATCGCATATTTGAGCAAAACATATATAATAGTATATTTATTATTTTACAATGAGCGTCCGTCACTTGTGCCATGATTTATGTATCACACGGCGATTCAGAAAAGATTTTGTATGTATTTTATTCAGTTTTTTGAGATTTTTCAAGGATGCATACTATATATGTATTATAGCATTTGACTAGTGTATATTGGATTTCAGTAGCGGATTTCAAGATTTGTATCTCCATTGTAACTCCGATGATATGCGTGCAAATCCGATGATTTGCGTGACACTTGACGGAGTTCGATTTTGAGTTTCGTACTCGTTTTTCAGGCGCACGCGATGCGCTGTGTTATTTTTGCATCTTCTATGATTTCGGAGCCCCGTTGATTTGAGCTGATTATTGAAATGTTTTAGAATTTGGGGGTTTAAATTTAAATTCAGGGACCGAATTTATTTAAGGGGGGAATATTGTAACATTTTAGAAAAATATAAAATAGTATTTTTGGAATTTAATATTAAAATAATATTTTTCCCGAAAACTGCCCGATTTGCGAAATTGGGGTTTTCGAAAAAAGGTATAAATATATACCACTATTTGTGAAATAAATGGAAATTAAAATGATTTATTCGTTTAAAAAGATATTTATTGGATTTGGCATTTTTAAAATTTATTATATGCGATTTGGATAAAAATCGATTAGTGCACTGCTAATCGCGATTAAACCAAATACGTGTTTCTACAGTTTTTTATGGCTAGTGCACCATGTCATGTTGCATTTGGTTACATGTTGTTGCATTTGTGTTGTTTTATGGGTATTATGTGTTTTGGTTTTAAAATTAAAGAGAAAACAAAAGAGAAAAGGGTAAAAGGGTAAAAGAGTGTGAGAGTGGGTGAGAATAAGAGAGTGAGAGTGAGAGAGAGAGAGGGCTGCCATCTAACCTCACCCCCATTTGTTTTATCCATCATTTTCTTCTCCTTCTTCTTCCTCACTTCCCTCCACCTTCAACCCTAAGATCCATCTCAAAAACCTTGCCAAAACCCTACACCCTCTTCATAAAAGTTGATCCACTCTTCATCCTCAACACAATGGACCAAGCAATGTTGGATTTGGAGGACTTTGTGGAGCTAGGTTTTGCTTGGCAACATCCATGAGGTATATTTCGCTTCACTTAGTTAGTTATGTTTTCCTAGCATTCTAGTTAGTTTAGAATTGGTTTAGAGTGTGGATTTGTGAAGTTGGAAATTCCTATAGAAGAGTTTGAGTGTTGTGTGGATTGGGTGATACCTAGTGGCTGTTACAAGACCCTTGAGATCAAATTCTAGACCTAGAACTGAGTTTAGAACCCGGAATACGAACTTTAGATGTGTCGATATCGGGTTTTTGTGGATTTAGTGATGGTATTTAGAGATCTGGGATGACCCGGGGTCTTTGTAAATAAAGTTCCCTTGACCATGAGACGTGCAGGCAACCATGAACCACCCCCTGAAACCTGAGCCCCTACCCCCACTTTCTGGCCACAGATTTATTCGTATGGGCCGCAATTTGCGGCCATGTCGGGATGAAATGCGTTGAATTTTGGTTGGTGAGTCCCTTAGGTGATATCTAAAGCAACCCTATATGCAAAATTCCCTAGTTTGACCTACGGTGAAATCTGGGAGCACATTGGGGTGTTTTGGGTTACGTTTTCCGTATTTTGGAATGCTTGGTTTTGATATTTGGATTTGTATTTGATTGTTGGGCTTTTGTACGTCAACAACAAGGGTTGTTTGATTGTTTTGCATGCGTAGGCTATAGGTTCTAACCTATGAGCGCACCGTGTACCGTGTTTGTTTTTCGAACTTTATTTTAATAGCGATTTCGAATATGTTTTATTGTAGGTACCTTCGTGTGGATTCCGAAACGATGGAGTATGGCGTCATCGACTTCGGCAAGCAAGGATTAGGTGAGTAGATCTATATCTACGGGGGAAGTCGGGTGGATGGCGTATAGCACCCCCGCATGTTTTTGATGGAAACCGATATATAGACTATGGTTAAGAAAACTTAGATTAGAAAACTAAGGATATGGTTTAAAAGATAGTTAGAGATGATGTGAAGGATTGAATATGTATATCGAGAGATGAGATGAAAGTTTTAGGGATATGAAAAGTGAAGGTGAATCACGACTTATAGATATGTAGTTACACTAGAATAAATATGAGTTTTAGAGTAGCATGAAACTAGATTAATAAAGTAGATGTATATATAAAAGATGACTTAATATGATGAAAAGAATATACGAGGTGATATGATGACTTGATTGATATGTCGGTATACGGATGCGAGTCGATTGAGATGACGGATACCTTTGTCGGTCCCCTAATATGACATTGTTATGGTTGTGACCCGGGGATATAGGTATATAGATTTATATAATGTTGTGAATCTTGATTGATATGCCGTACGAGACGTTAGGTCCGTACCCCTCATTGTCATATAGGATGATAGGATCCCTTATGGTTTAATGCCGTCGTACGATGATTTATATAATGTTGTGAATCTTGATTGATTTGCCGTACGAGACGTTAGGTCCGTACCCTTCATTGTCATATATGATGTTAGGTCCGTACCCCTCGATGCTGGACACGGGTTTCATGATGTTTTCGAGTGTCGATGCTGGACACTCAGGTTCCATGATTTTGATTTGTCGCGAGGGACACACGTTGATTTATATTCTCATACTTCCATGCATATGCTTTTATGATATTTACATGCATGATGTTGTTGTGTCATTAGTTGACACGTGGACGGGATCCACTTACATACATACATTGATGATATGGTTGGACGAGATCCACATGCATACAGACATTGATTATATTGTTGGATGATATCCACATGCTGATTGACATTGATATTAGTGTTGGCACATATACAGACCCGGTCACCCTAGATATCATAGTATTACCTTCATGATATAGTTGACCTAGGAGTCGTTGTTTATTCGATTTCTACTTGTTGATGTTTTTCTACTCACGAGTTGGCAACTCACCCCCGTTGTGCCACAGTTCTTGCAGGTTGACCGCATGGATCAGTAGCGGCATCGCTGGCACACAGTTGCTTTCGGGTGATTGCTTTGGTAGGTGGGACATTTGTATCGTACCCACTCTTGTATTTATATTTCATATTGTATCTAGTCAACTCCATCAGTCAAAACTAATAATTGTATAAGTAATGAGACTTAGTGAGACTTGTAGTCGCGAGACTTGAGCGATGGGTTTTATGTTTGCCTTTTTGGGTTGATTTCTCGCTTTATTCTTTATTTTTGGTGTTGATCTTCGTCGTTGGGCTTCGTATACTTATATATACTGTCTTGCGTTGTTGTGATCCGCTGTTGGCGAAGAGCTAGCTCCCGCTTGGGGATGCCTTTATTATCATTATGTATTTGTGGCTTTGGATCAAAAAATACAAAGGAGGTGCTGCCCAAATTTTTAAAAGACGAAACATGTTTTCAAACTAGAAATTTTCACTTGCATTTTTATGTCCCTTTTCTATGCATTAAGAAAATTTGATTTCCTTATACCTTTATTTCAAAACTTCACCTCTTTTATTTTCTTAAAAAGGTTTAGATTTCTGGGTTTCAGCTTACTTGAATTGCGTTACGTCTTTAGACGTTGCGTGATTTGAGTGCTGGTCACGAGCTAATATTTCGGGTCGTGACAATTCAAGCTATGTTTGTTGACCTTCGTCAAGGCATAGTGATTGGTAGCTGCTGAGTGTTCATATGTAGCATAGATAGATGCGTTGTTTTAGGACAGTCGTATTACTTTGTTGGCCTTCGTCAAAGGTATATATGGGTGGGTTCAAATTAACCTGGACAATGATAGGTAGAACTTGACATGTGACTTATGATTTGTTGGCCTTCGTCAAGGTCATAAGAGCATGGGACAAAAATCCACATCGGGAGTTTCTAAAGAAACTAAAACTTGCTAGTGTTGCATACCATTGGGAGTGTGATAATGTTGGTAGGATTCCTTCAGGATTATCACACAATGATATTTGGATCCCGATCCTTCTGTGAGTATATGCTACTCTTCCGGAGATTCTTCACTTAATGATCAATGCTATAAACCAAGTAGGTGTCTAGAACAGTGTTGGCGGGGTTACGCCTCTAGGGAAAAGAGGTTATTTAATTAAGAAACTTCGCGAAAGCATCGTAAAACCTCCCTTGAAGTACCGACACTAGCCCGGCTGAACGATTAAGCAAGTATTGTACGGTGAGATTAATCCTGACTAATTCTTCTTTTATGGTTTGAGAAAGGATTCGAGAGACAGTGGGAGCCATCCTGTTTAGATAAATTAAAAACCAATCTAAACTTGCAAGAGCATCATGCTAAATTGTTTCTTCTCTTTCTCCTAATTGCAGCGACCAGTTGACCGCGCCTAGGTTACATTTAGCTAATAAATTGACAGGGCCAGACTATATTGACTGGCAAGGGTTTGTCCAGATATCCATTGCCTGTGACAAGCTAGACCACCTCATTACTACTCAAGACCCTGCCGTCCCGGGACCAGTTTCCACCGTCACGAATAAAGATATCCATAAGACAAGGGAAAAGCACAGTACGAATGCCAAGTGCCTCGTGTTGGCCTTAGTAGATGGTGAAAACCAGAGGCAGCACGAGAAGATGTACTTAGCTTCCATCTTCCTCCATAACAAAGTTTTATATGGAGAGCAATCTCGTATCGCAAGATATGAGACCTCAAAAGAATTGCTTCAAGCGAGATTGTCTATCGGGTCATTTGTAGAGGACAACGTCCTTACAATGACTAGCTATATTGATGAGCTCACGGACCTGGAGACCACTTTGGAGAACCAGTCAGATGCTGACTTAATTCTACAGTCCCTACCTTCTAATTACGCACAGGGGAAGAAATTTATATTTCTAGTTGAGGGCACCATGAAGGAAACCAGGGAGACACCTGCTCTGCTTATTGGGGAATCTTCCTCTTCTGCATCCAAGGCGAAAGAAAAGGATGAGAAGAAGAAGACCTCCACAAAGCCGATATGCGGTGTTAGTGAAGTAGAGGGACAGGAAAGGGCAAAAGTTTCGGGGCAGACAGTAGGGAACAAGGGATGTTCCTATTGTCACGGGAAAGAGCATTGGCAGAGAGATTGCAGGGCTTTGAAAGACAGAATCCAAAATCCGAAGCTTGTTGTGGCTTCGACTTCGGGTGTGTTTATAATTGAAAACTGTATGTCAATTAACTCTGCTTCCTGGGTACTAGATACCGGATCAGGATCTCATATCTGTAATTAATTACAGGCTTTGAGAAACCGTAAAGTTATCATGGTAGGTGATATGACTCTCAGGGTTGCTAACGGAATAAGCGTGGACGCTGAATCCATAGGGGAATATCACCTAGGATTGACAAGTGTGCGGATATTGATTCTACGTAACTTTTTGTATGTACCTAGTCTAGTTTGTAATATCATATCTGTATCCTTACTTTCTAAGGATGGATATGATTTTACATTTGTAAGCGATGTGGTCGACATCCACCTAAATCAAGCTCTGATTGTGTCAGGTACATCAGATAACGGAATATACGTATTAAATCAAGCTCAGATTTTCAGTGTCCAGAACACACATAAAAGAAAGTCTCCGGAATTAAATCAGGCTTTCTTATGGCATTAGACTAGGTCACATCAATGAAACACGGTTGACGAAGTTATATAGAGAGGGATATTTGGATCCGTTCGAATATCAGTCTTATGCTACTTGTTAATCTTGTCTCATACGAAATATGACAAAGACTCCGTTCACTGGACATGGAGTAAGAGCAAGCGAGCTCTTGGGACTCATACACAGCGATGTGTGTGGTCCAATGTCTACACATGCGCGAAGTGGTTATTCCTACTTCATTACTTTTACGGATGATTTCTCTAGGTATGGACATGTCTTCTTGATGAAGCATAGATCCGGGGCCTTTGAGAAATTCCGGGAATACAAGAATGAAGTGGAAAAACAAACAGGCAAAAGTATTAAGACACTAAGATCTGATCAAGGCAGTGAATACTTGAGTGCCGAGTTCCTGGATTACCTAAAAGAGAATGGAATTCTCTCTCAGCTTACTCCTCTATACATGCCACAACAAAACGGTGTATCGGAGAGACAGAACCAAACCCTATTGGATATGGTTCGTTCCATGATGAGTAAACGCTGAGTTGTCACGAATCTTCTGGAGTTATGCACTAGAATCAGCTGCATATCTTCTGAATAAGGTTCCTACTAAGTCAGTGCCTACCACACCATATCAGGTGTGGAGTGGGAAGAAACCCTATCTTAAGTACCTTAAGACATGGGGATGTCCAGCTTTTGCAAAAAAGCAGCATGCGGACAAGCTCGAGGCACGCTCAGTACTATATAAGTTTATGGGAGACCCAAAGAACTCCAGGGGGTATTATTTCTATAGCGCAGAGGAACAAAAGGTCTTTGTTCTCGTCATGCCCACTTCTTGAAATCTGGATTTTTAGAAAATCAGAAAAGTGGGAGCGAAATAGAACTGGAAGAAATTCCAGAACCACAAACTATTACTGAAAACTTGGTAGAACCAGAGGTTTCAAAAGAACCGGACATCCCCGTGCCACTCCGCAGAACTAGTAGGCTGTCTCATCCGTCTGAGAGATACTACGGTTTTCTCATAGATGGGGATCGAGAGGATTGCATCATTGACAATGATGAGCCCACTAGCTTCCAGCAAGCCATTCAGAGCGGCGACTCAGTAAAATGGCTGGATGCAATGCGGGCCGATATGGAATCCATGTACACCAACAAAGTATGGACTTTGGACATGCTCCAGAAGGGGTAAAACCCGTAGGCTGCAAATGGATCTTCAGAAAGAAGATTGGTGTAGATGGACAGGTTGAAACCTATAAGGCTAGACTTGTTGCAAAAGTTTTTCGTCAAAGACATGGTTTAGACTATGACGAGACCTTTTCTCCAGTGGCTATGCTCAAATCCATTCGGATCCTTCTTGCCATTGCTACCTTCCACGATTATGAGATCTGGCAGATGGACGTACAGACGGCTTTTCTAAATGGAAATTTGGAAGAGTGCGTCTATATGGATCAGCCAGAGGGTTTCATTCAGAGTGGGAGCAGCGGGAAAGTGTGCAAGTTGCTTATGTTAGTTATATGTATGCCCTAGAGGCCATTACTGTACATTGGATGTATATTGTAGTGGATGCTGGGACATATATAGGGAGGACTTTCTTGCTCGACATGATAGTATGCTATCTGGTTGCTCTTTACCTTAACGTGTACACTGATTGTCTCTCTGTTACATGTTGGTAAAGCCCTTAGGATGTGTGCTTGACTACCTGGACTATGATGCGGATCATACTAGTGGGGACATGGTAGTCCATAAGTACATCCTTGAAAGTCCCTAGTCGTGGGTGTATCGAGATGGGGCATCGATATACCAAAGTAGACTAGCGTATACCTTCTCGACCCATACAGATGGGCGATGGATGATCCCATATCCATTGGTGTTTGACATCGGAGATGATATACGGGTGCTCAGTAGAGACTGGGTACACTGGACGGACTCGCCGAGAACTCCCAGATGGTATTATACCTCACGTCAGATGGCAGTTCTCTGGTGACACTGGTACAGAGTAGTCTGTTGACCCGAGATCGTCATAGAGTCTTGTGTGGTTCCCACTGTGCTTTGATTTCCATCTTACCACGTCCAAGAGGGCATGCAAAACGGTGGTTTTTGGGTACAGTCCCGAGTCACATGGAGGCAATGAGCGATAGGAGGGAATTCGTCTCTCCCGCTATAGGGAGTTGATGTTGCGCTGTGTTCGATTGGCTATAACAGGAAATCCCTGGCCAGGGTTGCTGAGATTTACTGGTAAGTGTTACCAGTAGTTTCTCGAATTGTTATAGACCTCATATCGACACGACTTATCGAGCTATTGGGGTCTGACGTTTACCACCCCTAGGCGAGATATGCGACATATCAGACGATCAGACCGGACTGTACGGTAGTGTTACTGGTTGGATTCACTGGAGTGTGAGCGGGCTTGCTCGTCGATCTTCAGATCGCTCAATACCCGGGTGGCCGTTACGTTTAGCAGACCGCTTGCGGCTTGTGGGTGTTTGATATGATCATCATCTGCTGCCGGCGTATTGACGAGTCTTTAGAGTCCTACACAGAGGTTTCCTGGCTCAAGCGAAACGAAATAGGAACGCATATGAGATATGTGCGGGACCGAGAATAATGCGTGTATGTGATACCGTATTTCATTCTCGCGATCAATGTGTCGGATGGTTGTATGCGATATAACCTAGTTATCGATTCAAGCGTTGAATCGATAAGCCGATACATTGAATACTAGTCGGTTGTGTGCGACATGACCGGATCATTGAATCAAGTGTTGATTTAATGATTTAATGCATAATTATATATTTGATATATTACTTTGCATTAACTAGTATTGGTTCACTTTAAATGGATTTTCTCACTTGGATTGTGCACATTGTATATGTGATATACATTTGTACATTTGATTGTATCATGTTTGATGATACATGATAGTTTGGTGTATGGATTAAACCATGGTTGGTCAATGGTTAGGGTTTCTTTTGCTTCATTTAATGTTTATTTATCCATTTTGTTTATTTTAGCAAAAGAAAATAATGAAGAGATAATGGTGGCTTTCTTTGTTTGTTTATGAACCTTTATGAAGGTTTGACCTAAGTGACCATTTTGTCTTCATGTCTTAACCCAACCATTCACTAACCCTTGTTAATTCTCTACACCTAACTATGGTTTGATTATGATAAGGATGATTATTCTTTTCTATTCTTGAATAATCATCATAACTTATCATCTTCTTCCTCTTCTTCTTCTTCATGAAAAAACCTTACTTCATCAATGGTGGATTGATGAAACAAGTGAGAAATCCAATTCTAAAGTCTACCCACTTCCTATTTCTTCATCCTCTACCTCTTGCCAAGTAGTAGAGTGTGTTCTCTTCACAAGTTTTTGGACTTGGTGAAGTTGGAGCTTGATCTAGCGATGCTTCGACGTAGATCATCTTCGGCACGTCGTCGATGACCTATCCCGCTTCTTCTCCGATGAAGCCGACGCAAGAGCCCGGATTTCGATTTGGACAGCGAGGATACTTCGTTGCGGAGCTATGGAGGTGGAGAACCGGATCTACAAAGGTTGTATTTCCGTTCACTTAGTTAAAGTAGTTAACTAGTTTGCTTTTCGCCTAGATATCTAGCCAACGGTCCGTAGTCGGGTTTCTCGGCACCTAGATTTTTTGAAATTGGCATGGTTGATGCCTTGTGATACCTCATTAGGGTGCCTAGGAACCCTACAGTGGTATCAGAGCCTAGCTAGAGCCTTAGGCGAAGTCTAGACGGAATTTGAAGTCCGAACGAACCCGAAACCCCAAACCAAAAATGCTCTCTGTCCTTTTTTCAAAAACGTGGTTTTTTCAACATTAAAAATGCTTAAAAAATTCAGCAGGGAAATCTAAGAATTACGGCGCAAAAAGTTTCTGATGAACAGTACATATTGCGGCGGAACCGCGGCAGAAGCTTGGCTTCTGCGGCGGAACCGCGGCAGAAGCTTGGCTTCTGCGGCGGTTCCGCGGCAAAAAGGTGACATCATCAATTCCTGTTTGCACAGTAACTCCTATTTTATTATGCTGGATTTTCTGGGAATTTTTAATTTTTATTCAAGAGTTGAATTTTCAGGGGTTGTTTTGGGGATTCGGTGTTTCGATCGGAGTATCAAATTTTGTCTGTGTGGCTTTCCGGATAATTTTTAGAATATGTTAAAAAGTTCGACCGGATATAAATACCCAATTTTTCCCCTGTCGGGAAATTTCCAAGTGTTGGATTTTTCCGTAGTTTAACGACGTTCTAAGTAGTGCAAGTAACGCGATGGTCCCTCTAGAAGACAACAAACCTTAACTCGATTATGTGACCGTCTTGAACTGCCCTTTGAACCTTCGGGTTTGGGGCAGTACGGCGTGCCACATGTGAGGCGTTGGCTTGACCCTTCTACGGCTGGACCGTTGGTACTGAGGCACGAACTGAATGTTGTTAGACTTATTTCATGTGTTGATCTGTATCGGGAAAACTTGGGTGTTCGAATGTTCAATCGGAAAGTTTAACATTTTCTAATTATCTGGAATGGGATACAATAATTGGAATTCACAAAAGTTATGAGATAACTGAATGAATATTATGAACATAGC
Source organism: Agapanthus africanus (assembly GCA_030015575.1). NCBI lineage: Eukaryota > Viridiplantae > Streptophyta > Magnoliopsida > Asparagales > Amaryllidaceae > Agapanthus > Agapanthus africanus. The sequence continues at coordinate 572,576,805 of CM057344.1, forward strand.
AGTTTAGTCTCACTTGATCGGTTGCCACGGAATTTTGATGTGATCAAAAGTCCGTCGCAATCACGTAGCGTACGCGGATACTCGCCGGGTAAACTTAATAGACAGCTTCACTCCATAGCCTCGACCAAGTGACTGTAGGAGAACCCCGTCGCCGAAAGCATCCGTTCGGGTGCTCGCGGTAGCGGTGTTCCGCCTTGGTGCACTTCGTCGACGGTAACGGGGGTGCGGCCGTCTACTGAAGTTTGCGACGAGCATTCGATCAGGATGTCGGGAATCTTGTTGAATTGCCCGACTTGATATTGAAAAGTGATTTCGATAATGAGACTAAAATGCAGGGTTTATAATTGTTAGGCATGCGATGTCTAAAGAATTCATTTGATTAGGCATGCGATGTCTAAAGAGATTGCGGATTCCAACTGTTGTAGTTTTACACTTTCTTTTCTGTGACCGTAAGTGTAATATGTGATATCGCCGGTTTCGTTGCTATATATCAACGACAATTGGGATGCGCATGTTTACTTACGTTGATGACATGTGATGTTATGTGTTGCTGGATATGTTATATTGGATCGTCGTGTTTGAATAGCCGGGGGTTTTTATGTGAGATGAGTGTTTTTCATTTTCATTCATGTAAAAACTTGTATGTAATATTCTTTTATTAGGGCACTTCCAGGTTGCGGAAGTTGTCACCCTTTGTATATTATTTACTTTTCCGCACTAGGATAGACCCAAGGAGGGGAGCACAAGTAACCGGGTTCTGGAGTCCAGTGGGAGACCAACTCGAGGAGTCGAGTCCGGGTCTCCTAACTCTAGAATTGGTAGGGTTGCTTGCCGCTCTCGTAGGGGTCTAGGGGTGTGGGTTTGGCTATTCATCACGACCGTGGAATCCGTGTTTTATACTGGCTCGTATTGAAAACACGGACGTCCTAGTATATCCAATATTTCATATGACTCTTCTGCTGTGATGTTCTGTGATAGATACAATATATAGTATATATGATATATTATATAGGCGTTACTTATGTTTTACACCCGCGCTAGCCCTGCCCCGCTCTGCCGTTAGTTACCTAACCTAACGGTGTACGAGGGGACATCGAGGCGAATGCGGATGGCATAAGTGTACGTCGTATTTATCTGTGATGTTTAGGTACTTTAATGATGGGACTTCATTAATGTGATTAATGAAAGTAAAAGAAACCTAAGATGTTGTAGAATCGAATTTCAAAATAAAACAGGTAGCTACAGTTCTTGCTTTGCACAGCGATATATGTGATATATCCTGCACCTTATTCGATGAGGAAAGGACCGAGATCCCTTCACCGGGAGTGACTCCTTTAGCAATAACTGGCAGATGCTACACACTCGGTTTGTCTTTTGATTGCTTTTAAGTGTTTTTGCTTTGCACAGTGATATATATGATATATCCCGCACCTCATTCGACGAGGAAAAGACCGACGATCCCTTCACCGGGAGTGACTCCTTTAGCAAAACAAGAAAAGCCTCAAAAGCACTCCATTTCAAAATCATTTGATTCTACAACGATATCAAGTTCATTACGCAAAGGGTTTTCTGAAAAACCCGTCGTAGCCCTCCGTCATTTCAGATAAGTACTGGTTAGTATTCGTGCTACGTTTGTTGACCTTAGCCAAGGCGTAGTGTGCGGTAGCTGATTAGTGCTTATCTGTATAAGCATATGATGTGATTGAGTTAGGGTAGTCGTGCGACTTTGTTGACCTTAGCCAAGGGTCGTGCGGGTGGGTTTAATTCAATCGGGAAATGACGGGTTGAACTTGGCTAGCACTTATGATTTGTTGACCTTAGCCAAGGTCATAAGCTGCTAGGGGCAAAATATTATCGGGAATTTCAAGTGTTGAAATTTGCAATGAGATTGCATACCTTCTATGAGATAGTTGGATCCCGATACCCGCTGCGAGTAAGAGTTACTCCTGGGAGAATTTTACACATTACAATTAGCCGATCAAGTAGGTGTCTAGAAAGGTGTCAACGGGGTTACGCCTCTGGGAAAACGAGGTTTACATTAATTAGGTTCGTGCGAAAGCACGGGGGACCTCCCTCAAAGTACCGACACTGGCCTGGCTGAAAGATTGGCAAACTTGTAGTGTGTAATTAATCCCGGCTAGTCTTTCCTTTTAGGGTTTGAAGGAAGATTTGATAAAAAGCAGTGGGCGTCATCCTGATTAGATAAAATAATAACCAATCTATTCTTGACAGAGCGCATGCTGAGTGTTTTCTTCTCTCTCTCTCCAGGTAGCGACCATATCACGCCTTAATCAAGATAATAATACGGAATATTGACCGAACCCGCTTGTTATACTAAGCTGGGGAACGTTGATCCCGCTCCAACTTATAATTGTTATAAGACAGAGCAGGAAATTGGGGAATACCAGATTTCCCGTGCCGCCCAAACGAAGAGAGTGCATGCTGATGCATCATCTTCGGGTGTGTTCATTACAGAGAACTGTTTCTCAGTATCCTTTACGTCCTGGGTATGTGATACCGGATCAGGATCCCAGATATGTAATTTGTTACATAGGGCTACAGAAAGGTAGAGAACTGAGAACGGGTGATAAGTTTCATGAGGCAGAGAACGGGTGATAAGTTTCATGAGGCAGAAAACGGGACAAGAGTTGCAGCCAGGTCTGTTGGTCACTGTCACCCTGTATTACCAATACATTGATTCTGAACGAATGTTATTAGATACCGAACCTGATATACAAAATCATATCTGTCTCTTTATTAGTAAAGAAACGATAAAATTTTGTATTGTTGGATAATGTTTTGAACATTTCATATATCAAAAGTTGATCGGTTCAGGCACGTTATCTAAAAGCATTAATGTTCTAAATCAAACTACAGTTCTTTGTATACGGAACACACAGAAGAGGAAAAGTTCAGAAATGAACGAATCCTTCTTAAGGTATTGAAGACTAGGTCAGATCAATGTGGCCCGACTAGCTGAAGTTACATTTAGATGTATATTTAAATTAGTTTGAATTTACATCTTGTGAAACTTGCCTGTCATGTCACAGAGATAAGATGACCATAGCTCCGTTTATTGGAAACAGAGAAAGAGTTAGTAAACTCTTGGGATGATACATGTTGATGTATGTAGGTCCCCAGTCTACACATGCCAAGACCGGTTCTTTGTGCTTCATTACATTCTCTGATAAATCTCTCAAGATTCAGACATATGTTCCTGTTGAAACACAAGTCCGAACCTTTTGAGATATTCACAGAATATAAGTTAGAAGTAGAGAACCAAAATACGGGTATAAGTATTATGTCATTTGATGTGATCAAGGAGGAGAATACTTGAGCATGGAATTTCTGGACTTTTCTAAAGGAGAATGAGATTCTCTCTTAGCATTACTCCTCTGTATACACCATAGCACGATGGTATATCAGGGCGGAGCAATCACACCCTATATGATAAGGTGTGCTCTATGATGAGTACTACTGAGTTACCTGTTTCCTTTTGGGTGTTATGCACTTGAGAAGTTGCATACCTATTGAATAGGGTTCGAATCAAATCAATGCCTACCACTTCATATGTGATATGGAAAGGGAAGAGCCCATGTCTTAAGTTAGTTAAGATTTGGGGTTGTCCGGCCTATGTCTAAAAGCAAAATCCGGACAAACTCGAGGCAAGGTTAGTTATGTAGAACTGGAAAGGTTCCAGCTATGCAAACTACAGAAGATGATTTGATGGAACCAAAGGATTCAATTGTTACCAACGAACCTCGGCCTCTCCGCCGATCTAGTAGGGTTCCTCACCCACCTGAGAGATACTTCGGTTTCTCTATGACAGTGGGAGCGAGGATTGCATCATGAGATGATGACCCAACTAGCTTCGAGCAGGCCATCGAGAGTAAGACTCTGTAAGAATGGCTGGATGTTTAGCGATCTGAGATGGAATCCTTATACACCAACAAAGTATGGACTTTGGTTGCTATATCTGAAGGGTTAAATCCCCATCAGGAGCAAGTATATCTTGAGAAGATTACTTGGTGTAGATGGAAAAGTTGAGACTTTCAAAGCTAGACTTGTTAAAAGTTTGCATCATTGACCAGGTGTGGATAATGATGAAACCCTTTCAAGTAGCTATGCTTAAGTCCATCCAGATCCTACTTGTCACGGCTACATACCATGACTACGATATCTGGTGGTTGGGTATCATGACTGCTTTTCTAAATGATGTTTTAGAAGAGTGCGTCTATAAGTACACAGCCAGAGGGCCTCGTAGACAGTGGGAGCAGCGGAAACGTGTGCAAGATGCTTTATAGGATAAAGCAGGTATCGCGGAGTTGGAACGTCTGTTTTGATGAAGTAGACAAAGAGTTTGACATCATCAAAATGGTAGATGAACCTTGTATATACAAAAAGGTAGTAGGGAGTATGGTGGTGATCCTCGTAGAGTACGTGGATGACATACTCTTGATAGGGAAAGAGTTTCCTATGCTACGCTCGATCAATCTCCGCTTATCACAATGATTCTCCATCAAGGATCAAAATGATACCTCCTAAATCCTGGATTTTGGATCTATGAGATAGATCTAGTTGGAAATTAGGATACTCACTAGTTGTAGTGAGAAGGTATCAATCGACCCTGGGTAGAATCACTGGAATGGTTCCAGGGTGATAAAGACGACTGAGTGTCAGTCACAGGCATTGTCTTTACCCTCAATCGAGGGACGGTATGTTGGAAGAGTTCCAAGCTAGATACCGTGGCACACTAGACGATAAAGACAGGATACATCGCTACTTAAGATGCTACCAAAGAGGCTGTTTGGGTGTATATTGGTTCATAAGATGAACTACGTTCCTACCATTGTGAGACAATGGAGTTGTGGCTCATGCCGAGGAACGCCGGTCCTATCAGTGATCCAGAATTATTCTAAGGCAGCATCGCCTGATCATGGAGATAGTTGATCTCCAGGGTGATCGAGGTTAGGAGAGTAGATTCAGAGGACAACACAGCGGATCCACTCACAAAGGCCTGTTCCCAGAGAGAGATTTTTATGGGATGGTTGAGTATGAGATACTACAACCACTGCTACAGATGGCCCTAGTGCAAGTGGGAGATTGTTAGTTATATGTATGCCCTAGAGGCCATTACTGTACATTGGATGTATATTGTAGTGGATGCTGGGACATATATAGGGAGGACTTTCTTGCTCGACATGATAGTATGCTATCTGGTTGCTCTTTACCTTAACGTGTACACTGATTGTCTCTCTGTTACATGTTGGTAAAGCCCTTAGGATGTGTGCTTGACTACCTGGACTATGATGCGGATCATACTAGTGGGGACATGGTAGTCCATAAGTACATCCTTGAAAGTCCCTAGTCGTGGGTGTATCGAGATGGGGCATCGATATACCAGAGTAGACTAGCGTATACCTTCTCGACCCATACAGATGGGCGATGGATGATCCCATATCCATTGGTGTTTGACATCGGAGATGATATACGGGTGCTCAGTAGAAACTGGGTACACTGGACGGACTCGCCGAGAACTCCCAGATGGTATTATACCTCACGTCAGATGGCAGTTCTCTGGTGACACTGGTACAGAGTAGTCTGTTGACCCGAGATCGTCATAGAGTCTTGTGTGGTTCCCACTGTGCTTTGATTTCCATCTTACCACGTCCAAGATGGCGTGCAAAACGGTGGTTTTTGGGTACAGTCCCGAGTCACATGGAGGCAATGAGCGATAGGAGGGAATTCGCCTCTCCCGGTATAGGGAGTTGATGTTGCGCTGTGTTCGATTGGCTATAACAGGAAATCCCTGGCCAGGGTTGCTGAGATTTACTGGTAAGTGTTACCAGTAGTTTCTCGAATTGTTATAGACCTCATATCGACACGACTTATCGAGCTATTGGGGTCAGACGTTTACCACCCCTAGGCGAGATATGCGACATATCAGACGATCAGACCGGACTGTACGGTAGTGTTACTGGTTGGATTCACTGGAGTGTGAGCGGGCTTGCTCGTCGATCTTCAGATCGCTCAATACCCGGGTGACCGTTACGTTTAGCAGACCGCTTGCGGCTTGTGGGTGTTTGATATGATCATCATCTGCTGCCGGCGTATTGACGAGTCTTTAGAGTCCTACACAGAGGTTTCCTGGCTCAAGCGAAACGAAATAGGAGCGCATATGAGATATGTGCGGGACCGAGAATAATGCGTGTATGTGATACCGTATTTCATTCTCGCGATCAATGTGTCGGATGGTTGTATGCGATATAACCTAGTTATCGATTCAAGCGTTGAATCGATAAGCCGATACATTGAATACTAGTCGGTTGTGTGACATGACCGGATCATTGGATCAAGTGTTGATTTAATGATTTAATGCATAATTATATATTTGATATATTACTTTGCATTAACTAGTATTGGTTCACTTTAAATGGATTTTCTCACTTGGATTGTGCACATTGTATATGTGATATACATTTGTACATTTGATTGTATCATGTTTGATGATACATGATAGTTTGGTGTATGGATTAAACCATGGTTGGTCAATGGTTAGGGTTTCTTTTGCTTCATTTAATGTTTATTTATCCATTTTGTTTATTTTAGCAAAAGAAAATAATGAAGAGATAATGGTGGCTTTCTTTGTTTGTTTATGAACCTTCATGAAGGTTTGACCTAAGTGACCATTTTGTCTTCATGTCTTAACCCAACCATTCACTAACCCTTGTTAATTCTCTACACCTAACTATGGTTTGATTATGATAAGGATGATTATTCTTTTCTATTCTTAAATAATCATCATAACTTATCATCTTCTTCCTCTTCTTCTTCTTCATGAAAAAACCTTACTTCATCAATGGTGGATTGATGAAACAAGTGAGAAATCCAATTCTAAAGTCTACCCACTTCCTATTTCTTCATCCTCTACCTCTTGCCAAGTAGTAGAGTGTGTTCTCTTCACAAGTTTTTGGACTTGGTGAAGTTGGAGCTTGATCTAGCGATGCTTCGACGTAGATCATCTTCGGCACGTCGTCGATGACCTAGCCCGCTTCTTCTCCGATGAAGCCGACGCAAGAGCCCGGATTTCGATTTGGACAGCGAGGATACTTCGTTGCGGAGCTATGGAGGTGGAGAACCGGATCTACAAAGGTTGTATTTCCGTTCACTTAGTTAAAGTAGTTAACTAGTTTGCTTTTCGCCTAGATATCTAGCCAACGGTCCGTAGTCGGGTTTCTCGGCACCTAGATTTTTTGAAATTGGCATGGTTGATGCCTTGTGAGACCTCATTAGGGTGCCTAGGAACCCTACAGCTTAAGTCCATTTATGGACTAAAGCAGACATCACAGAGTTGGAACATCTGTTTTGATGATATAATCAAAGAATTCGACTTTATCAAAAATCCAGATAAACCATGCATATATAGTAAGATTGTAGGGAGAACTGTGGTATTCCTCATCTTGTACGTGGATGACATTCTCTTATTAGGAAATAACATTCATATGCTACAATCAATCAAAGGATTCTTGTCACAAAGGTTCTCCATGAAAGACCTGGGTGATGCCTCTTACATTCTGGGGATCCAGATCTATCGTGATAGATCTAAGAGGATGTTGGGACTTTCGCAGTCCAGGTACATCGGCACCATACTGAAAAGATTCAGTATGGAAGATTCAAAGAGCGGTAATCTACCGGCTTATCACGGAATCACCCTCACCAAAGAGTTGTCTCCCAAAACTGATTTGGAAAGGGCTCGCATAACATCTATACCCCACGCTTCAGCGGTAGGCTCTACAATGTATGCGATGTTGTGTACCAGAACAGATGTTGCTTATGCACTAAGCGTGGTAAGCCGGTATCAGTCAAACCCAGGGGAGTAGTACTAGATAGCAGTAAAGAACATTCTCAAGTACCTAAGAAAGACTAAGGAGATGTTCTTGGTGTATGGCGGAAAAGACCTCTAGATCGAGGCCTTTGCTGACTCCAGCTTCCAGAGTGACAAGGATGACTGCAAGTCCGTGTCGGGTTATGTCTTTACCCTCAATGGAGGGGCGCTCTGTTGGAAGAGCTCCAAACAGAACACCGTTGCTGACTCGATGATGGAAGCGGAGTACATATCTGCTTGTGACGCCATGAAGGAAGCAGTCTGGATGGGGAAGTTCCTACAAGAACTTCAGGTGGTTCCGTCCATTGTAGGTCCAATACCTCTGTATTGTAACAACAACGGCGCTATAGCCTTAGCGAAGGAACCCAGTTCCCATCAAAAGTCCAGACACATTTTGAGGCGTTACCACCTGATCTGGGAGATCGTTGATTGCCGGGAGATAGAGGTGAGGAGAGTAGATACGGAGAATAACACTGTAGATCCACTCCCTCAGGCCATCCCTCAGACATAGTTCGAGAGGCTAATCGAGATGATAGGTCTGCGATATGCCAATACATGGCCTTAGTGCAAGTGGGAGATTGTTAGTGATGTATGTCCTAGAGGCCATAATTGTATCATACTGGTGTGTATATTACTTAATGGAAGCTTGGGATATTCACAGATGTATTGAAAGTCTTGCTCAAAATGGTAGTATGCTACTTGATTTGTTTCTACCTCAATATGTGCATATGTTTCTTTTAGCATATCGCTTAAACATATTGGTAGAGCCCTTAAGATCTTTGCTTGATTACCAGCGTTGTGATGGCAGTCACACTAGTGGGGGCCGGGTAGTCTATAAGCACATCCTATACAGGTCCCTAGTCGTAGCATAATCAATACGGGGCATCGATACTCCAGAGTAGACTAGTGTATACGCATCTCATCCCAGCAGGGGAGATGGTCTCTCCCACAGCCATTAGTACGTCGTACTGAAGATGGTATACAGGTGCTTATTAGGTTATGAGTACACTGGACAGGACTCGTCGGGAACTGTTGGTGGGTATTATACCTATCGTCGGGTAGCAGTTCCCAGGTGACATGAGTACAGCTTAGTTCGTCGACTTGACACTGTTGTTTCTCCTCGAGTGTGTTCCCACTGTACTTTGATTACTACCCTACCACGGCTCAAAGGAGTCGTGCAAATAGGTAGTAGTTTGGTGCAATCCCGAAACACTTGGAGGCAGTGACGGTGAGATAGGATTTGTCTCTCCCGGTATTGGGGGTTGATATCGCGTTGTGTTTGGAGAGCCATTACACAAAGTCCCTGGCCAGGGCAAGCAAGATTTACTGGTAGGTATTCCAGTAGTTTCTCAGGCTGTTTTAGGCTACACTCCGGCACGACTTATTGCGCTATTATGGGTCTGGCGATTACCGCCTCCCCAGGCCCAATATGCGATACTCTTAGACGAACAGACCGGACTGTACGGAGATTGTCACATGCATGCTCAGTAGGAGTTCGGATGAGTTAGCTCGTCGGCCTTCTTATCGACAGATACCTGGGTAGCCGTTACGTGCAGCTAGTACCGCTTGCGGCTTGTGGTTAAACCCACTGCCAGCGTACTTTCGAGTCTTTAGAGTCCCACACAGAGGGTTTCCCTGCATCGGGCGAAAGATGTAGAGGTCGTATGGTTTTACGTCAGGGCTTCAATCACGTACGTGCACTTGTGCGCATTTGATGTTCGAGCAGATAATACTAGCGGGCTTTGGTTTAAGCCGGATCCTAGTATTGTATTGATGGATTTGTTTTGTCTCTTTGTATTCGTATTCTTCGGAATGTGATGCGGGTATGTAAATACGGATGAGGGGCATTCTCATAATTTGCCGAGAAAGCTTCTAGAAGTGGAAACCTATTAGGGTTTGATTTCTTTAATTGGATTAAACTTTATTAGGTGAGCAAATGAGGTGGATTTGAACATTGAACCTAACATGGCTACTTGGTGACTCATGGCTATGACTCACCATAAGATATTTGTGAAACTCATTAGATATTTGTGTGAGAAATATCTCCTCAATTATTAGATAAGTTTCACTAATTCAAAAGAGGCAGCCACACTTTTTTCAAGGTTCACAACTTCACTCTCATTTTCTCTAATCTTCTAGTTCTTTCTCACGAACCCAAATTGGCTCATGAGTTGAGAAATCTAAGGTTCCAAGAGACAAACCACTCCATCTTCTTTCTCTACATCACCTAGGCCTTCTAGTTTAGCAAGCTAGTTGTCCTAGTTACCTCGGATTTGAGGTTGGAGCTCGGACTATAGACTCTTGGGTGGATCATCTTTGACTCGAGGAAACCAACGAGGAAGCTACGATCCGTTACGATCCTCGGAGCCTACGATGACAAGGAGGACAGCGACTAAAAGATCCGAAGGACTTGGTTTCGTAAGGTATAACATTCATCCGAGTAGTTAAACTTCACACAGTATTTTGTTAGTGTCACGACCCAAATGTGGCACGTGACCGGCACTTAAATCACGTGACATCTATAGACATCGATGCGATCCAAGTAACCCGAAACCCGGAATCTAAACCCTTTTTGAAAACATTGGAGATGAGGTTTTAATATAGTCATCCGATGAAGTCAGTTTAAAATAACCTTTAAGTTTAACTAAGTATGTTTAAAAAACATCTATAATGTGTTGAAACTTGACATCACCTCCTTTGCATCTTTGTAAAACCCGATACAACATAATAATAAAATAGCATCCCAGCGGGAGCTAGTCTCCACGTCTAAACGATGGAGCAACCAACAATCTAAATCAGAAGTCGACTCCAAAGAGTGCGACCTCAAAATTTCTAAGTCTCACTTCTAAGTCCACAATATACCATTTCTAAGTTGATGGAGTTTTCACTAGATATAAGAATATAAGAATAACCAAGTGCGAGTACGATACAATAGTAACTCACATACCCATCAATCACCGAGAAGGAAATGTGCCCAAAGCCGCTGATAAGCCAAGCGGTAAAACCTGCAAGAAACTGTAGCACAACGGGGATGAGTTGCCAACTCAGTGAATAGAAGTACATCTAAAGGTAGAAATCGAAATGCACGACTATACCTAGGTCATATATATAGTACTATCATAATCGGTACCAATATACTATATGATATGCATATGTATCATAATGCAACACCATCTATCATGCAATCCCAAGTAACACCTATCAATGCAGATGACTTATATCTAGGTATAAACCCAATGTAGCTGAATATATATATATATATATATATATAAACCTCTTCTTTAAAATAGTCGTAGAATAGATATGTCACGGCATAAAGCAGACGTGATGGTATGAAATATACTAGGTATCTTATTTAGGGTATACGTCCTGCTATTTTAATAAATAGTGTTAAGAGGTTACAATATAAAAGAGTTCAATGTCACCTTAGACACGTCAAAATAATGAGACTATAGCTCGAGTTTGAAATCCCGTTTATGTATATGAATGTCCGTGCAAATATATATACAGGTACTGTCCCCCGGATCAGTCCTGGTCGACTACCGTAACCATAATCTAAGGTATATCTCATGATAACAACATATCAATATATATCTATGGATTTCCATCATCGACACCCAAAAATCTGAAATCTCTCGTGTCCATCAACGACACGTAAATACAGATATCGTCGACACCACCTCAACAGATGATCGCCACCCGATATCCCTGGATACAATCGGTATCCCCTGGATATCCACCGTGCCCAATCTGGCCCCGGTCAGTATCCCCTGGATATCTGCCGTGCTCATCTCTATCTCCGGTATCGAGTATTCTCGTTAGGCCCCCCGCCTATAATGCGGCTATCCTGCCCCTCGGCCCCGACCGGGTCCACCATGTATCCAACTATATGCCTCCCGACTCAGTCTGGATAACTTGTAAATCCGGAACCGTATGACCCCCTACTCGGTTCGGAATTAAAATCAGAAAACACAAAACTCATGGTGGACGTTTAACTCGTCATATCAAAAATATCAAGTAAGGAATAAGAATACTTGCGTAGATTATATTGATGATATATTATATATATACATATATAACAGTGTCTTATACCACCGATATATATCATCAAGAGTAAAATATCCAGAAAATCCATAAGAATCAAATACAGCATCTATAGTACTAATATTCGTAATTTACAACAGGAATAAAGAAAGACTACGTAATTATATCACATAGGCATAATGATCTCAATTCTACTGTGTCATGGCAATACTAATGATGTGTAGTGTAGCATACGCGTCTGTGCTCGTGCAACATGGCAATCATTAGTATTTATGCAAGTGTTCTACGGTGTAACAACTTATTTATATTAACACATGTATATATATGCATTATTCAACAGAACGGTTCTACAGTGACATGGCAGTACCAATGAGGTGTAGTGTCACATAGGTATACGTGTTGGTGCAGCATAATACTCATTGGTAGTTGTGCAGTGTTCTATCAGAGTGTGTGTAATGTAGAAACATATAATATTAATAATATAATGCAAACGCATAAAGTAATCTAAGCGTAACTATTGTAATCACTCACTATGAGCTATACCATTATCTTTAGAAATGAACGAAACATTAAGTTTGAAATAAGGAAGCTGCCCTAAATTAAAATAGATATTCGTTTTGGAAATTGGCACTGCATCCTAGTATTTTATTAAAAGATAAACGAATTGTGGTTTTTAAAAGAATATAGCCCACACATGTATTACATCCTAAAACGGAATATCGCCTATTGCTACGAGTCTAAAGGAAAAACCTTGCCGTTATTCAGCATACGAATTTCATCAATTCCAATATGTATAAACTTTTGTATAATATCTCATCATATCACTATATCTGTATCATCTCAAGTAAGGCATAATCCCTCGTACAAATCCATCAAACCATATCCATGTTGTACGGATTTAACATCACGTACGTATCTCATTTAAAACTACATATGAAAGTTTATGCAAATGAAGGACATACAAGATGCAATACTATATCAATATCTTGAATAAATACTACACTAACTAGATATCATAATAATACTTATAAGGTTGCGGGGGTGCTATACACCATCCACCTGACTTCCTCAATAGATGTAAATCTCCTCACCAACTTAAAAGCTTGCTGAATCCACGCTGCTATATCGCCAAATCCGTCTCGGAATCCTTGAATCGTACCTATATTCGTATTTAAATCACATTGATGTAAATATCATATTGAAAACCAAAACAACAAGCTAAACACCCGTAGGTTAGAACCTACAACATACTTAACCCAAAAACGACAATATAATTATGTCGTTAACGTATAAACGTTAACGTTTCAGCTGCAATATCAAAATACGAAAACTCCGTACCGTAAATATCTGAAATTTGATAAAACCATTTCTAAAACGTTCCCAGATTTTACTATGTAAATATTTAGATAACCCAAACAATACAGAGGCTTGTAAAATACCAACTCAAAACTACAGAAGAAGAATCAACACCAAAAGCCATAGGATGGCCGGTGTCGCCGGATTTCAAGGGTGCCTCGCCGGATTTTATGGGGAGTTTGGGGCTCAGGTTTTAATTGCAGTCTTCTAGTTGGCTCATTATACTTTTGGTCTTGCTAGTTTTTCTAGTGAATATACTTATTAGTTCCAGATTCATTTACAGTGAACTAGATAACACAAAAACCTAGTTTATGACACTGCACAACTAAATATGCTATGTAATGATATCGTGAGTTACTAAACTTAAGTTAATCTGAGCTAACCCTTTCCTGGTCATACCATATAAAAACAGAACTCATGGTACGATATATCCGTGTCGTAACTAAGAATCTTAACTCCAAAACTGATATTTGCTCCCTGATTTCACATACTGATAAACTAACTTAAATTAACAATACCAAACATCCTAATATAGATATATTGAGCTACCCCAAAATTTTCAACACCCAACTCCTCTAAATATCCGGCGAGCTCGGAATTCCTCTTCATGTCGCCGGCCCAACTCCGAAGGAAGGGGTCCGTCCTTTTATGGGTTATTTTAAGTCAAGATTATAATATGAAGGCATTGTTTGGTTAGGTAAATTTTCATCTAAACTAGAGCAGATTTTACACAGAGTCTATATTTACCAAAATACGATATCCGATTTCTAAACAAAACAATACTAAACTTAAGTTACAGGGTTGAAGTTATACCTACTGAAAGACCACTGAAAAGCTTCCTCTAAGATGCACAAGCTCAAGATCCTAGCTAAAGAGTGGTGGTGGTGATCTTAGTACTTAATCTCAACTTTCATTTCTTCTCTTTGATTTGATGAAGGATTTACTTTGGGGAATGAGGAGTTTGGTTCAGTTTGGGATTTATAATATAAGATAAGGAGATAAAAATAAGTATGAGAGTTTGTTGTAGAGAAAGGAGGAGGTGGAAAGTGCAAGGAGGTGGTGTAAAGGGAAAGAGGAGGAGGTGTCACACTTAAGGTGAGGTGGGTTGTTCATGCAAGGAGGAGGTGGAGAGTGATAAGCATGGTGAGGGTGAGGTGTTATGAGGGTGTATCCTAGCATATCTTATACCAACCATAATTTAAAAATGAATGTAAAAATAAAGAAAAACCCTCATAATACAATTCTACATTCATAAGAAATAAGAGATATGAAATGATTAATCTATCACTTAAATGTCATTAGCTTAGTGTAACTTTCAATATCATGTTAAAATAATTAAATATATCATTTTTGTGATATCACACATTTTTTTTCTTGTATTTTCCCAAAATACTTACAATTTTTAATGATATAATCCCGATACCAAAAGTCATATATGATTTTACTTGCAAACTTTATTTAAAAATTCATATTTAAAAATATTAATATTTAACATTTTCCAAAATGTTACAGTTAACTAGGGTTTAGTATCGATCCTGGAGTTCAAGTCCGTGTTGAGAGCTTTAAAAAATCGTTTTTTGAAAATTCCGCCTCCCCGCGGACTCGCGGGGTGCGTGACATGGACTTACACCTACGGATTAATCCGTAGGTGCAACATATAGCCCTACGGATTAATCCGTAGGGACAAAATATCAGGGTTTTATTAAAAAAAAGGGAGCTACTGTTTATTCCCCGCCCTGTGCACAATAATATATACATCATATAACCAAATACATAAGTATTCATAATTAACATCTCACGCATAATATATAAAAGAAATAAACAAACATAATATGATATAAATCTAAATCATCGTGAACAATCAAACAACCACCAATATCGTCCAAAATATATACAATATGTATCAAGTAATACATCCTCAAAAATATATATAAAAAAAAGCTACCCTAGCTTGGTCCCGCTCCTCCACTTCTGCTAAATGCCGTAATCTGACACATCTGCCCCTCGGTGCAGCCCTGAGTCATCATAAACTCGACCAATGAAGGAGCGGACTGTGCGGGAGTCTGAGCGGGCTGTGGAGCTACAGGAGTGGTCTGCGCAACCACAGCCGAGGTAGTGGATTGCGGAACCGCAGCAGAAGGAGATGCATGTGGAGCCACAACCAAAGTAGCCTACCGCATCTGTTAAATTTTGTGTGTAATAAACGAGTAAGAACATTGTATTAGATTTTAGTCGAGTGTGTATCATTATCAGGTTATTGTGAAACCCCAATCTAAGAATACTTAGGGACTTGGGCCTCATTTGGGTATCTAGTTTGGAAAACCGTAGTTTATTTTAATTAGATAGTTTTATGTAAGTATGATTAATCAAAACTAAGTCTACAACCAAATAATCTCAGGCTACTAATATTGCATATGTTACTATCTATAATGTGATATAATATTTTACTATTAAGTAGTATATACACCATCTCCTTCAACTCCTCGACGGTGGTCTTCAAGGCAACAATATCATGCTCTAGACGTCGCTCATGGGAGGGTAGGGGAAGTAACCGCCGGAGTGGAGTCCAACCTCATGTGGGCCCTGCTAGGACCCAGTCCCCGACCTCTCTTCCAACCTCCGTGGTGCCCTCCGTGTGCGGCGTCTAGGACTAGGGTAAGCAGCATCGGGTCGGTCTGTTCACTAAAATCGATTCCCGATGCCTCCGCCTACTCCACCACCCGCTCCTACACCCACATTAACCATTAAAATATAAGTATATCATTTAAATTTGAACTTTTCAAAACAAAAAAATTTCAAACCTATTAGAATAAATATTAACACTTACGCAATACTCTTGGGTAGCGGTGTCGGGGAATCGAAGCTCGTCCGTGGCGGGATCTGTCGAGGTGCCGTGGACGGCAAGATACGCGGTCAGCACGCTCGGTGTACCATCCTGCGCCAGGGTCTGAGCTCTCTGCAATTCGCAAAAATTTACGTATATTATAAAATAACTCTTAATATTATATTATATCAGAATAGATCTATTGTAATTTACCGATGCCTCCATGACACGAGTAATGTTTCTCGAGCCACCTGTATAAGTGGAGCGACCCCTCTTCGCCAACTTCCTATTCTCTTTATTTTGATCGGCATGTTTCTACACAACACATTCAGATTTAGTTTTCTAATTAAGCAACACAAAAAAATAAATTATATACTAAATAATGAATTACATTTAAATTACAAACCTGTTTGCGTTGAGAGTCGAAATATTGGCATAAGAGAGGCCATGTATCTACGTCGACTCTCGCAAAGGCCAGAGTATATAGGAGAGCCACTCTCTTTGCCTCGGGGGTCACCATCTACAGGGAATAGCAGTCGATCTTCAGCTTATTCCTATTGTATCAGACCTTTGATTGCATGTTCTTCATCAGGCCATGGTATAGAGCGTGAAGATCGAGCACTCTCTCAGGGTGATCAGGGTATAGGCTGAAAGTCGTAATCCAACTGCAAATACAAAAAAAATGATGTATTTAAATTGCAAATGTTAAATAATAATAAAAATATTGGATAAATCAAATGAAAATATATATTAATACCCGAGCCTGATCCCAGAAGAGGACGAATGAGGGCCGGTGCTGATCGCCCCACTCAACGTGAAATGGATACTTCTTCACGAAGCGGCTCTCATGCCCCATATACCGGCCGAACCTCTCGGCGTAATCGCCGGTATAGCGATAATAGGGGGTAAATAAGAGAGGGAATGCTTCCTCCCCCTAGCTCTGTCAGGCCTTAGCCTGTGGTACTGATTCGTCCCTCGAGTCCCCCTCTCGGGATGGGGCTGCCCTGCATCTACAAGAAATATCAATACAATCAATATTAAGACAAAGTGGTATTAAGAAATCAAAGTTTAACGAAAATTGAAGTGCGATATATACCTCCGGCGACATCAGCATGAGCCTGGGCCTGAGCAGCAGCACGAGCGGGATGATATTTCCTCCGGTGAGGAACAGCCGGTGACCTGGACGTGGACGCATCCCCTCCAACTAGAAAATAAACATTGACGATAAAATTAAATGAAGTTCATGTTTATTCTTAAAGGATATGTAAAATGAATAAATATTTTATATTTGTTCATACTAACCTGCAGACTCAGCGGAGGGTATGGAAGTGACGGGAGTGGCCTCAGCACCAGATGTGGACGCATCACCTATAATTAGACAATTAAAAATAGATTATATAAGTAATTGAAAAAAGAATGTGTATATCAATAATATAACATTCTAAATCAATATGCATACACTATAGGATATATAAACTTACCCGCAAGTGCAGTGGAGGCACCACCTACAGCTAGATAGTAAAAAAATGATTACCAAGTAAGAGCAAAAAGAATGTGTGTATATTTATGATATAACATTCTAAATCAATATGCATGCACTATATGATATATAAACATACTTGGAGGTGCAGGAGTGGTTTCTGCCTCTGATGTGGACGGTGCACCAACAGCTAGACAATCAAACATTGACTATATAAGTAATTTTGAAATAAATATGCGTGTATATCTATAATATTACATTCAAAATGAATATTCATGCAATATACCTGGATATGTGGCAAAGTCCACACGGAAGGAGTCATCCGAAGGGGTCTCCGATCTGGGTGCAAGACCGGCCCTCTGAAGCTCCCTACGCAGCTCTCCGGGAGGTAGAACTGCTCTGCCTCTGCCGTTGCCGCGGCTGATGCTCCTGCCGCCCCTCGCTGCTTCGGTCGTCGTCATCAAATCTAGACAAGAGTACAATCATTACATATGCATGCTATATATGTATAGATCGTAAAAATGTGAAATAATAATATAACATTACTGATAACCTTTTTCGTTTCGTGGACGCGTTAGAAATATCTACTTCGATTTCATCATCAATATCATTTCTAACTCACGTAACTTCACAATCAGCTGAAGACAACCCGTCTTTTGAAACAAACGGTCGGAGCACTCTAAGTCTTCTCTCTTCTTCATCCTCATCGATGTCCTCCATACAATTCTCGAATTCTGGGACATCGTAAACATCCCTGGGTTTCCAACGGCATACGACACTCCATCCCGGATGCTTCAAGCACTGTGAGTAGTATACTTGGAACGCTTGGTTCGGAAAGATAAATGGATCGTCATGGCTGTAAAATCGAAGTGTGTTCACACTAGTCAATCCATATTCATCTTTCCAAGTCCCGAGATTATTTCTCCACTTATCCGTATCGGTTCGTATATCGTACCAAGTATATTGAAATATATAAAATGGTTCTGATCGTCCGGGATATTGGATGAAAAGTATGCAATTTAAGTATTCATAATAAATCACACCATCTGATCCTACCGTCACAATCCCACTATTCTGAGTGGTTCGAGATATTTCTATGTTCTTAACTTCAAATTTGTATCCAAGGACACCGAATCCTTTATAATATGCAAGCTCCATACTAGGAAACTGAGCTAAACATCTTGAATCACTCTCTACCGTCTCAATCCCACTATTTTGAGTGGTTCGAAAAAGTTTCATATCATCATCGAGTATCATATATTGGTTTTAACTTGAAAATTTAACATGAATAGGCTTTATGTTTACGTTTCGTTATTAAGGGTTCGACGTTTTTAGTTTAGGGTAAGTTTTTCTTGCGTTTACGATAAAATTGTATGTTTACGTTATCATCGAGCATCCTACCGAAGGAACTAGTGCACCGTAAACCCTAATCCTAATTAACCCAAATTAACCTAATTAACCCAAATTAACCTTAATCATCATCCTAACTCAAATTATCCCTAATTAACCCAATTAATCCAAATTGACCTAATTAACCCTAATAAACACCCTAACCCTTCAAATTATCACTAATTAACCCAAATTAACTCTAATCAACACCCTAACACAAATACACTCTATTTTACCTAATTAATCCAAATTAACCTTAGCCCAAACCCTACCCAAATTAACCTAACCCTAATCATCACCCAAACCCCAACACAAATTAACTCTAACACTAACCAAAATTAACCCTAATTAATCTAATTAACCCAAACCTTAGCCCTAATCATCACCAACCCTATTTTACCAAATTAACCCTAACCAACCCTAACCCTACCAAATTAACCCTAACCCTAACCCTAAACAGAACCCTAACCCTAACCCTACCTAATTAACCGTAACCCACCCTAACCCTAGCCCAAACCCAAGACCGAAGCCTAACTCTAAACCCTAGTAGTAACCCTAAAATCAACAATAACACAAATAAAAGCATAATTAAAAGTTAAAAATTGAAATTAACTCATCTAAAAGTAGTTTTGCCGGCGATTCTATTGTCGACGAAGTGGAGGAGAGATTCCACTGTCAACGAGACGAGAAAGTCGACGATGATTCCACTGCCGGAGATTCCACTACCGGAGCTCGCGGGATGTGGTGTCAACGAGAAAGTCGACGATGGTGTACCGGAGACGAGGAGGCGCGCGCGGGAGGGAGTTGGGAAATTTTGGGAACGAAAAGGAAATTTCTGCGGTTTATTTTCTTTTATAAATAAGCTTCTGATGCCCTACGGATTAATCCGTAGGGCTTTCTTTTGCGGCTCCGTAGGGCCAAATCAATTATTACATTTTAATATTTTTAATTAATCCGTAGGGCACTGTAGGGACAAACCTATGGCCCTAGTTGTATAAAATTGCAAAGAGGCTGTCATGTCCCAAAATCCGACTGTAAAGTTCGCACAAAATTCGACTGTAACACAAATACATTCTATTTTACCTAATTAACCCAAATTAACTTTAGCCCAAATCCTAACCCAATCAACATAACCCTAATCATCACCAAACCCCAACCCAAATTAACTCCAGCCCAAACCAAAATTAAACCTAATTAATCTAATTGACCCTAACCCTAATCATCACCAACCCAATTTTACCTAACTAATCCTAACCTTACCTGCCCTAACCCTAACCCTAACCTAAACCGAACCCTAACCTTCATCCTAACCTTACCCTAATTAGCCTAACACTCACCTTAACCCTAATTAACCCTCAATTAACCCGGAACTAACACTAGCCCTAATCCTAAAATTAACAATAACACAAAAAATAAGAATAATTAATAGTTCAAAATGGATTTAACTCGCCTCACTTGTAGTTTTGCCGGCGGATGGAGTTCGACGAGGTGGAGGAGACCGGGGATGGAGCTCGACAAGATCCTCTGGTGTGGCGGCAAGATGGCGACGAGCTGATGGGGAAGAGGTGGAAGTGGACGCAGCGGCTGACGGGATAGAGGTGGAGGCGGCGGCTGACGGGAAATTTTGGCAACAAGGGGTTCTGGAGGCAGCTGACGAGAGGTGGAGGAGACACGGGTGATCGATCGCGTGCAAGGGTGAGGAAAAAATTAAGGGAGATGAGGAAATTTCAGAGGCTTTTTTTTTTATAAATTACCTTTCTTTGCCCCCTACGGGTTAATCCGTAGGGCCTTCTTTTGCGGCTCCGTATGGCCAAATAAAAGATTACATTTTAATATTTTTAATTAATCTGTAGGGCACCGTAGGGGCAAACTGATGAACCTACGGATTAATCCATAGGGGCAATAAAAGTTGTCCCTACGGATTCCTATCTCCGTAGGGGCAAGCCCTTATTGTAGTTAGCCTCCGTACACAATCCAAGAGCAACCCTAAATAACTAAAAACACGACACATAAAGATTTCTAGAGTAGAGAAAGTTGTTATCGCACTGCGATAACGTAATTAACTGCAGGGGCTTGTTCCCGCAAGAAAAGACGTTCCCACAATCAGTAAACTCATAACATATGATGGGGAATTTAATAAAATCTGCTACAACGGTCGCATCCATCAAAAACTCCGATATACAGTGCCATAAATCCACTTGGTATATTCGGAGAGATGGATGGATATGTTTCATATAGTATCTGTCTCCAAATTCAGGCAAAACGTTCGTCTTTCCATTTTTCGGCGGTAAACAATAAGGAAACCCATAATCAGTTGAAAAAACATTACAAAGCGAATGTCTCGCTTGAGGTCAACTGGCCCAACATAAACCTTAGTCACAAAAAGAAAAGAGCCCAGGGTCCTAGTTGGGGAACCCCATTAGGCCAAACATGATTGATGTAAAGGAAGCTGCTGCTGCTTTATCTTGTGAATCCTATTCTCCTCTACTCTCCATGCCTGCATTCTCTTCCATCCATCAACTGCTAAAAGGTAATCAATGTCATCATTATCTCCTTTTTCTTTCTCCATTATCAACATTCTTTCCTTGCAGCCAAGTTGACCATTGGGGATTGTGTGTTTTTAAAACATAATCTCCTATGGCAAATCTATATATCTTTCCCTGCTTTTTGAGGAGGACAACCGGTCGTTTAGTATTTTTAGTAACCACTGCTGCTTCTATATATAGTTTTCTCGGATAGTATAAATCTATAAGGGAACTCAGTTCAATCGTGGACTCCATTTTGATAGAAAAAGACTTGGATGACAACGATAAAGCATCAAAGTTAAAGTCGCTCAAACTAGCTATCATTCTGTTCCTGGTCCCAGGACCAACAACAGAGGAAGAGCAATCACTAGTCCCAGCAACCAAACCCAAGTGTTGGAGCTAAAAGCCAACAACTGCCTCTCCTTTCTTTTTTTATTTCTGCCAACGGCTGAGGAAAGGATAGAAAAGCACTAGATCCCACCCTCTTCATTTAAAAAAAGGGAGAGAAAAAAAATAGACATCAAAAGAAACTCAAGACTCCCTCCCACCATTCAAAAGCACACCTATAGCATCCCAACAACAAAGTGGAAAGGATGTTCTCTCCAAATCTTCTCATGCTCGTAGTCGTCGTCTCCTTCTCTCCTCAGCATCAAGCAAGAGCAGCCAGCAGTTTCATCTACGCCGGCTGCTCCCCATCAAAATTCGAACCCAACACTCTCTACCAATCCAATCTCAACACCCTCTTCACCACCATCGCGTTCTCCGCGTCCCAATCCTCCTACAGCAGCTATGCCACCAGCAACAACTCATCGTCTTCTCCAGGACCTGCAGTCTACGGCCTTTACCAGTGCCGCAACGACCTGAGCTTCGCCGATTGCTCCGCTTGTGTACAGAGCGCCGTAGGCCAGCTCAGCCTCGTCTGCGCCGAATCGTACGCGGCGTCCCTACAGCTCGACGGATGCTTTGTCCGATACAGCAACGAGAACTTCCTCGGCAAGCTCGACACCTCACTTGCGTACCGCAAGTGCAGCACGAGCACGACTGATGACGGGGAATTCTTTAGGAGGAGAGATGATGTGCTGGGTGACCTGCAGAATGGTGCCAGCTTTCGGGTGAGTAGCTCCGGCACGGTGCAGGGACACGCACAGTGTTTAGGGGATTTGAACTCGGCGGATTGTGCGACATGCCTGTCGCAGGCAATAGGGCAGCTGAAGAATGCGTGCGGTTCGGCATTGGCAGCAGATGTATTCTTAGCGCAGTGTTACGCTAGATATTGGGCTTCGGGATATTACCTCCATTCATCTAAAGGTAAGAAGTTGATCATTTAGTCTCTTTCTCATCTCTGCATATGTGAACTTTCTTCTTAATCCTTTATATCATTGCAACTCTAAACTTAGTTTCTGCTTTACGCAATTCTCTACCCTCGAGTCTTTCCGTTCCCAGGAATGCTACGGCTCCCATTTAGAGACAACTAGTTCAGTGTTTGTTAGGTTAGCTGTTGATTTAGAATTTCACACGCACTATCGGAGAGAATCAGAATGAGTATAATGCTCGAGGAAGCGAACTGATGGAGGTCCTTTTCGGGTTCCGTCAGATGTTGTCTTCCGTCGATCTTCCGTTGGATCTTGGAGATGATCTCCTATTGCGTGTGGGTCTCAACGAGTTTTGAGGAGATTGGTGGTTTTGAGGAGTTTGCGCCGAGTACCTGCAAGGAAGTCACGGATGGTTTGGTACCACCGAGGACCCTCCGACGATCAAGCTAGCACAAGATCCGAGCAGAGTAACGGCTAAGTGGGGTGAAAAAAAGCTTACTTGACCCCTCTGTGATGGGGGTTTATATAGTGGCGGCAGCACGCAGTAACAGACGTGAGAATCTCGCCGGCAGTTACGCTCCCGACGTCACGCCCGGGTAATAAGCGGATCGCCCGTTAACGGGGATCGTGATGACGTGGAACGTGGGATGTTGCCGGCGGAGAATCCGCGCATGGCGAGATTTGCGAAGCGGCGGTTGCGCCTGTGAGTGGTGGAGTTGGTCGGTCGGAGGGACCGAGGAAGATAGCCTCGACGGGAAAGCTCGGGAACGAGCGGGAGGGCCGAGGTATCTTGGTCCTGTGGTAGCTCGGGACGAGCTGAGAGGCCGAGGAGGCCAATTTGCAGGGGCTCTGAGAAGAGCCAGCTTGTGCTTGCAGGTCGGATACAGGGGTGGCCTGGTCGGCCCCTGTGGGCCCTTTCTTATGAGCTCTGGGACACGTCATCTGCCACGTGTCCCGATCCGGGAGATCGCTAATATAGAGCATCACGAACCGAAAACAATGTCTCGGCGGACACATAGTTGATGATCTAAGAAGAATGATTAGCGTCGAGAAAGATACCATAGGAATTTCTTTTGAGTGGCTCTTGATTGCTGATATCTTAAACTTATCATCGTAAATATTTATTTGGTGATACATCCATCTTTCCACCAGCTTTAGATGAAAGAGAATGGTGGGTAAGATTCTAAACCTAGACCAATCTAGATATGTGAATTGTATAGGACGGTAGGAGGATGTATTAGCAATTTAGCATGTTACTCTAGCGTTAGCCACAGACGCTCCCTCGGTCCGTCCAGGTTGTTAGTAGCAACAGTAAAGAGTCGACAGGAGTGGCTTCTATGTCAGATTAGGCCGCGCCTATACACCTAGACGTACCAAAAAAGTTCCCATGTACCGGGCATATGTGCCCAATTAGGATAGGGAATTTGTTCGGATCATGGGTCCCACAAAGCTGCCCAAGTGGTGACCGAATATTCCATGCTCTTTCTCTTACCTGGATGTATAGCACCCGCTCCACTGAATGCGCCTCAATCGTAACATCCCTCATAATAACAAGAAATACTCTTGCATTTTTTATTGTGTGTTTTTCGCCTTGAACTAAAAGGCTGGACCCATGCGGGCCCATACCTTTTCCTAAAATAGGGTTGTCTCTTTTTTCTTTGTTGGTTGCATGTCTTGAACTGTACATGCTTATCATAATCCGTATGCCTTGCCAACCTTCTTACCCTCCCGAACTACTGTCTCATTGTTAAGGTGTTAATGGGAAACTTCAGTTTCCACATGCCATTCTTTAGGTACTACGTTTACTAGACAACTTGCTTGTAACTACTCCTTGCTCAAATTATTAATTTTTATTAATTCACATATAGCCAACCCTTTGATCAGTTTTGCAGAGAGTATAGGTCTCAACAAAACAAAAATACCGTTTTTTCAGATGTTCCAGGGAGGATTAGATCCTTCATTGCACTATGAATCACATAAATCAGCATGCACACGACACCCGTAGGTTATGGATAAAGCTTAACATTGATTATGCAGATAATGTTGAATATTACCCCTAGTGGATACACTTGGAAGCACTTTGTACTAAAATGCTTCTTTTCTAATCCCCGTTGCATTTTCTTTTTGAGCGCACAGAGTATGCGGATGATGATGTAGGGAAAACGGTAGCAATTATTGTGGGCATATTGGCGGGGCTCGCTCTCATCGTCATCCTGCTTTCCTTTCTCAAAAGAGCATGTAAAACTTCCTATCCAATAACTTGGCTGCTCCTTCTAATTATCATCTAAGATTTTCCTTAGACTAAATAAAATTCTTCCTTTTGCAGGCTAGCATAAAAAGGCAACCGCTATTCGATTGTGGCCACACTAAATTCTCTACTCAAGATTTCCATACCCAATCCCGCCATATAGCAGCATGCGAAGAATAAACTCTTGATCTGAAAATCACTTCATGCTGCTAAAAGCGGACTCCAACGGCTCATGCATCCTAGCTAACGAGATGAATCATGTGATGTAATTTTTGTATGACAAACACATGCAATTGTTCTGATTTTAGAGATGAATTTACTAGAGTGCGACGGATTGATCAACCCTCTTTTCCATAATCTTTTTATGGCATGGAATGGATGTTGCAAAAAACTAAACTATAGTGTGCATATATAAGCTAGATACTTTAAAGAGCTAGATATTTTTAAGCAACTACTACTTTAGATATATGCATTACTGTATTCATGATACAAGCGAACTCATTTACATATAAAGAAAGAAAGAAAGAAAAACAGAAATTTAAGGTACCTTTGCTTCACTTGGGATTTTAAAGTAATACCACAATCAGGCACTGTAGCCATGGTTTAGGGGGCTCCATTTTGCTGAGTTGTAGCTTCCACAGGCACTAATGCAGGCTTCCTCCATTATGTTCATGGAGACTCCCCTGTTGCAAATGTTTGCAAATGCCCGCATATGCTTCATACCATACTGAGTGAGCGACCCACGATGAGACTCAAACACTCGAACCTGCAGTGTTGTACCTTAAAATGTGAGCATTGGACTCTGCTGCAACAAAAATACAGATTATATGGGAAATTTAAGGGGAGAAATACTAATCAGTCATTAACAAGCTGGGTATGTCGGAAATTTAGTGTACAGAAATCGGAAAATTAGTGGGTATAGGCAAATGAATTTAGATTTGAGACTGCAATCGGCTTTCTTTATAGATTTACTTGTCCCCTTCAGGATAACAATAGAGTCTGAAGTTCCGGCTATCAGCAAAAATCGAAAAAACTTCGAAATTTTACATGAAATAGTAAGGGGATAATAGAGAATAAGTAGGGAAGTTAAGTATAATTTTAGTTCTATTTACGTAACCTCAAGGGTCACATATAACAGTTGCAACCTTTTGAAAAGTCAAAGATTTAATAAATCAGAACCATCTAGAACCGAATTTCAAATTCAAATTTACTGATTACTTCTGCATTCCAAATAATGGGTCAGATGATATTTTGAGCTTACTAAGCCTCCAGTGCCAAGGGACTTGGGCCAAAAAGGTCGCCCACTGCGCCCATACCCAGCGTTTGTGAGAATGCGTGTTGGTCCATGGCCCATGGCGTTATGCATGTATCTATATTTAAGGAAAGATACATTCCTTCCTGATACAATGTGGAACTAAACTCCCACCCATAAAGCTTAAGGACTCCAACAAAGTATACTAAATTAACTAATTTAGCAGCGAGACCACTAGTTATAAGTGAATATAGATACGAGTGTTCTTCCATTCACCGACTTGGGTAATGGTGCTTGTATCCAAGTACCTCCATGTTGTACCAAGCAACAAATTTAACGAAATATAAACATGCCACAAAGCATTAGAATAATGACTTTACCATGGATTTCAAACAGTTCCAATCATCAACAAGTGGATGATGTCGTGAAGGGGTCTCGTATTTAAAGAAGACTGTGCATCAGAAGAAGAGACTGATGTCTACCTGCAAAGAATAGACGTCGGTCAAAATAAGATACAGAAATCCAGATAAACTACATACGTATGCCTGCAGAGAATAGACGTCTGCTTGCAATCTGAACAGAAGCATGTTAAAGTATCAGACATCAGCCTGCATGGCTACTGACGTTTGTGCAGACGTCAGTACTAACGTTTGGTCGGCGATAACTATGTATTTAAGTTCGAGATTTAACTCGAAAATCATGTTTTTTGGTGGCAGTTTTGTAATTTCTGAGATCTTATTATAACTAAGATTGTGTAGGCTATATATAGGATCTTAGGCTTATGTATTAAGGTTAACTTTGGAAAGTTTTAGATCATAAAGAAAAAGGTGTAAACGGCGTCTCAATAAGAGATCTAGGCTATCGAAGATGATGAAGAATTTGTAGGAGAGAGATCTCGTTGGAGATCATAAGGAGAGATTATAATAATTATCTATAAGGTTTTTTTCTTCTCAAGTTTTAATAAAGGTTCTTCCCGTGCCCCCTAATCTTTTTTGTTATTTTTATCACGATTTGCATATAGTTTTCTTTTATTATTTCATTTATAACGTTTTTCGCTGCATTGCCGATCGGTCCATCGGCAACAACAATTGGTATCAGAGCCACGTTCCGTATTTTTGCGATTTAAGTTTACGGTAAATGACGACGCTTGCGTTCACTCCCTATTTTCTTAGATCGTAATTATATTGATAGTGGTTCATAAGGATCCAAGAGAAAAGTATTTTCTTTGGAATTAATGATGACGGATAATAAAGTAAATAGCACAAAATTTGAGGTGGAGAAATTTAATGGAAAACAGAACTTCTCTATGTGGCAGAGAATGGTGAAGGCACTTCTGGTAAAGGAAGAGTTGTTTAAGGTATTTGGCAGTAGCAAACCTACCGACATGACAGATACTGAGTGAGCAGAATTAGATCAGAAGGCATAATGCACAATAGAAATTTTTTGGCGGATAACGTGATGTATAATGTTATGAAGGAAACTTCTGTGGCAAGTTTGTGGTTGAAACTGGAGAGCTAGTATATGACAAAGTCGTTGTCAAACAAGCTATATTTGATAAAGCAACTATATGGTTTACGCATGAAGGAAAGAACTCCGATTCACGACCATCTAAACAACTTCAATAAAATGGTGAGCAGTCTTTTATATCTTGAAGTAAAGTCAAAAGAGAATGACCAAGCGCTATTGCTTTTATCTTCACTTCAAATGAACACATGGTGACAACGATCCTTTATGGGAATGAGACTCTCGAGATGGATGAGATTACATCGACTCTTTTGAACAATGAGATCTTGAAGAAATCAAATCCATCAGGATTGTTCGCCGGTGAAAGGAGAAGATTGAAGAATAGAGACAGAAGCAAGAGCATAAGGGGGAAATCCAAATCATCCGGGAAAGAGAGCGGACCGTGCATCTTTTGCAAATAGTCAAGAGATCTAAAGAAGTAATGTCAAAAGTATAAACAGTGGTTGGAGAAGAAAGGTAAAGGTGCCAATTCAAAGAGTTCGGATCAAGCCCACATTGTGACCAAAGTAGAAGAAGATCCATGTGACGTACTAGCAATGCATACAGGGAAGCAAATTCTGATACTTGGATCCTTGATTCCGGATGTCCATACCACATAGCCCGAAGAAGGAGATGTTCAACATCTATAAAGAGTTCAATGGCAGCAATGTTCTCATGGAGAACAATGTGGCGTATAAGGCCATTGGCATAGGGAACATCAAAATCTGCATGTTTGATGGAGTGGTGCGAATGCTTTTGAACATGTGACACATTCCAAAACTAAAGAAGAACCTGATTTCTCTTAGAGCATTAGATGTGACAGGATATAAATTCGTTGGTCAAAAGGTTGTCAAGGGTGCCCTAAAGGTTATGAAGGGACAACGGCTAAAGAATTTATATCGTTTGGACGACAGCATGGTAACGGATGGTGTAGTCGTACCTACAGAGAAACAGGTGGAGAATACCGCAAAACTGTGGCATATGTGTCTTGGCCATATGAATGAAAGGGGGCTTCGTGAGTTGAACAGAAGGGGTTGCTGAAAAGTGTTATTTCGTGCAAGTTAGATTTCTGCAAGTTTTATACGATAAGGAATCAACATAAGGTCGGCTTCAAGCAAGCCGTGCACAAAGACCGAAAGATTCCTCGATTACATTCACTCGGACGTATAGGGGCCATCGCCGGTTGCATCAAAGCAAGGTACCATGTATTGTCACCTTCATTAACAATTTCTCACGGAAGGTATGTGTTTACTTTCTTAAAAACAAATCAAATTTATCTGTCAGATTTAAGAAGTGGAAAGCTGCCGTGGAGAAGTAAAAGGGACAACCGAGAAAGTATTTATGAACAGATAATGGAGGTGAATACACCTCTAAGGAGTTTACGGACTTTTGTAAAGATCAAGGCATACAGCGGCAATGGACTGTTCCAGAACATCAAAAGTAGAATAGGGTAGCGAAGCATATGAACATGACACTATTAGAGAGAGCCAGAAGTATGCGGTTGCAATCCGGACTTTTGGAGCACTTCTGGGCAGAGACGGCGAGTCATGCGTGCTATTTGGTCAACATGTCTCCATCAACGACCATAAATCTTCAGATTCCAGAAGAAATACGGAGAGGAGAGCTAGTCAGTTACGATTCATTACAGGTGTTCGGGTGCCCTGCTTATTCGCTCGTTGATCAAAAAGATAGAACCATGCTGGAATCCAAGTATAAAAGTTGTGTTTTCTTGAGATTCAAACTTGGTGTTAAAAGTTACAAGTTATGATATCTCGAAAACAAAAAAGCGTTCACTAGCCGAGATCTGATCTTCGATTAGAATTCCATATTGAGACGTGGTTGGAGATAATAAGGAGGTAGGTAGAGCATTAAGGGATAATGATTCGGTGAAGATGGAGTTATCTGATACTCATAAGGTTACGGACACTGAAGCATAATTACAGCCTATTAATGAGGAGGCGAACAGGTAGATTTCGGAGACAGAAGGTGAAGACCAACCCCAACAGGATCCACAGGCAATAACATTAAGACGATCAACATGTACTCATAAGGTACCAGTCAGATACAGTTTCGAAAATATGGTGGCATTTGCTCTAGTCACCGAAAGCGGATATCCTAGCTCTTATCAGGAGGCCATTGAGCAAGTGATAATGATTAATAGATTGTAGTGATGACAGAGGAGATAGAGTCACTTCGAAAGAATAGTAAATAGAGATTGACATAGCTATCGAAAGGAAAAAGCTATTGGCTGCAAGTGAGTATACAGAAAAAAGGAAAAAGAGCAATACAAAGTATGTTTAGTTGCGAAGGGTTTTGCTCAGAAAGAGGGGGTTGACTACAACGAGATTTTCTCGCCAGTGGTCAAGCACACGTCTATTCGAGTGTCGTTGGTAATGGTAGCTACTCAAGATTTTGAATTGGAGCAAATGGACGTTGTCACGCCCCGCTTCTCAAAATACGGAATACGAGGGGTTGACAAGGCCAGCCATGCTCCTACGGTCAAGGAAATATCCTGCCATAGTCACACTTCGGTTTCTAGCTTTACGTGGTAATCAGTAAACAATGCGCAGGTAATGAGAAATGCAGTAACTAAATCAAAAGAACTAACCAGGTGGAGATCAATGAAGTATAGCTCTGAGTCGCTGATCAAGATGTCCGCGATATTCTCGAGGTACGTCGGGTCCTGATCCAAGCTAGATCCACTTCTCGCTCTGAGCATGCATACTCAGGTCGTCAGAGCGACACAATAGCAATATATATATATATACAAATGGTAACTCATGCAGTAATAATGAATATGTAACAGTAAATCAAACGAGTAAAGACGTGAACACGAAATAGCCAAAATGGGTGTCTAATAGAGCAGGTAAACAGTAAAGCAGTAGATAGTATGTCAGGGATATTGGATCAAAGAATAATGCATGTCAATGTCATTAACCCTATCAGTCTCTAAGTCTCAATGTACAGGTCACTGAGCCTATCATCAGTCCAAGTGTGAGAGTCAACCACACGTGAGTATCCCCCATCCAAGGGTAGGACCCAAAAACAAGGGAACAGGGGCCTGAGTCGCTCGCTAATAATTAGTGATATCCCTATATACCTCCATATATCTCCATATGTGCTGGCATGGGACTCCTGAGAATCTGTTGAACTCACACTCAAACTACCCCACACCCCGTGGTCTACATCAAATGCCATCCATAAACTCAAATACCAGCCGGTCCATGACGAATCTACGCAAGGACTGGAAGACAGGGTCTCCATCAAGCATGTCTCGACTGATACCCAAGATCAATGGACAGTTTTTGGTGCTTTATCTGTGACACCCATACAAGTGCTTCCATAATTGTCCCATACCAATTATGGTCACACTTATACACGTCCCACAGACGTCGACAATGCAATAAATCAATAGGATCCACTGATTGTGTACAAGTACGTGTCACTTTCACTTATCCATTCATGCTTAAACACTAACGTACTTGCCACAATCAAACACTAAAACCTAACACCGGATAATGCACATGATCACTAGGTTACCAATGCAACGACATATATATGATGGGATGAGAAATAAGATAATTCAGGCCTGATTAAGATGTCCTCACTCGGTGTCCTACCACTCGCATAATTTATTATAAACCATACATGCAAAATTTAGCGAAACAATGAACAGGGGATAAGTAGTATGTTTAATTATCTATCCAGAAAATTTGGTTTCACATCAAACGGATTTCAGGATCACTAGATATGGCCATTTTACTTTAAGCGTTCACTACTGGAAATCCGGTTTCAGAATCGGAAGTCCGTTTCGTAACGCATTTTAATCCCAGTTGGGATCGTAATTAGGTGACACTATAGTTGAACTATATTTAGGATTTCCAGTCAGGTTTCCACCGCAATTGGCGGATCAGTATTATATTATGCCAACAGAGAGTTATGGCCAGATTAATTTTGGGGTGTAAAATCTGCTTCTGCAGAATTCAGCAAGACATGTCGACAAGGTAAAATGAATTAAAAATATCAAACGATTGAGGAAACCAGTGAAACCAGTCGACTAAGAAAGTTAATCCAATTTCCTACGTAATGATATAGGATTCCGCCCATTCTCTTATATGAGCAGTGATAAACAGGGGTTTAACAACCGGGGTTAGCCTGGATTTCCATTCTGGACTGCAGTCCAGAATCATAATCCACCACAGTTATCTCTATCATAATCTACTACAATTCAGTGATCAACAATATTTTACAGTAGGTTAACCAGTTATCTTCGTTACGAGCCATCAAACGCTAAAATCCGGTTTATACACAATTTAATATAAATTTTATAGTTTGGGGTGTACGAAGGTTTTCAGGTTTTACAACAGAAACCGAGACCACATTTTATGTGAGTAAACGACATAGTTTTGGAACCAAGGTCTCAAGGAACATTCCTAACTACTCGGGCCATCACCTTTCATATTTTTCCGTCAATTTAACGTGAGTTTCCCATTCGGCCATGCAATGAGTACTTGAATTATACGGTTCACGTAAAAGAGTATGCGACAATTATAGTAATTAGAATTGTAACATATACAAGTAGCATGAAGCAAGTATTAAACTTTCCTGGTGACGAGTCGACAATAGTACAACAGCGGCAACAGCACGATCACGTCATGAACGCAGCACCGGTTCAGCCTTTAGAATCAGATAAATGTAGTCAAAACCAGGTAACTACTGTGCACTCATTTTCATCAGCTCCAAGCTTTAGACATACTTTGATTTAATGTGAGAGAGGCAGAGATGCTGAGAAAGAGAGAGAGAGAAATTCAGAGAGAGAGATTTAGAGAGAGAGAGAGAGAGAGGTTCAGAGAGATAGAGAGAGAGGTTTAGAGAGAGAGATTTACTCGGTGACGACGGGGGTCGACGGAGGCGCCGGCGAGGGCTCGGCGTCGGGGGTTGCAGGGGAGGCGTTCGTGCTCGGCGGTGGGGCTCGGTGTGTAGGCGGTGGGTGAAGAGGAGGATGCAGAGGCATCGACGAGGTGCTTCGGGTGCAGTGGAGAGCTCGCCAGCGTGAGGTGCAGGTGATGGCCGAGGGGAGTCGAGGGTCGGCTCGGTGGCGGTTGAAGGTGCAGGGGAGGCTATGGTGGTTTGGGTTTGTGAGAGGGAGTAAGGGAGTCGACGAGGTGACAATCGTCGTCGTCGTCGTCGTTGGAGAAAGGCTGCAGGGACTCGAGCTCGGGTGTTTGGGTGAACGAGAGGAGTGAGAACGGGAGATCGAGAGTGAGGAGGGGGAGGCTCGTTAGAAGGACGAGGAGAGTGGGAAGCGCGCACGTGGTCGTGGCGACGAGCGTGGAAACGTGGGGGCGGCGAGGCGACGTGGGCATGAGGTGTGGGCGACGTGGGTTCGCGCTAAAAATGAGCGGGAAAATTTTTAACGTTGGGGAAGAAGAAAGATTGGAGCACGGGCCGGGTCGGGTTGGTGGAGGCGGGTTAGGAGGCTTGGGCTGGGCCGGTGGGAAAGGAAATTAATTGGAAAAGGGAAAGGTGTGGGCCGAGGTTTGGGTTTTAAAAAAATTAATTTAAATTTGTCACTTGGGCCGGGGAGTTAGTGGGCCGGGAAAATATAAATATTTAATTTATTTAGTTTGGTTTTGGGCTGAAGTTTAGTTAGGAAGAAAAGGGAAAAGGAAAAAAAAAAAAAGGGATAAAACAGAAAGGATTTAGATTAAATTAGGGTTAGGGTTTTAAAAGAAATAAAATAATTATAAATAAAATAAATAAATTTTGTAAATAATATATTATGAAGAATACGGATAGTGGTGTATAAAAAGAACTGGGTATTATATCATAACACCTTTACAAAAATTTCGTCCTCGAAATTTAAAATAAACAATAAGCTATAAAATCATAAGCGAAAAGCTACTACGTCGAACACTAATACATAGTGGTTACTAAAAAAATCAGATAGAAAAATTTTGAAGGTCTATATGTGTATAAAAAAAACTAACATAACTGAAGGACAGGTCTAAATAGGTATAAGGGGATAAAATAGTAATGACGACCAATAACACTCGAGGCATGCTAGATAAAATCGAAATCCTAAATGTATGCATTCATACCTATCTCAAAATAGCGCAGCTAAAAGTAATGGCATCACACATAACTATTTATAATAGCAAAGTATAAGCACAATACCCGGGAAACAAAGTAACCGTAATAAAATAGTGCAGGATTTGACGATAGGTTAAAACATTCTAGTATAATGTATCGATCAAAAAGGAAAATAAATTTTAAAATAACTTACAAAATCCACAAGGTGAAAATAAGAAACATAGCACAAAATAATATGCGCAATATATGGTTGCGCTACCGAAAATGGGCAGAATAGTTGTGTACTTAAAATGCATAAAACGGAAGTAGTTAATAACACGCACTTTTCGATAAATATAAAATAATGAAAACTAAATTTTTGAATAACGATGTCCCTAAATATAGTTAGGGTGATAGGAGATAGCGCAAAGATGTATTGAGCTGGCTAGGGTAGGGATTACGATGGAATATGGCTCATTCAAAAGGTCGGAGTGTGACGCTTTAAACTGAAGGTCGAAGAGACTGGGGTCGGGTTAGCATAGGGAGTAAGGGTGAACAGTAATGAACCTCAGGAAGGGAAAGAATGTATGGGAAGGAAAACGGTCGATATATTATGCGAATCAAAAATCCGAAGGGTTAGCGAACTCGGAAATTTCACTATCACTTTCTCCTCCAGAAGGATCTCAAACAAGGCACATACGAAGGATGAAGAGTGACCCATTCAAAAGATCGGGGTGCGGTACTTTTTAATCTAAGCGAGGGTCAAAACAGCACAAGGTGCAGGGGTGGACAGTCAGGGATCTCAGGAGGAAAATAAATATATAGTGGAAACAGTCAAGTATCATGTGAACCAAAAAGATCAAAAGATTAGCGAACTCAGCAAATTTATTTCATTCCAGAAAATTCTCAAACAAGGCATCCATGACAAATAAAAGATGGCCCTAAACTATACATAGATTTGTTTGGCCAGAGGAAACAAGCTAAATCACGTCAGTCGCGGTTGTGGAAGTTCAGTAGGTTACGGTAGGCTCGCGCGCTCAGATAGGGGCGTCCATTTCCATATCGCCTTGCAGGGATTGCCACTGGAGGTTCTTCTGCCATGGGGTCTTCTTCTTCTGGTCTTTCTTCCTCGGCTGGAGCTTCTTCTGCTTCTAAATGATACTCTTCTTCTGGATCTTCTTCCTCGGCTGGAGCTTCTTCACCGAGGTCTGCTTCTACGTGATTCTCTTCTTCTGGATCTTCTTCCATGGGATTTTCTTCCACCGGATTTTCCCTAAGGTCTCCCTCCTGGATTTTCTTCTATCGGGTCCTCCTTGAAATCTTCCTCTATTGGGTCTTCTTCGAGGTCCTCTTCTTCTTCATCAAAGTCGCTGATTATGTCGACTTCTGGGGCTGCGAATCCCTCACCCTCGGAATCGCTGTTTCCGAAAATAACCTGTGGCCCGTTGATCTCGACATCTGATCTTACCAGCATGTAGTCCGAGGAAACGCACGACCGTGTGTCCTCATCTAGAGGCGGCACTTCTTCAAAGTGGGCCATGACCTGAAAAGAGAGAGTCATGATTAAACAGTGGGACGCATTAAGAAGATAACCAAGGATAAGGTAGCACAGGGATGATATGCTGTAGGCAAGGACTGAAAAAGTAAAATTTAAAAATGCTGATGCAATGAATAGTATAAATAAAGTGAGAAGCAAGAGGACGATATATACATCACAACCCAAAGTTTTATTGCCTTCAGCTAAAAGTTCGACGGTTACAAGATTTCAAACGAAAAGAAATATTTACAAAGGAGTGACAACATTTTTTTTTGAAAGCAGAAAACGCGATAACTCTTCTTAGATTTCTAGACCGCTGCAGTCTCGTCACGCGAGTTGAATCCTACGCTGGGTCCGTACTGTTCTTCGACGCTCGAACTACGAAATAACCATCACTTAGCAGAAGTGGAGAGTGTGGACAAACCGCCTTCTTGTAGCTCCTTCCTCTTAGGGCAATCATTGATAAAGTGTTCGCTGGATCCGCAAATCAGGCATTTCCCTTTGGCGCGGCGACAATCCCTCTGAAGGTGTCCTGGCTTCTTGCAGTACCCACAACATTGGGTCTTCTGTTGCTTCTGTCGCGGGAGAATAAGTGGGCGCTTCATCTTCACCTCTTTTCCTCGCCTAACAGGGATCCCTTTATGATTGGAGACATCCGCTGGTGCCTGAGTCATCTGCCTTCTTAGTCCTTCAGCTAACAGGTCGTTTGTTCGCTCCTGGGCTTCCTTCAGACTTTGCAGTGCATTCAAAATCTCTAGGTCTAATTCTGGGGAGTGGAGATAGAGGAAGAGTCGTTGGAAAACATGATCCTGAAACAACAATTTTAGGACGGCATAAGGTACAGTGGAAAAATCAGAACAAGATATAAAATTGACGATGAAACAAGAATATCGGGTGAGGTGAAATTCAATCGAGCGGAAAACAAATGTAGAACTCCAAGTTATCCAATAGAGTACAGTATTGTAGCTATGCTGCAGTTTATAATTACAACCACGTAACTCTACTAAGTCACCCAAAACTCTAGCTGATATATCAATATGTATAGCAGCATACACTATGTGAATTGATATTAAGAATAACAAATTTACAATCTAGACCGAAGGATGTCTTAGATTGCCAAGCACTACACGGAAACTGCAATCCCAATCGAAGCAAAACCTGGCTCTGATACCAACAAAACCATGTCACGCCCCGCTTCCCAAAATACGGAATACGAGGGGTTGATAAGGCCAGCCATGCTCCTACGATCAAGGAAATATCCTGCCGTAGTCACACTTCGGCTTCTAGCTTTACATGGTAATCAGTAAACAATGCGCAGGTAATGAGAAATGCAGTAACTAAATCAAAAGAACTAACCAGGTGGAGATCAATGAAGTATAGCTCTGAATCGCTGATCAAGATGTCCGCGATATCCTCGAGGTACGTCGGGTCCTGATCCAAGCTAGATCCACTTCTCGCTCTGAGCATGCATACTCAGGTCGTCAGAGCGACATAATAGCAATATATTTATAGATACAAATGGTAACTCGTGCAGTAATAATGAATATGTAACAGTAAATCAAACGAGTAAAGACGTGAACACGAAGTAGCCAA
This sequence comes from Agapanthus africanus, assembly GCA_030015575.1. NCBI lineage: Eukaryota > Viridiplantae > Streptophyta > Magnoliopsida > Asparagales > Amaryllidaceae > Agapanthus > Agapanthus africanus. The sequence goes on from CM057344.1 coordinate 572,613,826, forward strand.
AATGAGTGTCTAATAGAGCAGGTAAACAGCAAAGAGGTAGATAGTATGTCAGGGGTATTTGATCAATGAATAATGCATGTCAATGTCATTAACCCTATCAGTCTCTAAGTCTCAATGTACAGATCACTAAGCCTATCGTCAGTCCAAGTGTGAGAGTCAACCACTCGTGAGTATCCCCCACCCAAGGGTAAGACCCAAGGACAAGGGAACACGGGCCCGAGTCGCTCGCTAATAATCAGTGATATCCCTATATATCTCCAAATGTGCTGGCATGGGACTCCCGAGAATCTGTTGAACTCATACTCAAACTACCCCACACCCCATGGTCTACATCAAACGCCACCCATAAACTCAAATACCAGCCGGTCCATGACGAGTCTACGCGAGGACTGGAAGACAGGGTCTCCATCAAGCATATCTCGACTGATACCCAAGATCAATGGACAGTGTTTGGTGCCTTACTTGTGACACCCATACAAGTGCTTCCATAATTGTCCCATACTAATTATGGTCACACTTATACGCGTCCCACAGACGTCGACAATGCAATAAATCAATAGGATCCACTGATTGTGTACAAGTACGTGTCACTTTTACTTATCCATTCATGCTTAAATACTAACGTACTTGCCACAATCAAATACTAAAACCTAACACCGGATAATGCACATGATCATTAGGTTACCAATGCAACAACATATATATGATGGGATGAGAAATACGATAATTCAGGCCTGATTAAGATGTCCTCACTCGGTGTCCTACCACTCGCATAATTTATTATAAACCATACATGCAAAATTTAGCGAAACAATGAACAGGGGATAAGTAGTATGTTTAATTATCTATCCAGCAAATTTGGTTTCACGTCAAACGGATTTCAGGATCACTAGATATGGCCATTTCACTTTAAGCGTTCACTGCTGGAAATCCGGTTTCAGAATCGGAAGTACGTTTCGTAACGCATTTTAATCCCAGTTGGGATCGTAATTAGGTGACGCTATGGTTGAACTATATTTAGAATTTCCAGTCAGGTTTCCACCGTAATTGGCAGATCAGTATTATATTACGCCAACAGAGAGTTATGGCCAGATTAAGTTTGGGGTGTAAAATCTGCTTCTGCAGAATTCAGCAAGAAATGTCTACAAGGTAAAATGAATTAAAAATATCAAACGGTTGAGGAAACCAGTGAAGCCAGTCGAGTAAGAAAGCTAATCCAATTTCCTACGTAATGATATAGGATTCCGCGCATTCTCTTATATGAGCAGTGATAAACAGGGGTTTAACAACAGGGGTTAACCTGGATTTCCATTCTGAACTGCAGTCCAGAATCATAATCCACCGTAGTTATCTCTATCATAATGTACTACAATTCAGTGATCAATAATATTTTACAGTAGGTTAACCAGTTATCTTCGTTACGAGCTGTCAAACGCTAAAATCCGGTTTATACACAATTTAATATAAATTTTATAGTTTGGGGTGTACGAAGGTTTTCAGGTTTTACAACAGAAACCGAGACCACATTTTATGTGAGTAAACGACATAGTTTTGGAACCAAGGTCTTAAGGAACATTCCTAACTACTCGGGCCATCATCTTTCATATTTTTCCGTCAATTTAACATGAGTTTCCCATTCGGCCATATAATGAGTACTTGAATTATACGGTTCACGTAAAAGAGTAAGCGACAATTATAGTAATTAGAATTGTAACATATACAAGTAGTATGAAGCAAGTATTAACTTGCCTGGTGACGAGTCGACAATAGTACGGCAGCGGCAACAGCACGATCGCGTCACGAACGCAGCACCGGTTCAGCCTTTGGAATCAGATAAATGTAGTCAAACCCAGGTAACTACTGTGTACTCATTTTCTTCAGCTCCAAGCTTTAGACATACTTTGATTTGATGTGAGAGAGGCAAAGATGCTGAGGAAGAGAGAGAGAGAGAGATTTAGAGAGAGAGAGAGAGAGAGAGAGAGAGAGAGATATTTAGAGAGAGAGAGAGAGAGGTTCAGAGAGAGAGATTTACTCGGTGACGACGGGGGTCGATGGAGGCGCCGGCGAGGGCTCGGCGTCGGGGGTTGCAGGGGAGGCGTTCGTGCTCGGCGGTGGGGCTCGGTGTGTAGGCGGTGGGTGAAGAGGAGGATGCAGAGGCGTCGACGAGGTGCTTCGGGTGCAGTGGAGAGCTCGCCGGCGTGAGGTGCAGGTGGTGGCCGAGGGAAGTCGAAGGTCGGCTCGGTGGCGGTTGAAGGTGCAGGGGAGGCTGTGGTAGTTTGGGTCTGTGAGAGGGAGTGAGGGAGTCGACGAGGTGACAATCGTCGTCGTCATCGTCGTGGGAGAGAAGCTGCAGGGACTCGAGCTCGGGTGTTTGGGTGAACGAGAGGAGTGAGAACGAGAGATCGAGAGTGAGGAGGGAGAGGCTCGTTAGAGGGACGAAGAGAGTGGGAAGCGCGCGCGTGGTCGTGGCGACGAGCGCGGAAACGTGGGGCAGCGAGGTGACGTGGGCACGAGGTAGGGGCGACGTAGGTTCGCACTAAAAATGAGCGGGAAAATTTTTAACGTTGGGGTAGAAGAAAGATTGGAGCATGGGCCGGGTCGGGTTGGTGGAGGCGGGTTAGGCGGCTTGGGCTGGGCCGGTGGGAAAGGAAATTAATTGGAAAAGGGAAAGGAGTGGGTCGGGGTTTGGGTTTTAAAAAAATTAATTTAAATTTGTCACTTGGGCTGGGGAGTTAGTGGGCCGAGGAAAATATAAATATTTAATTTATTTAGTTTGGTTTTGGGCTGAAGTTTAGTTGGGAAGAAAAGGGAAAAGGAAAAAAAATAGAAGGGATAAAATAGAAAGGATTTAGATTAAATTAGGGTTAAGGTTTTAAAAGAAATAAAATAATTATAAATAAACTAAATAAATTTTTTAAATAATATATTATGAGGAATACGGATAGTGGTGTACAAAAAGAACTGGGTATTACAGACGTGAAAACGGCATTTCTGCATGGGGAGTTGGAAGAGATGATCTTCATGAAACTAGAAAGATTTATAGAGCCCGCTAAGGTGGATCATGTATATGAACTCAAGCGGTCTTTATATGAGTTAAAGCAGTCTCCCAAGCAGTGGTACAAACGCTTCGATTCGTTCATGAGGAAGATCAATTACTCTCGATATGAGTATGACAGCTGCGTATACTCGAAACAACTTAAGGATGGGTCGTCGATATATTTACTCGTATATGTCGATGACATGTTGATTGTGGCTGAAAGTATGGTGGAAATAAAGGTGCTCAAAGCTTCATTGAATATAGAATTTGAGATGAAGGACTTAGGTGAAGCAAAAAAAATTCTTGAGATAGAAATTATTCTAGGCAGGAAGGTTGGAAAGCTGTTACTATCCCAAGTCAGATATATAGAGAAGGTGTTAGAGAGATTCAATATGAAAAACTCTAGATCGGTGAGAACCCATATCGCCGGTCATTTCAATTTATCCTCCAAGAAGTGTCCGAAATCAGCGAAGAAGGAAAAGATTATGCAAGTGCGGTGGGATCGCTGATCTATACTATGATATGCACACGTCCAGACATATCTTATGCAGTAAGTTTGGTTAGCCGGTACATGTCAAATCTAGGGAAGTTTCATTGGGAAGCTGTAAAGTGGATATTTCGGTATCTAAAGGGAACTAAACACCCCAGTTTATTCTTTCATAAGTCAGGAGATAAATCGAGCCAGTTGCAAGAATATGTAGATACGGGTTACACTGGGGACTTAGACAAGAGGAGATCTCTTACAGGCTATGTAATACGGTTGCAGAATTTCTTATCAATTGGAAGTCGACATTTCAGGATATCGTAGCGCTCTCAACAACGAAGGCAAAATACATAGCGACGGTGGAAGCATCTAAAGAGGTCTTGTGGTTAAAGGGCTTATTTAGCGAGTTCGAGTTTGATAAGGGGCCGATTCCTTTGTTTTGCGACAATCAAAACGCCATTCACTTAGCGAAGAATCAAGTATACTACAGTCGAAATAAACATATCGATGTGCGGTATCACAAGATAAGGGAGTGAGCCGAAAAGGAGATCGACTTGATAAAGATCGATACTAAAGTGAACCCGGCGGACATACTAACGAAGGTCATTCCTGCAGAGAAGTTCAAGTCTGTCTTGACTTCTATTCAAGTACTCAAATATGAGGATGGGCGATCTCGGTAAGAAGGTCGCAAACCAGTTTCTCCATTCTGGTTAAAAACGGTGACAGTATCAGTTTCGCAATTCTGAAGAAAAATTGTGCCAGCAGGGAGAAACAGGAGAAAAACTAAAGCAACTCTAAAGGGATACAGGACGAAGGGCAACATATTTTCAAGATGGCTATAAGGAAATAGGAGCCAAGGTGGAGATTGTTTTAAAGGTGTCACATATTTAAATAAGACTGCATCAGAAGGAGGAATCGACGTCTGCCTGCAAAGAATAGACGTCAGTCAAAAAAAGATACAGAAACCCAGATAAACTACAGACGTCTTATACTAACGTCAGCCTGCAAAGAATAGATGTCCGCTTGCAATCTGTATAGAAGCATGTTAAAGTATCAGATGTCAGCCTGCATGGCTATTAACATCTGTGCAGAAGCCAGCACTAACGTCTAGTCGGCGATAACTGCGAATTTAAGTTCGAGATTTACTTGAAAGTCAGGTTTTTTTATGGTAGTTTTGTAATTTCTGAGATCTTATTATAACTAAAATTGTGTAGGCTATATATAGGATCTTAGAGTTATGTATTAGGGTTATCTTTGGAGAGTTTTAGATCATAAAGCAAAAGAAATAAATGGCGTCTCCATAAGGGATCTAGGCTATCCAATGTGAAGGAGAATTTGTAGAAAGAGAGAGATCTCGTTGGAGATCATAAGAAGAAGATGTAATAATTCTTTGTAACATTTTCTTCTTCTCAAGTTTTAATAAAGGTTCTTCGTGTCCCCCCATCAAATCTTTTTTGTTATTTTTATTACGGTTTGCATCAAATTTTCTTTTTTTATTTCGTCTATAAGATTTTCCTCTGTGTTGCCGATCGGTCTGACGGCAACAACAGATGACTGGAAGGCAACACAGCAGAGATGATTGAATGACCATTTTCTGACCCAAAAATGAGTTCTCCAATAAAATCGACACTGTTATCCAGATGAGATCTGCGCGCCATCTTATGAGCCATCTCCTTGAGAATATTTTTCCGTTCTTTCGAGTTCTCATCCAATTTTTGGTACTGGAAGCAAGAAAAGAGTTCAATAATCTATATATTGCAGCTAATGATGATATATAAATCAATCAGTTACAGTAAAGAACTTCGAATAAATCAATCCCTGGTTTTGCAAGGGGTCTTGACCAGAGGTATTCGCATTTAAGATCTTCTCACAGGCTGACTTATCCACAGCCTAACAATCAAAAGAGAGATTCCTTCTCTTTTTTAGTTTTTCCTTAGTCTCACTCTTCTGATCGCTGTCTCTGGCTGCGTATTCGGCTGAGGATGCTCAATCAGCTATGGCTGCTTTTCAAGCCCACAATCTTAGAACAAATGTATACGGAAACTCGATAGAAGCACCTACATCCTTAATCTGATTCAGATTTTATTAAAAGCCCACATGTAGGTTACCAAAAACTTGCGTTGCAAGTCCACATGCGGAAAATAACAAAATTTATTTAGCTACTCCAATCGATTCCACAATGGAAAATTCATCGCTGATCCTAAGAGGACAGAAGTTTCTATAGATGATTTATATGATTGGCTCCTTACAAATTCTATGTATCTCAATTTGATTGGAATCGTATGATAAAAAAAATCGCTATGTGGTTTATAGTTTATTTGACCTTGTAATTTTAAGAGAATTTACTAGGATTAGCGAGTATTTCGGGACAACAAACAAATTTGCATCGGACCAATTGGACTCAGTGAAAAGTAAATGATGTATGGTGGTGTGTATGGCAGGGAATCTGCCTGCCAATGGCGCTTCAGATCTTTGTGACACTCCTAATGGTGAAAATTATATTTATTTATATCTGTTCTCCTTGCTCTCCACTCTGTTATCGATGTTGTCGCTACCTCCCACAGTGCCCTTGGCTAGCCGATATAATTCCTCTATATGTTTACAAAACAATTTAGTTAATACCCAAATAAGCATATAATCTGCTACAAACCAACAGCTAGGAATCAATCAAATGGTAAAGAAAACATATATTAGAGAAATACCGGTAACTTGACAAGAAGATTTCTACGAAAATTAAGCAATAAAAAGGGAGAGGCTCTGCCCAGTGCCGCATGAAGAGAAGATCGGCATCTCTCTGGTTGACAGCACCGATGAGCTTCCTGCTGCTGTGGAGAGCATTATCTGTGACATTGGCGTTGGACGGGTTAAAGCCTTGACAGAGATAGAGCCTCTCTTCCTTACTGCTGCTCTTGCTGCCATACTCCATAACATGGGATCCAGCATTGTAGGTGTTGTCGTTGGACGTTCTCAACTTCACCGTCTCGTACTGCTTGCTTACAGTTTCCTTCTTTAGATTGTGTGTCTCGCTGCAACAGTAGAACAAAAGAGGACATTGCTGTTGGCATCCATTCGGAAAATTAGTACTTAAAGCCTTCCCTGCCCCATCAAACCTCTGTCACAGCTCTAAGCAGTGACTAGAAGTCTAATATTATGATCTAATTCCTAAATATAAAATGGTCCAGTGAGAGACACCATAATATCAATCATAGGGGTGTAGCCGCTTGAAAAATTGATAAATGTGCCTTAATTCATGGATCTCTCTTTCTCATTGGCTAATGAGTTTTCTTAAGGGTAAATTGTCACTCAGGACTTGTCAAAAATCCTGGTATTTGCAAAATGGTTGAGAAGGGCATTCTGTTCATAAATATTTATGAGTAAACGTATTCTCTATTAAATGAAGTTACCAAATTACCCTTCTTCTCAATCCATAAGGGCCTGTTTGGTTGCAGGATTATGGGTTTGGATTTGGATTTTGGATTGTGGAATCCTAGGATTCCACAATTTTGTGTTTGGTTGCAAGATTAGGATTTCTAGGATTCCTTTGTTTTGTATGGGGGTCCCACTACAAAAGAAGAATTCATGAATTCTAAAAATTTTCAAGGATTCTCAAGGATTTGGCACTATTCATTGTACTTTTAGATGGGGCCCATGCACTTTATTTATTTAACAATCCTCTCTCTCTATCTCTCTCTAAAATCCTCAAATCCAAATCCCATTTTTTTCCACCAACCAAACAAAGATTACAAGAATCTACAAATCCAATACTAGGAATCCAAATCCAACCAAACAACAAATTACCAAATCCAAAAATTTCAACCGTACTATTTTTGGAATCCAAATTCCATAATCCTGCAACCAAACAGCCCCTAAACTTCTCTGCTTTTTTCTTTCTCGCGCTCGCAACCTCTTTCACCTCCTCTGTTCCCACATCCTCCATAGCCGCCATCGTTGTCGAAGACTCCCACCGCCACCTCTCATCTTCCTTCGATCTTGCACTCTCCGCCGGCCAAGTGACCAAGACCATGGTGCCACCTTCCTCCCCCACAACCTCACTGTCTCGTCCTCTTCCGACCGTGCCCCCGTTACTTTCTCCTCTCTTCGCTGGCCACAAGTTCGAGCAGATGGAGCTACTGTCTCCGCATGTGCAAATCTCTCCTTAATAGCTGATCTTTATCGATTTCTCGATTTGAGTTTCGATTGATCGCTTGATTCTTGAAATTGCCCTAATTCTTCAAGAATTTTCAAGATTTAGATGCAGTTTTTTGCCTTGCTTCTTTGATTTTACCTGCATCTGCATGTTTCAATTGCAAGATGGATATTACTTGTCTACACAATCAATTCTCTGTTCTGGATTTGGAAAATAAAAAATTAAAGATTACAGAGGAGAATTTTGAGAATAAGACTTCAGATATTTGACCTGAAAGGAAAAGTGCGCCATAAAAGTTCTGAAATAGTTGAACTTATCTCATCTGGAACTTCTCCTTCTATTAAGCCATCAAAGCTCTCTTATGCTAATATTTTACAATAAAAAGAACAGGCCTAGCAATTGAGATTTGCTGAAAAAGAAGTGACCATTGATGAAGATGGTTCCATGCAATTTATTTTTCTGAGTCTGAGCCGAAGGAATCCTCTTCTTCTCTTCAATTCGGAGCGGTTTCATTTCTTTCGATCTCTTTTTTTGGATTTTGTTGTTTGGGATCTTTGGATTAGGGTTGTAAATTGATTTCAGAATTAAAGTTTAGATTTTTTTAGAAATTACAGGTAACTGTTTAGAAATTACATCGAACTTTTTTATAAGTTACAGGCAGCTGCTTAAAAGTTGCAGGCAAGTTTTTACAAGTTACAGGCAACTGCCAAGAAGTCTGAGACAGATGGTTAGATATTGCAAGCAAGTGCTTAGATGTTACATGTAGTGTGGACATGATGCACAACGCAATTCAAACAAGATGCTTGAAGAGGTAGGCTGGTAACAATCTCTGAAACTCTAGTGTAACTTCTTTATTAGTAGATTTTTTATTGCCGCACTTTATTAACTTCAAAATTCTTTGTATGTATATCAAATCCTAGGATTATTAAGAACAAAGGAGTCTATATCTTGGTATATTCAGTATTTACTTTAGTCGTTCAAGTTCATAGATGTATTCAGTTCATAAAAGCTTGTTTCCTTTTGCATCATAAATGATTTCCATAACCTTATTGATCAGTGCAGATTACATATGGAGATCCAACCTATTGGTTGTATTTGTTGAAGGAGCTTCACTTGTGAACTGTAAGCATGGATGTAATCAGTCGGTAATTATTTTTCTGAATGATTAATAAATCAAAAATAAAAGCCTCTTCTAACTTGTGCTTCAAATTTCTTGTTTATGATTTCTTATGAAAACATGGTGCAATCTGACTATTATGTGATTCCTGAATAGAGATATGAACATTCAAGTGGAATAGTTAACTGTTTTTAAAATGGCAAGACGTCTTCTAATGAAATCCTTTTATTTTGTGAATGAGAGGTACCGGCTGGGCACATATTCATGAAACCTAGAATTGGCCATGGATTTATATTTCACTTTTGAATTTTCAGTTAAATATACCTAAAATATGAATGTGCTTTTGAATATAATTAATCATTATCTCTTCAAATTCCTTTTAATTTCTTCCAAGTAAAATTTTGATGTTTTTATCTTTATCTGCATAACCTTTTAAATGTGTGATTATTGGTTACTAAGGCAGGTTTTCCTCTTGATCACTTGGCTATTTGAGTTAAAAAGACAACCTTTCTCTTCTTCTTGAAAATAGAAAGAGGTCCAGTTTATGCCGAAGGAGGATGTTGATGCGTTAAAAAGAATTAGGGTTTCTGAATTTGTAGGCGGCACAGGCGATGTGCATAAAAAGAGCAGTGGAGATGATGGCGTACCAATTGCGTCGGTAAGTTGTATATTGTCTATTTACATTTAAAAATTATCTTGTGTATGTGTGTGTCTGTATATATAGGTATTTGTATTTGTATGTATATGTATAAGTATTTGACTGTAACTTCGAAATAGTTGTTTATAACTTTTAAGCAGTTGCCTATAACTTGTAACAAGTTGCCTGTAACTTCTAAGCGGTTGCCTGCTGTTTACCGCCGAAGATTGGACTGAGACATTGAGATGTCTAATCTGAATTTGGGGGCAGATGCTATTTGGACATATCCATCTATCTTTTCGAAGATACCAAGTTGATTTCTGTCACCGTATATCGGAGGTTTGGATATATGCGACCGATGTAGCAGACTTTATCAGATTCTCCCTCATTTGTGAGGGGTTTTTGATTGTGAGGAAGCTCTTCTCTGCAGGCGGAAGCCCCTGCAGTTAATTACGTTATTGCGTTGCGATAACAACTTTCTTCTGCTTCGGTAGGTAATCATGTTGTATTTGGTTTATTTTGGTTGCCCGTGGATTGTATACGTAGACTAATTTATGTCGTAACCCATAGGACGCGGATTAGTCCAAATCCGTATATTTTGGGTTTGGGTTTGAACTTAGGTTATATGTTCCGTCAGTTCAAAGAATATTTTATTTTATTTAAAGACCGTTAATCTGGTTTTAGATTAAAATCAATTTAAATATATGAGCATATGGGCTCAATTTATTTTAAACTAAGAATACGTTAGTCTTATATGAGATTAAGATCGACTTAGAAATATACTTAAGGATCATTAAATTTTGTTAAGATCCATCAACAGAGCATATGGGCTCAGCTGCAAAGAGATTTCAGAGACATAGCCAATTTGGGCTCAGTCTTGGGCTTTTCCCTCATTCAGCAGTGTTAAGAACTTAGTCTTTTGACTATATATGTAGTGCTAAGCATGTTTGTTCAGCGCTTACGTGTGTTTTACGTGAGGCGCTGCTCCTTTTTCCTGCTCACATGTTGCTACGTGAGGACCTGAGTTTCTTGGCACTTACGTGTGTTTCGCATGAGGCGCTGGGATTTCTTTTATAGGAACCCGCGTGTGAAACACGTGAGACGCTATTTTCCACTTCTTTTGAGCGCTCATGCATATATCAAGTGAGGTGCTGAGTTTTTTTGGACGCTTACGTATGAAGCACGCGAGGCGCTTTCTTCATAGTTTCTTTTGAGTGCTCAAGTGCTTTTCATGTGAGCTGCTGAGTTCTTAAAGATTTAATCTCTGTTGATATTTTTACAGAAATTAAATCTCTGTTTGGTATTTTGCCATTAATGATCACCAAGATCACTATTTTGAGGATTTGAGATCAGATTTTTTAAGAACTAAGTTCTTGATTATGAAAGAACTAAGTTCTTGGAGTATTATAAACTCCATCTTCTTTATGTTCTTCTCTTAAGTTTGTTTTAACCTTGTTCTTCCCTGAATACTTGATTCTCAAGAACAAGATCTTCCCGATGAGAATTAAATTCTCAACTTATGAAAAAATTGTCTTGCGGATTTCAGATCCAGAGAAAAAACTAAGTTCTTTTAGAAGGTTAAACCCTTGTATTTTTATATGTTAGGTAAAAGAGATATTTTTTAATCTCTGTTTTTTTCTTTACCTACGGTTTCGAGAGGAGAGAGTACTTTTCTTCAGCAAATGAATTGAATTCTCGGTTATAGATGTCAAAACTTATGAGGGGTTTCTCTTTATATGAGACTCGAAGTCTCGGGTCCTTTATATAGGTACTGTAAATTGTTAATCAGTTTTGAGAAATTCTCTCATTTGAGAGATACCAATTGATTTAATTGGTCTCAAAGATTATTCGGGAAATTTTATCCACTGTTGGATTTTTGATCCAGTGATTTTCTTTTTAACAGAATATATTTTCTGTTAGTTTTAGTAAAATTAGGAAAATATTTTTCTAACAAAGAAATTGATTTGATTTTCTGATTTGGTTGGTGATATCATAATCACTGTTGGATTTTGAATCCAAAGGTTTTCTTTTTAACAAAAAAAAAATCTTTCTCCTTTTGGAAAGATCGGAGGGATATTTTCCCAAATAGAATTTAATTTTATATAGAATTTAATTCTATATGAAGCTAGTGCTTCAAAATTTTGTGCTCACATGTTTAACACGTGACCCCCAGTATGGATTTAAGCCTGTCTATATTCAGCGCTTATATACTTTGCATATGAGCGTTCACGTGTTTAACACGTAATGCCTATTTGGCTTTTTGTTACTTACTTTCAACACTCATATGCTTTGCATATGAGTGCTCACGTGTTTAACACGTGGGGCCTATTTTTCTTTTGGTTATTTACTTTCAGCACTCATATGCTTTGCATATGAGTGCTCACGTATTTAACACGTGAGGCCTATTTGGCTTTTGGTTACTTACTTTCAGTACTCATATGTTTTGCATATGAGTGCTCAGGTATTTAACACGTGGGGCCTAACTGTGTGTTTTAATTTTTCTTAAAACCAGAACGCCCACATGCTTTGCAAATGGAAAGAATTCGTTTCTTCTCTTTTTTCTCCTTTTATTTTATAAGGAAACAAATGCCCTCCAGCAATGCTCTCATCTGGCTTGCACGTGAGTGCAACGGTGTCAGTCTTACAACCGTTGGATCATCCAGGGAAGCGGAGAGTCAAACCAATCCCATCACGTCCTATAAATGGGGTCTTTACCTCTGAAGTGACTACCGTTTCTTCGTCTTCCTCCTTGAGTTTTCCTTTTCTTGAGAATTTAATTCTCGCTCAAAGTTTAATTCTCTGCCTTCAAAAATTCCTTTGAACAGAGTTGAATCTGCCGAAATTTTTTGTAAGGATTACGGACTGAGCTTAGCTCTTAACATATTTTAGGCATTTTATGGATTTTAAATCCATTAACATATTTGACAGAGCTTGGCTCTTTTTCTTGAACCGATCTCTTGGAGATCTAGAATAAAAGGATGTTTTTCTTATGAAGATCATGGATCTTGATGTCCTGATCTAGGGTTTGAATCGATAGACATTTTTGAGATTATCGTTGATTTTCTCCTTAGGGATTTACCCTGTTGTCAATCTCGACACTTAGGGATTTCTGAAATTTAATTCTATTGTTTAACCCATAAGTTTCCCAATATGAGGATTCTGAGATTTAATCACATTATTGTCTTCTTGTTCACAGAGCTTTGCTGTGGTTTGATTTTAACAGTTTTTAGGGATTTTGGGAATTTTACCCCATTAACTTCCTTTTTAGGGTCTTAATACCCATCTTCCATATTTGAATTTGTTGTTGTTTAAAAGAACCCACTTTTCGGGGATATTGGGAGTTTTAACTCCACTGCTAATTTAATAAGAATCCTTTTTTATTCTCACAATGGGCACATGTTTCTTGGCTAACGCTTCTTTTGTCCCTTGTCAGGTACCATGGCTAGTTATTTTTATGATATCGAGGAGATTATCTCCTACGAAGAGATTCACATTCAAGGTAGTCTTCAAGGCCAAGAATATACTGTCGCCTAATGCGATGATGTGATGCATCGTTTCCACGATTATAATGGTCGATTGCTTTCTCGCCACTCTGCCCTTTTGAAGATCGTCGTTAGGTCGATCTGGGAAGCTTTACCTGGGCGTCTTGAGGCTATGCCGCTCCAAGTGCTCGATGACACTGAATACAAAGTACATTCAGTATATCTGATGAGCTTGATCTAAAAAAACGGAGAGATAATCTCGTCACTATCTTACACCGCGTCTTCCAACAAAAGCAATAGTATCATCATATCAGAGGATGGAGGAAATCAACGGTAACCCTGAAGACTGCATCCGAGAGAAGATGCATAAGAAGATGGTCGATGAAGCTGAATGCACATTGCTCAAACTGGCTTTTTAGTTTGAAAATCCATGCCCTGAATTTAGCGTCTTACCGCTATAGATCTTGGATGATGTTTGTTTTTTAATTTTGTTTCTTTTTTATTTCCTTTGTAGTCATCCTCATCATCAATGTGTGATTCTTTTTTTCTGAAATATGAATAACATGCCTCTTTCCCTTTCATATCTGTACTTTTCTCTTCTTGATTGTCGCAACCTGGCTTAGCTTAGTTTATTTACTCGTTCCGGAGTGTTTAGTTTACCTTTCCCTTAGGCTTATAAGCAAACTCGCCCTAACGTTAAATATAGATAACCCCCTTCTTTTTTTTGATAGTGGTCCGTTGAGTTTGTGGTGCTAGGTTAAGTCCATCATACCGTCACGTTGGCTGATGTATTCTCAATATGAAATCCCTTAGGCTGCTGTTCGAGGAGCCGCCGCGTCTGTCCTGTCTCTGATCCCTTCAGAGACTGGACAAGACGTCTTCAAATAATCTTCTTAGGTTGGAATATCTATATTACTATTGAAAGATCAAGCGTTAGGTAGTGTCGTGGTTCTTTATTTGAGGTTAGGCTTGATTTGAAGTCCCGATGAGTCATAAACGCACCCTTCTGGGATGGGATGATCTCTAATGGTCTCTAGACTTGCCGTCAAGACCCAAAGTTAGGAATATGTCGTCACTTCGGGTTTTTTTTGGTGTCATACCGATTCTTTGCTGAAGTAAGGTAGATATTTGTGTGATCTTTATACTGTATGTATCGCAATCGAGATCTCGAGCTAAGAATATGCTATTACTCCAATTTCATTTGATAGTTGCGTATGCACCCTATTGGAATGAGGAGGAATATTGAGATGATCTTTAGGCTAGTTGTAGATGTTTCCATCGAGATTTGGAGCTAGGATTTTATCGTCACTTCACTTTTATTTGACCCTTGGGTCCTTATTGACGTCGCATCTATACTTCGCTGGAGTAAAAAGGACGTCCAAATAATCTCTAGGCTGTAGATGTGCTATTAAGACTCAGTTCTTTTTTTGACGAAGTATGGTGGAAAATTATGGTTCCCTTTCTTTCATTTGTGTCTATGGATTGTATACAAGAGTCAGTATGAACCTACTTGCAGGGTAGAAAATTTTTATTTTATTTTATTTTTTTAAATTTCCGCGATGCTCTATCTTTTCAGGTTTTTATATCGGGAAATTCGCTATTGCCTAATCTTTTCAACTATTTTATTCGTGGTGCCTAATCATTTTGGTTATGTCATTTTTTAATCTTTACTCGATGTTTTATATTGCGAGTTGCCTAAACATTTCGGCTTTTTTTATTCACTGCTTTTTATTGCGAGCTGGGGATTTGGACTCTGATACCGATCTCGGCATCAGCATCGCTACTACTGAGATATTTCCAAGAGCAAATAATCATTTGCCTTTGTCGATTTGAATAAAGGTAGCTTAGCAAATAGGGTTAGGATGCTGTCGACTAAGGCTTTTTAACTTTATGAGCCGTAAGGGTCTCATAAAGGTATTTCTCCCTCAAGTCAAGAGGATCTCGTAGGTGTATTTTCTCCTTAGGGATCGTGAGGATTCCTAAGTGGTATTTTCTCTTGCAAGTCGTAAGGACTCGCAAGTGTCGTTCACTATGTTGAACGATATTTCTCGTTCTTGGTGGGATTTGGTTGAGAATATTTTTATTTACACCCGTAGATTGTATACAAGGGTCGATATTAGACTACCTGTAGGGCATAAATTTGTGTGGTTTTAGTAGCTTAAGAACAGGTTCAGATTCCTGTAACTTGAGACTTTTGAATTCTATAAGCCGTGAGGGTCTTATAGAGGATATATTCTCCTTACGAGTCTGAGGATTTAGTAAGTATATTTTCTCTTTAGAAATCGTATGGATTTCTAAGTGTATTGCTTTTTTGTGAGTCGTAAGGATCTCACACAGGTGTTTTCTCTTTATAAAATCATGAGGATTTTGCAAGTGCATCTTTTTCTTTCTTTTAATGAGTTTGCACCCTCTTAGGTTTTCACAAGCTTGCTAGTAGCCCTGTTGTTTTTACCCACAGCGCCCTTTCGGGTTTTCATCCGTGGCCATTTCGCTTGTGAACATACTTTTTTTAGGCGGCCCATAAGGTAACGCACTAACAGTTTTGGATCACGACTTTCCTCGAAAGACCACATCATATGGGACCTGAGAAGGATATGAATTGTTTTATGCCCGTGGATTATTTACAGTGCTCGATATGGAGACTCACCGTAGAGTAATATATTAGTTTAAGGATATTACTGTCCAATTATTAGTTTAGGGACGTCTTGGTCCAATACCAGTTTAAGGATGTAGTGGTCCAACATTCCTGTATTTGAGACGAGTATTAGTTTAAGGACATCTTGGTCCATTATCGCCGTGTTTGGGGGCAAATATTAGTTGAAGGACATTTCGGTCCATTATCGCTGTGTTTGGGACGAATATTAGTTTAAGGACATTTCGGTCCAACATTAGTTTATGGACATCTTGGTTCATTATCGCCGTGTTTGGAGCGAATATTAGTTTAAGAACATTTCGGTCTAACATTAGTTTAGGGACATCTCGGTTCATTATCGCCATGTTTGGAGCGAATATTAGTTTAAGGATGTTTGCGGTCCAATATTAGTTTAGGGACATCTCGGTCCATTATCGCCATGTTTGGAACGAATATTAGTTTAAGCGCATTTCGGTCCATTATCGTCGTGTTTGGGATGAATATTATTTGACACCACTTTCAAAGTTTTGACTCAGGAAGATAGCGAGCGGACACAATCATCATCATATATCATTGATCTAAATCGCGACTCTTCAGGCGTAGTACTTTTTGAGAAATCGACCGTTTATCGGCCGGAATGGCCTTTTGCCATGCATATCCATAAGCAGATAAGCTCCACATAGGTAGACCTTACATATGATGTACGGGCCTTCATAATTTGCCTCAAACTTTCCCCGTTTTGCATGATTGGGTATCATTGGTCTTTTGACAACCAGCATGAGTTCGTCTTGGTGGAATGTTCTCTGCCTGGTCAGTTTTTCATACGATCGTGTCATCCTTGTCTTATAAGCTTCCAGGTTTTACTGTTCTATAAGGCGGGTTTCGTCGAGAGCATCGAGTTTCTCGAGCCTAAGATGAGCATTTTCTTCATCCGTTAGCTCGTATTGAACTGCTACTCGTAGTGAGGGAAGCTCTATCTCCAATAGGAGTACTGCTTCAGCGCCAAACACCAATGCGTATGGTGTTGTATTTGTGGTCGTCTTGAACATTGTTTAGTATACCCAAAGAGCTTCATGCAGTCTCTCATACTAGTCCTTTTTGTTTTTGGATATCGTCTTTTCTATAATCTTGGTCAAGCTCTTATTGAATGTTTCAGCTAGACTATTGGCCCGAGAATTATAAACCGAGGAGTATCTCTAGTCTATCTTGTGCTTCTTTGCAAAGCGACTTATTTTATGGCTTCTATAGGCAGGTCCATTATCCGAGATTATCCGTCGCGGAGTTCTGAACCAGTAGATGACATGGGTTTTGAAAAAGTGGAGGATATTCTCCGTTTTCACCTCCCTTAGCGGTACCGCTTCTGCTCACTTAGAGAAGTAGTCGGTTGTTGCTAGTATAAACCGATGTCCTCTGTGATGCTGGTTCGATTGGGCCGATTATATCGGTTCCCCACATCTCGAATGGCCAGCTGGCTACTGTCGGATGTAGTGGATTTGGATGTGGATGAATGAAATCCCCGTGTATTTGGCACGAGTGACACTGTTTCGAGGCAGTCCTGAATCATCGTGGGCCAGTAATAGCCCATCCTTTTATCTTTAGCTTTATTTTTGGTCCTGCTTGATGAGAGCCACAAAGTCCGTCGTGTATTTCTTGGACGACTTTCTTTGCTTCTTTTGGCCCTAGACATCTTAACCATATAAAGTCGAAGGATTTCTTGTACAGAGTGTTATTGATGAAGGCGAATAACAGAGCGTGTTTCATAAGCTGGTGACTAGATGACGCATCTTCAGGAGTGTTTTGGGACTTAAAGTAATCTATGAAGAATTTTCTCCAGTCCATGACCTCTTCCTCGTCCTCTATTTGGAGAACTTCTCGTTCGGTCGTTTATTTCTCTTCGGATAGTTTTATCAGATCTTGCGAAGGTATATCTGAAAGTGTGTCTTAGCACCACTACTAGGTTTCAAGAGGAATCAAGTAAGCAATTTTAAAAAATCTAGTGGGCTAAGTTATACTAATCTAGAATAGAACTAGATAATTAGGTTTTATAAGCAAGTAAACAAACTTTACTCTAAGTGAAAAAGGAATACAGCCTTTGTAGATCGGTCCTTCACTTCTAAAGCTCCAAGTAGTAGTCTCTTAGCTCCAAGTAGTGCTCCCTATAACTCTTTTGGCTCCACTTGGTGAAAGGAACGAGCTTGCTCCGTCGTCTTCGAGGCCGAAGATGATCCACCTTGAACTTACTCTAACTCAAGCTATCTCTTCACTAATTAAGGAATTAGTGAAGTAGACAACCTATACTAAAGGGCTAGTTTGATATAGATTGATGAAGTAGGAATTTTGCTCGCTTTAGAAAACTCTTTCCCTTTTTCTTTTCTCACCTTACTCAAAGCTAAAAAGAAAAAATGTGATGAAGAAGATGAATTTGTGTTCAACTTGGGTGAGGAATATATCTCATTGATATATTGTAAAGAGTTAATCATGGCTAAAGATAATGGTTGGGTTATAAAATATCTGGAGTAAAACAAAAATTAGTAGAATTAGTCAAGACTTCTACATGCTTCCACAAGTATCCAAGCCATGTTAATTTCCACCTAATTTTGAATTAACTCTTAATAAATAAAAACCCCTTATTATCTTTAGTTTGGTGTGAGTCTCATACATCCATGTCCAATGTATCATCCACCATGACACAAAATATAAATACATATAATATATATATCACATATATATTAAATGTATTATAAAGAGAACAAATTCTTTAGTGAGCTAACATTAATTAATATATATTAATATATCAAATATACATATATATATTAAATTATTAAATCAATACTTGATTTAATAATCTGGCTTTATAATATATAACCGACTAATATCATGTATATCAGTTTATCGAGTCAATACTTGATTCAATAACCCGGTTATATCACATATAACCGACCGATATAATATATCGCGAGATTAGAATATGGTATCACATACACGTATTTAATCAAGGTCCCGCACATATCACATATGTGCCCTACTTCGTTTCGCTTGAGCTAGGAAACCTCTATGTGGGACTCTAAAGACTCGTCAATACGCCAGTAGTAGGTAATGATCACATCAGTCCCTACAAACCGTCAGCGGTACTAGCTGGACGTAACAGCTACCCAGGTATTGAGCGAATAGAAGATCAACAAGCAAGCTTGTCTAAACCCCCATGAAGCCTATAAGTAACATTACCGTACAGTCCGGTCTCTTCGTCTGATATGTCGCATACCAAGTCTAGGGGTGGTATCGTCAGACCCCAATAACTTAATAAGTCATGCCGATTAATGGCCTATAACCATTCGAGAAACTACTGATAACACTTACCAGTAAATCTTATCAGCTCTGGCCAGAGACTTGCTGTTATAACCAATCGAGCATAGCGCAATATCAACCCCTAATACCGGGAGAAACGAAAACTCTCCTATCGCTCATTGCCTTCATGTGACTCGGGACCGTACCAAAAATCCACTTGTTTGCACGACTCCTTTGAGCCGTGATAGGGAGGAAATCAAAGCACAGTAGGAACCATACAAGACTCTATAACGATCTCGGGTCTACAGACTAACCTGTACCAGTGTTACCAGAGAACTGCTATCTGACGATATGTATAATACCAACTAGGAGTTCTCGACGAGTCTTGTTCGGTGTACCCATTCTCTAATGAGCACATGTGTACAATTTTTGATGTCAAACACTGGGATCATCCATTGCCCCTAACAAGGTCAAGAAACGTACACACTAGTCTGCTCTGTAATATCGATGCCCTATCTCGATACTCCCTTGACTAGGAACGGTTAAAGGATGTGCTTGCGGACTACCCAAGCCCCACTAGTATGATCAGCATCATAGTCTTGGTAGTCAAACTAACATCCTAAGGGCTTTATCAATATGTATCAGAGAGACAGTATAATAATACTAGTGTATATGTTAAGATAAAGAGCAACTGGATAGCATACTATCATGTCGAGCAAGAAAGTCTTCTATATATATATGTCCAAGCATCCACTATAATATACAATAATGTACAATAATGGCCTCTAGGGAATACATATTCCTAACAATATCTACTGGCGCCAGGCTCTTGCGGTTTTGAACAATGATTCTTGCGTTATCGAGGTCTTCGTTGGCCAATTCTTTAGCCAACTTGGCTAACGCATCCGCCGTACTGTTTTCCACTCGTGGTACACTTTCCAGGATATATGAAGAGATTTGGGTCAGCAGCTATTGCACTTTTTCGCCATACATTATTAGTTCTGGCTTGCATTTCTTGTAGTCATCATTTACTTGACTGGCAATCAACTGAGAATCTCCATATATGAGGAGGTTCTTGATTCCCATGTCGATAGAGATCTCAATACCGGATATCAAAACTTCATATTCTACTTTATTATTAGTCATGGGTTCCGTCAAGGAAATGGCGTAACACAATATTCCTCCTTGCGGGGTCATGAAGATAAGACCCACTCCGGCTTTGATTATGAGATTATTCCTCTTTTGCTGCTTCATGGAAGATACTCCATCAAAGTAGAGATCCTATTGAGACTTATTTTTTTTCTTTCTCTTCTTCGACTATGTCGAACGCATTTTCATCCGGCAACTCACAATTTAAGGGTGAATCGGCTTGTATCGGATGTTCCACAAGAAAGTCTGCGATGGCTTGTCCTTTCACCGCTTTGAGGGGTCGATATGTTTTCGAGAATTCCATCAGCAGCATGGCCTATTTGGCGAGCCTTCCCGTCAGTATAGCCTTCGACATCAGATATTTGAGAAGATCCACCTTTGATATGAGATGGACCTCATGTGCCAAGGCGTAGTGTCCGACCTTCATAATTGCGAAGATCAATGCCAGGCAGTGCTTTTCGATGGGGGAGTAGTTGCTTTTTGCCCCCATGAGAACTCGACTTAAATAGTACAAAGCTCTCTCCTTTCTTTGGTCGTTCTCTTGTGCCCATAGTGCGCGTAGAGAACCTTCAAGGGCCGTTGTATATGGGATAAGGGGGTTTTCCTTAACCGGAGCAGCCAATACCGGTGGATTTTGCAGGTATTGTTTGATTTCGTCCAATGCATTTTGGCATCTCTGATCCCAGACAAACGGTATCCCCTTCTTCATCAGATGGTTATATGGGCGATATTTTCCAGAGAGGTTGGCTATGAACCGCTGGATGTATGTGAGCTTTTCTTAGAGAGATCGCAGCTGTTTGAGCGTATTGGATGGTCAATGGATGGAACCACACCAAGTCTACCCTAGCACCACAACAAGGTTTTAGTAGCATCAAACATGCCAAATTTAAATTTTTCTATGTGCTAAGTTAGAATAACCAAGATACTAACTAGAATGATTAGGGTTTAACCTATGATGATATGATAAACTAAAGAAGTGAAAGAAGTTATACCCTCGTAGATCGAGTCCTTCACTTCATAAGCTCCGTATAGTAGTCCACACGACTCCACTAGGCTCCACTTGAGAGACTGGACGAGCTTCCTCCGATGACCTTCATGCCGAAGATGATCCACCCGAAGCCCACTAGCTCAAGCTACCTTTCACTAATCTCCTATTAGTAAAGGAAACACACCACACCAAAGTGCTAGTTTAGTGTGGGATGGTGAACTATGGGATTTGAGGCTCACTAGTTTGTTCAAAACTCTATGGTTCACATCACATATGAGGGGTTGGAGTTTTGTGGCATGATGAAGAAGAAGATGAGAGCAAGAGAGTGTATGAGAGCAACTCAAGAATGAGCTCAAGTGATAGAATGAGAGGAGAATGGCTCATCATAGACCCCCACTCATTGAAGCATCCAATATCCACAAATAAAAATATGGAGTCATGCTTCAATAGTAATTCAAGACAAATATAATATTTGATAAAGCCATGCTTCCTCATTCTTCTTCATTTTCTACCTCATTTTTCTATTTTCCATAAAATAGAAAAAATGCCATGCTTCATAAAACACACACACACACACACACACACATATATTATGATGAATAATTAGTGAGCTAATGATATTAGTTAAGATATAATTATATCAAATATAATTTATATCACATTATTAAATCAACACTTGATTTAATAATCCGGTTATATCACATATGACCGACTAATATCATTTATCTGTGCATCATATTATCAAATCAACACTTGATTCGATAATCTGGTTATATCACATATAACCTAACTTGATGACAGATAACTTCCAGATTATAATACAGTATCACATACATGTATTTAATCAGGCCCATGCACATATCACATATGTGCCCTACTTCGTTTCGCTTGACCAAGAAACTTCTGTGTGGGACTCTAAAGACACGTCAATACGCCAGCAGTAGGTGATGATCACATCAGTCACCCACAAGCCGTCAGCGGTACTAGCTAGACATAACGGCTACCCGGGTATTGAGCGATATGAAGATCAACAAGAAAGCTTGTCCATACTCTCCATGAAACCTATCAGTAACACTACCGTATAGTCCGGTCTCTTCATCTGATATGTAGCATATCATGTCTAGGGATGGAAATCGTTAGACCCCAGTAACATGATAATTCATGCCGATGTCTGGCCTATAATGGTTCAAGAAACTACTGATAACTCTTATCAGTAAATCTCAGCAGCAGCCCTGGCCAGGGACTTCCAGTTATAGCCAATCGAACATAGCGCGACATTAACCTCCAATACCGGGAGAGACGAAACCCCTCCTATCGCTCATCGCCTCCATGTGACTCAGGACTGTACCTTAACTCCACCTGTTTCCGCATCTCCTTTGAGCGTAGTAGAGAGGAAATCAAAGCACAGTGGGAGCCACACAAGACTCTATGACGATCTTGAGTCTACAGACTAACCTGTACCAGTGTCACCAGAGAACTGCTATCTAACGATAGTTATAATACCAACTAGGAGTTCTCGATGAGTCCTGTTCGGTGTACCCATTCTCTAATGAGCACCTATGTACAATCTTTGCTGTCACACACCAATGGTTATGGGATCAACCATCACCCTTTAAGGGACAAGAAACGTACACACTAGTCTACTCTGGAATATCGATGCCCTGTCTCGATATTCCCTCGAATAGGAACTGTTAAAGGATGTACTTTTGTACCACCCTGGTCCCACTAGTATGATCTCATCATAATCCTGGTAGTCAAGTACATATTCTAAGGATTTTATCAACATGTAATAGACAGACAATATAATAATACCAGTCTACATGTTAAGATAAATGCAACCAGATAGCATACTATCATGTCGAGCAAGAAAGTCCTATATATATATATATATATATATATATCCAAGCATCCACTATATCAACAATAATGGCCTTTAGGGCATACATTTTCCTAACAATCTCCCACTTGCACTAAGGCCGATTGTTGTAGTATCTCATACCCAACATCCCCTCGAATCGCATTTGGGGGGTGGGCCTTTATGAGTGGATCATCTGTGTTATCCTCTATGTCAACTCTCTGGACTTCGATCTCCTGGAGATCAACTATCTCCCTGATCAGGTGATACCGCTTAAGAATATGTCTGGATCACTGATGGGACCGGGGTTCCTAGGCTAAAGCCACGGCTCTATTGTTATCACAATACACAGGTATTGGATGCTCAATGGTAGGAACCAAGTTCATCTTATGAGCTTATTCATCTAGACAGCCTCTTTGGAAGCATCATTGGTAGCTATGTATTCAGCCTCTATCAACGAGTCTGCTACGGTATATAGCTTGGAACTCTTCCAACATATAGTCCCTCTACTGAGGGTGAAGACAAAACTCGAGACCAACATATTGTCATCCTTATCACTCTGGAAGCTCGAATTGGTAAAGGACTCCACCTGGAGTTTACCGTTACCATACACTAAGAATATATCTTTAGTCCTTTTCAAGTACTTAAGAATGTTCTTCACAGCTGTCCAGTGCTTTTCCCCAGGTTCTTATTGATACCTACTCACTACACCTAGTGGGTATGCTACATCCGGTCTCGTACATAACATCGCATACATGATTGACCCGACTGCAGAAGCATAGGATATCCCTTGTATGTGAGCCCTCTCCAAATCAGTCTTGGGAGACATCTTTTTGGAGAGAGTGATTTCTAAACAAGCGGGTACATTACCACGCTTAGAATCTTCCATACTAAACCTCTTTAGTATGGTGTCTATGTACCTAGATTAGGACAATCCCAACATCCTCTTAGATCTATCTCTATAGATCTTAATCCCCAGAATGTAGGAGGCATCAGCAAGATCTTTCATGGAGAACTTATGTGATAAGAAGAGCTTGACCGAGTGTAGCATATGAACACCGTTTCCTATCAAGAGTATGTCATCCACGTACAATACGAGGATGAAAATCTTACTCTCTAAAACCTTCTTATATATACTTGGTTCATTTACATTTTTGATGAAGTCAAACTCTTTGACAGCTCATCGAAACATATGTTCCATCTCCGCGATGCCTGCTTTAATCCGTAGATAGATTTAAGCATCTTGCACATGCTTCCTCTTCTCCCACTATCTACGAAGCCCTCTGGCTGTGTCATCAACACGCTCTCTTCTAAATCATCATTTAGAAAAGCGGTCTTGATTTCCAACTGCCAGATTTCGTAGTCATGGTATGCAGCAATGGCAAGTAGGATCCTGATGGACTTAAGCATAGCCACTGGAGAAAAAAGGTTTCGTCATGGTCCACACCTGGTCGTTGATGAACACCTTTTGCAACAAGTCCAGCTTTGAAAGTCTCAACTTTTCCATCTACACCAATTATCTTTCTCAAAGATCCACTTGTCCCCGATGGGTTTTACCCCTTCAGGAGCAACATCCAAAGTCCATACTTTGTTGGTGTACATGGATTCCATCTCAGATCGCATAGCATCCAGCCATTTCGCAGAGTCACCACTCGTGATGGCCTACTCGAAACTAGTTGGGTCATCATCTTTCATGATGCAATCCTTGCTCCCACCATCTATAAGAAAACCGTAGTATCTCTCAGGTGGATGAGGAACCTTACTAGATCTGTGGAGTAGCTGCGGTTCGTCGGGGACTATTGAATCCTCCAGTTCCACCAAATCGTCAGTTATAATTTGTGTTGCTGGAACTTTTTCTAGTTCTACCTCATTGCCACTAATTTCTTTCATAAGAAATTCCTTTTCTAAAAAGGTGGCATGTTGAGAAACAAACACTTTTTGTTCCTCGATGTGGTAGAAGATATACCCCCACGAATGTTTGGAATATCCTACAAACTTGTACAGAACTGACCTTGCCTCGAGTTTGTTTGGATTTTGCTTTTTAACATAAGCCGGACAACCCTAAATCTTAACTTGTTTAAGAGATGGTCTCTTCCCATTCTATATCTCATATAGAGTGGTAGGCAATGGATTTAGTCGAAACTCTATTCAATAGATATGTAGCTGTCTCAAGTGCATAACCCCAAAAAGGAATAGGCAACTCAGCAATACTCATCATAGAGGGCACCATATCTAATAGGGTGTGATTCCTCCGCTCTGATACTCCGTTGTGCTGTGGTGTATACGGAGGAGTAAGCTGAGAGGGAATCCCATTCTCTTTTAAATAGTCTTTGAATTCCGTGCTCAAGTAGTCTCATCCTCGATCATATCGAAAGATTTGAATACTTTTATTCATCTGGTTCTCAACTTCGTACTTATATTCCTTGAATTTCTTAAAAAATTCAGATTTGTATTTCAACAGGAACACATGTCTATATCTTGAGAGATCATCGGTGAATATCATGTGTAGAAATATGACCGCATACATCACAATGTATCTGTCCAAGAGTTCTGTAGCTCTTTCTCCGTATCCAGTAAATAAAGATTTGGTCATTTTGCCTTTGAGACATGACTGGCAAGTTTCATAAGATGTAAATTCGAATGGATTCAAATATGCATCCTTATGCAACTTTAGCTAGTCTTGTCGCATTGATATGACCTAGTCTACAATGCCACAAGAAGACTTCGTTCATTTCTGAAGTGTTCCTCTTATGTGTGTTCTGTATACTTAGAACTGTATTGTGATTTAGAACGTATATACCGTTATACAATGTACTATACCCAATCAATACTTGATTTAGGAAAAAATTCACAATATTTTTTGTATGAAATAACAGTCGCTCAGAATCATTGTATTACCAGTTGGTAACACTAGGTGATATTCGCCAACTGTTTTGGCTGCAACAATTGCACCATTCCCTAATACTAGAGACATATCACCTTTTTCCAGTTCTCTACCTCTCTATAGCCCATGTAACATATTACATATGTGGGATCCTGATCCGGTATCCAATACCCAGGACTTAGAGCAAACTGAGAAATAGTTCTCGGTAATGAACACACCCGAAGACGAAGCATCAACATACTTATTCTTCGTTTGGGTGGCGTGGGAATCCGGATATTCCCCTATTCCTTGCTCAGACTTATGACAATCATAAAATAGAGCGGAACCTAACCCAGTATAATAAGTAGGTTCGGTCAATACATCCATATTATTATCTTGATTAAGGAATGTCATTGGTCTCTACCAGGAGAGAGAGAAGGATAATCACTTTGCATGCGCTCTTTGCAAGATTAGATTGGTTATTATTTTATCTAATAAGAATGTCTCCCACTATTTTTATCAAATCTTCCTTCAAACCATAAAAGGTAACATTAGACGGGATTAGTTGCATTCTACAAGTTTGCTAACCGGTCAGCTAGGCAAGTGTCGGTACTCCGAGGGAGGTTCCTCGTGCTTTCGCACGGACCTAATTAAAATATACATCGTTTCCCTAGAGGCATAACCCCATTCACACCTTTCTAGACACCTACTGGATTAGCTAATTGTAAAGTGCAAAACTCTCCTAGGAGTAACTCTTACTCGCAGTGGGTATCGGGATCCAACTATCATATAGAAGGTATGCAATCTCATTGCAAATTTCAACACTTGAAATTCCCGATAATTGTTTTTACCCCTAGCTTCCTATGACCTTGACGAAGGCCAATGTCACGCCCCGCTTCCCGGTGTACGGCGAAGGGGATGCGACGAGGCCGCTACGTATTTACTCTGAAGTAAACACGCTAAGCGTATCTAAGCAATATAAGTAAAATGCACAAGCGACAATGACAATAGATATAGATTGAACATCAACTTTATTTGTTAACATTCTTTTACAGTACATAGAAAAGTAAATACATCTGAATGAAAAAAGCGATGCCTAAATAGTGGCATAACAGAAATGGAAAAATACAGAATGTAAAGGAAATATACAAGGGTAACTACAGCTCGAAATTTTCAATAAACTGGTCCAAGTCTTCAATGCTAGGCTCGATCTCTGGAAGGTACGAAACACCTGACGACATTCAAAGAAAAAGAAAGAGAATGTCGTCAGCGAACAATCGCTCGGTAAGTCCTAAAGATAAGGGAGAAGTAGAATAGATAGATCGAGAGTAGCTTTTAAACTTATATTATATTGTTAACGTTGTTGTTTATAGCTTGGTACAGAAGGATACCAGTGTATACGAGAGGAGTCTCTATATGCCAGAGACTAAAGGCAAATAAAGTACAAGGAACCGTTTATACCACGGTACAACAGCAAATGAATTCAGGTTAGGTGTCTTAAATCTTGCAGTCCCGTGTCACTTCTAACACCTTTCGTACCAATCTACCCCTTAAAACCCCGCGATGTCTTGATTGTATTGTATTGTAAATTGAATTGTCTTGTATAGAAGGATGACTTGCCGAAACCATGATATCAGTAAATGGATGTAACTGGAGAATCATGTAGATGGAAGTATATCCATGGTTCGGTTCAGTCAATACAGATTGAGTAGATTGAACAGATTGTTTATATGGATTCATGGATTCATATTGAATTGTAGTTTGTACTTGAATCATATTCAAGTCAGATTATTTATAATGAGACTCAGTCTGAGTCAGAACAATTAGAAAAGAAATTGAATCCTGAATTAGGTTTTGGTGTTATCGATAATCGCTGCACATGGGCGGCAGGATTTGTGTCTTTTTCAAAGACGATTACCATGATGATAACACCGTTTGATAAGTTGTCTACCTTAAATAGGCAAGCACCCATATCTCCGGCTCTCTGAGCCTCAAGAGACTGGTCCCGCTTAAACTTATATTTACTAGGGTCCTTAGGATAATTTATAGAACTTGAAAGGATTTTATGTAAAAATAATTTTGTATAATTTTTCAAAATACACTTCAAGTATTTAATTATCGTCATTAGAGTTTTTATAGATGTAGATTTTATATTTGTGATATTTCTAGTGAATAAAACCTAATTTTATAATATATGGTATTTAATTATAAAGTATTGAACTTGTATGTAATTGGTATTTTCATGTAAAATGATTCTTTTTTATTTAGAAAAGTTGGAATCTTTATAATATATCAAAAATAGATATTTTGATAATACATACATAAATATTTATAAAATAATTTAATTTATTATTTATCTAAAAATCTCATTTTCTTAAGATGTTTGTATTTTAAATCTTTCGAGACTGAATGCTACTTACGGAGGTCTGCATCTCGCACTACTAAGCCCGAGGATGTGAGATAATCCACACCATCCTGAACGGGTTCCTCAAATGGGTTGTAGCGGCGCTTTGCAAAGATTTGTTTAAAAATACATAATCTTGTAGAAAATGGTTTTTATAAGTTAAAGGTATTTAATTATAAATTCGTATTCCCGTATTCTATGTTCCCGAAAGATATCGTGCTATGTTGCATATGAGTGTTGTGAGGAGATAAGTCATTACCTCGTGATCTATTAAAGGTATAGCAAGAAATATGTTGTTTAATGTCAAAACTAAATTATATGGTATTTTACTGAAAAAGTACGATAAAAATTGCAATATGAAATATTTTGCTATGAAACTTGTTCATGATATTTTCTTAATATTTAATAGTCAAGATGTGAGGGTTTGGTATGTTTGTATTGAGGAAAAGATGGAGTTTTAAAGAAAAACCGAATCGGAAGTCGGATTAACTCCGCTTCCATCGGGTTTTAGAAATACGAGTTTTCAGAATAGCAAAGTGAAGAGGGAGAAGGGACTTACTGGAATTTAGCTTAGAAAAGAGGAAGGGGGAGTGAAAGTAGGTTCTGGTGCGTCGTTTCGTCTCCGGGAGCTCCTAGGGTCGTCTTCGGAAATTTGCCGGAGTTTCGCCCTTCGCTAACTTCACTTGTACACAAAAGTTCTAGAGGATTTTCTTGAGAGTTTGGATAGAGTTGTGAGTGAGGGGGTGTGGAATGGAGTGGTATTTATAGGAAAAGATTAGAGTTAGGGTAGGTGAAAGGGTGTGAGAAAATGTATTAAAATTGTATTAAAAATATAGTAAATAGGTGTTTTTATTGGCTCTGTAAATGTGCAGGGTTTTTAAAGTGTACAGGGGTTTTCAGAAGACCAAAAGACATAACTTCCATGAAGACCAACTCGGGTTTTGGCCGAGTTCGGCCGGCGGCACCGGCCGAGTCAGCCGCGCCGCCTGCCCGATCCGGCTGAGTCAGGCCGGGTCTGGGGGCCATGTGTTCCTTGTCGCTTTGCCTACCCCCTGGGCCAGTTTTTTTTATATGTGACTTTTGGTTTTACGTGTTTAGCACGTGTAGACTGTTGGACTTCTAAAAATTTAAAAGAAAACTAATTAAAAAAATAATGCGGCTAATGGGATTTGAACTCTGGTGCTTTGGTTCAGCAGTGCAAGGTCTTACTAATGAGCTACAAGCTCCTTCTTGCTATTAAAAAGCAAAACAAATACTTATAGTACTCACAGGAAATGGAAATACCCCAAGTATACATTAACTTTTAAATAAATTTTTTGTTCACTAAAATTGGAGTTGTTATAGTCTACCCTCCTTACAAAAATTTCGTCCTCGAAATTTACAAATTTTATTTTAAGGACTAGTTTACAAATAAGTAAGGATATCTTGCATGCATCTCATCTTCCCTTTCCCAAGTCGATTCTCCTGGAGTGTCTTTTCTCTGCATCACTCGAACCAAGTTGACTTCCTTGTTCCGAAGTGACTTTACTTTCCTGTCCAGGATCTCCACAGGTAATTGCTCACAAGATAAGTCGGGCTGTACAGTGAGCTCGGAATGATCGAGAATATGGCTGGGGTCACTCACATACCTTCTGAATTGAGATATGTGGAACACATTGTGCACTCCTTCTAATGACGGTGGAAGTGCCAAGCGGTATGCCACTTCACCGACTCGTTCGAGTATGTCGAACGGTCCAATGTACCTTGGACTTAGCTTACCATGTCTTCCAAATCGAATCACTCCGCAGTTTGGAGATATCTTTAAGAATACGAGATCTTTTGGTTAGAACTCCAAGTGACGTCACTTTGCATCATCCCAGTGCTTCTGTCGATCTTGGGCTATGTGCATTCTTTCCCTGATAGTACGAACCACGTCAACAGTTGCTACTATCAACTTAGGCCAAGGAGTTCTCTATTTCCGATGTCGTCCCAACTTAATGGTGATCGAAACTTCTTTCCATAGAGCGCTGCAAAAGGTGCCATTCCTATGCTTGCTTGGTAGCTATTGTTGTACGAAAACTCCACAAGATGTAGGTGATCTTCCCATGATCCTCTGATGTCTATCATACATGCTCTGAGCATATCCTCCAAGATCTGAATACTCCGCTCAAACTGTCCATCGGTTTGTGGATGATGAGCCATGCTGAAGTTCAGACTTGTTCCCAAGCTTGCTTGCAGACTCTGCCAAAATTCCGATCGGAATCCGGTGTCACGATCGGAGACAATGCAGACCGGTACACCATGAAGTCGCACAATTTCCTGTATGAGTTCATGGGTATCAGAGATAGTACATTTTTTTGAAGAGTTTAAATCTTAAGTAGATTCTTAGCTCCATGTACTTCTTTGCTAATGTCTCGGTTGATTGGCTAACTCGAAATGGGATGAATTGAGCCGACTTTGTGAGTCGATCCACAATGACCCATACTGCATCGTTACCCTTTGTGCTGTGAGGAAGTGCAGTTACAAAATCCATTGTGATGTGTTGCCACTTTCATTCTTGGATAGGTAACGGTTGAAGTAATCCAGCCGTCCTGTGATGTTCAGCCTTTACTTGCTGACACACCAAGCATTTAGCGACGCTTATGGCTACTTCACGTTATTCCATGCCACCAGTAATTTTGACATAGATCTTTGTACATCTTTGTACCTCCAGGGTGTACTGAGTAGGGAGAGCTGTGAGCTTCTTTCATTAACTCTTTCCGAACAGAACCTTTTGGTACACATAATTTGCTGCCGTATCTCAAAGATCCGTCTTCATGGATGATGAAGTCTGTTCTGAGTCCATTCTTTACTTGTTCTCTGATCTTTTGCATCTTAGCATCACTTGCTTGAGCTGCTTTGATCTGATTGACAATAGTAGATTGAACTTATCAATTCATCAAATTTGAAGCGTTACCTGGCATGACTACTTCAATCTCCATCTGATGTAAATCTTGTTGAAGCTTCCACTAAGCAGTGAGATTTATCGCTAATGGTTGGAGACTAAGGGCATCAGGTACCACATTCACCTTCCCTGGTGATATTGCAGGTTGATGTCGAAATCCTCCATGAGTTCTAACCATCGTCTCTGCCGCATATTAATCTCCTCCCAAGTAAACACATATTTCAGACTCTTGTGATCTGTGTATATGTTCACTCGTTCACCAAGAAGATAATGACGCCAAATCTTAAGAGCAAAGATAACGGCAGCCAATTCCAAATCATGCGTCAGATAATTGCGCTCATGAATCTTCAGCTGTCTTGAAGCATAAGACACAACCTTACCGTACTGATATAGAACACATCCTAATCTCTTACCGGATACATCACAATGCACTTCGAAACCTCCAAATTGGTCCGGTATAACGAGAATAGGCGCTGATGTCAACCTTGACTTGAGTTCTACGAAAGCTTGTTTGCATGTTTCTGACCACACAATGTCTTCATTTTTACATGTGAGCTTGGTCAGGAGTGTTGCTATCTTTGAAAAGCCTTCAATGAACCTTCTGTAATATCCAGCTAGGCCCAAGAAACTCCGAATGTCCTTCACTGACTTTGGTGTCGGCCATTCGCTTACTGCTGAAACTTTTGCTGGATCCACCGAGATTCTTTCGCCTGATACAATATGTCCATGAAAACCAACTTGATCTAGCCAAAACTCGCACTTGCTGTATTTGGCGTAGAGTTGATGTTGTCATAGAGTTTCCAGAATAATTCGTAGGTGTTCGGCGTGCTCTTTTCGACTCTTAGAATACACCAGGATATCGTCGATGAAGATGACAACAAACTTGTCTAAGTACTCCCGGAAAACTTGATTCATTAGGTTCATGAATATTGCTGGTGCGTTGGTCACTCCAAATGGCATCATAAGAAATTCGTAATGACCATAGCGAGTTATGAAAGCCGTTTTATGAATATCAGCTTCCTTTACCTTCACCTGATGATAACCTGAACGAAGATCTAATTTAGAGAAAACACAAGATCCACTTAGCTGATCGAATAAATCGTCGATACGCGGTAGCGGTTAATTTTTCTTTATCGTTACTTCGTTCAAGGCTCTATAATCAATGCACATTCTGTATGAACCTTCCTTCTTCTTCACAAGCAATATTGGTGATCTCCAACTTGAAATGCTAGGACGAATCTATCCTTTCGCCAATAATTCTTCCAACTGAGTTCGGACTTCCTTCAACTCGATCGGGAGGAAAACATGATATATCGTCAGGAAACACATCTTCGAACTCTCAAATCACTTCTGGCTTTGATCCTTCCTCTGCTTGAGTTGCTGCAATTACTGCCTGCTTTGGTTTCTCCTTGTAAGTACTTGGCTCCAGGGTACGGTCTCCACTTTTGAAATAGAAGACTGGATGGTCTGGAATCTC
Organism: Agapanthus africanus; assembly: GCA_030015575.1. Lineage (NCBI taxonomy): Eukaryota > Viridiplantae > Streptophyta > Magnoliopsida > Asparagales > Amaryllidaceae > Agapanthus > Agapanthus africanus. Next base: position 572,646,306 of record CM057344.1, read on the forward strand.
GAATACTACCCTCCTTTGACGACAGTCGATGGTAGCATAGAAGGTTCCGAGCCAATCCATACCTAGAACCACATCGAAGTTCGGTATGTCCAGCACTTTGAAGTCAGCATAGAATTCTCTGTTGTTGGAGATAGTGCCCTCAGAGTCAATTATTGGATCACAGGCACGTGATTGCAATGATTGAGGGAGGACCTATCCCGGTACGACAGTCTTACTCGAGATGATAGTTTGCTATCTGGTTTACCTTTATCATCGTGTACTGCTTTAGGTGACCTGACAGGTCGCTATTGCACGTTGATAGAGCCCCTAGGATTCTTGCTTGACTGCCGGCAGTATGAGGGCGATCATATACGTGAGAGCTGGGGTCTACAAGCATATCCTTAAAAGTCCCTAGTCGTGGGAGTTTCGAGACAGGGCATCGATTCTCCAGAGTAGACTAGTGTATACAGTCGAGACCCCGACGAGGGGCGGTGGCCGGTCTCACAAGCCACTGGTGTCAGTTGGATCACCTAAGATGTATACAGGTGCTCATTGGGTTATGAGTACACCGTACATGACTCGCCGGGAACATGCTAGTTGGTCTTATACCTGACGTCAGATAGCAGTTCCCAGGTGACATGTGTACAGGTTAGTTCATCGACCTGGGGATCGTCATTTGTCTCGTGTGAGTTCCCACTGTGCTTTGATTACTACCCTACCACGGCTCAAAGGAGTCGTGCAAACAGGTTTTAGTTGGGTACAGTCCCGAGCCACATGGAGGCAGTGAGCGGATCTTCGGGGGTTCGTCTCTCCCGGTATTGGGGGTGAGGTCGCGCAGTGTCTAGGAGAGCCATTACACGAAGTCCTTGGCCAAGGCAGGAGATTTACTGGTAGGTATTCCAGTAGTATCTCAGGGTGTTCTGGGCTACACTCCGACACGACTTGTACCGCTTTTGGGGGTCTGACTTTTACCCACCCCCTAGGCCCGACATGCGATGCTCATAGACGAACGGACCGGACTGTACGGATATTGTCACTGACAGGCTCAGTAGGGTGTCAGGATGAGTTCGCTCATCGACGTCCCTTTTGGTCAATAGCTGGTGGCCCGTTACGTATTGGCTTATACCTCTGACGTGCTGGTGGTTAAATCCACAGCCATAGTATTGACGAGTCTTTAGAGTCCACCACACATTCAGTTACTCAGCTTTCGGGCGAAACGCTGTAGAGGCCGTATGGAGATATGGCAGGGTCCGATCAGATACGTGCGGTATTGCACGGATCAGGATCGGACGGTTTTGTACTAGAGGCCGTATAGTTATATGGCAGGGTTCGATCAGATTCGTGCGGTATTGCACGGATCAGGATCGGACGAACATTACTAGCCGGCTTTGGTTTAAGCCGGATCCTAGTATAGTACAGTGTAGATTTTGTCTCATTGCATTTGTATCCGGTCAGAATACAGATGCGGGTGTGTATGCACAGTATGGGGGTTTTCCTGTAATTTATTACGGGACCAGTTTTCTGGAGTTGCCAGTTTGCATTCCGTTCCGGCCGGTTTTCCTTTGTTCTTTCCCGGCCGGACTTTTCCGATGGAGGGGGTTATTTGCAAGTTGTGCAAATAACTTTTGTGGAGGGGGTTTCTTGCAAATGCTTTGATTATGATAGCATCTTTTCATTTGCACCATTACTTGCATTAAATGAGATTTGAAAGGTTAAGGTGTAAGCATGGTTGATGTTTGTTTATGGTCACCTCTTTTCTTCTCCTACACTCACCTTCCTCTTGTAATATTCTTTGCCTCCACCATCATTTTCCACATAGAAGTGGCCGGCCACTAATTTTGGAGAGGAGGAAAAATGAGAGAGTTTCATTTTGGTGTGTGAAATATATCATCCATCTCATTTTTCATTGCTACAAAAATCCCCATGTTCATATCTTGTTGATTCTTCCATCAAGGCAACATAACCCCAAAGAGACAATGCACTACACATTCTACAGCAAACCTTGGGCACGTCGACTTGCCAGCTTCGTGCCCGAGTTGCCTCGGTATTGAGGTGGGAGCCCGTAAAAGATGCAGGCGATGTGGTGCCCTTCCGGCGAGGAGGCGACGACCGGAGTTTCCGCAAGAGATCGGGACGATGACGAGAAGACCGGAGGACTCGGATCACTCGGTATATCTCTAACCCGTCTTGTTGTTTGCTAGATCTAGTTTAATGGCCCGATCCGGAGTTTAGTGCGCGGTGGTGCCGGTTTGCAAAGTCCGCAAAATTAAAGTTTATCACCGTTTCCGCATTCGGCCGTCGGATTGACGGCCGGGGCGCCGCCGTGCACTTACAGTGGTATCAGAGCCTCGCCATTAACTTCGTCTAGCTTCGTTTGATGTGTTTTGCATTTCCGATCGACCAAAATTCCAAAACTTGCATTTTTCCTTCACATCAGTTTCTGTCGAAATTTTTTGAAGTCTAAAAATTTTTCAGGTTGTCTCAGAATGATGTGCAGGGAGTTCTAAGAACTCTGGGAAAATTCAAGACAATGATCCCTCATCTCGAGCGCGGAACCGCGGCAAAATCCCCCTTGTTGCCGCGGTTCCGCCGCAGGTTGGTGGGATCAATGCTTCGAAATTCTCCAGTGGGCTTCTGGGCTGTAATTAGGGGTTTTGGAATATTAATATTGGGCCCAGATTTTCTGTGAGTGCTACAGTATTGCTTGGGGGCCCACTTGTTAATTTTTGATCGATCGGATATTTTAAACACATTATTTCACAGTATTTACATTATATCTGCGACCGTGAATGTCACTTGATCGGTAAATCCAGTCTAACTGCTATACCCGGTTAGACGGATTTGCGAACGTGACTTTCACGTTGATGTTCTATGTATTTGCTGTGATGTTGCGGATCGGTCGTGGGGATAGCCTGGATGCAATGCTAGTACAGTTTCTGTTGTATTATGTACATTTGATATTGCGGGGCGAGCGTCCGACATGTGGACTGCCGTCACTGCCTGTTTGTATTATTCTTTTAGGGCACGACCTGGTTACGGTCGATGTACCCGTTGTATGTATATTTTACTTTCTGTACTAGGGTTACCCCGCGGAGGGGTGCACGGATAGCCGGGTTCTAGAGGGCAACGGGCCCGCATCTCAGGGCATTGAGACGGAGGGGGCTTCAGTCTGGAATTGGCGGGCTATTCGCCGCACTCGTAGGGGGTACAGGTTGACCCAGGAGGGGTGCCCAAGTTACCGGATTCCGTGAAGTGCTGGTGGTCCATTCACGGTGCTGAAGGGGGCTGCCTCGCTTCAGGTTTTGGCGGGTGACTTGCCGCGCCCGTAGGGGTCTAGGATTTCATTGCACAGGCTATCCACACGACCAGGGGAACGTCGAGTTTCAGTAGTGGCTCTGTGAAACCCGGGGATCCCAGATATCTGTATTGTTCTGTGATGCTGTACATTTCTGTGATGTTGCATTTTATTCACGCCTTGAGCGAAATATAATATATTGGTATATATATTAGTAGATGTTGTATATGTTTTTCATCCGCGCTAGTCTAGTCCCCGCTCTGCCGTTAGTTAGCTAACCTAACGGGTGATGACGGGACCCAGTGGCGAATGCAGATGGTATATACGTACGTCAGTATATTTTCGTTCTTTGTGGTGTGATCAATTGATGGGACTGCGTTGATTTGGATCAATGCAAGTTAAACAAACCTAATCTGATGTTGTTGGAACACTTTTCAAAAAGCTGTTATTGCAAGGACGTTCACTTTTGTTTTGCATCGTGGTATTCATTTGGAATATCCTGCTCCTCAGTCGACGAGGCAAGGGCCGAGATCCCTTCACCGGGAATGACCCCTTGGACAGTAGTTTGCGTCAGGGCATTAACTTCACTATAGCCGATTACTTTTGCTTTGCATCGTGGTATTCATTTGGAATATCCTGCACCTCATTCTACGGGGAAAGAGCCGAGATCCCTTCACCGGGAGTGACCTCTTTAGTAAAGGTTTTCGTCACTATACTTTCTAAAAAGCTATCCGTTCCTTCAACGATATCAAGTTCGTTACGTTAAAGGTTTTTGCCAGAAACCATTCGTAGCCCTCCGTCGTTTCAGACAGGTAGCACGTAGTATTCATGCTGTGTTTGTTGACCTTCGTCAAGGCATAGTGCATGGTAGCTGCTTATTGCTTTTCTGCTGCATAGATAGATGTGTTGGTTTGGGACAGTCGTATAGCCTTGTTGACCTTCGTCAAGGGCTTGTACGGGTGGGTTCAAATTAACCTGGACAATGACGGGTGGAACTTGACATGTGACTTATGATTTGTTGACCTTCGTCAAGGTCATAAGAGCATGGGGCAGAAATCACATCGGGAGTTTCAAAAGTACTGAAACTTGCCAGATATGCGCATACCTTCTGGAGTGTGATAGCGTGAGCGGATTCCGTCACGTTATCATGCGATGATAGTTGGATCCCGATTCCCACTGATGAGTTGGTTTACTCCTCGGGTGACCCCGACTAATTCTTCTTTTAGGTTTGGAGGAGAATTTGAGGTACAGTGGGAGGTTTCCAGATTAGATAAAGGGATAACCATTCTGATCTAGGTTAGAGTGCACGCTGAGTGTTTCTTTTCTCTCTCTCTCTGGCAGCGACCATTGACCCGACCCTAGACTATGACTCAGTGACCAAGATGACCGAACCTTCTTAACACTGGCTTTTGGATTGTCAGAGTTGCAGACCTCATTGCCACTCCTACTTTTACCCTTTTCTCCAGGACACCCCGTATTACTACGAACGTCCACTTCCATTGGACAAAACCATCGTATGGTTAGATACGAACTCGAAGGAATTCGAGGATGGTTTCCGGTTCTGGAGAAAACGAATGGGATTATTCAGTTGTCTTTTCCCTTTTACCTTCTCTCAAGTTGTGAGTACTCCTTGGTTTAGGAGATAGTACACCTATTATGCAAATTGGATAGTCTTCTTCCAAACCTTAGGCTGGTGCCGACCGGTAGGGAATGAAGAAAACCAATTAGCCTAAACGGTGTGCAGAAGGTATTAAGATTAAGACAAAGAAAGGAATTAGTAAGAGGGCAAAGTAAATTGCGACTGATATTCACGACCAAACCAAGTATTTCTTCGCCAATCCTAAATCACCTTTGTATTTCTCCAGGACACTCCGTATCACTACGAAGATCCACAGTTTATTGGATACTCCATCGTATGGTTATATACGAACTCGAAAGGAACTTGTTCCAGTTCGGGGATGGATTCTGGTCCAGGAGAAATAGGAATAAGGTTTATTTAGTTGTCTTTTATCTTCACCTTCTCTCGCATTGCGAGTGCTCCTAGGATTAGGACAGTATACCCATTATGCTTATTGGATAGTCTTCTTCCAAGCCATAGGCTGGTGCCGAACGGCAGGGAAGGAAGAAAACCAATTGGCCTAAATGGGTATGCAGAAGGTAATGACTAAAGACATATAAAGGGATTTGGAGAGGTGGCAAAGAATTATACGGTTATAGTTGTGAATCTGGATAATGGTAGAGGCATTACTAGGAATACCAGGATACCCCATCGAAACATTTCAATATTTCAGTTCAACTGTGTACTGTTAAAGGAAAACTGATTTCTCGATTGGACACTTGCTCCAGGGTATGTATTTACCAGGTTTGATTCTCACATCTGTATGGTTTTACAGATGATGAGTGGGAGTAAGTTATTGGGAATAGGGTGATCATCCTCAATATATCGGGATTCGTTGTAATCGGTGATATTTGAGGAGATCACCTGGGTGGTTTGCCGGTCGGCAAATATTTGGTTTTGAATATCCGCTGTTATGCACCAATTTCAAATTGATATATCTGTACGTCTATTTTCATAGAGTGAGATATACCTTTTGATATTATGTCGATGACATTTACCTATATCAGTGGATGGTTAGGTAAGGAGCATTAAACAACGGTGTAATTCTTCTTAATCATAAGTACAGTTTTCAACCTACGACACACCGTGAAAGAGTTGTCAGACTCAGTGGACTTATACAGAGTATTGTATGTTGTCCAGTGTCCATAAGGACACAGGGGTTGGTCCTCATACTATATTCTGTTTACTTTTAACTTCTCTAATTCTTAGACGTGTGTTTCGTAGAAACACAGGGTCTAAGTTTTGAGGAGTTATAAGTATTTGAATAGAGTAGAGAACCAGGTGTAGCAAGTATCGGGATTCTTCAAAGTGATCGAAGATGTAGATACTTGTGTATGGTATTGAGTTGATAGTAATGATAAAGAGAAATTGCTTCTCTTTCAGGTTACTCATAATTGGAAGCATTCCTAAGTTGAGTAACGCTGATCGGCCTCCTTCCATTTAGTAAACATGCACTGGAGACAGCTGCATGATTTGAATCTGGTTAAATTAAATCAGTGCCTCTGGTTCTATATTGGATGTAGAACAGTTCATATCTTAACGTTGTTAAGGTACGGGGAGTTGTCCGGCTTATGATTAAAACCAGACTCTGGATAACTCAAGGCACGTTTCTGTAATGGCTGTTTGTGGGTTGACCCAGGCTATGACGAGGGTTGATTTTCTACCATCTGGCAGATCAATAGAAATATTGTTCTAGACTCGCCACAGTTTTATTAAAAATGGATTTTTTCAAAAACAGTAGTGGGAGTATGGTAGAACTGGAAGTGATTCCAGAACCGCAAACGATTACTGAAGATTTGATAAGGAACCTAAAGATTCAATCTGATTTGACATTCCATTGGCCACTCCGCAGATAAGGTGGGTAACTTCAGGCACCCGAGAGGTACTCCGGTAGCCTCAAGGACGGTGACAGGGAAGTTCTTGTTTACCCACACATGCCATTGTTGTTGTTCCAGGCTGCGAGACCCGGCAGGAGGATGAGTATAGCGTCGTTCTAAACTAGCTTTAGAAGTGCACGTCTATATGACTCTGCCAGAGGGTTTTCGTAGTCAGTGGGAGCAGCGGAAGCATTGGTGGACATCAGGCTTATGTCTATTTATAGACTTAAGCAGATATAGCGGAGATAGATCATCTATTTCTGATGTGACAGTCATGGGTTTGACGTCATCAGAATAAGGGATGGATCTGTTGAGAAGGTAGTAGGGTGTGATATCCGGGTTTTGGATGACATACACAGAGTAGGAAAGGAAACTCCTATACTATGATCGGTTATACTTTGGTCGTCACACAGTGGTTTCTCCACAAAGGACTTGGACACAATATCAGACATACTGGTTACTAGATCTATGGTTTTTAGATTTAGATTTGGGTGGTTTCCCAATCAGGGTACTTTGACAGCATTCTAAGAGTATTTAGAATGGACGACTCCTGGCACGGTAGTGTACCTGCAGGTGATGGAGTCACCCTCTCTAAAGGTGTCTTATAGACTAAAGGGGAGAGGGATGCGCATGATTGGCAGATCACTTGCTTAGGCAATTGAGTCAATCATGAGATGTCAAGTACCACACCAGATGTTGTTCTTGCACTAGATGCAATAAGTTGATATTGATCCAATCCTGGAGGAACAGTCGGAAGCAGTTTTAGAACATAAGTGAATGTTCTAGGGATATGATAACGACAGCCTCCTTTATGAGACGGTTATCATTCCAGGCTTCCAAGGTGACATGGACGACAAGGAGGTTGTCAGAGTTATAGTTTTCCTTCTGACGAGGGGCAGCATTTTGGACAGGTGGTCCAAGGAAATACTCAGGGTGGCATGGCGCAGGATACTGATTAAGTTCAGTTGACGATACAGTCTAAGAAGTTTGGATTTGGAGTTCATTTATGAGCTCGGTCCCATCAGACATCCAGACATTCTAAGACAGGTATTGCTCATTTCGGGAGATGGCTTTCTCCGCGAACTTGAGATATAGAGAGAGACATAGAAAGAAACTTCATAGCGGATCCACTCGCTGAGGCTATTCCTCGAACGCAATAGTCTCGCAAACGAGCTTTGTGAGACTGACTTGTAGAGGAGTTGGGTGTTCGGTATCACACGGGCTGTGAGTATGCGACATCGCAATAATTAGCCTTGAGTGCAAGTGGGAGATTGTTGGAGATAGTGCCCTCAGAGTCAATTATTGGATCACAGGCACGTGATTGCAATGATTGAGGGAGGACCTATCCCGGTACGACAGTCTTACTCGAGATGATAGTTTGCTATCTGGTTTACCTTTATCATCGTGTACTGCTTTAGGTGACCTGACAGGTCGCTATTGCACGTTGATAGAGCCCCTAGGATTCTTGCTTGACTGCCGGCAGTATGAAGGCGATCATATACGTGAGAGCTGGGGTCTACAAGCATATCCTTAAAAGTCCCTAGTCGTGGGAGTTTCGAGACAGGGCATCGATTCTCCAGAGTAGACTAGTGTATACAGTCGAGACCCCGACGAGGGGCGGTGGCCGGTCTCACAAGCCACTGGTGTCAGTTGGATCACCTAAGATGTATACAGGTGCTCATTGGGTTATGAGTACACCGGACAGGACTCGCCGGGAACATGCTAGTTGGTCTTATACCTGACGTCAGATAGCAGTTCCCAGGTGACATGTGTACAGGTTAGTTCATCGACCTGGGGATCGTCATTTGTCTCGTGTGAGTTCCCACTGTGCTTTGATTACTACCCTACCACGGCTCAAAGGAGTCGTGCAAACAGGTTTTAGTTAGGTACAGTCCCGAGCCACATGGAGGCAGTGAGCGGATCTTCGGGGGTTCGTCTCTCCCGGTATTGGGGGTGAGGTCGCGCAGTGTCTAGGAGAGCCATTACACGAAGTCCTTGGCCAAGGCAGGAGATTTACTGGTAGGTATTCCAGTAGTATCTCAGGGTGTTCTGGGCTACACTCCGACACGACTTGTACCGCTTTTGGGAGTCTGACTTTTACCCACCCCCTAGGCCCGACATGCGATGCTCATAGACGAACGGACCGGAATGTACGGATATTGTCACTGACAGGCTCAGTAGGGTGTCAGGATGAGTTCGCTCATCGACGTCCCTTTTGGTCAATAGCTGGTGGCCCGTTACGTATTGGCTTATACCTCTGACGTGCTGGTGGTTAAATCCACAGCCATAGTATTGACGAGTCTTTAGAGTCCACCACACATTCAGTTACTCAGCTTTCGGGCGAAACGCTGTAGAGGCCGTATGGAGATATGGCAGGGTCCGATCAGATACGTGCGGTATTGCACGGATCAGGATCGGACGGTTTTGTACTAGAGGCCGTATAGTTATATGGCAGGGTTCGATCAGATTCGTGCGGTATTGCACGGATCAGGATCGGACGAACATTACTAGCCGGCTTTGGTTTAAGCCGGATCCTAGTATAGTACAGTGTAGATTTTGTCTCATTGCATTTGTATCCGGTCGGAATACAGATGCGGGTGTGTATGCACAGTATGGGGGTTTTCCTGTAATTTATTACGGGACCAGTTTTCTGGAGTTGCCAGTTTGCATTCCGTTCCGGCTGGTTTTCCTTTGTTCTTTCCCGGCCGGACTTTTCCGATGGAGGGGGTTATTTGCAAGTTGTGCAAATAACTTTTGTGGAGGGGGTTTCTTGCAAATGCTTTGATTATGATAGCATCTTTTCATTTGCACCATTACTTGCATTAAATGAGATTTGAAAGGTTAAGGTGTAAGCATGGTTGATGTTTGTTTATGGTCACCTCTTTTCTTCTCCTACACTCACCTTCCTCTTGTAATATTCTTTGCCTCCACCATCATTTTCCACATAGAAGTGGCCGGCCACTAATTTTGGAGAGGAGGAAAAATGAGAGAGTTTCATTTTAGTGTGGGAAATATATCATCCATCTCATTTTTCATTGCTACAAAAATCCCCATGTTCATATCTTGTTGATTCCTCCATCAAGGCAACATAACCCCAAAGAGACAATGCACTACACATTCTACAGCAAACCTTGGGCACGTCGACTTGCCAGCTTCGTGCCCGAGTTGCCTCGGTATTGAGGTGGGAGCCCGTAAAAGATGCAGGCGATGTGGTGCCCTTCCGGCGAGGAGGCGACGACCGGAGTTTCCGCAAGAGATCGGGACGATGACGAGAAGACCGGAGGACTCGGATCACTCGGTATATCTCTAACCCGTCTTGTTGTTTGCTAGATCTAGTTTAATGGCCCGATCCGGAGTTTAGTGCGTGGTGGTGCCGGTTTGCAAAGTCCGCAAAATTAAAGTTTATCACCGTTTCCGCATTCGGCCGTCGGATTGACGGCCGGGGCGCCGCCGTGCACTTACATCTGTTGTAGACGACTACTGGACACAAGCTGTATCCCATTGTTGCCTTTAGAACTCCATTTCCTGAACTGACATTCCAACTGGATACAAGCGGTGGGACTGGAATCGCATGAGTTTGGACGATCCGTTGCAACATAAAGCAATGAGATGCTCCAGTATCGAAGAGTGCTGGTGCAGGAAGTGAGGCTACTAAGATTGTACCTAAGGTATGTGGGATATGTTTTAGGTATAGAGAAAATATGTAGGTAGGTATTAAGACTGAAAGAAAAGATTGAGAAGAAAGGGTTACCAGTGATAACTTGGCCAGTGGCCTCAGCTTCTTCCACCGTCATCGTGAAAGCCTGTCACCATGGTACATTCCTCCTGGCCTGAGGAGCATTCCTCGGAACGTTCCTTTAAGCTTGATGGAACTGACGAGGAGGAGCTGCAGTCGGTGGTCCTCTAGGTGGTGGAGCAGGTAGTGCAAGTCTCGGAGTAGGTGCTTGGATGGCTGGGCGTTCCGGGTAAGTGATTGCTAGTCTAGGTGCAGCAATTAGGTTGTGTCTTCGGGGATAAGACCCAATATCATGAGTAGCTGAGCTGCAGACTAAGAAAAGATGGTTGGCTCGCCGACAATCTTTCATCAGATGCCCATCTCTCTTGCAGTAGTTACAAAAGGCTGGGCTGGGCCTGTTGTTCGGTACTCCCGGTCTCCTTGGCATAAAAGATGGCCTTGATGAGGCTCCTTCTGCCATCTGGTTGGTAGGGCGCTTAACTCCGGCAGATTGAGGTTTGCCCCTCATCTTTACTACTGCCTCATAACGGCGGGCAGCTTTTAGAGCCGATTCATGAGTCGAAAAATCTCCTGTGGCTAGTGCATCCTGGATCTTCGAATCCAAACCTTGTTGAAATTGACGGGCTCTGATCTCATCCGTTGGTATCAGGTGTGCTACAAATCGACTGAGCATGGTGAACTCAATATCATATTCATCTACTGACTTGGTCCACATTGAACCTTGTTGCAGATAGATGAACTGCTGTTCCATGTCGAAACCGGCAGTCTCAGGGAAGTACTTTGCGTCGAACATGTCGCGGAAAGTCTTCCATTCGATGGGTTGATCAAGACGGCTTTCTTCCGCCCTCTACCAAACCCGTACATTGTCCGTGAGCTGTAGTTTTGCAACATGGACCCAAGCTATTTCTGGCACTTGTGCTGCTGCCAGATCATCTTCGATGCTCTGAGCCCATTCCCCAGCTTCCAGTGGGCTCTCTTTTCCTGAGAACTGTTTGGGGTGCAAAGCCCTGAATTGCTTCACCCCAGGTACTTCTGCCTCTGGACGGTTCATTAAAAGAGCAGTCTGTTGCTGTTGTCCTTCTAGGAGGCTGCGAATTGCCTTAAGAAGAACCGTCTGCTCGTTGATCGGAGCAGGGGCGGTAGGTGTGAGTGGTAGTGGTGGAGGTGTGTTGTTGACTTGGTGCTGGTGTTGTTTGGGAAATCCATAACCTTGAATGAAAATTTTGGGTTAGGACAGATTCAAAATATATGAAATGATAAGATTCAAAAAATATGAATTGTAAAGAATGTTTTAGTTGTTGGTTTTTGTGTTATATTGCTTAGGTTGTCCACGCAGAACTGAACGGCATGGTAGGGTTCTATACAGCTTTGACCTGCATGGACCACCAACAAAACCTGTCACGCCCCACTTCCTAGTGTACGGCGAAGGGGATGCGACGAAGCCGCTACGTATTTACTCTGAAGTAAACACGCTAAGCTTATCTAAGCAATATAAATAAAATTCATAAGAAACAATGACAATAGATATATATTGAACAACAACTTTATTTATTACATGGAAAAGTAAATACATCTGAATGAATAAAGCGATGCCTAAATAGTGGCATAACAGAAATGGAAAAATACAGAATGTAAAGGAAATGTATAAGGGTAACTACAGCTCGGGATCTTCAAGAAACCGGTCCAAGTCTTCAGTGCTAGGCTCGATCTCTAGAAGGTTTGAAACACCTGACGACATTCAAAGAAGAAGAAAGAGAATGTCGTCAGCGAACAATCGCTCGGTAAGTCCTAAAGATAAGGGAGAAGTAGATAGATAGAGAGAGAGTAGCTTTTAAAGTTATATTATATTATTAACACCGTTGTTTGTAGCTTGGTACAGAAGGATACCAGTGTATACGAGAGGAGTCTCTATATGCCAGAGACTAAAGGCAAATGGAGTACAAGGAATCGTTTATGCCACGGTACAACAGAAAATAAATTCAGGTTAGGTGTCTTAAATCTTGCAGTCTCGTGCCACTTCAAACACCTTCCGTACCAATCTACCCCTTAAAACCCTACGATGTCTTGATTGTATTGTTGTATTGTATTATAAATTGTATTGTCTTGTATAGAAAGATGACTTGCCGAAACCATGATATCAGTAAATGGATGTAACTGGAGAATCATGTGGATGGAAGTATATCCATGGTTCGGTTCAGTCAATACAGATTGAGTAGATTGAACAGATTGTTTATATGGATTCATGGATTCATATTGAATTATAGTTTGTACTTGAATCATATTCAAGTCAGATTATTTATAATGAGACTCAGTATGAGTCAGAACAATTAGAAAAGAAATTGAATCCTGAATTAGGTTTTGGTATTATCGGTAACCGCTGCACATGGGCGGTAGGATTTATGTCTTTTTCAAAGACGATTACCGTGTTGATAACACCGTTTGTTAAGTTGTCTATCTTAAATAGGCAAGCACCCATATCTCCGGCTCCGTGAGGCTCAAGAGACTGGTCCTGCTTAAACCTATATTTACTGGGGTCCTTAGGGTAATTTATAGAACTTGAGGGGGTTTTATTTAAAAATAATTTTGTATAATTTTTCAAAATACACCTCAAGTATTTAATTATCGTCTTTAGAGTTTTCATAGATATAGATTTTATATTTGTGACATTTCTAGTGAATAAAACCTAATTTCATAATATATGGTATTTAATTGTAAAGTATTGAATTGTATGGAATTGCATGCTATTTTCATGTAAAATGATTCTTTTTGATTTAGAAAAGTTGGAATCTTTATATTATATCAAAAATATATATTTTGATAATACATATATAAATATTTATAAAATAATTTAATTTATTATTTATCTAAAAATCTCATTTTTTAAAGATGTTTGTATTTTAAATCTTTCGAGACTGAATGCTCCTTGCGGAGCTCTGCATCTCGCATTACTAAGCCCGAAGATGTGCGATAAGCCGCACCATCCCGAACGGGTTCCCCAAATGGGTTGTAGCAGTGCTTTGCAAAGATTTGTTTAAAAATACGTAATCTTGTAGAAAATGGTTTTTATAAGTTAAAGTTATTTAATTGTGAATTCATATTCCCGTATTCTATGTTCCCGAAATACATCATGCTATGTTGCATATGAGTGTTGTGGGGAGGTAGGTCATTACCTCGTGATCTATTAAAGGTATAGCAAGAAATATAATGTTTAATGTCAAAACTAAACTATATGATATTTTACTGAAAAAGTACGATAAAAATTGCAATATGAAATATTTTGCTATGAAACTTGTTCATGATATTTTATTAATGTTTAATAGTCAAGATGTGAGGGTTTGGTATGTTTGTATTTAGGAAAAGATGGAGTTTTTAAGAAAAACCGAATCGGAAGTCGGATTAACTCCGCTTCCGTCGGATTTTAGAAATACGAGTTTTTAGAATAGCAAAGTGAAGAGGGAGAAGTGACTTACTGGAATTTAGCTTAGAAAAGAGGAAGGGGGAGTGGAAGTAGGTTCTGGTGCGTGGTTTCGTCGAGGGGAGCTCCTAGGGTCGTTGTCGGAAATTCGCCGGAGCTTCGCCCTTCGCTAACTCCACTTGTACACAAAAGTTCTAGAGGATTTTCTTGAGAGTTTGGACAGAGTTATGAGTGAGGGGGTGTGGAATGGAGTAGTATTTATAGGAAAAGATTAGGGTTAGGGTAGGTGAAAGGGTGTGAGAAAATGTATTAAAAATTGTATTAAAAATATAGTAAATAGGTATTTTTATTGGCTCTGTAAATGTGCAGGGTTTTTAAAGTGTACAGAGGTTTTCAAAAGACCAAAAGACACAACTTCTATGAAGACCAACTCGGGTTTTGGTCGAGTTCGGCCGGTGGCGTCGGCCGAGTCAGCCGCACCGCCGGCACGATCCGGCCGAGTCAGGCCGGGTCTTGGGGCCATGTGTTTCTTGTCGCTTTGCCTACCCCCTGGGCCAGTTTGTTTTATATATAATTTTTGGTTTTACTTGTTTAGCACGTGTATACTCTTGGACTTCTAAAAATTTAAAAGGAAACTAATTAAAAAAATAATGTGGCTAATGGGATTTGAACTCTGGTGTTTTGGTTCAGCAGTGCAAGGTCTTACCAATGAGCTACAAGCTCCTTCTTGCTATTAAAAAGAAAAACAAATACTTATAGTTCTCACAGAAATGCAAATACCCTAAGTATACATTAACTTTTAAACAAATTTTTTGTACACTAAAATTGGAGTTGTTACAGCCAACAAACCATAGGCCACTAGTCAAGTTCAACCCGTTCATTTCTTGATTGAATTAAACCCACCCGCACGACCCATGATGAAAGCCAACAAAGTCGCACAACTACCCTAATCCAATCGAATCACATGCGGGCAGATAAGCATTAATCAGCTACCGCACACTACGCCTTGACGAAGGCCAACAAACGCAGCACGAATACTAAATAGTACTTATCTAAAATGACGGAGGGCTACGCAGGTTTTTAAGAAAACCATGAGCATAATGAACTTGATATCGTTGTAGAATCTAGTGATTTGGAGTGTTTTAAGCTCCCTTTTAAAAATCGAATAGTTTTATAGTGTTTGCTATTTTTGCTAAAGAGGTCACTCCCAGTGAAGGGATCTCGGCTCTTCCCTCATCGAATGAGGTGCTGGATATTCTATAAGGAATACCACTATGCAAAACAAGAACTAGTGCAGCTTGCAAAACTAAATGAGTGAGTTGTAGCATTTGCTAGTTTCGCTAAAGTGGTCACTCCCGGTGAAGGGATCTCGGCTCTTTCCTCATCGAATGAGGTGCTGGATATTCATCAAGGAATACCACTATGCAAAGCAAAAACTAGAGCTACTCTTTTTGAAAATTTGATTCTACAACATTTTTAGATTTTTTTCTTTTCATTAATCTCATTAATGAAGTCCCATCATATAATGTTTCCTAAACATCACACAAAAATGAAACGAAAATAGAATGTACGCTTATGACATCCGCATTCGCCATGGGGCCCCGTCATGCACAGTTAAGTTACTTAACTACCGGCAGAGCAGGGGATGGACTAGCGTTTGTGCAAAACATAAGCCACATTTATTATATATCATATATATAATATAACATTCGTCTCACGCAGTTATATGATCACATCACAGAACCAAGCAGCAGAAGCAACATATAAAATATTGGATATACTAGGATGTTCGGGTTTTAAATTTAGCCAGTAATGTAAAACATGGATTCCACGGTTGTGATGAACAACCAAACCCACATCCCTAGACCCCTACGAGAGCGGCAAGTAACCCTACCAATTCTAGAGTTAGGAGACCCAGTCTCAACTCCTTGATATGGTCTCCTACTGGACTGTAGAACCCGGTTACTTGTGCTCCCCTCCTTAGGTCTATCCTAATGTGGAAAAGTAAATAATATACATCAATGGTGACATCATCCTCAACCCGGAAGTGTCCCAATAAAAGAATATTACAAACAGATTTTACATGAATGAAAATAAAAACTCTCATCTCACATAAAACCCCGGCTATTCATTCACGACGATCCAATAAAACATATCATCAGAACCACATAACATCTCATGTCATCAATGTAAGTAAATATGCGTATCCCGAATTTCGTTGATATATAGCAACGAGATCGGGATACCTCACATATTATACTTACGGTCGTAGAAAAGAAATAGAAAACTACAATAATTAGAATCCTATATCCTTAGACATCATAAACCCGGAATATCTCATATTCTGGATTTCATGCTTAACCTTTAAACCTTGTATTTTAGTCTCAAATTGAAAACACTTTTCAATTACTTTATTCGGATAATTCAACAGGATTCCCGACTACATTATCGAATACTTGTCGAAAACTTTAGCAGATGGTCGCATTCCCGATATCGTCAACGAAGTGCACTAAGGCGGAACACCATGGCCGCAAGCACCCGAGTGGGTGCTTTTGGCAACGGGGTTCTCCTACAGTCACTTGGTCGCGGCTATGGGGCATGGCTGTCTACTAGAGTTACCCGGCGAGTGTTCGCGTACAATACGCGATTGCGATGGAGTTTTGATCCGAATCAAAATTCTGTGGCAACCGATTAACCGAGAATAAAATATTAGATTTACAATATACTAACTAGTTTTCATAAAACTAATTATTCCGGATTCTAACAATTGAATCATATATCATCAAAGTCTAAAAGACATTAAACATTTCGATCGGTTTAACAAACACCCACAAATTCCAGAGACCTCAACAACTTGAGAATTATCAAAAACACCCAGAAAGTGCTAAATGAAACCAAGGAGCTGTTGGATATAGTACCCTCAAAGTCAATTATTGGATCGCAGGTACGTGATTGCAATGATTGAGGGAGGACCTATACCGGTAGGACAGTCTTGCTCGAGATGATAGTATGCTATCTGGTTTGTCGTTATCATCGTATACATGCTTTAGTTCACTATTGCATGTTGATAGAGCCCATAGGATTCTTGCTTGACTGCCAGTAGTATGATGGAGATCATATACGTGGGAGCTGGGGTCTATAAGCACATCCTTAAATGGTCCCTAGTCGAGGGAGTTTCGAGACAGGGCATCGATACTCCAGAGTAGACTAGTGTATACAGTCGAAACCCCGACGAGGGGCGGTGGCCGGTCTCACAAGCCATTGGTGTCAGTTGGTTCACCTAAGATGTATACAGGTGCTCATTAGGTTATGAGTACACCGGACAGGACTCGCCGGGAACATGCTGGTTGGTATTATACCTGTCGTCAGATAGCAGTTTCCAGGTGACATGTGTACAGGTTAGTCTGTCGACCTGAGATCGTCATTTTTCTCATGTGAGTTCCCACTGTGCTTTGATTACTACCCTACCACGACTCAAAGGAGTCGTGCAAACAGGTTTTAGTTGGGTACAGTCTCGAGCCACATGGAAGCAGTGAGCGGATCATCGGGGATTCGTCTCTCCCGGTATTGGGGGTGAGATCGCGCTGTGTTTAGGAGAGCCATTATACGAAATCCCTGGCCAGGGTAATCGAGATTTACTGGTAGGTATTTCAGTAGTTTATTAGGGTGTTCTGGGCTACTCTCCGACACGACTTATACCGCTATAGGGGTTCTGACGTTTACCAGCCCCCTAGGCCCTATATGCGATACTCATAGTCGAACAGACCGGACTGTATGGATATTGTCACTGACATGCTCAGTAGGGTTTCCAGATGAGTTCGCTCATCGGCCTCCCTTTTGCTCAATACATGGGCAGCCGTTACGTACAGCTAGTGCCACTGACGGCTTGTGGTTAAACCCACTGCCAGCGTATTAACGAGTCTTTAGAGTCCCCCACAAACAGTTTTCCAAGTTCGGGCGAAACGTTGTAGAGGCCGTATAGTTTTATGGCAGGGTTCGAGCATGCATGTGCACTTGTGCACGTGTCATGGTTCGGACAGATAATACTAGCGGGCTTTGGTTTAAGCCGGATCCTAGTATTATATTGTAGGAATATTTTTGTCTCATTGCATTCGTATTCGGTCGGAATACAAATGAGGGTATGTATTTACAGTTGTGGGTAATCCTGTAATTTGTTGCGGGATTACTTTTGAAATTACCAGTTTTTCTCCGCTAGATTAAACATTATTTTTTAAGTTTAATTAATTGTTTAAGCTTGTGTATCTCTTTTGGCCATATTTCCTTCATCTTTTCTTTGTCCTGGCCAAATTTAATGTGAGGGATGGGTCATTGGCAGCATGGGGACTTGGCTTGGAGTGGGTGAGCTTTGAATTAGCATGGGCTTGATTGGCATGGGCGGCATGGGTCTTTATGTGTGCTGGCATTTTTTTGGGGGGCTGTGGAAATAATGGGGAACAAGGGATTTTAATTTCTTGGTTGCAAATTTTTCCACCTCCTTACTAATTGCATATTCACAGAGAGCATTCTTGATTTGGCAGTGAGCATTCTGCTCTTGGCCGAGCCCCATTTCCTTTGCTTCACAAGTTCTTTTTCTCATGTGCTCATATTGTTATCCTAAATGGAAACTTCAATTTACCTTCACCCAAACACCTGGGTGCCTTGAGACAAAGTATTCTACATTCTCTTTACTTTAATCTTGGACATGTCGGCTAGCAAACTTCATGTCCGAGTTGCTTCGGTTTGAAGTGGGAGCCCGTATAAAGATTCATCGACGTGGTGCCACTTCGACGTGCGAGATCGGGGAGCGGACTTCATCGCGTAGCAGCGGGAGTTTGGTGCGGAGATTAAAGACCGAAGGACATGGATCGATCGGTATAATCTTTCATAACTCCTTTTACAGATTGCTAGTTTATGGTTAATGCAACGATCTGGGTATTTGGTTGCGGTAGCGCCAGTTTTGTAAAAAGTTTTTATTCCGCATTTGGTTCGGATTGACGGCCGGGGCGCTGCCGTACCCCAACATGGTATCAGAGCCTAACTATTAACCGTATTTTAGTTGCTTTAGACAATATTAAAGTATCGAAACCGAAACAACTACTTTACACTGCACTGAAATTCCAGTCTCTGTTGTTTTATATAGTGTCTTCAAAAATTATTTTAACAAGTGCAGAAGACTACTGACATGAACACAAGAACACACCCCAAACACGAACCCATGGCTCCGGATTTTGGCCGAGCCCAAGCTTGAAAATTCCAAGGTCGCCGGCCTTATTGTGCCTTCTTGGTTTGGTTTTTGGGATATGGTCTGTTCTCTGGAATTTTGGTTCAGTGGAATTGTTTGTTTAGTCCAGTTTGGATATGGTTTTATCAGATTGTTTTGGGCTATTCAGAGGTTACTTCGAATTCGATATTTTCTAACATTGTTTAAAGTTTGCAGTGCATTACATTTCTATCTTTGACCGTGAATGTCATTTGATCGGTAAATCTTGTCTAATCTCTATAGTCCTTTTAGACGGATTTGTGAACGTGACATTCACGTTGATGTTCTGTGTTGTGCTGTGATGTTGCGGATTTGTCATGGTGGATAGCTTGTGTGCAATGGTAGTGCAGTTTGGATTTATTTGTACATTTGATATTGCGGGGCGAGCGTCCGACATGTGGACTGCCGCCACTGCCTATTTGTATATTATTCTTTTGGGGCACGACCGGGTTGAGGTCGATGTACCCGTTGTATATACTTTATTTTCTGTACTAGGATTACCCCGCGGTGGGGTGCACGCATAGCCAGGTTCTAGAGGGCAACGGGTCCGCATCTCATGGCTTTGAGACGGAAGGGGCTTCACTCTAGAATTGGCAGGCTATTCGCCGCACTCGTAGGGGGTATAGGTTGACCCAAGGAGGGGTGCTCAAGTTACCAGATTCCTTGAAGTGCTTGGTGGTCCATTCACTTTGCTGAAGGGGCTGCCTCGCTTCTGGTTTTGGCGAGTAACTTGCCGCACTTGTAGGGGTCTAGGTTTTCATTGCACATGCTATCCACACGACCAGGGAAACATCGGGTTTCATTTATGGCTTAAAGGAGACCCGGGGCTCCCAGATTATCTGTATTGTTCTGTGATGCTTATTACTTTTCTGTGATGTTGCATTTATCACGCCTGGAGCGATTATTATATATTGATATTTATACTAGTAGATGTTGTATATGTTTTGCACCCGCGCTAGTCCAGTCCCCGCTCTGTCAGTTAGTTAAGTAACCTAACGGGTGATGACGAGATCCAGTGGCGAATGCGGATTGCATATACGTACATCATATTTTCGTTTTTTCTGGTGTGATCAATTGATGGGACTGCGTTGATTCTTATCAATGCAAGGAAAACAAGCCTATATATGATGTTGGAACAATTTTCAAAAAGCTGTTATTACTAGGGCATTTTCTTTTGTTTTGCACAGTGGTATTCGGTTATGAATATCCAGCACCTCATTCGACGAGGCAAGGGCCGTGATCCCTTCATCGGGAGTGACCCCTTGGACAGAGGTTTGCGTCAGGGTAATAACTTCACTATAGTCAATTATTTTTTGCTTTGCATCGTGATATTTAGTTGGAATATCCTGCACCTCATTCTACGAGGAAAGAGCCAAGATCCCTTCACCGGGAGTGACCTCTTTTGCAAAGGTTTTCGCCACTATATTTTTATAAAAAGTTATCCGGTTCCTTCAACGAGATCAAGTTCATTACGTTAAAGGTTTTTCGCCAAAAACCAGCCGTAGCCCTCCATCATTTCGGATAAGTAGCGCATAGTATTCGTGCGGTGTTTGTTGGCCAAAGTCATGACATCGTGTGCGGTAGCTGTGTGTTCCTTGTCCGTTGCATGGATAGGCATTGGTTTAGGACAGTCGTACCACTTTGTTGGCCAAAGTCAAGGGTGTGTGCGGGTGGGTCTAAATCAATCAGGATAATGACAGGTAGAACTTGACTTGCGAGTTATGATTTGTTGGCCAAAGTCAATGTCATAAACCGCTTGGGGGTAAAAATCACATCGGGAGTTTCAAACATACAGGAAACTTGCCAGGCTTGCGCATACCTTCTGGAGTGTGGTGACTTGAGTGGATTCCATCAAGTTATCATGCGATGATAGTTGGATCCCGATTCGTACTGATGAGTTGGTTTACTCCTCAGGTGATCCTGATTAATTCTTCTTTTAGGTTTGGAGGAGAATTTGAGGATACAGTGGGAGACATTCTGATTAGAGTGCATGCAGAGTGTTTTTTCTCTCTCTCTCTTTGACAGCGACCATGGCCCGACCCTGGACTATAACTCAGTGACCCAGTTGACCGAACTTTCTTAAAACACTGGCTTTTGGATTGTCTGAATTGCATACATCATTGCCACTCCTTCTTTTACCCTTTGCTTTTCTCCAGAACACCCCGTATTACTACGAACATCCACTTCCATTAGATAAATCCATCGTATGATTACTCGAAGGACCTTTTTCGAGGATGGATTCTAGTTCTGAAGAGATTGAATAGGACTATTCGGTTGTCCTTTTCTTTTACCTTCTCTCAGGTTGTGAGGGCTCCTAGGATTAGGAGAGGGTACACCTATTGCGCTTATTGGATAGTCTTCTTCCAAACTATAGGCAGGTGCCGAAAGGTAGGGAATGAAGAAAACCAATTAGCCTAAGTGTGGTGTACATAAGGTAATAAGTAAAGACAAATAAAGGGATTAGAAAGAAGGCAAAGTAAATTGCAACTGTTAACATTCACGACCAAACCACGTATTTCATTGCCACTCCTAATTCACCTTTGTATTTCTCCAGAACACCCCGTATCACTACGAACATCCAATTCCATTGGATAAATCCATCGTATGGTTATTTACAAACTCGAAGGAACTTCTTCAAGGATGGATTCTGGTTCAGGAGAAATAGAAATAAGCTTTATTCAGTTGTATTTTATCCTTGCCTTCTCTCAGGTTGCGAGTGCTCTTAGGATTAGGTCAGTACACCTATTACGCTTATTGCATAGTCTTCTTCCAAACCATAGGCTGGTGCCGAACGGTAGGGAATGGAGAAAACCATTAAGCCTAACGATGGTGTACAGAAGGTAACGACTAAAGACAAATAAAGGGATTTGGAGAGATGGCAACGAAATATACGGTTATAGTCATGAATCTGCATAATGGAAGATGCATTACTAGGAATACCGGGATACCCCTTTTTTTGAAACATATTCATGTTTCAGTTTCACTGTGTATTGTTAATAGAAAACCGATTTCCTAATTAGACCTTTGCTCCAGGGTATGTATTTGCCACGTATGATTCTCACATCCGTATGGTTTTACAGATGATGAGTGGGAGTAAGTTATTGGGAATTAGGTGATTATCCTCATTATATCGGAATTCGTTGTAATTGGTGATATTTGAGGAAATCGCCTGGGTACAGTTTTCAACCTACGACGCACAGGGTTTGGGTTATTCAACTCAGGGGACTAATACAAAGTATTGTATGTTTTCCAGTGTCCATTAGCACATAGGGGTTGGTTCTCATACTATATTATGTTTACTTGTGACTTCTCAAGTTTTAGGCATGTGTTTCATAGAAATACAAGGTCCAAGTTTGAGAAGTTATAGGTACAAGAATAAAGTAGAGAACCGGGTGCTGCAAGTATCGGGATTCTTCAAGGTGATCGAAGATGTGGATATTTGTGTTTGGTATTCGGTTGATAGTAATGATTTTGAGAACTTGCTTCTCTTTCAGGTTACTCATAATTGAATGCACTCCTAAGTTGGGTAATGCTGATCGGCCTCTCTCCATTTAGTTGACATCCACTGGAGACAGCTGCATGATTTGAATCTGTTTCCAATTAAATCAGTGCCTGTCACGACCCAAAAAGTACCGAGCGTGACTGGCACTTAAATTAAGAAACGTCTCGAGGCGTACATAATCTAAGTAAGCCAAAACCTAGAAATCAAAACCAAGTAAAGCAGTAGAGTGAAGGAAAAACCAATTTAAAGCAAGTAGTTTAACAACATAAGCCGAAGTATTTCATCCTTAAAACCTCAAGTCTTTTCTAATAATTACAGTAGAGTTTCCTTTGTAAATACTGACCCCAAACAGGTACAAATCTGATAAAGCATATATAATGAATAAAGGTATCGCCAAGCGGGAGCTAACTTTTCGCCAACGGCGGATAAAACCACACAATGCAATATAATATACAACGCCGAAAGGCGAGGATCAAACTCAGGATAAAAATCCAACATCATCAAGAAAACTAGAGGAAAACCATATAATACAGTGCGCGACTCTAAGGTCAAAAGAATATACACTGGTCTTCTATGTCTATCAAATAATACAAGTCTGGTTGATGGAGTTTTACTAGATACAACTGAAATAACAAATATACAATGGTGGTCACGATGCAAATGAACCCACCTACCAAAGCAATCACCCGGAAGGAACGGTGTGCCAGTAAAGCCGCAACGAAACCTGCACGGCAAAACCTGCAAGGAACTGTGGCACAACGGGGATGAGTTGCCAACTCGTGAGTAAAAAATATCACAGAGTAGAAATCGCATGCATGACGCATCCTAGGTCATATCAAGTAATATCTTCAAATAATATCCTGATCCATCTACATATAAGTGCAATACCACGTGCTCGTGTCAGGGCCTCTGATAGCAACATA
This sequence comes from Agapanthus africanus, assembly GCA_030015575.1. Lineage (NCBI taxonomy): Eukaryota > Viridiplantae > Streptophyta > Magnoliopsida > Asparagales > Amaryllidaceae > Agapanthus > Agapanthus africanus. The sequence continues at coordinate 572,669,911 of CM057344.1, forward strand.
TCAGATATATGATATATGAATGCATTACGAATGAAAACAGAATACATCATGAATGAGACAACTGTTTTATTTATTTAATAAGATTTTTATAAGTGTATAAATCGAGTATCATCAATGAAATCAACAGATATATCAGTGTCCAGCATCGACACAAAACATAAATCTCAGTATCTCAATACCTCAGGCTCCGTCGGTCCGGATCGGCCTGTATCATCAAATCTCAATATCCCAGTGTCTCAAATCTCAATATCTCAATATCTCGGGCTCCATCAGTCCGGATCGACCCATATCATCAAGTCACACGACCACGAACGGTGTCCTCCGGATATCCGCCGCGCCAGACAATCACCGGTAGGCAGTCTGCCCCTGCCGGGCTCATCGTCTACAACTCGAGCTTCTTGTCCCGGGGTACCATACCGGGTCCACCATGTACCCACAGACGGTTCATCCAACTCCTCAAATCGGGTCTCGAAAACCATCTCAGAACCGAGAAAACATCATGGTGGACAATACTTATCATATCAAGGAAAACCGCATCTTTCCCTTTAAAATAAAACAATCAGTTTATAAAAATTTCACATGCGGTTTCCAAATCAAGAAAATCTCAAAAAGAATCCGAAATCATCAAGTCACCATGTCAATAACAATGAAAACCGGAATAAATCTCCATAATACTGCATAACCAATGAATATATGAATGCATGAAGTATCTATGTAAAGAATGCAATCTCTAAGATAACACATGAGAGCAATCATGCAAATATTATGCGGTAACTAGCATTTAGCTGATTATATCAATGAAATAACATGTTCTAAAGTGTACGTGACATGGCAATTACCGATGATGATGTGTGTGAGCCGGCAAGCAAGTATATGTGGAGCATACGCATATTGGTAATGGTGCTGGTGTCCTGACAGCATGGTTTCATAATCATTAAGTACACAATAAACATATAATGAGGCGATAACAACATAATAAATGGTAAATGAATAGTAAATTCAACAATAATATGCGGAACATGAATGATAACGTAACAATAAGGAATCTACATTGCTATACATGTGTCATACTGTTTTGCCATTTGAAATAATACGAGTCGTGGTGTTTTGAAAATAAGGGCTACGCTGTTTTTAAGAAAAGATACATCCTTTGAAATATCCGTAGAATCCCTTATCTTGTCTTTAAAATACACACGATTCGTTAGTTTTGAAAATAGTATGAATCGAATCTAGTCTAACATATACAAATAAACTACAGGACTGAGCTAACAGGCTAATCGAAAAGGGTAAGGAAATCACTTACATCTGAGTCGATACACACACACACACACACTAGTCGGTGATCTCGCCTCAATAGTATCCCATACGATACACCATCTAATATGATATCCTCAAGTCATGAGTGCGGATCTATCATCGATAGCTCGTACGGTAAATCCATCGTACAGCATCCCAAGTCAGGGTATGGGTCAAGTATCACATTTATCCCATTATTCATCTGGTATCCTCATCATCACATATCGTGAACAGGGGGTACTGATCTAAGTCTAGTACAATACTAATATCATCAACATATATGTATGCATGTGTGTGCATACACATCACCCGTCAATCCGCTAATATCATGTCGTACCTCATAATACGAACCAATCATATCATCGATCCCATGGCACCATGCCTAATCTCATCGACTCATCTCCAAATACCAAATAATATCCTCATCATCCAAGTATATATATATATATATATACACACACACACACATAGTCCCATACCTATGTGTGTGTGTGTGTATACATATCACCATATACGCACAAGAATGTAAATGTATGCGAGTGTGTATGTGTGCGTGTATGCAAATCTTTACTCTAGGGTTTTGCGACTAAGAAACCAACTAAATCCTTTCTTCAATTCTCGCTAACACTAACCCATAATCTCCTAAACCTTTTCTTGCTAGGTGTTCATATCTCACAATAACATATAAAAGTATATCTATATCATATCACATTATTTCTCACAACTTTGCGGGGGTGCTATACGCCATCCATCCGACTTCTCCCGTAGATATATATCTACTCACCTTGATCTTCGCTTTCTGGAGTCGATGACGCCATACTCATCCTCGTCGTCTCGAAGTCCATGTGGGGGTACCTACATATCATATATAGCATTGTAAATGAAATCACACACGAAAACCAAAATGTCGCACGAATCACCCATAGGTCAAAACCTATGGTCTATATCTCGCAATTCAACCAAATAACCCTCGATATAGACATACAAACGCCAAGTGATCGATATCAAACAAAATATCAAAACTTAAATTCATAAACACCAAAAAACATGCGGCAGAACCAAGAAAAAATGCTCCAGATTTTTGTTCAGGTCAAAATTAAGTGCACAAACAGTACTGGGGTGATGTATAGGGTGTAAATGACCTACAGAAGCTACCTGGGAACCTAATTCACCATTGTGGCCGGCCCCTACCCCCAAAAATCCGGCCTCCTCGGTTTTATAGGCTCAGAATGTATTCGTATTGGTAGGGTGGCTTCCTGGGGGTCCATCTAGGTCAATGATATTGTTTACTTTTCTCAAAAATGCTCCAGATCACAGATTTCCCTGCACCCACTATATATTCACAAAACCGACATGACAAGTTTTAAATTTGGGTTTCAGGTTTTAGTTCAAGCTTGATCTGGGTTTCTAATATCATGGGGGTTCTAAGGTCACCAATAAGGTTCAATTACACTATCCCAATTCCAATCAAACCCTTTCTAGGAATTTTCAAAGCTCGCAAAACCGCATCAAAACACTTCTACACTTGTTTGGTTGCTAATGAAATGGAAATACAATGTTAATGGTGCATAAATTACCTCAATTGGCAACTCAAGAAAATTCTTGTGTTGCCCAAAGTTCTCAAAATTTGACTTTTCTTGGTCCAATGTGCTTTCCTTGAGCTTGTGCATGTTTTTAAAGAAATGGGTATGGGGTTTTGGTGAGTGTTTTGACATGGGTCATGAGGGTAGAAGATGGGGCTTTAGGATGAAGAAGGAGATGGAAATAGTGGGGGTAAGGTAATTGAGGCAACCCCCTTCTCTCTCTCATTTATTCTCACCCTCTCTCTCTCTCCAAGCATGCCATGTCTCATGATTGTGTCCCCTCTCTCTCCTCAAGTCATCATTTTCCTTTTTCCTTTTCTTTTCTCACCAAAATAAAACCATAACATGGAAACCACACAAATGAACATGTAACCAAATGAAACATGTCATAGTGCACTAACCATGAAAACTGTAGAAACATGAATTTGGCTTAATCGCGATTGGCAGCGCACTAATCGGGTTTTTATTTAAACTGCATATAATAAATTTTAAAAATACCAAATCCAATAAATATATTTTTAAATGAATAAATCATTTTAATTTCCATATATTTCACAATTATTGGTATATATTTATACCCTTTTTTCGAAAACCCCAATTTCGCAAATCGGCAGTTTTTGGGAACAATATTATTTTAATTATTAAATTCCAAAAATAATATTTTATATTTTCTGAAATATTACAATCTTCCCCCCTTAAATAAATTCGGTCCCCGAATTTAAATTTAAACCCCTAAAATCCAAAACATTTCTATAATCATCTCAAATCAACGGGGCTCCGAAATCACGGAAGATATAAAAACACATCATAGCGCAATGCATGCGCATGAAAAACGAGTATATAAACCACAATCAAAACTCCGTCAAGCATCCCGCAATCATCGGAGTCATGGTGAAGACACCAAAATCAAAATCCAATATGAAATCTAACATGATATACATCAAAACTATAACATGTACATAGTACACATCGTTTTAAACTTGCCAAACATCTGGAAAAAAATGCATGCCAAACCTTTTTTTTTCTTTCAAATTATTGTGCGATGCGCGTATCATAATACAAGTAGCGGTCGTTTATTGTAAGAAAATAATTCTATATACATTTATCTTTTGTTTAACATACGT